>CM076922.1:2237454-2974504 GCA_039566165.1 Maruca vitrata | reverse complement strand
CGAAATATCAAAAATCCCCATCAATCCTACTTCTGCAAAAAAATTTATTCAAGGTCAAAAGTATAAAATTAAGGATTTTTCCATTTTTCTCGAAAACAGTAAGTATTATCGTAAAAATAGGTCAAACAAAAGTTGTAGATCATACAATTTTCTACAAAAATGGTCCAGTCACTTTTTCTTTTCCGACTCACCATTCGCGAGATATCGTGGTTTTAATCATTAGAAAATTCATATTTTACATAATGCATTTATCTGTTGATATCGTTTTTGATCGATATATGACCAGTGGGGCTACCATGAGTTTAAAACTTACGCACTCGATATCGCCTACGTAAATATGTCTATGAAAAACTTGTACAGCGCCGGCTGGTGGTTACGCGAAGAACTAAAATCGGCCGTATGAAAAAAACAACTCGATAGGTTTTTAACGTAAGTAAGTTTTCGCCAATAGCCAACTCATGGTAGGCCCTCTGGAATAGGTTCACTAGGGTAACCACGTTAAAAACCGCCCAAGTGTGAGAAAAAAAAACATAGGTTTTGTATGAGAACTAGGGTTCATTCCCGGGAATTCTCGAGCCGAGAATTCCCGGGAAATCGTTGGGCTTTGTTCCCGGGAAATCAAGCTCGAGAAAAGTCGAGAACTCGAGAAATCATTTTTCTATGTAGAAATTAAATCGCCGTTTGCTGTGTTGCGTGGCGGCGTGGGCCAAAGCACACCGGCACCCTTTGAACTCATTGCAAGCGCTCTGCGGCGTCATTTTTACACGTTCATTCGTGTTTCGACTCTAGCCAAGTATATTTTACTTAGTGAGTGTTTCACATATTATGCGATAAATTGAAATTTAAAAGTTTCATTGACACATCATGGCTTTATTGTTCATATTATTTTCATTAATAATATAATCTGAATATGATTTTCAATTTTACTAGGTACGAGTACCTATCATGTTCTTTTCTATTATTTTTAGTCAAACTTTATCACATAAAATATCTAATAGTCCAGTCATTATAGTAAGTTCACCTCGGAATTCGAAATACCCAGCTGTAAGTCTGTAAATACTTGTATATTGACGTCCTAAAAGTTGTCTCAAAACCTACATATGGTAGGGTGTACGCGACTATTAAATTTTCAAGGTCAAATGTCACAAATATCAGTTTTATGAACTTTTGAGCGAAACGGGAAGTTTAATCATAAAAGTGTGTAGGAGAAAATTACTTATCATCTATTTATCTATAAAAATTGTCTCTCTTCGTATTATTATGGGTCAAAAAGTATGAAATAACCAATTATTATAATTTCTGTTTGAAGTATAACTGAAAAAAAAAACATTTTAAAAATGTTAACTGTCCATCTAACTCTGTTATGAACGTGAAGATCCATATTAACCAAATAATGAAACGCAGAAATCTTAAATCTTCGGAATACTGAAAACAAGACAACACAATTATTTAACTAGCCTCCCATATAAACAACGTGTTCCTCACGTATAAAAGGTGTCGTCTGGAATAGGTTTACTGGGGTAACCACGTTAAAAACCGGCCAAGTGTGAGAAAAAAAAACCATAGTTTTTGTATGAGAACCCACTTAAACATTGGTTTTAAGCTTTTTCTAGTATTAGATGTTATAGAAACTACTGAAATACATCAGTCGTGAAAATTTTAACTGTCTAGCACAATCGCACGGGGGGCCTGGAAGCTTTTGAAAGTACAACTTTTTCAACTATTTGCATCGCTGTATCTCTGAAATGGTGAATCTTAGGACTAAAACGTATAGACAATTTTTATAGATAAATATATGATAGGTAATTTTCTCCTACACACTTTTATGATAAAACTTCCCGTTTCGCTCAAAAGTGCTTAAAACTGCTATTTGTGACATTTGACCTTAAAAATTTAATAGTTGCGTACACCTTAATTGGTTATTTCATACTTTTTGACCCATAATAATACGAAGAGAGACAATTTTTATAGATAAATAGATGATAAGTAATTTTCTCCTACACACTTTTATGATTAAACTTCCCGTTTCGCTCAAAAGTTCATAAAACTGATATTTGTGACATTTGACCTTGAAAATTTAATAGTCGCGTACACCCTACCATATGTAGGTTTTGAGACCACTTTTAGGGTGTCAATATCGAAGTATTTACAGACTTATAGCTGGGTATCTCGAATTCCGAGATTCTTACCTAATTTAAGCTTAAATGACTGGATTATAACTGTACTTAGACTAATTATATTTCCTATTTTTCTAAAACAACAACACACAAGCTTAGTTTTAAATTATTCTGATATGTTTTTCTTATGTAGGTAATTTGAAATTAATTAATGTGTGATTTCAAATTTGTTAGACGAATATTGCCAGTTGTGTTGTGTGTGTATCACATATTAATCCTAGGACGTTATTGGAACCAAATAATATGAGAAAACGTACGTGAATGTCAATTTCTCGACAACCCGAGAAGACCCGAGAAATTTGCCTCGAGAATTCTCGAGACCCGAGAATTTGAAAACCTCGAGAAATCATGAACCCTAATGAGAACCCACTTTACACGTTGGTTTCATGTTGTTTCTAGTATTAGATGTTATAGAGGCAACTGAGATTCATCATTCGTTAAAATTTTAACTGTCTAGCACAATCGCATGGGGGCCTGGAAGCGTTTGAAAATACAACATTTTCAACTTTGTGCATCGCTATATCTCTGAAATGGTGAATCTTCGGAACAAAGTGTTTAGACATTTTTTATAGATAATTACGTGATAAGTAATTTTGTCATACATACTTTTATGATTAAACTTACCGTTTCGCTCAAAAGTGCATAAAACTGATATTTGTGACATTTGACCTTGATTATTTTTTTTTGCAGACGTGGGATCGATGGGGACTTTTGACAGATTATTTGTAATAGTGTTCCCAACATTCATGCCAATTTCCAGCTCTATGCGAATTTTTCCTAGGTTAAATGTCTATTTTGACTGGACTAATATGTATTGATAGATAGTTAACATTGCATTGAACAAAACATAGTACCTACCTACCTACCTATATAGCATACTTAGTTTACTCTATCATTGTCTTTGGGAACCCATTTGGTAGGTACTATTAAGAAGATTAGTTTAAGAGTAAAGGGATGCCGTGTTGTAAATTTATATTCCGGGTGGTAGTGTTTCTAATAACATTCTTACCTACCAAAAAGTGGCAGAACTTGCCATACATTGACGAATTTAATGTTCAATATAACTTGACCAGGCCCGGATTTAAGGAGGGCACTTGCCCCGGGCGGCCGTTTAAGGGGTGGGGGGGGGGCAAATCCTTGATAAGAATTATAAATATGGAATCCTTTTTTCTTACACTCATCTCGTAGATCTTTTAGGGTTCTTTTCGTATAACTGAAATCGTAGATCCGGGGCTGGACTTGACTAGAGATCGTTACTACTGTACATTCTTTATCCCTCTCATTCCAGTCTTAGGAGACATCAACCCCGATGACCTTGGCAGAACATTAACCCACGAGCATTTAACCATGAACTTCTCGCACTTCTACCGGAAACCGCCAAAGCACCTCAAGAAATATTTCGACGCCAACTTCACTCTCCAGAAGGTTGGATACATCCGCCAGTATCCTTACAGCTCACAGGATAATCTGGTGCTGAACGACTCTGAGGCCGAGCAGGCGGTCATAAATGATGTTAAAATGTACAAGAAGAGTGGCGGCGGTAAGACAACAACGAAATATACCTACCTACTCACAGTGATTTCCAGGCCAAGTTTCTGGTAAACCTAACATATCTATCTATACTAATATGATAAAGCTGAAGAGTTTGTTTGTTCGAACGCGCTAATCTCAAGAACTACTTACTGGTTCGAATTGAATATTTATTTTTGTGTTAGATAGACCATTTATCGAAGAGCCTTTAGGCTATATAACATCGCTGCGACCAATAGGAGCAATGTGTGGCGTCATCCGACAATAAACATCGCACGGCAACCAACAGATGGCGCTTACACAATATCTCCATACTAGTATCACTAACAACCGATATTAGTATGGAATCCTACAACTCGGTATTAAAGTTATTCTGGCCACTAAGCATATATACGATAAACCAAGATGGTACATAGGACCATGGTCCCCGAGCACGATCACCTAGCTCGGCGGAAGATCTTCCCTTTTAGGATCACTCCTAAAAATGAAACAAAGAAATGTGTAAAAAACGGGAGGGGGCGCGGACGATGTCGCTGGCACAGCTAGTCTTCGATATAGTTCAGACCATCCTTCATCTTGGAAATATGAAGGCTAGGAAAAAATCCATAGAACATTTATATCGAAAACTAGGCTTTCCCGTAGTTCTTCTTTCTCTATCGATTACGTTGAAACATTTCTGCTTTGCTTCTAGGAGCCATTGTGGAGAACTCGACTGAAGGATTGGAGAGAAACATCGACTTTTGCAGGGATGTCTCAGATATCACCGGTGTGCACTTGATAGCCGGCACCGGGTACTACATAGCCGATCTACAGCCAGTGGATAACCTGCATAGCTCAGGGGAGGAAATGTACCATCACATGATGAAGGAGTTGACCGAGGGTTGCGTGGACAATCCAAAAATCAAGGCCGGATGTATGGGGGAGATCGCGAGCGTCTGGCCTATCAGAGGTGAGAGGAAATGGACTTACTGAAAGTCTCTTGAAAGGATACGCAATTTTTTATTAACATAGGCAAGGTACCCTGCACATAATCTTCACTTATGTGGTACCAGCTCAATGTTCAAAATCCTTTTTTCCATTGAGCACTCTGGGAATTTCTAGCTTTAGAAAACTGAAAATTTCTGGTAATTTACCATGTAATCTTATTTGGATGAGTTCCCACTATTGCCAGCGCCATGATCACAGATCAACTGACCCATAATCATGGTAAATATACCGGACATATTCAGTTTTCTAATGTCTAACCAGTCAGTTTAAAGTTCTAGTTACCAAACGTGCCCCCTATAAAAAGCCCTTATTAACCCTAATGTGTCCGCGTGGTCAACAAATTCTACATCTGCCTTCGTTACTAAAACCTCCTCGTTAATTCCAGACTTCGAAGCGAAAGCTATAAAGGCGGCGGGCGAGGTGCAAGCGCAGACCGGCTGTGGCGTCAGCTTTCACCCCCACAGGGTCCAGGAGGCACCCTTCGAGATCATGCGGTTGTACCTGGAGGCGGGCGGAGCCGCCGACAAGGCCGTCATGTCGCACCTGGACCGTGAGCCCATCCACTTTTATCATTATCATCATCAGCCCATACACCACTACTGGGGCACGGGCCTACCTTAAACTAGCGCAAAAAGACCTTAGTCAACCACGCTGGCCAAGCTTTGTCTTCTTGAAGAGTCGCCAAAAAGTTTCGGGATCAATTCCCGTTGTCATACATCATCGCCATTGACGGTTGAGAGACAATACTCTGTTCTGAGTACAGCCACATATTTCCACATAAGTTTTCGTAATAAACTCGCGTGTATTGTATGTTTCGAGCTTTTTACAGCGCGGTCACGGGCAAGAACAGTAAGTTTTATTTCAAACTAGCTTTCCGCCCGCGACTCCGTCCGCGTAGAGACGTTTAACGGGTGCCTAAAACATTTTTTTTTTTTTTTTTTTTTTTTTTTTTTTTTTTTATAAATATAAATATAAATATTGCATAACATCACATAGATTGATCTGATCCCTTAGTAAGTAGCTTAAGCACTTGTGCTACAGATATCAGAATCAACAGTGGATATACAAATAAACTTAAATATATTTAATAATACACCCAGACACGGAACAAACACCGATGTTCGTCACACAAATGTTTGTCCCGAGTGGGAATCGAACCCACGACTCTTGGAACCGTGGGTAGTAAACCTGGGTCACTAACCACTGTTCCACCGAGCCAGTCAACATTACTTCTTTATAGCGCAGTCAGTTAAAAATTAGCCTATGTCCTTTCTCAGGCTCTGGACTATATCTGTACCTACCAAATTTCATTTAAATCGGTTCAGTATTCTATACTTATTTATTTATTATTAAGGTATACACAACAGGTTACAATCATAAATTAATTTGAATAAAAAAATTTAGAAATTACAAACCTAGATTATGACCCAAAAACGTGTACACACAGCGTGGTTATAATATTAGTAAGGAAGTAAGGATGTGTAGTGTTATAATATAGCATTTTTATAACAAACCAAAGGAAATGGAAAGATATTGTGAGAAAATTAAGGATAGATCTATACGTGAAAGCGTGACAGACAGACAGACAGAGTTACTTTTGCATTTATAATATTAGTAACAATAGGTACCAAATAATTCCAGGCACGCTTCTCGAGGAGGAGAAGCTGCTAGAGTTCGCGGAGCTCGGCGGCTACTGCCAGCTGGACCTGTTCGGTGTGGAGGTGTCCTACTACCAGCTCAGCATTGACACCGACATGCCCTCGGACGCGCAGCGCCTAAAGCTCGTCGGAGCCCTGACGGCTGCGGGGCGCTCGGACCGGGTGCTCATGTCGCACGACATACACACCAAGCATAGATTGGTAAGAATATCCTTCTGTTTTAAGGTTCCGAATTTATAAGTTAAAACGGGACCCTGTTACCTCCGCCATCCGTCTGTCTGTCTCCAAGCTGTATATCATAAACCGTGATAACTAGATCAGGGGAGTGAAGGCTCTCAGTTGCTACAAATGCACTTAATCATCAAATTCCCAGAATCTGTGTGCGTAGACCTGCCACGAGATCTTTAGGTAGAAGGCTCTCAGCGCTGAAAATAAAATTGGTCAAATGCGAGTCGGACTCGCGCTTCCTCCAGTTTAACAAAGCGTGTTATTCCATCAATCACTAGTGACCTGCCCGCTTCGCTTCGGATATATTATACAAAAAACCTCTTAAATCCCTCTGCCTATTAAAAAAAACGCATCAAAATCCGGTATGTAGATTTAAGCATACATAGGGACAGACATAAGCAACTTTGCTTTATACTATGTAGTGATGATACAAAAAAAAGATAAATCAAAAATCTAGTACCGGAGTCCAGGTCTTGCACATTAATCTATGAATTAGCCTTGATTACATACATAATCTATGATTTCATTCCTCAATCTTGTCTATTATCATTAATCTATGAAATAAACTACAGGCGGACTTTGGAGGCCACGGCTACTCGCACATCCTGAACAACATCATCCCTCGCATGAAGACCAAGGGCTTCTCGCAAGCGACCATAGACCAGATCACCATAGACAACCCGGCGCAGTGGCTCACCATTACTAAGGAGTTTTAAAATGGAACTACCATAAGAGCTTAGGTTTAAATAAATTAGCATTTGCATTATTCTTAATTTTGCAGTTTTGATTTCATATAACTTGCCTTCCTTTGGAAAATTAAATCCTTATAATCATTAATGAATAGACGGAACAGTATCTAGCTAACAAAATTTGTCAAAAACTGTTAAAAATGCTAGGATTTTTAAAACAAATCCCCTTCTTATCTGATAATTTCTATTGTGTCAAACATATGTTTATCTTTCTGGTAGATAATTGACAGTTGATGGACTTGATAAGATTAGACAAGGGTTTATAAATTCATTAAAGATATTTAGTAAAAGATGTGTGCTATTGTTAAGATGTTAATGAGAAAGATTTTTGGAACTTCCGAAGCAACACTTAGCAAAAAAAACTTAATTTACGAAACATACCCACTCTCAAATGATGCCAATAAAAAATTACAGAGGCTGATAAAATAAATACTGGTAAATTCTGAATTTTTTTATTTATTTACATTTTCATATACATATTTATTTTTTTATATATGGATGATCAATAAAAAAATATGTATTTTTGAAGGAAGCATGTATGAATATCCAGTATTAACAATGATTTGCTCTAGTCTAAAAGACTTGCAAAATAATTGGCTGTTGAGAAGTTAGTTAGTTTATACCTTACTTAATTCAGGCCAGCCACATTGTTTTGCACATTTTTTAATAAAAAAAGTGAATTAGTATTTCTTTTACAATTTTAGAAATAATAATATTTTAAGTTACCATCATCTTTTTAAAAGCCTCATATCCAAATGATGGTAACTTGTATTATTATGAAATATTCAGTTAATATTACTAGATGTAGTATAACTTTTCAATGATAGTCTTGCACTAGAATTAAGCTCAACATATCTTCATTATGTTGTGCTTAATTCTAGTGCAAGACTATCATTGTAATGTACCGATCAATATAGAATGTTTACAACATTCTATATTGATCGGTACATTTAACAAGTATGGAGGTAAGTTAAACCCTTGGATATAGGTATATTTTTTTATATTTAAATGCACCAAAAAGAGAGTTCATCATACCAGACAAATTATTTTAAATTTATACAAGTAATATGAGGCTTACAAGTAGGATACATAGTAATGACGTCATAGCATTGCTAACATACCAACACACTTCACACAGTCCATTCCTGTCAACCATATAGTTGACCTTTAAACAATCGATGGATGAAATCATAGAATCCATGTATTGATAGGCGATAATGAAAGTGCCGGTGGGTATATTTAATTCTTATCCTGTCTCCCTACAAAATGTCACTGCGGTGTATATTCTATGGTGTGGGAAAGTTTTTGCGCAATCCAGATATTCAATCTGTGACAACAATCAACTACCAAGTGACCACAGCCAACAAATGCCGCTGTCCATACCATCTTCGGGGTGAGAGCCATCTGCTCCCCCGCAAGTCTGGTGATGATGATGAGGCAACTCCAAGCCATCATTGTAAGTCAGTTAGAAAAAAAATTCCATACCATCCTCCATAGTAAAATCAACAAATACCAACATTTGTATGTAAGCCTACATATTGGTAGCTAAGTTAATCCTGACTCTAAATATACCACAATAAGCAAGATGGTAATTGGAGCATGGTCCCGGACATAAGGGTAACATCTATCTATAGTTATTGTATCATTTGTGATGGCCCAACCAAGCTCTACCTTAGCACTGTCTATGACAAGTCACCCAACAATTGTTTATGGTCAACTAGTCCGCACAACACATACACAAACACAGCACTAGTCTTCCAAGTCGAGGTTCTGGAGCTCCTCGTCCAAGTCTTCGTCGAGGAAGAGGTTCTCGTTGATGGGGACGGCGGCGTCGGCCGAGGCTTCGCCCTCGGGCTCCGGCGCGCCGTTGGTGAGCCCCCGGCTGAGCTGCTCCAGCCTGTCTTCCGATGCCTTCGTACCGGAGTCGTCCACCTGGTTAAGACAGATTTTGTATAAATTATTGTCATAATTTTTTATTGATTTTAAAACTCATTCATTCCAGCATGGACAAGAGCTGAGCTCAAAAATTTACATTCAAGCTGTATCCTTAAAACAACAAATAAAAATATGATACAGAAATCATTAAAAGATAATAGCGATAACATCAGTTAAATTGATGTTTTTTTTAAATCTTAATTTGTTTTATTTTAAAGTGATATCCATAAAACAAGTGCTTAAACAACTATTACAGAATCAGAACAATGTATGTGATGTTGCGCAATGTTCATTTATTTCTATTTAATTTGAACCTCCTTTTAATACATACGATTTTAGACTTACGCATTCAATTAACTGAGTTCGCTCGCAACCATGATTGGTGTAACCCAATAGAAACGCTGGGCAGTTAGTAGCTAAGTATGTATTGGCTACTCCTAATATTGCATGTAGACTAATATTTTTTTTTACTTAGCCTTTTTAAGCCGGACATCTAATTTTTGTTTCCTTAGAATTCATACATTTCGGTTTTTTTAAAATTTTGTATGTCCGTTTGCCAGGTGGCAAAGGCCTCCTCCAATCGTCTTCATTCCTGTCTCACGATTGCCAGTCTACCCCATGTTGTTCCAGCGACTTGTTTGATATCGTCGTCCCACCTTCTCTGTGGTCTTCCTCTCTTTCTTTTTCTCTCTACTATATACTAGACTAATATTAATTGGTTAGTGATCTCTGCCTACCCCTCTGGGAAAAAGGCGTGATTTTATAAATGTATGTATTTAAAAAATATATATTTATGTGTATCAGTGTCTGACGCCCATAGTACAAGCACTGCTTAGTTTGGGGTCAGACGACCGTGTGAGAAAGTACCAGATTAAAAAAAAAATGCTCACCTCGCAGGCCTCCATCTCGAGCAGGTCGAGCTGTATGTCCCTGTAGGCCTCATCATCCTCGGCCTCGTAGGTGAGCAGGTGGACCTCGTCGCCATCCTCGTCGGCGTCCGCCGCCAGCGCCGGGTCGAACGAGAACATCTCGCGGCCGCTGAGTCCCACCGCGCGACCCGCCTTGTAGTCGCTGCGGCGAGTCTCCTCCGCTAGAGCTAGGGCTTCCTGTGAAAGGGAATGGTGTGGTTTGAAAACATTTCTTGCAAATCATTCTCCTGCCCTTATCCCACGCTAAGTGGGGTCGGTGCAACATTTCTTGCAAATCTTATATATAAAATTCTCGAGTCACAATGTCGTTCCCATACTCCTCCCAAATGGCTTGACCGATTCACATGAAATTTTGTGAGCATATCAGGTCATATGGGAGCATAGTGATCTGAAAATCGGCCAACATCTATATTTCATACCCCTGAGTGATAAGGGTTGTCCACCCTCAACAAGTCGCGGGCACAGCTAGTGATAATATATATTTATTTTCTCAACACAAAACACAAGTTAACAAATTTAATAACAACAAACATTGGAGGGACATTTGATGTGGTTTGTGTATGTAAAAGGGGTTGGCAACCTTTTGACAGGGAACACAAACATACTGTGGTGACTGTAAGAGGGTTGCATATCCATACTAATATTATAAAGCTGAAGAGTTTGTTTGTTTGAACACACTTATCTCAGGAACTACTGGTTCAAATTTAAAAAAAATATTTTTGTGTTGGATAGACCATTTATCGAGGCTTTTGGCTATACAAAATCACACTATGACCAATAGGAGCAAAGAAACAGCGGAAAATGTATTTTTTTTCTCTTAAAATTTTCTATGCTTATTAACACATGCATAGTGAAACTTTGCACTCAAAGTTAGGCCCGGTCATTAATTAATCAGTCCTACTGACCTTCTTCTCCTTGATCTTCTTCTTTTTCCACGCGAGGAAGGTCTCCAGCGTGATCTTGGTCTGGTTGGGGCCGAGGGCGGCTCGCTCCCGCTCTATGAGGTCGACCAGAGACAACTCATCCTTCTTCTCTTCCATTTTCTTTTTGTCCCTCTTGAGAACGAAGCCAGGAGGCAGAGCGTGCCGGTAGATACACTTGGTGCCAGACGGACACTCCCAGAACCAACCATATTTGGACCTCTCAACCGCTTCGAGGAAGTGTTTACAGATCTGCGGGAAATAAGTGGTATAATATATAAATATATAGAGAAATAAAGAGTAAGTAGTATTAAAACAACCTGGTTGGACTTTAAATTTACCATCGAAAATAATTGTGATAAATGCATCGTTTTTTCTGCTATTTATTAAGCATACACATTTATAACCAATACTAGTAACAATAACAGTAATATTAATGGTGTTGGTTGACTATATGAGATAGATTTGGAGAGAAAAACACACACTCTTATCTATACACACACAAGTGATCACACATGTACCAAATGCTTTTCATCTTACAATATCAGTGGTAGGCCTCTGCTTATCCCCTTCACCATGCTTCTTCTCTACAACTTCCTTTAGTTTGTCTTCATCCCAGTTGTCCATGTTGTCATCATCGTCTCTCATGTCTACGTATAACGAACGCTTTTCAGCCTGTAAGAAAATCAAGGTCAGTTATAATTTGTGTTAAGCTTTCAGTCCTGGCTAATGTTTACAGATGTCAGACGTCACTTGAGACATGTCAGAGGCCATTGTGGGGCTCTACAACTCTTGACACTGGGATCTGTGAGGTCGGTTTTACGACCCACACTACAAGAAGTAGAATATTTATTGCAATCAGTACATAACTTATTGCAAAAGTGTACCTCACGAAACAATGCTAAAAGGTAGCATGTTTATATCATATGATTACTAAGATACCCACCTTTCTTTCAATAGTCAAATCGTGAGAGAACTTGCACTTGTCTCCCTTGAAGCACTGTCCTTGTTTGAAATATGCACACACCACCGACTTAGGATCAGTTCCTGAAATGAAAAATCCAGACATCAATAATAAATAATATTTCACAACATCATTACATACATTTAAAATATAATTCATCAAGTCCGTATAAATGTCCTTATTATTGGAGGCCAAGACACGTTTTGGGTCGCTGTGCCAATCTAGTTAGTTAGTTTACGTAATTAATGACAACTCATCATCAGCCCATATGCATACCCACTGTGGGGGCACAGCCCTACCCTAAAAAGCATGTAATCTTATGAGGTGTCTGTTGTTATTGCTAGCGGCGGCCATTGGTAATAATTTTACACCTTAAGATTTAACAAAAGAAACGCCACCAAAATGAGGGCAGCACCGTCATGCACGCTCCCAATACAACATTACACTGCGACCAATAGGAGCAAAGAAACAGCGGAAAATTTATTTTTTGACACATTTTCCACTGTTTCTTCGTTTCTGAAGAAAACCCGGAGGATGTCGCTGGCACAGCTAGTGCTTTCTACTCATCTCTCATCAGCCCATATATATACCCACTGTGGGGGCACCCCTACCCTAAACTAAGGCAATAAGACCTTAGGCAACCACGCTGACCAAGTGCAGGTTGGTTGACTACACAACCTAAGAATTTCTTTGTAAATGTGCAGGTTTATTCAGAAAGTTTCCCTCCAGCATCAGCCATCAACACTATTAATGATAAGTAATATTTCATTTACCCTTCTCTACTTTCTGGTTCTGAACAGGCTTGAACAACAATGCGAGCTCCTTCTGTTCCTTCAGCTTCTGCTCCTTGTCCTTCTTCTTGTCTTCCATAGGCTTCGCGGGGTGGATGCCTCCGCTCTTTACTTGTTTCTCCACTTGTTGGATAAACTTTTGCTGTTTTGCACCTTTTTTGTTCTTCAGACCGAAAGTCTTATCCTGGAATCAAGTGAAATTGCAGCTTTTAGATTATAATGCCATTGATTAACAAGCAGGGTACAATCTATTGTTAGTAGCGATCTTGCAAATCTCGTAACAATTTTACCCAGCTACATGTAATACATATACCCATAGGTACTTGTTACTTTATCCGACATAACCTGTGCATACTTTTATGATTTTTAAAAGTATTCAGAACGATATAGAGTAAAAGAAGATAGGCTATGCCCATATTAGGGACATTGCTTGAGTGGAATAAAAGCTATAGTGCAACGATATGGATTTTTAGTAATAAATTGTATAGACGTGTACCTCAATGACTTTCTCCTTCTTCTTCTGCTCCGTCTTCTTGCTGGCCCCGCCGGCTGGTGCTTTCTTCGGCGGCATGGCTGCAGTTCTCGAAACTTCAACCCTTAAAAAATTGGCCTAAGACCCACTCGCAACAATTAAAAATAAATCAATAATTCATGTGGAGCGCGACTAATCCACAACAGGTTTATATAATACCACAAAATCGTATTTTGTGTCAATAAGTTTCTTGCAAAATAATAAGTTCTGCAAGAATAACGTCGTGGAATAAAATGACAGCAGCACGATAGACAGCTGTCAAAATTTAATGGACATAGACCAAAATAGACAGCAATGTGTTTTCACTGCACGCAAATATAATGCTTTGGCAATCATCACGACTGTCATGATATGTTGCCGATTATGGATACATATCACTACAATAACATAATCGTTCACCTCGGGCGAGCGGCAATTATGAATATAGATATTAAATAACACTCCCAGACACGGAACAAGCACCGTTGTTCGTCAGAATTTGTTTTGTCCCGGGTGGGAATTGAACTTATAACTCTTATAACTATAGGTACCGAACCTGGATCACAAGTCACGACCATTCCACCGAGCCAGTCGAATGTGTGAAATAATGTGAAAAGACCAATGAAAGCCCTGAATTATTATCAGAAAAAGAATGATATTAATGTTATCTTAAATTAAAAAAAACATTTGACAACTATTTACGATAACAACTTTCTTGACAGCGTTGACATTTGCGCTTAGTCTATGGACGGTCATGGTCGTATTGTGTTTGTCAGTCAGTTGTATTCTTGAATTTAGTCCCGGGATTGATCGAAGTCCTAGTGCGGCGCGTGAAATAAACAGACATTGAAAGTAGGCCATGGCGAGTGCCAACCCGTATGGAATTATACCGTGCATTCTAAAATAGATAGTGTTTAATTTTTATAAATAATTTTACAATGGAAATAGTGGACGTCGAAGAGTGCCAGAGTGACCCCACCGCGGTCACAAGAAAGAAAAGTATATGGGCTAAAATTAACAATAGGACGACGTACGGCTATTTGTTTAACATTGTTATTTCAATTTTACTGCTCACGTGTCTCGTGTTGGTGCTGTACTTCTTCAAGGAGTATTTGCGTGCGATATTGTTTTGGGTGAACCACCAGGATCCGTGGGTGATATTTTTGTTGTTTGTGGGATTGTTTTTGATAGTGAGTTTCCCGGTGACGATTGGGTACTTGGTGTTGATAATAACGAGTGGTTATTTGTTGGGTATTGTGAGGGGGATCGGGACGGTGCTGGTTTGTGCGAACTTCGGGGTCGCTGTGGCGCACTACACGCTCCGGGCGCTCCGCAGCCGGCTGCCGCTGGAGCGCCTGCTGAAGCACGAGACGGCCCGGGCGCTGCTCAAGGTGATCGCGGGCCCGCAGGCCTTCAAGATCGTGTTCTTCGCGCGCCTCACCCCAATACCTTTCGGTCTGCAGAACACCATTTTCGCTGTAAGTACTAACGATACATTATGGATAATTGTTGAGACTTGAAGTGTTCATGGTTAGGTTAATACCCTTACTTTTCAGAGCCACTAAACAATACTTTTTATTTAAGGTTTATTGAACATAATCATTCTAAAATATATATATGTGCACTGTTTACAAAATAAACAAATACAGTAGAATAAAAACCAAAGACATAAACTAATCTTTATTGAATAAACAATAACCTAATTACACTTTGTACTTTCCTTGTCCAATCAGCTGATCTCATTATCAAAGTAACTACAAGGTTATCCTGCATAAAGACCATTATCTTATAATTTAATTTGTTATTGTCACACAAGTATTCTTTATTTGTTTGTCTACAAATTATAAAACAAACAATAGATGATAAATAAAACTTTTCCATTTAATTATTATACAGTGGAGATTACCATCTTTTTTCATAACTTAGAATGTTTACTTAAATGTAAGCTAATAAAGTTAGATGGTTGCTACTAGGAGGTTAGTATAATTGAGCTTTGGACCAAATAGAGTGTATATTTATTAATAAATCATGTTAAAAATACTGAATTCATCACAGTTGGTTAACTGTTAATAGACTTATGGTCCTGCTAGAAAATATTCACACATTATAGCATGTTATAGTACATAATATGTGAAAGTGGTTAATTAAGAGTATCATGATTGAAGAGATATTTTTTCATGATAACCCTTGAGCTAGAGCATTATCAGTGAAACAAGGCATTTGCAACTTAGATAAAAGCCATGAATAGACAGCAAATGAGTGATGTGGCTTATCTTTAGAATTACCACAAAGTCAATAAAGTGTCTCAGTGTGATTTGCAGATAAGATTGTATGAATGTTCTTCAAACTGTAAATTGTCTATTTACAAATCTGATGGCTTAGTCGGAACTGTTAGCATTAACATTTTTACCATTACAAAATATTTTTTTCTTTTTGCTTTTATCTTCTTTTTTCATGATTCCAATATTTGAACTGTTTAAAACATAAAAACTTTTTTGTTAATCTAAGTCAGTCAGTGTTAGATTAACAAAAAAATATTACTTATCAAAGTACCCAGTCATAATCTGTGAAATAATGATTGTATGTAATGGATACAATTTAACACTTTTTATTCCACAATGATGATAAACCGGCACAATTAACCCCAATAATGGGTCAGGACAATTGCTCAATTTGATGAGCTGTGATATTGTAGTCATGTAGCTCTGTGTGTGGAAGCCCTCACTCTTATTCCCTTCTTTTAAGGTTCATAATCAATCTAACATTTTGTTCATTGAAATTCGTGCATACAACATGAAATTATGGGATAATAACTGTAATTAGAGGCACTGGCGGCGCCTGGATAATCTATTTCGTTTGTGTCAATCATTTGATGTTGGCACTATTGATATATGATAACATTAAATATTAAAGTAGTGTAATAAATATTTTATCCATTACCATTCAGGATTAACTTGTCAAGTTTTATCAGGAACTACAATCAAAATATGGGTCATAAAATGATCACTTTACCTACCCCTTGTTCTAAAACTGTCTAATTATAAGATTCGAGAAGTTAATATTAATACATTTGTAGTTTTGAAAATAATGTCGTAAATAGATGCAATCGAATAATTGGACGCAAACTGACAGGTTTAATAGTTGGTGCAATATCAAAATATCACTTGTACAAAAAAAATATCTTGGACCAAATGAAAATATGAAAGTAAATTATCATCTTATAATGTGACCATTATAAGATAGGTAGTACTTTGTTCAACAACATGTCTGTCGAAACATTCGCATCGAAAGGGTCGGTTATTTCATTGAGGATACAGTTATAAACATTTCACTAAATTAGCAACGCTAGAACCGCTCGTCGTCACAATAATCCCTAACGCCATTTGCCATATAATTTCGCCAGAACCGCAAACACTTCAAACGTTTATCTTATCTCCACCACGCGAATATCTACCCACTATGTGAATGGTATCTAATCGTACGTATATTAATAACTCATTTTGAATGAACACTATTCCACAGATATTAGTGGCTTACCCTAATTACTTACGTGATATTTTCAGTATCCTTCCTCCCCTTTTCCTTCCCCCGTCATATATCCTTGCTACTCATGGGAACGCAATGACTTTGTTAAAACAATGCACAAGGCAGAATGGCGGCAATGGCGCGCCGCGCGGCGACGTGGTCCACAACCCGTCACGTCACGTTTCCCACAGAGGTGAAAAGTGGATGGCTGGAAGTGATCTGTGTATGCATTTTCAGTAAATCTTAAAGGTGTACTTTCTGATCAGAATATAAAAATATCTTTTTAACGTTACAAAATCAGATAAAGGCCATTTAGTTGCCAGGTGTTTACTTTTTGGGTATTCTTAGTTTCGGTCTGGAAAATAAATACATACACGTGATTTCTTGAATATATGGTAATTGTTTTCCAATTTTGCACATAAAAATTAATGGACACTACAACCATCAGTGTAAGTGGCGAAGTTATACCTACGTAAGTTTATATTTTTATCAGCATTGTCTTTTTAAAACAATGCTTTTAATGTTGGGTAGAGTCATTTCCCAATGCATTTTCGTGTCATTGACCCAGGCGCCTGCACTCTTACGAGAGGAAATGAGTGTCTCTCGCAAACGCGAGTCTCAACCAGCCATTAATTTATGAATTTATTTTCCAATGCAACCTTCATTCGACATTGATACTTATTGTTGTTCTATTTCAACCGGTTTATGGCTGCTTTGACCAGTCCATGTAAGTTTATAATAAGAATATTTTACTTTAATATTTATTTATGTGGTCGGTAATTATCTTCTTCTTTCTTCATCTTCTTCTTCTTATAAATAAAAATTAATTGCTGTTCGTTAGTCTGACTAAAACTCGGGAACGCCCCGGCCGATATAGGTAATTTTAGTTTTAGAATGTTCGTCGTAGTCCAGGGAAGGTTTCAATGAGAAAATATAGAAAAAGAATCAGTATTGGCGGTATGAAATTCGCGGGGACCGGGACGGGGGACGGGAATTTTATTTGCTTCATTTATGTGTTCGGTACTTATAGGATAATATCTATAGAGTAAATTACCAACGAAGCGGAAAATAGTTACCAAGGAAAACCTAAGGCAATGACTAAGGTAATACTTTCCGTTTTACTGGTTGGTTTCTACGCTTGGCGAGTTCGTCGTTCCAAAGATTGCGTATTGACATTCATGCGTCAGGCCGCGGCGTCCCGTTTTCTGACCCATTAGCTAGCTGGACCAGCTCATTGTCCCATTTAGCATTCAGGGACACGGGTGTCCTTAACATTTAACGTACGACTTGAGTTTATTTTGTCTTTGACGGGTTGAGGGAATCCCACTTAACTGAATGCTCTATTTGAATTTAACTGGGTCTTTACATCTCATACCATATCGGTCACCGCGTTTGGCGTTTTTCAGTGTACGATCTGTAGTCGCTGCATTCAGCTTCTAAAAAGCGTCCTAATTGTCGACGTTTAAAATAACATGTATGTTGTGGTTCCAACTACGGCTGAAAGCGCCATAAGTGCATTTTTTCGTCTCTTAAAGATTTAAGATACGTTCGATTTCTACCCCTTACAACAAGAGACTAAAGAACACTGTTGCTAATGCAAATTTTCTATTTGAGTAAATATAAGAACCGATCAAATTCTCATTGAACTGTCGCATAGTACGTTTTAGAAATTTAAAGTAAACCGTGGAAAAGTTCATACTTGCGCGAAACGGTATCGCTTGCAACAGGAGTAGAGTTGCCATCTCACGATACGTTCGTGGGAACCTCAGATGTTATAATGTATAGCCCGGACATGTCAACAGGTTTCTTTTTAAAAAATTGTGAAAAAAAATGTCACGTCGCTTTTTTTCGTCCAATTTATCCATTGAGGGAAAGGCAAAGGTATCTAATCCACAGGGACTAGGGTCATTGGGAATTCCTTAGGTATTAAGACCGGAGCCAAGATCTCTTTGAATGTCACGTCGCTTCCCAACGTCCCAACACGTTCTGTTTTTAAAACCCGGACTACATAACATAACACACAACGCAACCCAACGCCCCCTAAACTATGACAAATCCGGGGAATACCCGGACGGATTGTAACACTAAACTAGAGCGAGAGTGTGTAGAACAGTACAGTTTGTTGTATTACGTACTTTCACACAATGCCAATGATGCATTTAATAGCCCCAAATGTTCGTATTGCGTTTTTATTGAGTTATTGTCATCAATTTATTGTATTAATTTAATATACAATATATTATCACAACATCGCTGTCGCGCTCGGTGTTATTGTTTTCAATTGAATTACATTTGCAGTCCAGTAACTTTCCATAGATGAAAAACATTTCATTGTATTCGTAATTCTATAAGATTATGACTTGCCTATTATAAACTTTATTTATGTAAACCTGCTTCCTATATTGTCGAAAGGTACACATGGTTAAGTAATTAAACTTGACTTTAGTTAGAGTTCACCCATTACAAAGTCAGAAATATGAAGAAACAAATTAGGTGTGAGAGCCATTCGCTCTCCCGTAAGTCCGGTGATGATGACGAGGCTACTCCAAGCCATACTAAGTACATAAGTAAAAGCGAAACTCAATGACAGTTAGGGAAAAAATTAAGAACTTAAATATTACGACTGACTGTTCTAGTCAGTCGTAATATTTAAGTTGAAACCATTTCAAAAACACACATAATTTTTTTTACTTACGGTCTTCCGAAGCGTCAGGAAATTACCACATAGTATAAAGTCGCTTACCGCGTCTGTCTGTCCTAATGTGTGGTTAAATCTTTAAAACTTCACAGCGGATTTCTATGCGGTTTTTGCAGTTTTATGAGATTTAAGAGAAAGGTTTTTCGTTTACCCGAAACGAAGTGAGGGCGCTGGTCATTAGGGTCGAATATTTAATTATCGTTTCAGTATTCGGCCCTGGATGTCTAAATATTGTATTATTATCAATCTATCCATAGTGATGGCTATTTTGATACGAGAAAATGACGACCATAAACAATTTATTGGTCACCGCGCCCCGCACCCGTCATAAAACATCCGCAAATGGATTTAGGTATAACGTTTATGACACAAACGTGTGGACGGATAATAAAAAACGTCGAGATTTACGTCATAACTTTAAAACAATACGTCATTATATATGTATAGTATGTATAGTGAGTGGTTAAAAAGTGCCACGTCTTGTCATAATATTTTAAACTCAAAACAAACAACATTAAGTACACTTTATGTCACTATTATCCTATAAAGTATTATACTATAAAGTACATTTCTTTCATTTAAATTACCTTATAACCTGCTGACTAATTTTATTCTCACTTAAGTTAATTTATATTTAAGGAAAAAGATAGGTACCTGTAGTGTTTTTTACTTTTTACCCGACTACGGCAAAGCAAAAGGAGGGTTATGATTTTGACAGGCTATGTATGTATGTATACATGTATGTTTGTATGTATGTATGTATGTTCATC
Organism: Maruca vitrata; assembly: GCA_039566165.1. Lineage (NCBI taxonomy): Eukaryota > Metazoa > Arthropoda > Insecta > Lepidoptera > Crambidae > Maruca > Maruca vitrata. The sequence goes on along the minus strand of CM076922.1, from coordinate 2,954,132 downwards.
TGTTTCCACATAACTTCTAAATTGCTTGTCAGAATTCGACAAATGACATATCATTAGAAGCGTCTTAATTGTCCGCTGGTTATAGGCTATATAGGGTTTCACAAAATCTAATGTGGCGCCCACTAGCGGACAAAACATACAGAGTAAAAAAATAAAGTTAAGATAAATACGCCGTGTTTGGTATCATTGGAAAGCGCTTTACTTGTACATTTTAAATATATATATATATATTACTAGCATTTGCATGTGACTTTACGTATATTCATGGACTGATAAAATATAAAACATGTTGGTTCATCAATTTAACTTTTGGTAATATTATGCGCCACAAATACACTTTAACACCAAAATAGTACAAATAATAAAAAGTTAAAAACTAAAACCCAACTACGACAAAAAACGACGCTGAAAAAGTATAAAACAAGACTTTTAGAACACTGAACTGAACAAAGTTGCTTATGTAGTTCCAAGTAAATGGACACAGTAGATTCTACCAAAATGCTTATGTTGAAAATTGACAATAATGTCATACAATACTATTTTGAAGTATGCAATATTTACTATGTAGAGATAAGTTTTCATGTTTGGAAAGGCGTAGTCACACGTTCCATACACAAGTACCTACCTACCGTAGCACTTTGACAACGTGTGACTGCGGTTTTCCAAACATGAAAACCTATCTCTACATAGTGAATATTGCATACTTCAAAATAGTATTGTATGACATTATTGTCAATTTTCAACATAAGCATTTTGGTAGAGTCTACTGTGTCCATTTACTTGGAACTACATAAGCAACTTTGTTCAGTTCAGTGTTCTAAAAGTCTTGTTTTATACTTTTTCAGCGTCGTTTTTTTTGTCGTAGTTGGGTTTTAGTTTTTAACTTTTGGAGAACCAGTATAATATTGGAAGTATCAGAAATTAGTAAACTAGTTTGAACATCATTAAAATAAAATAAAATAAAATAAATTTAAGAGGACTGCAGAGAAAATCAGACATAAAAATAGTAAAAGTGTCAAATAGTAAAATTAGTAAAATTCAGACATGAACATAGTGAACACCATAAAACATCAATTAATTATGCTTTCGGTCCCTAAGTAATCCAAAGAGAGTAACCACTTCACTATAGCAGCCTTTGCTTCAGAAACAGAACTTGATTTGATATTACAGAAACCCAAAACAGCATTATCTAGTAGCAAATCGAGACTTGACGGTAGGGATGGGAATTTTAAATATGCGTTTTTTTAACAAAGTGTGGTAAAGATTAATCATTTCATGAGTAGTTCCGTCGAGATCTCTACCGTAGATAACAGCTTAATTACTTCCATACAGTAGGCAGCAGCCTGCGATAGCAATCGATAAAAGTATGATCGAATACTCATTTCGCGAATGTCAGCTGATATCGAGGATCGATAGGCGCCGGGTCCCATAAAGATGTCAGATAAGGTTGACGGAATCAGCTGACCGGTCGTTGTCGATAGTAGATTGTTGGATGGCTGCAGTTTCAAGGGCACACTATCGGTAATGGTTTACACCCGTTCTCACAGGCTTGGTAACAGTTAGCTGATAAGGTAATCTTTTGCGATCGTTTTTTAACGTAATTGTTCTATGCCAGCCAAGTATGAGCAACTTTTGTATTATCAAAAGGTGAACTTGGTATTGTGGAAAGTGTGTCAAACAATGCGAGTTAACGTAAACTTATTCATGGACGTCCATCTTTCATATGATTTAACGCGAATAATAATAAGGCGTCCGACCGATTTCAGCCATGGCGGCCTATCTCAATTGAGATCCGCCAAGTGCGCAGTACATATTATAGTGCACAAGTGCGCAAACACAAGTGCACTCTCTATTCCCTTACCATAATTCGGTGAGACGGCAATCCGACATGACCGATGAGAGATCGGGCGCAGGACCACCGGCTTAATGTGCTTTCCGAGGCACGGGCGTTCAACCGCCAACTTCCTAACTCCGGGCTGAGTAATTTCATTACAGATAAACTCACACAAATTTGGCCCGACCCCGGACTCGAACCGGGGACCTCTCGGTCCCAACGCAGCACTTGGTACCAATACACCAATGAGGCGAGTAATAATATGCGAATAAACAGTATATTTCTAGTATTTTCGAGATTTTTCGATTCTTTTACGTATTGATTTGATTCGAACGTTGTCATCTTGACAGTTATCTGTTTGTGTACAATAATAAATAAATAAATATATCTAACGCACCAACATCGTTAAAGCTAGAGAACGGAAGCTGGAATCATCTTTTTTATCCTAACCGTTTTCAAATCAATAAGTAGCATAGAAGAAATTCGAACAAACAAATATATACACTAACACATAAAATAACTAAGTAATTCTACAAGGATTGTCACCAAGCGCAGTGAAAGCAACGCTTGCAATTCGCCGACCTAGTTATAGTACCTAGGCATTGTAACAGTGTCACAAGTTTAGTCACACGAACCATGATACATATTACATTACACTACTGCAACAATGGATCGACCTCTTGTCCCCGAGGGCGGAATAAACCGATGTAAAATACATGAGCCTTACAATTTGGTTCAGTTTTAAACTGTTTATACTCTAACTAAAGAACTACAGAGGAACCTCAGAATGCTTTGCTATCACTACATAGTATAAATAAAGCAAATCGCTTCCCGCGTCTGTCTGTCCCTATGTATGCTAAAATCTTTAAAACTACACAAGGTAGGTATTTTGAAGCGGTATTTTTTATAGATAGAGCAAAGCGCGGGCGGGTCGCTAGTTTTCTCTAAATTGTACTGCAATAAATTTTTACGGCAACTCTGTATTTTTTTTTGTTATGTGCATGAAAGTTTTCCATACCAAGTGATTTCCACTATATATCACATAATATACAGCAAAATATATTTAGAGTAAATTGGAGTCTCTTATCGGTGCTAATTATATTCAGCATACATTCGATACAATAGCAGTGTAAATGAGTAAAGTGACTTTTTAAATAATTCCTTTATACTTTCCTCTGTAATGGGTACGTATTATGTACAATATGTGATGCGCGATAACGTTATAATAGTAATATGAACCTGTTTACAAATACAGAGCGATGACTAGTGCATTTTAAATAAGACTTCAGTCAGGCGTCTCTGAAACATTCAATTTAAAAATACAATAAACAGTCAAATGTAACCTTACACGTGTCAGGACGACGGCGCAGACAATTAGCTATGTATTATGTATTTTACGCTTCAGTCTTAACACGCCAATTAAACGTGAATATCGTTTTAAAGACGTTGACGTCATCGATGCACAAAATAGTCTGTACAAACACCTACATATTGTTAAGAAACGGGGCGAAAGCAAAATGTCCTTTAGAAGTTTTCTATTCAACACGCATACTATCACGCCCTGGCAAATATGTTAGAACCAGTTTGTACCGAAAATAAAATGGGGTAAAAGCAATTTGTGATAATAGCGACGACTCACAGTATGGATGGCCCTTTGTTGTATTCAATGTAGAATGGAGAGACATATTGGTTGTAGTGCAGGCGTTTTATTTGTCCACCCTTTAAATGAGATGCTAATTCGCAAACATTATCGGTGTCGGTTTATGCTAAAAGTGGCGATGGCGGCGACCGAGACACGAGACCACCAGCGCCACTTGTCGTAGGCTTCTTTCTTTGTTTCATTCGCGAACTGTCACGTATAATTTTGCCTAACGTCAAGTAAATCTCGTGGCGTCTTATATCGGTCGCTTGTCTCTGTTGTACAAATTGTCCCCTTAACAATCATTGAGTTAGCGACCTACATGGTCTAAGGGCGCGGCCTCACTAGATTTTCAGTTCGGGCCTTTTCAGCCGCCCCGACTCATTCTGTTTGCGCGGTTTAGGGCTGATTTTAAAAACGCGACTCTAAAATCACCCTACAATGTATAGGGACTTAGGGAGGCAAACTGGAAGCAAACTGTTAGCCATTCACTGAGAGTCCAGTGGAAACGTGTCCTTAATTCCTAGGTCAACAAAATTCGTAACCAACAGTAATAAATCCCATGATAATCAAATAATAGACATGATTTCCTGTTCGCACGAGGATACAACGTGCGTGCAGCGGGCTGTTTATTATCTTAGGGCAAGGATCTTCCTCATAACGTACTGTGAACTGGTTACGAGTGGACATGGCCATAGAACGCGAGAGTTGTGAATATTGATTAGTTGTTGTATCGATATACTTTGCGATTGATAATAATCAATTGTACTTCTGACTGCGACTCATAAAAACTAGTTATCTTTCGTACTAAACTTTATAACAAAACCACTTAGGTATGTCAATTGTCAATAAGTGGTTTAAGGCTTTACCAAAGCTCCTTCGCATACTGAGAATGCTTGATGCACCGTCACCTTGGGCAGGGGTTTACCCAAGGTGGTGTGTGGGACTCCCGGCTGCCGGTGCTGAGATGGAAAACCGGCAACTGCTCCTTGGCTAGGGTGCAATACCCAAGGGTGTACCCACTAAACTCCGCGGCGTAACTCATCTCCTTAACGTCGTCATGGTTCCTAGCATAGCCCAACTAACACGACGGCGCACACTGAGCTTTGTGTTACCTTATCGTGTCGTTTGTATCGTTAAAAGATAGCAATACAAACCCGTCAAAGATATCAGAGATTCTCTCAGTCTAGTAGTGGTGTTTGAATTTTTTATTTAAAAACATCCTGCATAATACAGCCATGCATGTTTAAATTGAACATTCATGTGAGCGATTAAATTGCTCTACAGCAGTATTCCCTGTTTACATTTCGCATGGCTGTTACGTCCTGCGCCAAATATACCCGGCTAAGTTTACAAATAAAATGTTTACTTTACACCGGCGAATATTTACAATTCTCCAGCAAGGACGTATACTCGGCTGTAAATATTTGCACCGGCGACTGAAGTGTAAGTTTGTTTTCTGTGTGGCTACCATGAGTTTAAAACTTACGCACTCGATATCGCCTACGTGAATATGTCTATGAAAAACTTGTACAGCGCCGCTGGTGGTTACGCGAAGAACTAAAATCGGCCGTATGAAAAAAACAACTCGATAGGTTTTTAACGTACGTAAGTTTTCGATAGCCAACTCATGGTAGGCCCTCTGTAGCACTACCATGAGTAAGCTATCGATAAAATAAATTTTATAGTCGAACTCTCGACCTCCGAACGAATTTATCAAAGGAAAGTTTTTCATTCACTGAATTACTGTCGTTTCAATACGGAATATAAATGTTAGGTATTGAGAATACAAGCGAATTGTAACAACGAAATGGCGCGATTAACATAAATTAAAGACATGTTGTCTGAGCGTTTTACATCACAATCGATATTGAAAGGCAATACAGACCCGAAGTACTTTGTCTTCGTTGATCGACAAAATTCATTTTTTTTATACAAGCCTAACAGAATGACCTTACTCCACCTGATGGTAAGCGGTAGTGAGATCCACATATGAGGTCGACAGGCACCATAGACCTTATTGAGTCTGTCGCATCGCACTCACCCTGAAGGCCTGCTGCCATTTCTTATGGATTACTGTGTAGGTAGTTGTTTTGCGTAAAACATTACTCTCTTGTAGCGCATTCGGTTAAAAAGTTATAGCAGTGCCTTTCTCAGACTCTACTACACTAACTTTGGACAAAATTTTAATTAAATCGGTTTAGTAGTTTGGTGTGAAAGCGCGACGGACGAACAGACAAATTTACTTTTGCATTTATAATATTTGCGCGGTAATATTATTACCGTGATATTATTAAGAAACGACGAGTATTAGTATAAGAACACACGTTGCAGTTGTTTTAATAAATGTTTCAGTAAGCATTTAACTTACGTGTTAAACGAATACAGTCATTATGTTAGAAAGAAACTAAGGACAAACAAGTAAATTGCTTATTAAGCCCAATGTCTACTGGCACTGCTTAAACGGAATATGTCTATTTAGTTAGATATTCTCACCTCACGTTTACACGTTTAAAGGTCGTAGCACATTTTTGGGGTGCAAGCCATCCGCTCCCCCGCAAGTCCGGTGATGATGACGAGGCTACTCCAAGCCATCATCGTAAGTCAGTTAGGAAAAAAAAAGTCGTAACACACATATCAACTCGGAAAGGGATTGTCACCGCACCGCCTCCCGTCTCGATTTTTTTAAGCTATTGCATAGCTTTTATCGCGGGCTTTGAGCGCGGCGACCGAACCAAGAAATTCCGTAACGAAAAAAACCTCACAATCGTCTAACGTCGTTTCAGTTCGATAGACTTCGGCACGGTGTTTGTGTGCGTGCGGTTAGACGTATTGTACGAATCTACGAAACTCGCACGAATAGAGACGAGCTGCTCCGAAATCGGACGATGCTATGCAATAGCTATACCGCGGCAGTCCCCGAGTGCCACACGTCTTTTTTTCTTCTTACGATGATGGCTTGGAGTAGCCTTGTCATCATGTCCGGACTTGCGGGGGAGCGGATGGCTCTCACCCCTAAATCCTCCCGTTTCGAGACGAGGCGATTACGTTTCAACTCCGATCCAACGGCCGATCCAACGCACACTGCATTGGAGTAGGGAGTTTACAACTTTTTTAACGTTTACAATGAATACTGAAGCCAGAGTTGATATGTTTACGTTCCGTTTACGAGTTGATAAGTATGTCATTCCTCAAACAAAGCATCTTCAATTTTTCAGCTAATACTCAAACAGTTCACACAGTGCAGACAGGGCAGGAAAGTTTTCAGTAGCGCTACCATAAGTTTAAAAGTGACAGACTCGCTTTCGCCTATGAAAAAAATTACTATGAAAAAATGTAAAGCGTCCCTAGCGGTAACGCTAAGAACTGAAATCGGTAGTATGAAAAAAAAAAACAATTCGATAGGTTTTTAACGTAGGTATGTAAGTTTTCGATAGCTAAGCTAACTTAGGTAGGCTGTAGGGATTTTTCAACTTTTTTCACGTTTACAAAGAATAGTGATAGCCAGCATTGATACGTTTACGAGTTGATATTTAAAGTGTGACATCATGTTTAAATACATAATGCTTAAGATTAAAAGTAATTATATTATTTTAATGCCTGTAATGGATTATGGTAAAAAATCTAAAGCTGATTTATAGCACGAAACTGTATATCACCTTAGTGGACATTTAGCCTTGGTCTAGCACCTAGGTCACCGCGTGACGCCCGCAGGCAGCCTTAGGTAATTGGAATAAAACAGCCGTTTATTCTTAACAGTTTTTATGGCCTAATGAGTTTGTCGAGAGCCATTTTTAGGGTTCCGTACCTAAAAGTAAAAAAAAAAATACATCTTTTCAGTTGTGAAAATTTCAGCCGTCTTACTATCACGGTTTATGAGATACTTGGAGACTGACTGACGGATGACGGAGGCTTAGTAATGAGGTCCCGCTTTTACCTTTTAGGTACAGAATCCAAAAAAGATTTAATGTTAAGGGGGATCCCCTAACAATAAACATGTTTTTTTTACAAAATTGGTACGGAATCCTTCGACCGCGAGTACAACTCGCACTTGGCCGGTTTTTATTTTCAGCGCTGTTTCGCCTAATTGGGGCACTTGAAATAAGCGATTTTGTATGTAAGTTACACGCGAATACGCAGTAAAGCGCTTTAAGTTGCTGAAAGGTTAAATATAGTTCGCTAACGTTATTGAGAAGCTCGTTGAAATGCTTTGAAATTCAAATTTTCAGTACGATCGTAAATTTTGCTCAAAATTTGTTGACAATGCCAACTCTGGAAAATCTAAAATTTTCTTGTACTATTAGAGAATAAGTTTCGCGAACTAAATCTGTACTAATATTATAAAGCTGGAGAGTTTGTTTGTTTGAACGCTCTAATCTCAGGAACAACTGGCTCGAATTGAAAAATTATTTTGGTGTTGGATAGGATATTTATCGAGGAAGGCAAAAGGAGGAAAGAAACAATAGAAAATGTTTGAAAAACGGGGGAAATCGCGGACGAAGTCGCTGGCACAGCTATACAGTATGCTATACATGAAAAAAAGTACCCAGTTTCCTTTTCTTAAATATTTTATACTATGAAAGTACATAAATTGGAACAAAGAAAGACATCGTCTTAGGAATGAGAAGCACAATCATCAAAGTTCAACTACCTACACTACACGTGAAGACATCAAGCAAAAAATATGACAATTGGACATCTATTTAACCTATCAAAGTTTTATATAAATTCTTAAAATAACCACATTTCTTTTGTATGTAAAATAATAAAACACATGGCCAACGAAATGTCAAGGATGAAAGCAAAGCCAAAATACGCCAAGGTCGCCCTTGACTTACAATTGAGTCGTCCACCAATCATTGTATTTTACACACCGCTTTTATACTGTCGGGTTAAAATGCCGGTTTCTTGTATGTTTTTTCGCGTTGCCATAGCAGTCGTAAAATTAATATTTATTCACGACTGACTTTTGGTTTTAGCTGTTATATCGAGGTTGTGCATTTAGCATGCTGGTCTGCTCATATTTGTAACTAAAAATAAAAGGTAGAGATAATTTATTGTAGGTTTCATTGATTTACCATGAATATTGCATCTTGCTGGCCGGCGTGTCTATCTTTGAACTTCCTAACGGTCTACTGTCCAATCTAGCCTGATCGATTTTTAGACGATCACTATGGCTTTAGGCTTTTAATCTTATCTTAGCATCGGACTACACCGTCAAAAATCGTAAAATTTGCACTCGATCCTTAATGATGGGTAATAGAAATGAATAGATCCGCTTTAGGTAGACATACATGTACTCCCAAAGATGTTGTAACCTTTATGTAGATCTTAAGACGAATTCAAATTAGCCGCGCGGCCTGAGCCTAGGGGTGAGAGCCATCCGCTCCCCCGCAAGTCCGGTGATGATGACGAGTCTACTCCAAGCCACTATATCGTATAGGAAAAAAAAACGCCGGTGCTCGACTTCAGCGCTACTACCGCGTGGCACTTAGCGGCTAATTTGAATGCGCGCTTAAAGCTAGAAGTGTACTCTCCTGTACCCTCGATTCTCTAAAGCCTGTTTGTCTCCAGGTAAGCGACGTGCGCGGCTGCGGCTACCACCTGGCTACAATGCTGGGCCTGCTCCCAGCACAGCTCATCAACGTCTACCTCGGCTCCACGCTGCGCTCCATCCACGAGGTGCTGGACGACTCCCACGTCACTGGGTACATCGTCTTCGCATTCCAGGTCAGTACTAAGAGCACGTCCATCCTTTTTTTTTTAACGCGGTTTAATGCTTTTCGTGCAACTGGGAGACGGGGTTATCTCCCAGTGGTGTCGGACTCCCGAGCGGCTGGCGAAGAGGCTCCTTTGTGGGATGCGATACCCTGAGGGTTTACCGACTAAAACACCGCGGAGTACCATTTCGCCGTATGGCGGCGTCGTGTCATGGGTGTCTGACCTAGTTTTCTACCGCCTCTTATCTTCTACCCTAGGCTCACAGTGAGCGTGTAGTGTGAGTGTAACAGTTGCTGCCAGTTTGCCTCCCTATACATTTTCAACTGCGCGGATCAAACGCAGACAGTGAGTCGACGGGCGGAACAAACTGTTCGCCTGATGGGACCGTTCCCTAAACTAAATACATGTCTCCCGTGACCCCGAGCTCTATAAAGAGCTCGAAACATCTGATCTCTGAATAATTATGTTTAGTTTAAAATAATACGCGAGGTTAATCTGTAAAATTTGTTTTATTTCAAAACGTACATAGCTATGTTATTTTCTTTACACATGTTTTTGACATGACGTGTTTGTTTTTCGACATTCAAAACGTTTTCTCGCTTTTATAAGTCCGATGAGTACAAAATTACAGAAATAACTATATTTTATTGTCTGGTTTCAAATGCCGTATGAGATTATTCTCGTTTGCCTTAAAATAACTACACTGAAGTATTTTCAACTGAACTCACAATAGTATTCATTTCTTTCGAAGTTGAATAAAATTGAAAATTGAAATGTAAACCCGTCCGCTGTCACCAAAGTATCTTTGTTCCTTTGGTATTCATGATTCGCTCGGAAATAGCCAACTGTTTGCATTCAAATTGAAACATTAAGGAGAAGTGGGGCAGTTGTAAAGAACTGGAATTGTGTTAAATAATCCAGTTGCAATCTGAATCAGTCCCACACAAGAACTGTTTTACAGAGATATGACCCAGTAGGCTAACTAAAGATAGATATATGCCACAAAATGGTGACTTAGCTATTCTTTCAAGCAGGTCTTAAAGACTCTCAGAACTTTGTCTGACTTCAAGCCGATGACTGCCTTCGTTCGCCACGAATCACTTCAACAGAGGTTGAACACTAGCATAAAATATAGTAAAGTTGATATTAACCATTCAAGAAAAATCTTACGGGACAAATTTTTATCTTATTCAGGAAAAATATATCAACTAAAATCAATGAAATAAAATTAAATGTTACATGTAAAAAATTATGGGTTTATTGAATACCATCATGAGGTAGGTAGGATTTTTCAGGGTTTTCACTGACTTGTCCTAATGCTAGGCAAAGGAGACAAATCGTGTGTGATCTGTGGGGCTACCATGAGTTTAAAACTTAAGCACTCGATATCGCCTACGTAAATATGTCTATGAAAAACTTGTACAGCGCCGCTGGTGGTTACGCGAAGAACTAAAATCGGCCGTATGAAAAAAACAACTCTATAGGTTTTTAACGTAAGTAAGTTTTCGATAGCCAACTCATGGTAGGCCCTCTGTTCAAATATTTAATTGCTAAAAAAATACCGTTCCGTTTTGTAACTTTCTCATGTTCGAATGGACATTACACGTAGAATCCGGTGCATTTACCCATTGATATAATACGAATCTGTCTAGTTATCTAATGTTAACCGGCTCGATCCGGACGGCTTTATGCAAGACGTCCCCTCACGCCCGAGGGGAGCGTTGATGATAGTGTACGATTGCCTCTATTGGCCTGTGCATCGCTATTTTATCTGCAAATTGTTATTTATCGCCCGACTGAACCGACTAACCTACAGCGTGGAGCGTTGTGGATAATATTATTTATTTATTTACACGCACATGGGAGTTATAAATGCTCTGAATAATCCCGTCCACCCCCCTTTGTTGGCATTTAAGCTAAAGACTTGTTTGAAATTAGACGGCATTTAATGCCGATTATATTAATGCTGTATCAACGGACGTATAAAAATAGAATTATAATAAATTATTACTGCATTTTTTTATTTTCTGATCACATTTTTCGTTAACTCTCAACTCGAATAATAGCAGCTATTTTATTTAACTAGTAAATTGTTTATTTTCTGATAGGTACGCGGCGGAAATATAAATAACTAATATAATACTGATAAATTACGTCAGAACTTCCTTTGCTTTGCAATTTATTATATTTGACGAAATAACATAGAAATTAATTATAGTAACGGATATTATTCATTAATTATCGACGGACAGTGTTAATATCAGAGATTTTTTCAACGGTAGGTATTAACGTGATATTTAAGATTGATGTATAGTCATAATATTCTATTTTAATCAGGTCTGACCGTTGATAAATCACTATCACTCACTACATACACAAAAGTCGTTTCCCGCTGTCTGTCCAAATGTATGTTTAGATCTTTAAAACTACGCGAAGGATTTTGATGCGGTTTTTTTAAAATATCTATCTATTTATTTATTGGATTAAAGAAGTTTTTATGTATAATATACCCGAAACGAAGCAAATGCGGGTAATTAGTATTATACAAATAGTGAAATAAAGCTGAAGTGGTAAACATTATCAATTTGAGCTGTACTTTTGTCAGGTGAACTTATAATCTTAAAATACGCTTTTTTTAACCCGGTGAAACGCACCTTCACCCTGAGAGGGGGTTCTCTCCGGGTGGTGTGTCGGACTCCCCAGCGACTGGCGAAGAGATGGTAAATGCCAGCCGAGACTCCTTGTCGGACTGCAATGCCCATTTGACCCAGACAACAAAAGCGGAAGCTGGTCTCGGATAAAACGCGGTTTTGTAATTTGTATGGCACACCCAGACTGTATGACTTGGCTCATTTACAATGTTTAAAAACATGTTTAAAAAGAGCGACTATCGAGTTTCTTGCCGGAGTTATCTCGATAGATACGGCTTTTCCGAACCGGTGGTAGAATCTTATTATTACTAATGTGACGATTTATAAGTGCATGCAAATTGCCTATATGAATAAAGACATTTTGATTTTGATTTGATTTTGATTTTGTATCGAAAACATTTCAAAACGTCTGTGGCTTATCAGCCGGCCTTCAGTGCTGACGCAAAATCATGATCGTTTAATTAACTCGTATTTTCGTGCGGAAGCGCCATAATGGCTCCGCCAGTTACATACTGGGGACGAAGTTTTCTTACGCTGTTTTCCTTCACCGTCCGACATACCTCCGCAATTAATTCCACTATGTTGTTGTAGTAAAGTGTAGCCGTTTGTTAGCAGCCTAGATGACCTAGAAAGGTCGAGATTAAAATCTAAGCACTTCAGCCGGTTATAACGGCGAACATAGGAGCGCATTTTATAAGCAAAGGATTTTATTTTGTACTTAAATAACTCTCCTTAACTTAATCATTAATTAGAAAACTGAAACTGTCCGGGATATTTACCATGTTGTTTTGTTTTAATGAGCTCCCGATATTTCGGCACTGTTGCAAGCGCAATAGTGCGTCAGTTCACCCGTGATCATGGCGCTCATTAAAACAAAACAACATGGTAAATATCCCGGACAGTTTAGTCCAGTCATTATAGTAAGTTCACCTCGGAATTTGAGATACCCAGCTGTAAGTCCGTAAATACTTGTATATTGACACCCTAAATATAGGAATAGGTTTACTGGGATAACAACGTTAAAAACCGGCCATCGGTCCCATCTTTTCCATTTGGGTATGGAACCCTATTTCGTCACTTGTCACTTCGCTGCTTCACATAGTACTCATAGATTGTGTGGCATGTTCCGCCAGGGTGCGGGATACAAACACTCTTATCGGTTTATTGACTGCATACACACGCAGCCAGATAAGGCCTAGCCACGATCCGACTGGCTGAAACACTAACGTACTACCTAACGATTTCATAATGGAACAAATTTTTGTACGTAGTTAGAAAGAGGGTGATGAATGATCGTCTATTTACTGAACCCTTAATGACGCACAGCATGTAGAAAAAAGTTATTGGTTTTCACCGGTACTACAAATGCCATTATGTCCAAAATCTTGTGGAATCTATTTTACCCTTATTAAGGGTTAACTACAACTTCTGTAAATTTGCAGTCTTTAGATAGCTAAATATGTCCGGGATATTTACCATGTTTCCTTATATTATGGACCCCTCAGGGGTCAGTTGATCCGTGATCATGGCGCTTGCAACAATGCCGTAATATCGGGAACGCGATAATATAAAGAAACATAATAAATATCCCGGACACATTTAGTTTTCTATTATGTATACCCAGTTCTTCTTCTTATCGTATGGTTGATGAACAACCTGGTGTCAGAGTTTTTATACCGCCCGTAGGCCTCTGACATGGCTTACCCAGTTTAAAGACTCATATTCAAGTGTATTTAGCAAATCTATACATTTATGTCTTTTCTACTAGTCTTATTGTCCCTGATTACCGTAAAGTTCATTAGACTACTCTTTTCGTAGGCTCTAGGCAAACTGTATAGGTACTTTATACTGTAAATCGGCTCAGTAGTTTTGGCCTGACACAGAAAAACTGAGTTACTTCGCCGAAGTAACTCTGTTGACATCACATCCTTACTAATTTAATCCGAAGTTACTTCGTAAGGATGTGATTTCTGTGTTTTAACTTGAGCACTAAACTAATAAACAGTACAATGTACCTAAAGAATGATCGACATTGACAATTCAGTTGTGCAAATTATAATAATGTCCTTGTCTGATAAATACCTATCTTTGTAGGTACGAAATGTACTATCTTCTAGCTAGCTTATACGAGTACATATGCACTGTAGTATTGTAATAGCGGACAGCGATCGACTCCACGATATTTATAGATTACTGTTCTTTTATCGTAACAAGATGTGATTTATGTTCCGTCTTATTGCTATGTGTTATGCGATTCACAAGTTCACGATGCTGATAAAGAGTAAATTCTATAGTAGTACAACATTCATCTTCTAATTTTAAATGATAGACTGTTTTATTTAGTTTTATTTTTATTTAACCGACATAATCTCACCACTGGGCAAAGGTCTCCCGCAAACCGGCCCACTGTATTCTATTTAAGGTCTAGACTTACCAATTTTCTATATCCACATACTAGCGACCCGCCCTCGCTTCGCTTCGGGTATATCTCTATCTCTATATAATATATAGCTGTGCCCGCGACTTCGTTCGCATGGACTACAGGATTTTGATTTTTATTTAACTTAAAAGTAGTCTTAGTTACTCCATAACAACAGCTACCTGCCAATAAAAGTCCCGTCAAAATCTTTTCAGCCATTCAAGAAGTTAGTCAACCGGAAGAAACATTAAAAACAAAATTATTTTGGTATTTATCACCATAATCTGTCTTTTATCGTGTAATAAATAAGTATATTACACAATTACACCACAATGTGATGTTGTGTTATATACTTATTTATCATAGCGACCCGCCCTCGCTTCTCTTCGGGGATATCTCTATCTCTATGTAATATATTATTTTAACCCCGTAAGACAAATCTATTTTTTTTATCTAAAAAAGCCTATGACACTCAGGGATAGTGTGTGTGTAGTGCTTTCCAACAGTAAAAGATTTTTTCAAATCGGTGCAGTAGTTTCGGAGCCTATTCGAAACAAACAAAAAATCAAACCTTTCCTCTTTATAATATTATTATATTACATATTACATTGACTCCCCCGTACCCCAGTGACGCTTACATCGCATGCTGGGTAGCTGAGCGCGGTGGCGGCAACCACGCGACTTTTTTGGGTTATTCCGTATTCGTCCTATGTGATCTCATCCGACGTGAAACTTTTTCCTTACTCATCCTAATTTCGTTCCTTAATCATCCCAAAGCAAATATTTCAATTTTTAGTTCCTTATTCATCCCAAAATGATTCCTAGCTCATCCTATAACAAAACATTTTAAAAATAAGAATATTTTGTACGGTCGGAATAAAAGTTTAAAATTTAATTTAGTCGTTTTGTCAAATAAAACTGCAAAAAGTCTGATAAAATAATATATTTATTTATAAATGTTGTATAAAACAGTTAGGTATGTTTATTTTTTAAAATTAAGAATAATATATAACATATTTTTTATATGATTAACACAGCAATATTTTTAAATTTTGACAAACAAGACTAAATCAACTTTGATTTAAAAAACATCGTCTTCCATATGTAAACTGTATGATTTTTAAATACAACTTGAAAAAAATACAACTTGGTGACTCATTATTAGATGTAAATGAAACCGTTACTATTATTTTCTTTAATAGCACGTGCAAGTTTGGCTTTCGGTTTTAAGTATATTTTATTGAATATTATGTTATTTTCTTGTTTTAACATACAGATTTCTTTTTATTTATAATAATAGTACATATTTATATCCAAAACCTATAAATAGTTCACTTTCTGAAAATGTTTTGACTTTTGATTTTGCTAACCATACTTTTTATTGGAATATTCACCTAGTGATGAGAAAAGACTGCATTAGTGTTGTGTCAAGACAAAATCTAATAGGATGAGCTAGGAATACTATTTTAGGATGAGTAAGGAAATCGGATGAGTTCACATAGGATGAATACGGAATAACCCACTTTTTTCTAATACTTGCATTTTTAAACTCGTGATATCTTCCGAATTAAATGTCCGAATTGAATAATTCAAAAAGTAATAAAAAGGTATTAAAACCGTCTTGAATAAAAAGTAATTTATTTTGATAAGGATTAATACCAAGGTACAAATAAAGAGCCCTTTCGGGCGGCGGCATATAAATTAAATTTTTAGAATAAAAAACCGCTTGCTGTGGCATAACTATAATATTTAGACATATGCTGTCGCGACACTTTTTGTAGATAATGATGAGTTCTGCAAAGTCTTAGTAAATGGTTTTGTTCTATCTTCAATAGTTTTCGCAGCGCAGGCGACGTAAGGAATTTTTCTGGTCTATTTTTTACACCTTGGGTTACATTATTGGAGTTTTAGTAAGGATCCCTAATTTTAAAAAAAAATATATTATAGCCTATGTTACTTCTGAATAATGCAGCTTTCTAATGGTGAAAAAACTATTGCAATCGGTCCAGTAGTTTTTGAGTTTATTCATTACAAACATACAAAAATACAAAAATACAAAAATACAAATCTTTCCTCTTTATAATATTAGTATTAGTATAGATGTATATCAGTCTCTGACGCCCATAGTATAAGCAATGCAGCTTAGTTTGGGGTCAGAGGGCCTACCATGAGTTGGCTATCAAAAACTTACGTACGTTAAAAACCTATCGAGTTGTTTTTTTCATACGGCCGATTTTAGTTCTTAGCGTAACCACCAGCGGCGCTGTACAAGTTTTTCATAGACATATTTACGTAGGCGATATCGAGTGCGTAAGTTTTAAACTCATGGTAGCGCTACAGATGTGCTTGTGTGCTAATGTCCCAGATATTTAAAATTATAGTTTTTTTTTAAATTTCTTTCTACTATCAATAATTTTCTCATTAAGCTTTAATACCTTTTGTGATCTTATCGCTGCCGTAGAAGGCTGATTGCAATTTTCCGACTCCGTAATTACAAAGTGAATTGCTCGTATGCGGATATCAGATTGCATTTATTATATCGCCATGTATTTCTGGGTCGTTGTAAATAGGTTGCATTTAATTGCATCATTTCTATGAGGAAAAACTCGACCACTGACGGTCACTAGGGTTTTTCATTATTATTCCGTCACGCACTCTTATATACTTAAGTTATTAACGGGCTATGTTATATCTTTATATTATGCAATGCTTGCTTATCTTTTTACTAAGATCTGATAAATATAACGTCATACCTAAATAGAACGTACGTACAATTATAAAGGATCGGGTCACAATATTTTTTTTGATATATTACATGATTTGACTAAAATTTGATTTCTTAATCTCCTTTAAGTAGATTACCCAATCTTTATTCCCAAGCATTTAAAGTACCTATATAGTTATCTGTATATGTATGTGCCAGCTAGTAAAAATTTATATAATATGTAATGTACTCTTGTTAAATGGAAAGGATGAATATGACTTATTACAATAATATATGGGATATTAAAAAGATATAATGGAGATCAGTCAACTGAGCAGGACATAATTATAGTGCACAAATGTACGCGCAAACACAAGTGCACTCTCTGTTCCCTTATCCTGATAGTTCGGTGAGACGCGGACCATCGGCTTAACGTGCTTTCCGAGACCCGGGCGTGCGTCCGCCAACGTGCTGACTCCGGGCTGAGTAATTTCTTACCAGAAAAACTCACACAAATTTTGTCCGACCCCGTACTCGAACCGGGGCCCTAACGCAGCACTTCCTACTAACAGACCAACGGGGCAGTCACAATCACAACAATGTAGGATGTATGTTTGATATCTTTATTTCAACCATACTCATAATTACAGTACAGTTTAAATTATGGTGATAATACGATCGCCACTACCATGCAAGTTCTCGATATTTCGGCAGTTGCAGATCACGGGTCACCTGACAGCATTCAGTTTTGTAATGTGTGTAAACATAACAGTTTAAAATTATATGCTGATAAACTATCTACTAGGGCTAATAACATGATTACACCATAAACAGTCGGTAACCAGTCGAGTCCATATCACTCATTGAGAGTGGATTGGTCATCCTCCTGATAATCCTCTTCACGTTTATCGACACTCAGCCAATCGGTCATGATGATAGTTTTGTAATGTTGGAATGTCACTCAACCCGTTTTACAAATGCTTAGCGGTTTAATATTATGATGAAGTCTTAATCTAAGGATGAAAAAAATATTTATTTTTAGGAATTATTATTAAGAAATTTGTACATATCAGTGTCGTATTTTGTTTGAATACAGTTAATATTAATTTACTTATATTTTTGTAGCAGTAGAAGTGGTGTACGTTTAACCGTCGAAATATCCTATGATTTAGTTACAGCATTCCTGACGCGGACGAACCAGCATTTGATTAAAGAACTTGTCATAAAGATATCTTTTTCGTTATCTTCTTCATTTCAATCAATACACAACAAATTGACAAAGTTATCCACTGGTATTAACGATCACCTCACCTCACCTATCAATAACCCTCTCCCATTAAATTCCAGATCCTGATCGGCATAACCCTAATGGTGTGGGTGGTGCAAAAGGCCCGCAAAGAGCTGACGATCGCGATAATGGCCGCCGAGTCGATGTCCACATCCAGCAGCTCTTCGATCAGCTAGCCAACAGCCAGGGGGTCGACTGACGTGGACAGCGTATCCGAGCGGTCCAGCTAGGGGCCCCCCGGGTGCCTCCCAGGCACCCGACAGGAAACGTACGTGTGAATTTTGAACCTTGTGATACTAAGTATAAAAGCCAATTTACCTCTAAGAGGATAGGGTAGTTGTCACGATGTTTTGGGGCGGTGAGAGACCCCAGGGTCGATGTGGAGTTCAAACTGTACCCGCGACGAGATGAGGGTTTGATAATGTTGTTAAATAGGTCTTATTAACCCTTTATGCTAAATAATTTTGATTTTGGACTTTGAATTAACATTTTAAGGTTAAAATTATGATTGCTTTACGAAAGCCAGATCTTATAAAGGGTTAATATGATAAAAACAGTAGCAAATACATAGCTACTTACTTACTGCCCGACGTTTCGACTGGGTTACACCAATCTAATGGGACGCGAAAGTCTTTAATCAAAGATGAGTGTTGCCGTGTACTTCATGACTTTGTATGAGGGCTCAGTTTACCTGCCGCTTGATTAATGAACCAATCAAGTGCGCGTTTAGTTCAAGGCCAGTGAGAGTAGTTATTTTTCTATAGTTTGTCCAAGATGTGTCTATGTATTCTAAAACAGCAGACGCATTCAAAAACTTGGAAGATGTGACTGATTTAAGTTAATAATAAGCTCTGTTTTATCCGTCGTTTGTATTTCACAATACAGATTAGGAAGTTCTAGAACCATTTCTAAACACAGGTTTTAATTTTGGAATTAATACCTTATTCTTACTTTCGGAAGTAGAAAATACTCGGAATGGCGTCTGGATATAGAAGATTCCCTTCAAATGTGGCAATGCTAGTTAAGGTCGCCCCAAAAGCGACTAGCTAACGGAGATGATTTTGTTTTAATCTTAATATTCATGATCACATAGCGTATGACGTCATAAGGCAGCTCAGATGTTTAGTTTGTGTTCCGTCGACATTCAGCAATTTGATTAACGCGTAGGCATGTAAATGTTTATTTATCGAAACATCTGACGGTCGACATGTGATGCGTAAATTGGGTCGGATGATATAGAGAAACAGATTGACGGATTCTCTCATCGTTACGATGCTAAATAGTAAATATGTATATATTTTTTATTGTGGGATAAACAGCTCAGTGCTCATTGGAGGGACCTCTACCTCAGAGAGGTTATTGGATTAAATTGAAGAATGTAAAGACCGTCTGGCCATTACTATATCTGGTGACATTTTATGACTGCAATATTTTGAAATTATTGTACGACTATCAGACAATATTTTATGATTACCTATGTTAGATCATATGTATTATTTAATTATATATTAAAATATAGACTCCACACATCTCAAGTCTAAAATCGCGTCCAATGACCAAAGACAAGTTTTAATAATATTGTTGCGGGAACAGGGTACGTTTAATTCAAGATACGCCAAAAGTCACCAAAAGACAATTAATTTATTTATCGACTAACAATTACACAATTAAACACTTAAAAACACAATTAGAAACACTTAATTACAACACTAAACACGGAACACTAAATTACACTAAAGCACTGAATCACACTAAAACACTGAATTTCACTGACTATTCGCAGGTAACGCACTCGATCACTCTTAGTTCGCAGGAGACTGATCGCTTCGCTTTCCAAATCGGAACTGTCTCGTCGCGTCGTACATCCCGCTTTTATACCCAGTGAGGACGCAGCTCTTCGGGTGGCGTCGAGAATCTTCTCGCGGGGATCGAAATTTCTAGAACTCGCTAGAGCTCGCTCCGACCGACCAGAGTGTGTGACGTAGTATCGTGCAAGCGAATATAGACCTTATCCATACGACGATAAGACTAATTTCGCTTGCACGGTCTCTCAAGGTCGTAATATTATTATTACTTTAGAACACTCTAGAGCTCGCTACAACCTACCAGAGTGTGTAGCGTAGTATCGTGCAAGCGAATATAGACCTTATCCATACGACGATAAGACTAATTCCGCTTGCACGGTCTCTCGTGGTCGTAACATTATCCCCTCTTAGTCATGCTCGTCCCGAGCATCATTTGACCCATGGTAACGAGCCAATCGATCAATGTGAACAATTTTCGGCTTGCCTCTTGTCCCTTGTTTGATCCGATAGGTTAAGTCGTTCAGCCTAGTGATGATCTTGTATGGTCCTTCCCACCTTGGCTGGAACTTCGGTGATTTGCCCTTCTTCCTGAGTGGGTTGTGTAACCAAACCAGACTCCCTTCATCGAAACCGTCGGTGTTGGCTTTGCGGTCGTAACGGGTTTTCATTCTTTCGCTGGATTTTAGACTGCAGTCTCTGACGAGAGCATGTACTTCATCCAGGCGCTTCTGCAGGTCAGCCGCATATTCGGTTACTGGTTTCGGAGCTTCTGGCGGTGTCCCAGTCAACGCGTCTACCGGAAGCCGCATTTCTCTACCGAAGTTTACCATTGCTGGGGTTGCGCTGGTGCTTTCGTGGATCGCAGATCGGTAGGACAGCAAGAAAAGCGGTATGTACTGGTCCCAGTCTCGTTGATGCTCGTCCACAACTTTGGCCAAGTGGTTTTCCAACGTTTGGTTGAATCTCTCGACCATGCCATCGGATTGCGGGTGTGCTGGTGTAGTACGGGTCTTATGCATACCCAACAGTTGACAGACCTCCTGGAACAGTGCTGACTCAAAGTTTCTTCCTTGGTCAGAATGTATCTCAAGAGGCACACCAAATCGGCAAATTACCTCGTGGACTAACTTCTTGGCGACCGTCTTTGCTTCTTGATTAGGCGTAGCGAAGACTTCAGGCCACTTAGTGAAGTAATCTTGGACCACAATGATGTACTTGTTTCCCTCATCGGATTCTGGAAAGGGGCCAGCTACATCTACTGCGATTCTTTCCCATGGAGCGCCGACGTTGTACAGCTTGAGTTTGCCCTTACTTCTGGTTTGTGGGCCCTTTACTGATGCGCAAGTCGTACATTTCTTGCACCAGTCTTCGACGTCCTCCCGACAGTGTATCCAGTAGAACCTCTGTCTCAGCTTCTCTAGGGTCTTCTTCACGCCTAAATGTCCCCCGGATACCCCATCGTGTATGTACCTCAGTAAGGAAGCAACTTGTTTACGGGGTACAACTAGCTGTAGTGTTGTTTGATCCCCTTTTGGTGTTTCCCATTTCCTGAAGAGTACTCCATCCTTAATCTCCAAACTGTCCCATTGTGCCCAGTAACTTTTCGTGATGGGGCTTGATGATGCTACATGGCTCCAAGAAGGTTTTTGACCTACTTCTTTCCATTCAAATATTTTCCTCAGGTCACTATCCTCTTTTTGCGCCTTTTTGATAGCGTCTTCGCTCCATTCATTATCAAGTCCCTGGGTGGTAATCATCCGGACTTCTTCTTTAGTCTCCGTCTCAGAACAATGACTGCAGGCAACAGGACAAGGTCTCCTTGATAGGGCATCGGCATTCAAATGCGTTCTACCACTCCGATGTTCTGTTGTGAAATTGTACTCCTGTAGTTGCTCTAGCCACCGCGCCACTTGTCCTTCAGGGTTCTTAAACTGCAAGAGCCATTTTAACGCAGCATGATCTGTCCGCAGGGTAAACTGTCTTCCAACGAGATACTTGTTGAAATGCTGTAGAGTCTTCACTACCGCCAACAGTTCCTTACGAGTCACACAGTAGTTCCTTTCAGGTTTTGAAAGTGACTTACTGAAATAGGCGATCACCACTTCCCGTTCACCTTGCTCTTGCGACAGAACTCCGCCTATGCCAGTATTGCTGGCATCAGTGTCCACAATAAACCTTCCTTCTCTGTTCGGGTAGCCAAGTATAGGACTGGTGCAGAGGTGTTCTTTTAATCTGACGAAGGCTTGATCACATTCCGAGTCCCAGGCGAATACTCGTTTATCTTCCGTGAGCCGATGAAGAGGTTTCGCTATATCAGAGAAGTTCTTTACAAAGCGCCGGTAGTATGCGCATAAACCCAAAAATGATCTCACGTCGGTCTTGTTAGCTGGAATAGGCCATTCTTGGACAGCTTTAATCTTCTCTGGGTCGGTCCTTACACCTTTCGATGAAATAATGTGGCCTAAATAGGCGACTTTTTCCTTGAAAAACGTGCATTTCTTTGGGCTGAGTTTTAAGTTTGCTTCTCGTATTCTAGTGAAAACCTTCCTCAGGTTACTGACATGCTCTATGAAATTTCGACCCATGATAATGATGTCATCCAGATAGACCAGGCATGCATCACCCAGAAGTCCAACCAGTACCCTTTCCATCAACCGCTCGAATGTCGCCGGAGCGTTGCACAGACCAAAGGGCATGACGTTGAACTGCCACAATCCATTCCTAGTTCCGGTCGTAAATGCCGTCTTCTCCTTGTCTGCTGGATGGATGTCTACTTGCCAGTACCCACTCTTAAGGTCCACTGTTGAGAACCACTTCATGCCGCTCAACATGTCCAGTGTGTCGTCTATACGGGGCAGAGGGTAGCTGTCCTTCTTCGTTGCATTATTCAACAACCGGTAGTCCACACAAAACCTGGTGCTGCCGTCCTTCTTCTTTACCAGGACTACTGGCGAAGACCACGGGCTTGTTGAAGGTTCTATGATGCGGTTCTTCTGCATCTCGGCAACCATGTCTGCTACCTCCTTCTCTTTGGCAAATGGAAGGCGTCTAGGCCGCTGCTTTATTGGTGACGCGTCTCCCGTGTCTATTCTGTGTTTAACGAGACCTGTCCTTCCCAAATCATGGTCACCCTTCGAAAATATGTCGTTGAAATCTAGCAACAACCTTTTAGCTTGCTGAAGTTCCCGCTCAGAGAGTTTGTCCTTACAATTTGCTAGGAGCGGCGTGACGTCATCTCCTTGACAGGATTCCGGTTCCCGGGTCCTTTTCAGCCTTCTGATGGATTGACCTGCATCGCACCGTCCGATGACACAGTTTCTTCGTAGCTGCACTTCATCTTCGCTAAGATTGATGACTCGCACCAGCGCTCCTTTTCCGGTCATTGCCAGAGTTCTTGCTGTGATCCAACTCGGGTGGTCGCCGCAGTTTTCTATGACGACGCTTCGCCCTTGACACGCAGTGTAAGGGAATCTAACTTTAACCAGAGTTTCAGATCTCGGCGGTAGGGTCGTATTTTGCAGGCAGTAAACTGCGCATGATCTCGCTCCCTCTAGGAATACTTCTTGTTCGGGGAAACTAAGTACTCCTTTAGCGACGTCTACCACACACTTCTGGTCTCTTAAAAGTCTAATCCGATGATGCAGTCGTCCGTGATGTCTGCTATGAGAACGCCGTATTCAAAGGTTTGTTCTCCAATGGTTATGTTCGCCATCGTCTCACCGAAGACGGTAACTGGCTGGCCTGTTGCTGTTTGAAGCTGAACGGATGGTCTCTGATTCCACACAATAGTCCTTTTCAATAGCTCCGGACGCACTATTGTTCTTGAAGCACCGGTGTCAATAGTAAAATGACACGTTACGCTGTTCAGCTGTCCAACCACAGTAAGATTGTTCCCATTACCAATCTGTGAAACAGTGACGGTAGGGGCTCGATGTTGGCCAGCCAGCGCCCGCCCCACGGCCCTGGCTCCTGACAGCTCTTCTGCGTCCACCTGTGTAGAGGACGCTACTGTCGTTCTATGCGGCCATCTTTGCCTGGGGCAACTACTCCGAATATGACCCCTCTCGCCGCAGCCATAGCACATCGGACCCAAAGAAGGTTTTTCCTTAACCACAACCTCCCGAAGTCGTTGAGTTCTAGCGTCTTGACGCACGGCTTCCACCTCCAAAGCATGGGCTAGAGCTTCCTGTAAGGTCTGATGATGGCTCAATTTCACGGTGTGTCTGACGTCTGCGTCTCTAATTCCATCACAGAAAGCTTGCGGGATCATTGATTCCACCATTGTAGGGCATGACACGTAGGCACGTCTGACTAGCCTTTCGATTTCCGTTGCCCACTGCTGCAGACTCTCACCAGGCTTCTGCTGTCGGTCGCGGAGTTGTGCTCTATACGCGTGTTCCAGGTGTTTGTCGCTGTACCTGCCCTCTAGTGCTCTTTGGAGAGCACCTAAAGTTCGGTTATCCGAAGGTAGGTTTTCCAACGTGAGCAGGGCATCTCCACGAAGAGCCAGAGTCAGAGCTATCAAGGACTCTTCCTCGTTCCACCCCTTTCCTTTAGCCACCGTCTCGAACTGGTACCAAAATGCTGCCCAAGACGTCGTTCCATCGAAGTGGGGTACTTCTATTTTCGGAGAATCCGACACTACCGTAGCACCCCGGGTCCCCACTCTTGCCATCTTGGTATGCAGCTGTCGCATCTCAGCATCCACCTGGCTCAATCGATCCTCATGTTGGGTGAATCGATCTTCATGTTGGGTGAATCGATCTTCATGTTTCATCACATCATCCTTGAGAGCATCAATCTGCTTTTCTAGTACTTCGTGCTTCTTTTCAATAGCCCCCAACAAACTCTTGCTTAGCTCTTCCAGGTGACGGGCTTGCTCCTCCTGGCGAAGGGCTTGTTCTTCCCTCAGTTTAGCAAATTGTGCTTCCTGAAGTCGGGCTAGCTCCTCCTGGCGGCGGGCTTGCTCACGGGCGTGCTCCTCCTGGCGGCGGGCTTGCTCACGGGCTTGCTCCTCCTGGCGACGGGCTTGCTCCTCCTGACGGCTGGCTTGTGTCTGCAGCATTTTAAATAAATCTGCAAGCTCCACAGGCCCAATCGGTGTTTGAATCGATCCTCCGTTGACGCACCTTCCCCCTCTTGCAGGGCCGCGGTTTGACTCCTTGTTACTCGACCCTCACTGTCTTCTCGTGGTGTAAGAGGCATCTTGAATCCCACTTCTGACACCAATTGTTGCGGGAACAGGGTACGTTTAATTCAAGATACGCCAAAAGTCACCAAAAGACAATTAATTTATTTATCGACTAACAATTACACAATTAAACACTTAAAAACACAATTAGAAACACTTAATTACAACACTAAACACGGAACACTAAATTACACTAAAGCACTGAATCACACTAAAACACTGAATTTCACTGACTATTCGCAGGTAACGCACTCGATCACTCTTAGTTCGCAGGAGACTGATCGCTTCGCTTTCCAAATCGGAAC
This sequence comes from Maruca vitrata, assembly GCA_039566165.1. Classification (NCBI taxonomy): domain Eukaryota; kingdom Metazoa; phylum Arthropoda; class Insecta; order Lepidoptera; family Crambidae; genus Maruca; species Maruca vitrata. The sequence continues at coordinate 2,928,575 of CM076922.1, read as the reverse complement.
TGTCTCGTCGCGTCGTACATCCCGCTTTTATACCCAGTGAGGACGCAGCTCTTCGGGTGGCGTCGAGAATCTTCTCGCGGGGATCGAAATTTCTAGAACTCGCTAGAGCTCGCTCCGACCGACCAGAGTGTGTGACGTAGTATCGTGCAAGCGAATATAGACCTTATCCATACGACGATAAGACTAATTTCGCTTGCACGGTCTCTCAAGGTCGTAATATTATTATTACTTTAGAACACTCTAGAGCTCGCTACAACCTACCAGAGTGTGTAGCGTAGTATCGTGCAAGCGAATATAGACCTTATCCATACGACGATAAGACTAATTCCGCTTGCACGGTCTCTCGTGGTCGTAACAATATGATAACATTCTTCTCATGGTCCGATTACAAGTAATAAAATTATTTGTTTCGATTAGTGTTCGTTTCAAAACATATTTACGGAAAACATAAACAACAATAATTATATTAAAAATAAACATTCCTTTGTGACGCCGCGGCATATTCGATTCGCGTCGTCGTTGTGAGTGAATTCATCAAATTGTTTTAAACATTTTTTGCGACGAAACGCCTTGGATGGCACCCAAAAGCGGACGCATTCCCGTGAAAACAAATAAATTTACAGCGAATACTGTTTGCGGGCGTCGCACACAAACCCTCTCGCATGTCGGGACCGAAACGTGCACATCATTCGTGTAAAAGAACTTTTGAAACTTTTGAATCGTGGCTTAAGGAACTTCTTCGTAAACAACTTGATGGGTTCTGTGAAAAAATAAAATATCATAGCTGTATTTTAAAGAATTGATTGATAGCGCTATAAAACTACCTTAAAGTGCACCTTTCATAAATTAATTCAATTCCTCAGTCTTTAATACCTCCTCTACGGATTAATAATCTGAAATTACTAGGTAAGCCGGTATTATGTTCATTCATTCCTTACGCTTAACACGTTGACTGCTACATAAGTCCGTGCGGAGTTCAAACAATTTTTTTTAGTGTCTGTTTTTATGGTAGTGGCACAGATAACATAACTATAGTAGTGGCTAAACTACTTACCCTTTCTGGGTGCTCCCTATTTTGATATCGAAATATAAACCGAAACCTATGTTATTTAAGACCATGAGAACTCATTGGATCGATTTACTTTATACAACTACTGTGCTAATTCTCAAGCGAAGTTCGAATAACTTAAAACTTTTGAGGTTAACGACATTACTTTGCAGTGCTTAGCACATTCAAGTTCAAAAGTGTTAACTTACAACAAACTTTTTATTTTTAAAACTAATGTATATTGAATCTAAGTTATATTGTGAAAATATGTTGAATGTTGAAGCAGTTTAAAAAAAGTTAAAGTTTAAAAAAAGGGCCTTCCAGTGAGCAAGATCTGTTTCTTCCAAATTCAGTATCCTGACGATGAGAAGTAGGTGCCTAAATGTTGCTCCAGACTGCGTCTAATTAGGACAAACACTAGGTCTCTGGAACAGTCATGTAGGTCTCGTATCCGCCAATTACATGGTTGGATAATTGAAGTACCAACTGCAATTGTTAAGGACGTCTTCGACTCAAAAGGTTACATCTTCAAAAACCAAGAATGATACAACACCAAAATTATGGTTCGTTTTGAGCATTTTTGTTACGGAAATATTTTATTTTTCAGTAAAATTAATTACTATGTTATAATCTTGTTATGAAGCACTGCCGAATAAAATATTTCACAAAATAATTATACCTACTCTTTTGTAATGGTCTCTTTTGTAAAATATATATTTGAAATAGTCACAACAACAACAAAGTGTCACAAGTTGTAACATTAGTTGCATATACGCATTTATTTTGATTTATTATATTGTTTTCAATATAAAACGGTCTGAACAGTTATTCTGGCCATCTCTAATCACTATAATTTCAGTTTAAGTGTTTGTTTCGCGTAATTACTTACCTTTGAAAATGGACGTTTAATTATTATTAATGTTTTAATTTTCACAACTATTAATCGCGTAAATTGAACTGCCATGTTAACGTACCTACTGTGTTGACTGACGTTATCTTTAATCCACTCTATATGGGAATTACTATCAGGTATATTGTAGTTTGTAAATGCAAATGCATTAACTATATTGGAACCATTTTGTTAACTATGTTGACAAGCTATACATGTATTTGAATTACGACCATCCGGTATTAGTTCTCTGTTCTTGAACCAAAAATTAAAGACGTTATAGCAATCACTAAGCTAGTTTCCTGAAATAGCATTGTCTATGGACTGGGTAATGGATATCAGTTTATTCTTGAAGAAACCATGAATAAGTTACTTGATATAATGAGTTATATGCAGGACACAAAGGTAAATTGTGTTTGATCTGTATAATAAACTGTCGTGATAGTAAGCTAGATTTTCTTAGTTTATAAACAACATACTAAAGAGAACGTTAAACAAGTCGCAATGAATTGGAGTGTACATAAATGTAGATTTTTCAGTGTGGTACCGACAGATGTAAGAAAAATATTTTTCAATAAATTTTTATTGTTTATTGCGAGTACTTTTGGGAAGATTTCTATGTATAGGTACCTAATAAATATTAGTATTAATGATGTTGCCAAATTATGTCTCAGTCATTAAAGCGTAGTATTTTTCACTGTTTTGTAGGTCGTAAATACTTTAATACAGAATGTAGATGAAGTTTTCACTTTTTTGATACACTAAACCAAATGAAACCACTTACTTTTATGGCTGCGACAGACTATTATCCCAGTTCTCTTTAATATTTAAAATAAATTTGTTGTTTAATAACTTCTTAAAGTGAAAGGGCATTGTATTTTGGCGGTGATATTGTCCCCATCAGCACACTAGATACTGTTAATTAAAGAATATTAATTAAGTAGTGTCTGTTCGGGACTAAGATTATAATGAAATCTGTAGAAGCCACAGGTTAACAAAACTAAACAGTATTTGGCATGAATTCTTATGAAATGGAGACTAAAACGAGTCACAGAGACTAGTTTTGTGTATTAAAGGTTTATATTTATTAAAGGATATTATTAAAAATATAAAAATACTTTACTTCTGTACAAGAGTAGCAATTATGATTAAAATGTTATTTATTTATTAAGCGTATGTTTTATTTGGAGTTTCACTTAATTTTAAAATATTTTTTTTCATGGACAACCAAATAGGATTCCATGTAATTATTTAGTATATCTTAATTGCCTACGCATGTTTATGGGAGTCCATTAAGGAGTAAAGATTCATCTGTATTGGTTTAATTTCTCTTAGGTATTATTATATATTATGAAAATTCATTTTCAAAATACTTTCAATGGCATGCTGAATGCTAATATTGAACTAGATAACATGATGTATGAATCCCTATAATACGAGGAATCCTAGGTTTTATGTTTATTTAATTGTTATTTTTTATTTCAAATGTAGGTAAATATAATTCTTACTTTTAAATTACACTTACGAACTTAAATTTATGAAATTGTATTGTTTCCCTTTTATGCAATATTGAGATCACGATCCCAGTGTTGAAAAAAAAATTTTTTTAAATAAAAATCGCTCTTCCTTTGTATCCTAAAGACTGATTTTTCTTTGTTGTTAAATTTTTGTTTGTAGTTTTCTTCCATCAATCTTTTGTAATAGTAACAAACAGTAGATTTTTTAAATACCTAGTAAAAAATATTTTTATTTATTGAATGGACCAACCTGAATTTTTTGTGAACTAAAGTTTACATATAAGTAATTTACTATTTATCAATGGGATAATAGATTCAAAAAATTATATTGATAATTTCATAAGTAACACGATTTCTAAATAATTGTATACTTAAGACTTTCTTAACCTGTATTTTAGTGGGGTGTATTTAGTATGTATTGTACTTCCGTGTTCTATCTATGTGCAGTAATACCGGTTCTACACATTGAGGGTAATCGCGTATGTGAAATTCACTAGATGGCAATACGTGGGCGTGAGGTCCAACTGCTTCGTGATTGGTGAAAATTGGCATATCTGTCAATGACACGTCAAAAATAACCAATCATGCTGCAGTTAGACCTCACGCCTACTGTATTGCCATCTAGTGAATTTCTCATACGTATTAAGCCTCATACCGATCAAACGGCACTAACTAGCAAAGGCTTTATCTTGCTTTTTATATTATTTGATTGTGTCAATGTTCTGTTTGAACTATACCCCTATCTTTATTCATATTTACTCATTAGAGTATGCTATTCTGATTCAAACATTTTGTTTGCATGTCATAACTAATTTATTATTTTAAGTTGTGTGTGTTATTTCAATATTTGATTGTTACGGAATAAGCATGTATTGTATTTCTTTATCCTAATTCCAAAAAGCCTTGATACATCGATTTGTGCCATACTTATAATTATTTATTTGCTCTTTAGATATTGCAAGATTCGTTAAGCTAGCAATTGTAAAAATGAATCCATTAAATTTTTTTGTATCTACTTTTATTGTTGCAAAGATATGAAACTACTAGTGCCAAATTATTTTGGAATTCTCGATTTATTTGTACTTTAACGGAATATGTACATTTTATCCTGCTTATATTTTCATTTATATCTTTAAATAACTCAACAACTATTGTAAATGTTTCCTCTAAATTATATTTTTTAATATTACATCGTTGTTATTCAATGAAATTTTGCTTAAAAAAATAGTCTATCCAGAAATACAACCAACCGAACCAATTCACTTCTTACAACGATTTAGTTGGTTTTAATGACATACAGCACTTTATATTTAAGTGTCAATCGTGTACTTATCTCCATAATCATTTTATGTACAAATACATACATCAAAAACAATCACTATTTTTGTAAACAATATGAAACTAGGTATGTATCATATAGATATTATAATAGGTATTTCTGGTGGGACTGCTGCAAACATTATTTGTTCTAATAATTGTTCTTTAAACCTGTACCTTTAACCGTTACTATTAGCACAATCTCTTTTCAAAATATTAATAATACTTATTGATATTGTAATTTGTAAATGTTACAAAATATTTTATGATGGTAAAAGAATGTATAAAAACGTAGAAATTATGATGTAATCGCATATAAATATGATTGTACAAATTTCTTGTAGTCATGTGTATCTGTCCCATTATAAAATATTTTGAAATAATGTATGTTACGCATTTTTTCCCTGTCAAAATTTTGTATCATAACTAAAGTATGATGACGCTTACAATCTAATCACCTATGATCAGAATATCACTCATTGAATTGTTTAACTATTTTTATAAACCTACTTAATGTTAGAAAAAAAAAGTGCATTTACTGTTAACGAATTTATTTTGTTTAATTATATGTAATATAAAACACCCTTGTTATTTATTTGAACCTTGTTGTAGAGTATCTATTTAGCAAATCACTTTCTGTCAATGTGTATGATATGTTATGAAAGGAACAGTAAAAGAGCCTTATATAACATAATAAAATTCTCTATTAATTATATATTGTTTTATTAAAATACCTTTTTTTAAAACAGATACCCGGTATTATTGGTATTAAATAATTCATTGGAATTTTATCATGAACGAGTGCAATATTTTATTAAGATCTCATAAAATCACATCAGGATAGTAAAATTAATTTTCGGTTTCTTCGCCCTGCCAAGACTCCGTGCTACTAAAGCATTACGGCAAATCCTGGCTTTCCAAACGATACGGTGTGGCAGAATCTGTATTTTATATCGATACTAGCTGTGCGCGCGACTTCGTCCGCGTGGACAACCCTTATCACTCAGGGGTATGAAAAATAGATGTTGGCCGATTCTCAGACCTACTCAATATGCTCACAAAATTTCATGAGACCGATTCTCATGAAATTTTGTCAAGCCTTTGGGAGGGGTTTACGGGAACGAACATTGTGACACGAGAATTTTATATATAAGATGATTAGTTCTGGTAATAATAACTGAAGGCTTAAGTAAGATTGGTAAAGGTACCTACACAAATTTCGTAGTACCCACTTGAAATCTTAAATCAAATCAAATTTTGGCGCGGTGAATAAGTTGTTTTTAGTACCTACGTTTTCTCTATTGCACAGCGCCATCTATTGTAGTGTTTAGAAAGTGAAAACTTCGAACAGTATACTCTATTCCATTTATGAAGTCCATTTTGACATTTCGAAGAACGTAACTCTGCACGTTTCAAATAAATCCAATTTAATATCACTTTTTGTGTTTAGTAGGAAATCGTTATTTGAAAAACATACAATTATGCAAAATCACCCTACAATTAATTTACAAGCAAAATTAACTTATTTTTTTTGATCTAACTATTGTTTCTATATCTGAACTTCAAAATAAAATAATATTTTTTTGCGCGTATGCAGTTACGTACTATGGTTTATGTTTTACTTTTAAACGTAGTGACGTGCCTCAAGTATTCGGTTAGTTAAACCGATCATTCGCGAATGAAAATGAATCGAGCGGCAATGGGACTGCTTATAATTTTAATGCATTTTACAATAAAACGTAATAATTAGTGCAGTCCTTTGCAGGTAATATGTAAACTGATTAAATAACAAAACAAATTAATAAATCAAGCAGTGATGATTAATAACTATAAAATCAAATATAAAAACTTAAATGAATTGTTTGTTTTTATTTTAATCTGATGCTCATAGTAACTGTTGAGTTACTCCATTACGCGATACAATTCGTATAATTAATTTAGTGTTGCAACTATAGGTACTCGGTGCAAACACTCCTGGCAGCAAACGGTGTCAAACATTCGGTGCCATTAATTAACGAGTCTTTGACATAAGCCTATAGCTTTTATGATCCTTTAAACTCAGTGTAAATTTTAAATAACATAACTATCATTATTCATTATTATTATACTAAACATCCAATCGTGAATTTCTTTTTTTGACAAAAAACAAGTTTGGAAGTTTTGCATGTCTAAAATTGTTCTTTCGATAATTTTTATTAGCCTTAGTTTTTGAAAGTTAGTTCGATTTAAATTTGTTACAAATCGAGAATCGTTGCCGCTGAATATCGATTTCTAAGGGTACTTCCCTAGTACTGAACTATTGACATCTGTCAAAAAGGACTTCATAATTGGAATAGAGTATAGTCACTATTTCGGAACGTAACATACAGATTCGTTTATTCGATTTGTTTTTGAACGAAAGCTATACTGTCATTTTTCATTATCATGGCGGAGGACGAAGATGGTGTTTCGGATAAAAAAACTCCCCAAAATTCAAACAACCCTGGCCCGTCTCAGGAAAACGAGCAAAACACAACTAAACCAGATCTAGGAATCGAAGAAGCAAAATATAATAGCAACGAAAATGGCGAGTCTTCGCCGACAGAAGCAAAAAGTTCGACATCAAGTGAGTGTTTTACGAAGTTGTTTTTTGTCCGCTAAATATAAAGACATTCCATGAAATTGGTCCGTTTTTGTTGCAGAGTCGACGGGTGCCACTCGAAAGGAGGACAATCCGTTTTCTTTCCGACACTTCTTGAAGCGTGACTTGTCGTTACCGGGCAACTCGACGTACGAGAACACGGGGGCCCGACCAAAAGTTTACGCGAACACAGTGCAACACTCGCCGACCAAAATAGACGTTCACGCCGACTCCAGGCGGGAGAAAAGCCGCTCCATCGAAAACCAAGCCAAAGAAAAGAGTAGCGATGTCAGCTGCCATCGCATAAGTGATAATACGTCTTCAAGTAGTTCTGTAGAGATACCCTTTAGTAGTGTAGTGAACAATTCAGAGTCTAAGCATAACTTTTACACGGACAATCCCTTTTACCACAGGCCTAACTTGGCTTCGGAGCCTCTAGGTATGCCTTCTCTGCCTGATTTCGTCCAGGACCACATTTTGGTGGAGCAGGCGTATTTGAACTCTAATGGTCCCATATCGGTTGACTTGGACAATCTGCCAGACTTTACTTTTAACACAAGTTTCAATGCGGGTTCAACCTCATCGTTAGGGAGGAGGAATAATAGTGGTTATAGCGGAAACAGGAATTATGACTATGACGCTTATATGGGCGCTGCATCTACCTCGAATGATTCTGGTCCGTCGGGGCGCGGGATACCACTGGACTTGCCAGCAGGGGCGGAGGCGGCTGGGCCTGTGCCCCTGGACCTGCCTGCCCACCTAAACTTGGACCTCACCGAGTCTGTAAACCCTGCTGACCGTAGGAACACATCACCTAGAAGTACTTTTCCTCTGGACCTTCCACCAAATGCAGGTATGTACTAAATTCAGCTAATAAGTAACATACAATGTGATATAGCAGGCTGTTTGAGTGTGATTGGCTCAATATGATAAGGCTGTCAACCTCAAATTTGGATCTCACTCACTACCTCTTACCATCAGATGGAGTGAGGTCACGTGGTTAGCCTAGAATATATAAAATGTAGTACTAATAACCCATTGCCCATATTTGGAAGTCTGGCTATTCTGATTCTTATATGCTTATTGTGTAATCTATGCTGTACATGCACACATTGCAGTTTAGGGGTGAGAGCCATCCGCTCCCCCGCAAGCCCAGTGATGATGACAAGGCTCCTCCAAGCCATCATTGTTAGTTAGGAAAAAAAAAAACATTGCAGTCAAAGTAGTATTGCAAACTAAGTGTACATTTTATTTTATACACCGTAGTAACAATTATCATAACATTCTAAATTCACCCAAACTTATTCACTCAATATTCACTCCTTTTTCAAAGTCAAAATATTGCAAACTAAGTGTACATTTTATTTCCTACACCGTAGTAACAATTATCAAAACATAATATAAATAGAGCAATGAATGTATCATCACTAGCAATTTGTGCGGTGATTGAACTATTCTATTGTTGATTCAGTGCCAGGTTATTCATGAGTGCCACTTAATAATAATTTAATTACATATGCCCAGAGTGAAATGTTTGTTCTAGTAACAAACAAAGGTTCCAAGGTGGTTTATTTATTTGTTTTTAATTTTTAGTTGCTTTAAATCAATGAGTTCACATATGTTTTTACTTTAGTAATTTTCAAATACACTTTGAGTAATACTAAGGTTTGTAATTGGCCAAATTTATCTGTATATTTAGCCATTCGCTTCCCTGCAAGTCGGGTGATTATGACGAGGCTACTCCAAGCCATCATCATATGTCAGTCGGGGAAAAATAAATACATTATTTTTGTATTAAACATAGATTGGTTGTTACAGTCACAAATAGACATGTAACAAATTAACATATAATGGAAGTTTAAAAATAGTCTGCAACCTTTGCACAGTAATTAATGCTAATTTATAAAACATGAGATGTCAAAGGGGTCTGTGTATGTACTATTAACCTATATGTATGCAATTATTAAATTATAACTTATAATAATTATACTGGGTATTAACCCTTTGAAGTCTATTTATGATTTATGTGTTGGCCAGCAATGATTTATTTTTTAATTTGATGAAATTAATCATTCTTTCATATGGTCACAAGCTGGGTAAAAGTTTAAATTTAAAAAAAAAACTAAACAGACCAATTTATTTACCTTATAATACCTTATATTAAACTCCATATTCATACAACATCAATCTGATACTTTTCTTTCTATAATATTCTTTCTATAAAATCATTAAAAAATGTGTACTTTATTCATGTGAAGGTAAGGACTGAGAGGTCCCTAGTTAAAGTCTAGGGTTATACCTAATTTGGGTAATTTTCACAAAATCTGATAAGAATTGACCCCAGAGTCGGGAAGTTGGTCCTGCGCCTGATGCATCATTGGTCATGTCAGATTGTGCTCTCATCAAACTATGAGAGTGAGGGAAAAGAACACGCTCGTTCACTATAATATAGTATTGTCTATTATATTAACACTACACATTTAAGATAATACTAGGCAAGTCTTACCTCTGAGTGCAATACATAAAACATATGCCATGAGCGCTGTAAAGAGCTTGAAATGTTGTGCCTCAAAATTATATGTTTAAAATAACAACACACGCGAGTTTTATCACTAAAATAGTTTTATTTCACTATAATGTAACCTGGGCTGATCTCTATTGTGATCAGCCCCTATGGCTGAATATGCCAGATACCTGATTCATTATTTAAATTGTACTAGTGGTCCCGGCAAACTTCATACCGCCAATATATTGTTTTTTCTGGTTAAGAATTAAATCAACAGATTTATTGAATTAACTTATGTGTGTATTTAATGGCTTTGTGTGACTTGCAAGCTTGCAACCATGAAAATAACCCAACAATGACCACTATCATACTATGTCAGTACAGTGACAATAATGTTTGACAGAAACATTGGCTGTTAAGCATTTATGGGAAAATGAAATTGTTGTTTTTACTATCTGATCTTACTCTATATCATTATTTCTCACCGTTTAAACCTTTCCTGAACTGTCACAAGTATTTCAAGACTAAAAGTACCCTAATCGGTTCTGCCGCTCTTGAGCTTTAGCGAGACTAATGAACAGCAATTTATTTTATATATTGAGATCTGTAACAATCTAAATTTATATGTTGTAAATCCAGTTTGTTAGTCCACCACGCAAGAGCGAGGCTTCCCCTCCTCTAGTATCTTCTGATTACTTTCTGGGAAGCCCCGGCAGTTTTATTGTAAATGATGTACAGAAAGAAATATATTTTTATTTTATTTTAACTACAATTACAGGTTCAGAATCGATGCGATTGCCGGATTTCTTACCTGTGCATCCAGGCAGGACGTCTCCCGAACCTGAACATCAGGATGAGCAGTTGCAGCAGATCATCTCGGAGCTTGAGAGAACGAGGTTAGTATCATCTACAACTAGTTGTAGTATTAATGTAAGACTGAAAAATATTTTATGTTTTGCCAAACCTGTACCTATACAGTATCTATGTAGGAACTTCTTAGCTATTATCAACAATATTATGAATTGTATGGGTATAAAATGTTTTTTCATTTTAAGTGTTCTGTACCTAAAAGGTAAATACGGGACCCTATTACCAGCCTCCGCCGTTCGCCTGGCCATCTGTCTGTCTCCAAGCTGTATCTTATAAACCATGATAGCTAGAAAGCTGAAATTTTCACAAATGATGTATTTCCGTGGCCGCTATAACAACAAATTGAAAAAGATAAAGTATTGAGGGGGGTCCCCATACTATAAACGTGTTTTTTTACATGATTGTTACGGAACCTTTCGTTCGCGAATCCGACTTGCACTTTCCCGGGTCTTTTAATTCTTGTGAGACCTGCCACTGGACTCATCATTCACATAGATTCGGAAGTAAAAATAATCCATGAATAAACTTTCCTGTTGTAAATATTTATTATTCTGTTCTTACCGCCCGGTATACTTGATTTGATACTTAATCTACTTTGATGCCATTTGTGGGGCCTGCAATATTGATGTGTATTGTCTATTTGAATTCAAAGTGTCAATATATGATTGATTATTCAAGTCATGATCGATCACACACAATGTGATTGTTAGTTTATATGACCCATAAAATTTTTATACATCATTGGTTACGGAGAAAATGACGATTCGTTAGTTTATCCTTGAATTTATTATACAACCTTTAGATAATTCCGCAAATTATAAATTTTTAATGGTGATTCGTGACGTGATTGCTACATTCTCAAAGAATGCCACATCCAGCACATTAGTAGATGATGATGTATAATATGTTGTGTCAGGTCCGAGCGACCAGCGCCTGCGTTGTATGTGAATGGGAGCGACGTCCAGCACATCAGTAGATGATGATGTATAATATGTTGTGTCAGGTCGGAGTTGTTCACGGAGCGCAGTCGACGGTGCAGAGCGGAGCGACCCACAGCGATAGCGCGCCGCCGCCGCCGCCCGGCGACGCGCCCGCGGTGAGCGAGCGACCCACAGCGATAGCGAGCGGGGTCACTAGCGGGACCGGACCCGCCCGGCGACGCGCCCGCGGTGAGCGAGCGACCCACAGCGATAGCGAGCGGGGTCACTAGCGGGACCGGACCCGCCCGGCGACGCGCCCGCGGTGAGCGAGCGACCCACAGCGATAGCGAGCGGGGTCACTAGCGGGACCGGACCCGCCCGGCGACGCGCCCGCGGTGAGCGAGCGACCCACAGCGATAGCGAGCGGGGTCACTAGCGGGACCGGACCCGCCCGGCGACGCGCCCGCGGTGAGCGAGCGACCCACAGCGATAGCGAGCGGGGTCACTAGCGGGACCGGACCCGCCCGGCGACGCGCCCGCGGTGAGCGAGCGACCCACAGCGATAGCGAGCGGGGTCACTAGCGGGACCGGACCCGCCCGGCGACGCGCCCGCGGTGAGCGAGCGACCCACAGCGATAGCGAGCGGGGTCACTAGCGGGACCGGACCCGCCCGGCGACGCGCCCGCGGTGAGCGAGCGACCCACAGCGATAGCGAGCGGGGTCACTAGCGGGACCGGACCCGCCCGGCGACGCGCCCGCGGTGAGCGAGCGACCCACAGCGATAGCGAGCGGGGTCACGAGCGGGACCGGACCCGCCCGGCGACGCGCCCGCGGTGAGCGAGCGACCCACAGCGATAGCGAGCGGGGTCACTAGCGGGACCGGACCCGCCCGGCGACGCGCCCGCGGTGAGCGAGCGACCCACAGCGATAGCGAGCGGGGTCACTAGCGGGACCGGACCCGCCCGGCGACGCGCCCGCGGTGAGCGAGCGACCCACAGCGATAGCGAGCGGGGCTCACGAGCGGGACCGGACCCGCCCGGCGACGCGCCCGCGGTGAGCGAGCGACCCACAGCGATAGCGAGCGGGGCTCACGAGCGGGACCGGACCCGCCCGGCGACGCGCCCGCGGTGAGCGAGCGACCCACAGCGATAGCGAGCGGGGTCACTAGCGGGACCGGACCCGCCCGGCGACGCGCCCGCGGTGAGCGAGCGACCCACAGCGATAGCGAGCGGGGTCACTAGCGGGACCGGACCCGCCCGGCGACGCGCCCGCGGTGAGCGAGCGACCCACAGCGATAGCGAGCGGGGTCACTAGCGGGACCGGACCCGCCCGGCGACGCGCCCGCGGTGAGCGAGCGACCCACAGCGATAGCGAGCGGGGTCACTAGCGGGACCGGACCCGCCCGGCGACGCGCCCGCGGTGAGCGAGCGACCCACAGCGATAGCGAGCGGGGTCACTAGCGGGACCGGACCCGCCCGGCGACGCGCCCGCGGTGAGCGAGCGACCCACAGCGATAGCGAGCGGGGTCACTAGCGGGACCGGACCCGCCCGGCGACGCGCCCGCGGTGAGCGAGCGACCCACAGCGATAGCGAGCGGGGTCACTAGCGGGACCGGACCCGCCCGGCGACGCGCCCGCGGTGAGCGAGCGACCCACAGCGATAGCGAGCGGGGTCACTAGCGGGACCGGACCCGCCCGGCGACGCGCCCGCGGTGAGCGAGCGACCCACAGCGATAGCGAGCGGGGTCACTAGCGGGAGCGGACCCGCCCGGCGACGCGCCCGCGGTGAGCGAGCGACCCACAGCGATAGCGAGCGGGGTCACTAGCGGGACCGGACCCGCCCGGCGACGCGCCCGCGGTGAGCGAGCGACCCACAGCGATAGCGAGCGGGGTCACTAGCGGGACCGGACCCGCCCGGCGACGCGCCCGCGGTGAGCGAGCGACCCACAGCGATAGCGAGCGGGGTCACTAGCGGGACCGGACCCGCCCGGCGACGCGCCCGCGGTGAGCGAGCGACCCACAGCGATAGCGAGCGGGGTCACTAGCGGGACCGGACCCGCCCGGCGACGCGCCCGCGGTGAGCGAGCGACCCACAGCGATAGCGAGCGGGGCTCACGAGCGGGACCGGACCCGCCCGGCGACGCGCCCGCGGTGAGCGAGCGACCCACAGCGATAGCGAGCGGGGTCACTAGCGGGACCGGACCCGCCCGGCGACGCGCCCGCGGTGAGCGAGCGACCCACAGCGATAGCGAGCGGGGTCACTAGCGGGACCGGACCCGCCCGGCGACGCGCCCGCGGTGAGCGAGCGACCCACAGCGATAGCGAGCGGGGTCACTAGCGGGAGCGGACCCGCCCGGCGGCGACGCGGCCGTCAAAAGGCTCGAGGGTACCCACTGTCTGTGAGAGATGTGCTTTGAAGCATATGAAATGAAATCACTTCCCTTAAACTGTATTTATCTGTAATCGCTCTTATTCTGCTTTTTTCAAATCGGATGAATCCTAATGAAATCTTTTTGTTTTTAGAGTCGAACCACAGATGCAGAGTCGACGATTGCAAGTTTAAAAAAGCAAATTAAGAAATTAAAGGTAAGATATTATTACCATTATAAAAAATGTTTAGGACATCACCATAAACATCCACCTGACCCCAAACTAAGCAGAGCCTATTTATACTTTGGGCATCAGAGACATTAGTCTGACTCCGGTACACACATTAATACCCAGATACAAGATAAGGAGACAAGAAATAAGCTAATGTCATGGCGGCCGATGACAATTGAGATCAGCCAAGTGCGCAGGACATATTATAGTGCACAAGTGTGCGCGCAAACACAAGTGCACTCTCTATTCCCTTACTCTGACAATACGGTGAGACGGTCATCCGACATAACCGGTGAGAGATCGGGCGCAGGACCACCGGCTTAACGTGCTTTCCGAGGCACGGGCGTTCAACCGCCAACTTCCTAACTCCGGGCTGAGTAATTTCATTACAGGAAAACTCACACAAATTTTGTCCGACCCCGGACTCGAACCGGGGACCTCTCGGTCCTTACGCAGCGCTTGCTACCAATAGACATACGAGGCAGTTAAAAATAAGATAAGAAATTCTTCTCTTCTTAGTTGATTTCTTCATTTCTGAAGGTCGTGTCTTTCATGAAAGGTGTGTTACCGAAGCGCTGACGATCTGTTTCCACACCTCTCTGTCCTCAGCTTGACGCAGGGCAGCCGGTACATTAAGCCCAGTTGCAGCTTTCACCAGGTCAGACCACCGAGTAGGCGAACGGCCCCTTCGACGCTTGCCATCTATCTTTCCTACAACGACCAGCTTGTCCAGGCTGTCTGGTTCGTTTAGGTTCATAATGTCCAAATCCCAAAATGTCCAGAGGGTGCAAAACGTCCATATCCCAGAATGTCCATATCCCAAAACGTCCATGTCCCGAAATGTCCAAATCCCACAATGCCCATGTACACACCAGAGGCTTTATATAAAAAAATATATTAAATTATATTCATTGTTTACAATTTGTACTCTTAAATGCTTTCTTGTTGTTTTGATGATAAATAATACACATGATTGACAACTCTTTTTTTAATCTGCCATATAATTTAATAATTTTTTTTATATAAAGCCTCTGGTGTGTACATGGGCATTGTGGGATTTGGACATTTCGGGACATTGACGTACTGGGATTTGGACTGTTTGGGATATGGACATTCTGGGATATGGACGTTTTGCACCCTCTGGACATTTTGGGATTTGGACATTATGAACCTAAACGGTCTGGTGTCTACGAGCGATATGACCAAAATAAGATAAGAAATAAGATTATACATATAAACCTGTCCGTATGTCCGTTGCAGGAGGAGCTGCAGGAGTCGCAGGCGGAGGCGGCTATGCTGCGCGCGCGGCAGGCCGGCGCCGCCAGCGACCTGCGCGCCGCCACCGCCGTCGCGGAGACCTCGCTGCGGTCGGTACACTTTTTTTCCCCCACCTAACGAGGGTTTTCGCGAATGAGAAATTCACTAGATGGCAATACGTAGGCGTGAGGTCCAACTGCATCATGATTGGTTAATTTTGACGTGACATTGACAGACATGTCAATATTCACCAATCATGATGCAGTTGGACCTCACGCCTACGTATTGCCATCTAGTGAATTTCTCATTCGCGAAAACCCTCACTGACTTACGATGATGGCTCGGAGTAGCCTCGTCGTCATCACCGGACTTGCGGCGGAGCGGACGGCTCTCACCCCTAGCGGTCGGTACACACGTACACTCACACTTAATATAAATATCAGGGTGGTCCTTATTACTACAAAATATTTTATTTTCTTTTATTTTGCGGGGCACCACGTGATTTGAATATATAACATTATTTTGAGACGGTAAAACATTTTGGGAATCGAACATTTTGAGACTGCAAGATTTTGGGAATTGGACATTGAAAATGTTATAGTATGAATGTGAATACTCCATATTGACAATAGAGAATGTTACTGTGTCTCAATTTCGCAATGGGACATTAAATATTAGCACGTTGAATGTATTTATAAAACGAATCTATATTAATTTTAGAAATATAAATTCGTTAAATTAGGAAAAAACATTTTTTGCAATGTACTGGATGTTGTGGTGTGACGTCATATCACAAAGTTAATTTCGTATGAAATGTGCAAACGATCAAGTTTAAACATGTATAACTTTATCAATTTTTCTTGTATGTCGAAACTTTACACATGTCGATTCAGATTATCAAACACTTTAAAGATACCTAATTATCTAAAATCATGAACATTCTCCATTGTTGCGTGTGGAACGCAGATTTCACTGTATATTTGTTTTTTTTTACAGGGAACTCCTCTCCGGCCTCGAACAACTCAAGTCCCTGAGCACGGCCCTGCACCCCACGTGAGCCAACCATTCGACCATCACCACTCACAACTTTAACTCCTTCTGTATACACTTGTAACTTTTCTGACAGAGCAGTCGTTGAGTTAGGCCGGCGCCACACTTGAAGGAGATTCCGTCGCGCTTCGTTCCTCATAGAACTTCAATATGTACACAATTGCATAACCATTGTTGTAATTGCATATAAATTACAATACTGCGCGGATGATCGGTCGCTACAATAGGGTAGTTTCCTAATTCAAATTCAAAATATTCATTGCGTGTCACACGTTTTACATAGTTGTTACAGATAAAGTACAGTCCTAAGTCTGATTTTACATGCAATTTCACAATTAACAGTAAGATATAGGTAAATGAATAACAATCTAAATTTCGCACGAAATGAGACAGACATTTAAAAATGGGAAAGTCTATTTCAAAAGTGCGAAGTTTTTTCGAAATTACTATACCATCTTATTAACTAAAAATTAGTAGTAACTTTCACTATGAAAATATATTCGTAAACGCAACATTTCATATAGTTGCTGAACAAAGTTCTTGCGATATGCACACAGTATCGTAGGGGTGACGTCATAGCCCGCTGTGACATTTGTATGAAGCGTTTTGAGCTCGCCCAAATGATGTGCAATTGAAACTGTAATATCTCCGGAAGTTTTCCAAATATCAACCCATTCTTTTAACAGCACCTTTGCAATTGTGCGATCCATCCACCCGCAACGGAGTTTCCACCTAGTGTAACGCTGGCCTAAGGGCGCGGCCTCATTATGTTCAGATTGCGACGTTTTGCCGACTGACTCATTCTGTAAGCGCCTGATACGCAGCGTCTGAGTTGCGACGATTGAAATATAGGGAGAGAAACTGGAAGAAAATTGTTAGATGCATGAGCATCTAACAATTTTCTTCCAGTTACATGAGTATGATGCTGCTAGGGAGGCCTGCCCTTAAGGTGAGTCTACGCTTACGAGCTATTATACTTTTAGATGACATGTGCCTCGGAAGCACGTTAAGCCGATGGTCCTGCGCCCGATCTCTCATCGGTTATGTCGGATTGCCGTCTCACCGAATTATGAGAATAAGGGAATAGAGAGTGCACTTGTTTGCGCGCACACTTGTGCACTATAATATGTCCTGCGCACTTGGCTGATCTCAATCGAGATTGGCCGTCATGGCTGAAAACGGCCGGACGCCTTATAGATGACATGTGTGGACGTTCTTCTTATAGTTTGCCGCAGGGCTACATCCCCTTTGTTCGTCAAAGAGCTAGATACAAATAGGGGATATTATATCTTAGGCTCGTCTAGCGTGGACTTACCTTTACATTTGGAACGATGGTCTAGCGTGGACCAAAAATGGTGGCGCTAAAATCTCACATGAAATAAATATTACACAACATCACATACATTGACATGAATACCCTCCTTTATAGGCAGAGTGCTGATGTTGACAATAGTTATTGGTATTGGACTTTAAGTCAACATGCTAAAATTCAAATTAGAATGGCAATTTGTGGGACATAGCCTAATGAAAAGTTAATTAGTTCAAAAGCGTCAAATTTTACCTAGACCATCGATTCAAAATTGACGATTGTATCTATTCGCCTCTCCGTTTAACTATTCTGATATGAGCGAGAGGTAAGAATTACGTAATTTATTTGTAACATCTGATCAGCTTTACTGTTTCTTTGATTAGACGTTTTGAGGCGAATGTTGATTTTTTCCAATGAATCCTTGTATTAAATTTATGATGGAAATTGATACTTAAATATTAAAAAAATTATAATAAAAATATGCCATTCCTTAATGCTTAAAAACAGTTGCTATATAAAATGGCTGATCATTGTTTATATAACATTTTCAACTGATCGTTTGCTGTATTGCTTTACAAACAAAATCGATTACATATTTTCATCTAGGATATTATAGAATTTATCGATACCCACAATTCTTAATCCATTAAGTGTCACATTCGCTTCAGGGATCTAATATTTTATTGTATAATATAATTCAGCTAAATTATGAACTTACTCTTAGTTATTCGCCGTCTGAATCGAGGCTGAAATACTTTAGTTAACTCTCACTAACATGTAAAGTACATTGGATTTAGATTAAGTTTTCTATAGTATTATTTAAAGGGGTCTTATGTGTTTAAACAATGAATATAATAGTTCTTCCTTAAAGTACGACAGATTTCTTTACATATTTTTAATGTGAAAATGAAAATAATTAACTTTAAATGAAATCTTCAAATGATAATATGCTTAACACCTATGTTATTGGCTTATCTATAAACTATACATAAGACTATGTATTTATAGCTGTACAAATTTTAAAGTTATCTTGTATTCCATGTACATACTATATTTTATGTAACAATCGCTAAATTGTAGTTTTTAAAACTACCAAATTGAAATATATTATTTCCAGTTTTCTTTGCTAATGAAATGTTGTGTAGCCTTATTGATGTGATTTAATACAAGATACATAGCTAATTTTTGGTGTGTGACATACTGACTGTAAAAGATTGATACAATATTTAGTTCATACTAAAGTATTGTATATGGTGGTTATTTTAAAGTGTCATTCACAACAAATTTCAAGTCTTGCGGGGGAGCGGATGGCTCTCATCCCCAAAACAAAACTTTTGCATACTTGTATATAAACAAACATCAATGAGATCTAAAAATTATGTGTGATCGAAATATTTGAAATCTCTTTTTAATTATGTTTGTATTGTTTTAACGTAGACCTGTGGTATATTGTGTTTGGTTTGTTATCAATCTTTATCTCGTTTTAGTTTATTAGGGCTCGCATACACTTATTGGTAATGCAGAGATAGTATATGTCAAATTTGTATATGATTCTGGTAAATAAAGTTATTCTTATAAATTTAATGTAATATCGTAGTTATAATACTATTGATGAACTTTTCTTCCATCATAAATAATATTATGATACTATTAAAGTTAACCCGCTTAAGTGTAAACGAGCCTTAAGATTTACTTGTAACTTGGTGGATCGAGTTATTAAAAATCAGTTTAAGCTAAAAACTATTAGGGTAGTTGTTGACAACAGACACTGATGTGACTAGTTTTTGATTGAATTTCGAAAATTGAACGAGCGAATGAGCGGAATGGTAATGTTAGTTCAGGTGAAGCTAGCCGTGTGGTTGTAGGCAACGAATTGCATCATATAGTATGTATGAGAAGGGGGGGAGGGGTTTGTTAAAATTGTTAGTGATAATGGGTACTGCAGTTCAGGAGATAGCAACCATTTAGTTGTGTCTAAAAGTAACTAAAATGTACATTATTAGTATAAAAACAAATCAAATAACTGTAATAATTGCAAATTTTACCCAATTCGTTATGGGTCTAATCAGTACAGATTTTACAAGAAAAGTCAATGTGTGGAATCCCAACTTCAAATGCTTGCAATTTTCTTGTAAAAATAAAATGTTGATGCCTGCGATCCTACCATCTAGTCCCCTCACTTGTATGAATATCAAAATAATACCTTTATTATATAATTCTTCGGTATACGAAATATCTAATATGTACCCATACCCTACGAATATTTGAATTTACCAGAGTTCCCAAATTCTATCCAGTAGGATCAAAGGTAATCACTGAGGGTGTTACAGAATTAAAAAAAAAACACACACACAACAATCTTTAAATAATAGGTAATTTCACTTTATTGATCGATCATTTTGACGTTCCTAAAACGGAATAAAACAGATAAAATTTTAATAGCTGAATCTATGTCGAGTCGGAGCATTCTAAAACATTCGATAACGATATCGATTCTCGATTGCTAGAGATATTTTGATGAAGGGAAGAAGTTAAAGAGTAGTGTTGAACAGAGTGTTATTTTTTATACCTTAATTCTTCAACGTGTAGGGTGTTTGGGGTGAATCGAAAGGTAAACTGTCAATCTTTTGACTATGAGATCAAGATTATATGTTGTATCGATAATTCCACTGAAATTTTAAAGATAGTTTGGGAAAGAGGCGTGTTACTAATATTTGTGTCCATACAAAATACCTTCTCGGCATCATTGGAAAAATATTCAATAATTTTATGCTGAATCCAATAAGAATAATTATGTAAAGCGTAGTCTTTTGCGATCTATAATTTTAGATATCTATGAACGTCAATGTTCTTCGAGTTGTATTGTTGATGGTCTCTTTCGACTCATCAGTGACTACAAAACGCCTTGTACGTAATTATTATAATGTAATTCTTCAAACGATACTACTACAAGCCACATTTGTCGCTCAGCGATTTTGCAAAAATCGCTCTATAAATGTGTTTTCGTATAAATAGTTCGTTAAGGAAATGTAAAACAACTATTATAATGTATAAAATGAAACGTATGTACTTACGTTTATAATGTACGATAATAAATATGAATTAGTGAGAATAGAAGGATAAATAAATGCTTTTTTCGTTATTTTATGTCTTCTCTCAGGTTGGCGTGTTACAGTTTAAATGAAAAGGTTGTATATTCGGTTTGCATCAGATTTTCTAGATTTTAGTCTGGCAAGAAATTAAAAATCATATAATGTATTTTAAGAAATATACAATGTATCAGTTTAAGAAAGTTAAATTTGACTTGTGTGGATTTTGACAATTAAACACGATATCTATGAAAATAGTGTATAAAACTAACGCCAATTTCTGTTTTATAGATAGACTGAAATCTAGGATATCTGTCGGACCGAGTTTTTATTTGAAAAATACAATGTAATAAACTTTTGATCCCTTACTCTTATAGCACTTATTGATGTTGTAATATAATGCTTACTTGTATCGATAATTCCAGTGAAAATTGTGTATGCGGATTTCCAATGTTGGACAAATGGAAAGGACTACGATTTTATGTTCTATAAACCCGATTTATCCTATGTATGAAGAAGAATAAATGATACTAAATGTAACTTATGAGAGCCTGATAAAATAAATAAAATTGATTTTAATATCGGTGTTTGCTTGTCCCATCCCCTTCATTCCTATTCTCAAGTATATTCAACTCCATATAAATAACTGGCATTTCACCGGTTGTTATTTTTAAAGAGGTCAATACTAAGATGGTTGGTTGGGAAAATGGATTTGAAATAAAGTACTTTGTGGTAACGAATATATATTTATTACAGGAGTAACTTAATTTAGGAATAATAGTAAATATTATGCGGAAACAATTGTCTACTTAAAGTATCTAGGAATGTAAAAATATGAATACTTTCTTCATACATAATTATATAATAAATTAATAATACACTTTTGATTACTGTAACTAAAAAAAAACAATTTTAATTGCATAATTTTACAATCAGATCAAAAATATGTGAGTAGTACCACCAATATCGGTCGTTTAGGAATGATATAGTGGCTATAATCTGTATGTAGATAAGACCATAACCTACGCTGACACTACCACTGGCTCCAGAGCTGAAACCTAATTTAGTACGCGGAGACTGTCTTTAGCTTACGCTGAAACAGCCTTAACCCTACGCTGAAACAGCCTTCAGCTTATACTATGTCACTGCAGCTGTGGCGTCAGAGCGTCCCAGTGCGCGGGACAGTGCAGGAAGTACTTGCGCGCGGCGGCGCAGAAGCGGCGCTTATACTCCTCGGGGGACACCACCGTCGGCTGTCCCGAGCCGAGGTTCTTCTTCACTAAGTGCTCCAGCTTCTTGTCCCATGTGAACGTGCGGATGTAATCTGCAAGGACGGTAAAGGTAAAGGTGCAAATCATCAAGGTTGCAGTGAGAGCGATCCGCTCCGGTGATGATGACGAGGCTACTCGAAGCCATCATCGAATCTCGATAAATGGTCAATCCACCCCAAAATGAACGCATCAATTCCAACCAGTAGTTTCTGAGATTAGTGCATCCAAACAAGCAAATAAACTCATCAGCTTTATAATATTAGTATTGATTACAGTCACTACTCTACTAAAAATTATAGTAGTAGTAGTGACCGCGCGTGACCGGTCGGTAGCCCGTGAGAGATGCTCTATTCAGCGTCCACTTATACGCTCACCGTATGCCACGCCAAGAACAGCGCGCGTGACCGGTCGGTAGCTCGTGAGAGATGCTTTATTCAGCGTCCACTTAAACGATTAACACAAGGCATCGCGCGCCGCCGCGGTTGGCGGTTGAGCGGACCTCGGGTTGCATTGGCTTCTATTGAATCCGTTGATTACAAACACACGAACATCGCTCGACCGCGCGGTCGGCGTCGTGTAGAAGCTAATGTAACTTGATATCCGCTTGGCGGCGCGCGGTACCGTGTGTTAATCGGCTTTTTTTTTGTTTACACGCAAGTTTACAGTTTTACACATAACTTAAAGATTTAAAGGTAAGTTTTATTTAATTTAACAATGTTCTGAGATTAACTCAATGCGTGTGAATCTGCAAACTGTTAATCGCCTTATATGTATACTCACCGATGATCCCGAGGTGCAGCGTGTTCCCGTCGATGCCCAGCAGCAGCGAGTAGTCCATGACGCGGTGCGCGCACAGGAAGCGCGTGTCCCGCTCCACGCCCGCCCACACCACTGCGCCCGTGTGGGACGCCAGGAACAGCGAGCGCGTCCAGCGCACTGGAAAACGAGAGATGCTTATTCAGTGTTCACTTCATCATCTCAGCCTATTGCTGTCTGTAGGTCTCAGTCTGAGGCCTATGTTCAGCAGTGGACATAATATTATAAGTGAACACTGGGGCCCTCACTTATATTATGTCAAAACATTAGGTTTCTTTTTCAGAAACCATTACCAAATATTTGATTATGCAGCTGTTTCACGTCCAAAATAATGAGGTTTCTCTACATAGGCGTACCCAGGTTCTGGGTCAGCTGATGATGACGTATCTATATATACTAAGGCTTAACCCTTTATGAAGCTCAAGCGACTACATTTCGACCGTAACACCGCGCCCATGTGCGACGCCAGGAACACCGAGCGCGTCTAGCGCATTGGAAAAGGAAGGATAAATATAGCCTATGTTACTCGGTGAATATAGTTTTCCTATGATGAGAATGTTACCATAGGAAAGCTGGAGCGGTACCATGAGTTGGCTATCGAAAACTTACGTATTTACGTTAAAAATCTACAGAATTGTTTTTTTCATACTACCTATTTTAGATCTTAGCGTTACCGCTAGGGGCGCTGTACAAGTTTTTCATATACATTAGACATATTTACATAGGCGATATCGAGTCTGTCACTTTTAACACGTTCACTGCTGAAAACACACACGGTGTGTTTTCGTCATCGGAACGCGTGTGCTGAGCTAACACGCCAGGCGTGAGCGCGAAATTCTCAATGCATCGGTGCGGCGCTACCCCCCGTGCGGACCCACACACCGCTTGTGTGTGCCCATACACGCGTGGCGTGTTCGGCCGCCCCGCTGTATGGGATCGTCTTACACGCCAGGCGCGTGGCGCCGCACCGGCGTCTCGGCTTTTCGAAATTTCGCAACCTCTGTGCGGGCGACACGCCGAGCGTGTGGACATCCGCGCAGCGGATTCCGATCGATTTTTAGGGCCGCAGTCAACGTGCATGGTAGCGCTACTGATGGTAGAATCGTATTATTACTAATGTGATGATGTATAAGTGCATTTAAATTGCCTATTGCCTATATACATAAAGACATTTTAATTTGAATTCTGAAGGTTATAGATATCTCACTCTGCAGCAAATTCTCGTCGTAGATAGCGTTGATTTTCAGCTACTCCCGTTTCTTGTGTGATTGTGTGAGTGTGCGCGTGCGTGCGTGTGTGTGTTTGTGTGTGTGTGTGTTTGTTCGCGTGGTGGATTACGGGTGTAGATATCTCACTCTGCAGCAGGTTCTCGTCCATGAGCACGGCGCGCGGCTGGTTGTCGGGCGCGCGGCGGTGGCGCGAGGAGCCCTTGAGGTCGAAGCGCGGCGCGCGCGCGGCGCACGCGTACCACACGTGCTCCATCACCAGGATGCCGTTGCCCGCGCCGCCCACGCTGAACACGCCCAGGATGCGGGCTGACCACAGCCGTGCATAATTGTTACAGATTTTAAAAATTGAATAAAATTGAAATTTGAAAAATTTAAAATATTGAAAATTAGAAAAAAAAATATTTGAAAAAATATAATATTTGAAAAAATTCAAATTTGAAAATATTAAATATTTGAAAAAAAATCAAATTTGAAAAAAAACTGTATTTGAAAAAAATTCAAATTTGAAAAAAAATTATATTTGAAAAAAATTCAAATTTGAAAAAATATAGAATTTGAAATAATTCGCATTCATTACCCCGCCTGAATGGGCACTTGAACTGTTTTGCGTTGAGACGCATACAAACTTGTTGATATAGCGCCTACTTAGTAGGTTTAAGAAGTGAATACTACAGCGTCACTGATAGATGGCGCTGTAACCAAAGCCAAGTTGAAACTACGCCTTCAAACAACTTCTTCGAGGGCGTTGCCCGAGAATACACTCCCGAGACAACATCAGCTGAGCTCCTTCCCTTTATCTCACGCATGCAACCAGTATATTTTGTTATGTTTTCTATGTTCAAATTTGTTCTATATTCTTATTCTTATTCTGTACTTTTTTATCCATATCACGGTGACGTTTTGTCCAAAACATAAGAGTGCGCTTCTATATGTCAATAATCGACATGGAGCTGCACTACGAATACTTTAGGGTTGATAGTTTGTATGAAAACTATGCAGCTTTGTATGAAAAGTTAAATAATGTAACGATCTTTTCGATTTCAGATCTGGTTCGAAGGACCATTCAAATTTTATATAGAATTGAAAAATTTAATGGACCTTTATAATTTAATAGTCCTTAGTTGTCACTAATCGCGACCACATCATGGTACGAGTATACAAGTTGTGTTAAAAGAAGAAAAGAGTAACATTTCAAATAAACACAATACACCGTGAAATTTTAGTGGTTGTTTTCCCGTGGCAGAACGGTTTGCCTTCAGTAATACTATCGAATCATGCAAATTATTCCTCGAAAAAAACATTTTTTTTTTAATTTTCAAATAATAATTTTCTAACTCGAAAACGAGAGAAGTTATCGTTCTTTTATAAGATGTGACGTAATCAGGTACTGCTTACCGCATGAATTCGATGCTTAAAGCTAAAGAAGCTCGACGCCCTAAGCCATAACGCGAATCGAACGTTCTTTCGAGTTATGGTTAAACCGTTCATAAAACCGGCATTTATTGATTTTAACAAAAAAGAACTGCACAAATCTATTGTACTACTAAGATATAATCATTTTACTGTGGGAAAACAACCACTAAAATTTCACGGTGTATACCTATTTTATTAGGTTCCCAAAGTGAGAAGACATAGATAAACAAATGTACGCAAACAATTAAATAGCAACACTTACCAAGTAGACTCGGCAGCTTGCTCTGATGGCAGTTGATGACGTAGTTGAAGTAATGCGGCGCGAACTCAAGGAACTGTTGCCACTCCGGCTTCGTCATCTCCTTCAGCACGTATCGGTCGTCTACATATACAAAAATATATCAACAAACATAGAAGTTAAAAGTTTATATGGCAGTTTAAGCCATGACTGATTTCAATTGGCCCATCGGCCGTGAGCATTGGCGGCACTGAATCTATCATAACGGCATTTAAGCAGGCCTTCCAGTTGAATGCGACAGGCTCTGTACCTGTCGACCTCATAATGTGGATCTAGTACAAGTAGGGATTGCAATCCGGAAAAACGGATCCGGTAATCCGGCGGATCCGGCATCATTTAATGGTTACCGGATCCGGTACCAATATACCGGATCCGAAAAACGGATCCGGTGATAGCAGTTTGTGGGAAAATAATATAGCTGTTGCATGAGTACCTAGGTACTTTAAATGCGTAGTGTTCATGCGTGCGAGTCGTTCGTCGCCGAGTCTCAACTCATTTTTGTGATAATTTTTGCCATTCATTCGTTCGACAGATTCATCAAATCATGATGGTATCTGTCACAATCATAAATACCTATAAGACAATCAGAAAACTTAATTAGGTATAAATTAAACTTGACATTAAATACAATGACATTTAATAATAATAAATTTAATTTAATTGACTGCAATATTAGTACATTTAACCTTAGCAAAGGGCTATTGTTGACAAAAGATAACTTTTATCTTTCAAAATTTTATAAAAGACAGTTAGCTTTATCGCTATGTTTTTGTATTAGAATAAGTAATTCAGCCAAGAATTTGGCTACTCAGTCTGCTTCTATTGAGCAGGTTATTGACATTTGCGACAATTCCCTGGAAAATGTTTCAGGTAATTTAAATTATATCATAGGACAATAGAGGACAACTCTAGCAAATTAAATGTAAGGTCAAAAGGAAAGCATAATAATTTAACACTTATTCATCAAAATATTCAAGGCTTTCCTGGAAAAGAACTAGAACTTGAGTTATATTTAAATGAAATGAATATTAATGTTGTATGCCTTACTGAGCATTGGTTAAGACAGTATGAGTTACTGATTAGTATTGATAATTACAAAGTTGTTAGTTCGTTCACAAGGGAAGATGTTATTAGAGGTGGATCACTTATATTATTAAATAAATCATTAACTTCAAAAAACCGTAAGGATGTGACATCACTCTCTATTGAGCGAACTATTGAGCTTTCTTGTGCAGAGCTCGAGCAGTACATCATTGTCTGTGTCTATAGGCCCCCATCTGGTAACTATGTACTATTTGAATCTACTATGGAGGAAGTTTTGAAAAAGGTATGTAAATGTAGCAAAAAGGTAGTTGTTTGTGGAGATTTCAATATTAATATTTTGGATAGTGACTCACAACTATCGACTAGATTTTGATTGTGTAAATCATGAAATATTGTTATTAAAATTGCATCATTATGGTGTCTCAGATAAAGCGATTGATTTATTGAAATCATATCTCAAAGATAGGGTGCAAACAGTGAATGTCAATGGAGTTGATTCGTGTGGCGCTCCTATTCTCATGGGAGTGCCCCAGGGCTCAATTCTGGGACCTTTGCTGTTTCTGATTTATATAAATGACCTTCCGTATTTCACTGCAGACCTATGTGAGACGGTACTGTTTGCTGATGACACATCATTGATTTTTAAGGTTGACAGAGGTAAAAATAATTACGACGAGGTAAATAGTACCCTTTCACAAGTTCTTCAATGGTTTAATACAAATAATTTATTGTTAAATGCGAAAAAAACTAAATGTATGAGATTTACAATGCCAAATGTAAGACAAGTTGATACTAACATTATTGTAAATAACGAACTTGTAGAATTGACCGAATCTACAAAATTTTTAGGAATCACTATAGATGCTAAGTTACACTGGGGACCTCATATCTCTGTTTTGGCGGGTAGACTTAGTTCAGCTGCGTATGCAGTTAGAAAAATCAGGAATTTAACTGACGTTGAAACGGCCAGGTTAGTTTATTTCAGCTATTTTCATAGTGTTATGTCATACGGTCTTCTGCTGTGGGGGTCTGCTTCTGATAATCAGACTATTTTTATATTACAGAAGAGGGCTATCCGATCCATATATGGCTTCAGACCGCGTGACTCCCTTAGAGATATTTTTAAAGACATAGATATTTTAACCGTAGCTTCCCAGTACATTTTGGACTGTATCTTATATGTTTACAAGAACATGCAATCATTTAATAAGAAATCGGATACTCACCATTTTAACACAAGAAATAAACATAGGCTTGCCGTTTCAAGGCTCAGGCTTCAAAAGACTGGAAAGTCGTTCTTAGGTTTAAGCACAAAATTGTTTAATAAGATTCCACAAAATGTTATTGATTTACCTTTTTATAATTTCAAACTTTTTATTAAGTCGTATCTTGTGAAAAAAGCATATTATAAAGTAGAAGACTACTTAAATGATAAAAATCCATGGACATGATGAGCTGCTCGCTTGGACATCAATGAATTATGTAACTTGTGAATTTTTATGTAATATGTGATTAATTTATTTACAACTTGACGTGCAAAAGTATTTCATGTAAATCTATTTGCAGAATAAATTATTTCATTTCATTTCATTTATTTCATTTCATTTCATTTGTTTGTTAGCATTCTCAAACAATTTAATCATGATTTTGATCTCATTTCAGTTTAATTGTATCTATTAGATATTATACATAGTTATTTGATAATAAATATTGTTACTTATTAATTGATCTATCTGTGAAAGTGAAATATAGAAAGATTGGGCTACTCGTGACGTCGTAAAATAATTACTTAGTTACACTACTACATTTTAATAGTTTTCTTAACGTTGGTTAGGAAATAAAGTTGATTTTATATATTTATGATTTTTTTAATAACTACCTACATATAAGTGCAGTGACACTTGATTAACTCACTTATTTTGAACTAAAAAGCGAAAATCATCTTGATCTAATCAATCCGGTCGGATCCGACCGGATCCGGCCGGATTGATGGGAATCCGGTCGTATCCGGCCGGACTGAAAATGACGCCGGATTGCAATCCCTAAGTACACGTAAGGTCATCTTGTTAACCTATTATAAAAAAAAAAAACTATCCAGGATTGCAATATTATGTCTATCTGGGGTACGCGCTAGATCTAACGAGAATTGTAATAAATCTATTAGGAGTGGGTACTGGATCTATCCGTCTTAGGCAATGGATGGATTCAGGGTGGGCAATGGAGCTAAAGGAAGTGAGCAGCGGATCTTCCTGGGATGGTGTCCTGAATGTACCCTGTGTGAGCAGTGGATCTTTCGGATAGGCACTACATCTACAAGCTAGGCACTAAATCTATCCGGGGCGGTTACTGGATCCTTTCTTTATAGGGCGGGCGTTGAATCAATCAAGGTGAACACTCCGCCAATTTAAGTTACATGAAGAGGAATTACATATACGCTTATGGTTATGCCTATAACTTACCTTTGGTCTTACAGAAAGTGGACCCCGATTTCCCGCCCTTTGCGGCCCAGGGCACGCAGTACGCCAGGGACCGTATGAAACCTTCCTCGATATCACATAGATTTTTGTCTGAAATCAAATGATACGGGTAAATTACAGCTCGTTTGATTTCAATATCACTTGAAATAGGACACAAAACTCAAAAAAATAAATTTTATAAGAATTAAAGTGAAAGTGAAGTGAAGCCCGTATAAAAAGGGCTGCAATATTTCACTTTTTTTCCACCTTTTTTTTCCAAACTGACTCGTAATAATGGCTTGGAGTCTTGTCATCATGACCGGACTTGCGCGGGAGGATGGCACTCACCAAATCGCGGCAGTGAAAGCACAGGGCCATCTATTGTCCTACTGGGGTCCAGCTTGGCGGGGCAACGTGGGATAAACCGGCGGTATCAACTCGGAATGAAAGTATTAGGCTACCAACTCACTCCAAGAGTCGTGAATTCGATTCCCACTCGGGACAAATATTTGTGTCATGAACATCGATGTTTGTTCCGTATCTGGGTGTGATTATGTATTTAAAAATATCTATCTCTGACGCCCATAGTACAAGCTCTGCTTGATTTGGGGTCAGAGGACCGTGTGTGGAAATGTCCCAGATATTTATTTATTTTATACTGACTGTCTGCGCAATCCTTGTCGCCGTGGCAGCGCTGCGGCAGCGCGGGCGACGCGAGCAGCATGTGCCGCAGCCGCGAGAACTGCGGCGCGTAGTACACGCGACACAGCAGGCCGTCCTGCCAACCAACGAACTCGGCTTTAACCCTTTGACCAGTATACTATTTTGACAATTTCATTGTTCTTGGACCTTATTTTGAGCGAATAAAGTTTAAATTATGGTGGCAATAAGGTTGCCATCACCAGTTAAAGGGTTGAAGGCTGAAACCTGCATTCATGGGCATACCGGAGGAAGCGGGGGAGTTACCCCCTCCCCTATTGAACGATGTTGTCTTCCCTACTAGTATCTTATTTATTTGGTACAGCAACAGAGCACAAATCCAGGCTTATACAAAATTTGTTTTAGATATGAAAACAGCTAAATTTGCGCACCGATAATAGCTGAACACGGCACTGGCATTGTATAGTTTAAAAATTAAAATAAATATATGTTAAAGTTCATATTACTCTGAATACATTAAAATTTTTGCAATTGCTCCTAGCAATCAAAGTGAAATAAAGTTATCTAGTACGTCTAACGACAGCAAGCCTAGCAAATGTCTGATCTGGCCCTAAATAATGTAATTTGCATTTGCCCGTTATTTCGGCACTGTTGTTCACCCCTGATCATGGCGCTTCAATAGTGCCGAAATATTTGTTGAAGTGAATCTTGGTCAATTGTGGTTGTATTACAAAATTAATGAACACAGATCCATTTAGTTTCATTTTTAGCAGCATATGTATTAAAAATTAGGAACATAGTAATATGGTATGAGGAACCGTATCAAAAATTCACATTTTATTTAACATACCTGTAATAACACCTCAATGTAGTCGTTCGACTTAGATTTTTCTTTCGATTTATCTCCATCTGTTTTGTCCTTGGAATTTGGTGTATTTTCTGAATCTTCCGGTTCTGTTTGAGTACTGGCAAAAAGACATATTGTTATTATTATATACGCCAATAATAAGAACCCGATTTACAAACGAGTGCAACACAATACTCCTAAAACTTTTACATAGACATTGAAAAACAAAGGACCTAGAATAAAACCCTAAAGTACACCTTTCACAATTATTACTGCAACTATCAAACCAAACAAATAATTCTGAAGTGTATTGTTATTATTCACAGTCACCAATAACTAAATTCGTATATTATGTGCACATAATTTACAAATGTATGGATGCCATTAGAAAATTATGCATTTGAACAAAGTCAAAAGCTTTGGTAAAATCTTTTAATGCGGTATATAATCTCATAAATCATAATTATTATCTGTTTAATGCAAATTCACCCCCATGGCGTATTACGTTCAAAATAGAAACTTCTGAAAATAAGCTACCCTTTTGATAGTTAATACCTGTATTTATGTAGTTTGATAGCTCGTTGATAGGTGACGGAGGCGAGCGTGGCCGCTATCACCGAACCCACTTCGCCAGCCTCCACCACCACTGGGATCACGCCTGATGATATTATGATGCCACCCTATGAAATTAATACGGTTGTAGATTTCGTAATTAATTTAAAAAAGGAACTATCAACTTTCTACTCGGCACCTTCCTCGATAGAGATAATAAGATAGAATCTATCTTATAAGATATATAGAAGGAAAGGTTAGTAGTGAAATCATCGGCCAAATAACAGACCAAAATGTTAACCAACTACAAAATTGGTACACTAAAGCTAAAAAACGAGTAAAAAGTAACAATAAATAATTTTAGTACTGTTAATCTTTAGTAAATATCCGCGATGGTTAATAATATCGTTTTTGGAAATGAATAACGGAAAGTAAGAGTACCTGATGCGAAGGCTGGTTGTTGGAGAGCATTTGCGATAATATTTGTCGCACTGTTTTCTTATCGCCTTTTTCTTCGTCTTCTTCACCACCTTTAATGATAAGGTTATTTAGTACATTATAAAAGATATCACTATATGTTCAGGTGTCAGTTCGTAGCAATCACATCAGCATACTATAATTGTAGTTACAGAAGCCATTGGCTTCTATGTATTTTTATAAAACGTGTCCCTTGGGTCAGAGAATTTCATAGAAACACAATCATTGTCGGAATGACAAGTCGTCCACTCATCATCATTCTTCTGCCCTTGTCCCACACTAAGTGGGGTCGGCGCAACATGTATATTTCTTCCACTCGGGCCTGTCATTCGTCATCTCTGCGTGTACTCCTTTCACTCCCATATCATCTCTCACGCAATCCATCCATGTCTTCTTCGGCCTTCCTCTACTATTACGTCCATTGACATTCATACTCATCGCTCTTCTAGTCACATGGCTTTCTTCCCTCCTCATAACATGCCCGTACCAAGCTAACCTTGCACTTCTCACCTTTTCTAAAATTGGTGCAACTTTCAGACTTCCCCTTATATATTCATTCCTAATCCTGTCCAACCTTGTTACTCCACACATCCATCTCAACATACGCATCTCATTTGCATGCATCTTCCTCTCTTCAATCTTTTTCATTGCCCAGCACTCTGATCCATACATCGCGACAGGTCTGATGACCGTTTTGTAAATTTTCCCCTTAAGTTTAAGGGGCATTTGTGGGTCACAAGTTGTTTCCGAGACCTGTCGCCACTTCATCCATCCAGCATTAATTATATTCTTAACATCTCGATCAATATTGCCGTCGTTTTGGAAAAGTGAGCCTAAGTACTTAAAGTCGGAGCAGACCGGTAGGGTTACACCATCTAAGGCAATTGGAGAAAAACTGGAGGAGTCACCAAAGCCGCAGAACAGATGCTCTGTTTTGGTGCGACTTATTTTCAATCCGACTCTCTCCAATTTTTCTTGCCATTTTCCCAGTCTGCTTTGCACCTCAGCTGCATCTTCTCCGACAAGAACAATGTCGTCGGCAAACAGCATGCACCAGGGTGCCTGTCTGATGTTAAAACATCCATCACCAGGAGGAACAGGAATGGGCTTAAAGCCGATCCCTGGTGCAAACCAACTGCCACATTGAACTCGTCTGTCACGCCGGCTTCGGATCGGACGTTCGTGCGCGCTCCTTCATACATCCCTTGCACCAGCCTTACATACTTCCCAGGCATGCCTTTCTTATGTAAAACCCACCATAGGACTTTTCTGGGGACACGGTCGTACGCCTTTCAACAACAAGTGGACAAGTCGTCCACTGTTGATTCTGATATCTGTAACACAAGTGCTTAAGCTACTTACCATGGGATCAGATCAATATATAATAGTATGTCATGTTGTGTAAATGTGTAATATTTATTTTTAAAAAAAGTCGTTTGCTGCTGCTGCGTATTGTGAAAAGCTATGAACTAACATCTTTATAAGAAAAGATAAGAAGAAGAAAGATACCAAAGAAACACACAGATATAAAGGACAGATACTAACTACGTCGTGCACCTGGTCAGTATTGTTACTAGTTTAGATATTTAGTTCATGCGAAGACAGAGACAGTTTTGGTTACACCCGACAACCATACTAAGGCCCGCTTACAGGAAATCTTAAAATCAAGTCGTCGCCACCGTTTGAAATAAAAAAAATATTCACAGAGGCAAGTAACTAAATGCGATATCGGAAACTATTGTGTATGTAAATAGAAAATCTATGATTTTTAGAATCCGACAGTCGGAAAGAAGTTGTGAATAAAGTGGCAGTGATCTAAGTAAAGCTTTTGATATAATGTTCATGTTTCAAGATTAACTTAAAGCGAGCCTTTTTGTATGTACAAAAGGTAATTCAGTGTTATTCGTTTACTAAGCTACTAAGTGCCAAGAAAGAGGTCGATCTATGTTCGTCCTCTTACTACTCGATGCAAAGAGGACCCTTGACTTCTAGTCGTACCTGTATTTTCCTTATTCGTGTTATCTGAAGCAAAAACATAGGTAGTCCCTAAATAAAGTATTGTAGACATGTTCAAGTAAAACAATACATATATTTGATAAGGTTATTTTGGATGAAACGTACCCGAGCTGTCGTTGTTAGCGCTGTCGCTAGTTGACTCTTCTACGTCCGATTTGTCTTCCACTGCAAAATCAAAGAAAGAAAATGACACAAAGATTTGCTGTGCCCAGCAAACTTCTGAACTATAATTGAGTCATTTTACTAATTAATGGGGTAATCAAACTCAATCCAGAATAATATAAGTGTGCTTACTTCCACACACTTAATTTGGTTTATTCAGTCGGAAATTATATTTTTTGCGGTGTGTGTGGCGTGTGTGTAGTGGCGTTGCTTCGTAAATTTGTAAACACTAATGTCTTTATTTCACTTTTTTTTTTCCTAACTGACTAACGATGATGGCTTGGAGGAGCCTTGTCATCATCACCGGACTTGCGGGGGAGCGGATGGCTCTCACCCCTAATCTTTATTTCACCATTAACTTTGTGAAAAAAGATTAGTACTTTTCAATGACTTTTCAAATCTGAAGGGGGTATCTGACTCACCCGGGGTCTCGGGCGGCGGCTTGTGCCGCAGCGGCGGCGCCTCCCACTTGTCCTGAGCGTCTCGCAGCATCTTCTCGCCGAAGATCACCATGTCCGACACGCTCCATAGGTCGCGGACCGAATCTGGAAGGTTATTGCATATTGCAGACCGTTAGCGCACATTGCAACTTAATGCACTTTATGGCCAACGGTATAATTGAAGGACACTACGTGCATTATTTTATGCACAGCACGCTATGTACATACAAACTTAGTGCAAATATATTGCACATTGTAGGCAAATCAGTGCCGAAAAGATCAAAGTGCACCACGCAGTCAACACAGTGCACACCAAAGTCAATATATTGCACATTTGAGTCAACTAGGCACTCAATAAGGCACCACACTGCACTGTTGTTACTGTGCGGCGTCGCCCTGCGCGCACTGTACTCACTATGAAAGATAGTGACCACAGTTTTATAGTGCACACTATTCAATTAGGGAGGGATCCCTACCCTTTCCACTCCCGAACGACACGTGCTGGACAGCGCTGCTATCCATATACAATGCAAGCGCTGGTGGCTCGGACCAAGAGGTTTAGTTCCTCTTTTCTGCCACGTGTTTCACTACCGCTTACCATCAGGAGGAATAAGGTCATCTTGTTAGCCATTTATTTAAAAAAATACACTATAGTCACTGATCTGTCTTAGCGTTAGTTGAGTCAAAGGCACAATGCAGTTTTCTTTGAGCGCACTGTAGTAACTATGCTAGTTAGTGACCACAGATTAAGTTCACACTATAGCCACTGTAAGTGGGTTGATGATGTATGATAGCCACTGACCTGTCTTAGCGTTAGCGAGCGCGCGCGTAGCCAGTCCAAGATGATGTTTCAGCGCGGCAGCGTCCCCCTGCGCCGGTCCGGGCAGCGCTTCGGCTACGCGGGCAGACAACTCGCTTCTGTCCTCAGTAGTACACTAAGTGCTTACCATAGTTGACACATAGCACGCTATGTACCTAAGTGTACACACTGAATCCTACTTAGTGCACGTTGTAGTTAGCTCCCAAAGCCAAAAGATCAAAGCGCACGACGCTGTCAACACAGTGCACACCTTAATCAACTAAGTGCACACCACAGTCAACATATTGCACATATGAGTCAACTAAAGGCACACTACAGTCTTTGAGCGCACTGTAGTTACTATGCTAGCTAGTGACCACATTTTTAGCCCTTATCCTGCCTTCTCACTGACCTGTCTTAGCGTTAGCGAGCGCGCGTGTAGCCAGCCCAAGATGGTGTTTCAGCGCGGCGGCGTCCCCCTGCGCCGGTTCGGGCAGCGCCGCCAGCGCCTCAGCGGCGCGGGCAGACAACTCGCCCAATGCGCACTATAGTATAGTTACTAAGCTAGGTAGTGTAGTTCACACTATAGCCACTGACCTGTGTTAGCGCTAGCCAGCGCGCGCGTAGCTAGCCCAAGGTGGTGTTTCAGCGCGGCGGCGTCGCCCGGGCCGACAGCTCCCCCAGCACGCACAGTGGTAAATATGCTAGGTAGTGTAGTTCACACTATAGCTACTGACCTGTGTTAGCGTTAGCCAGCCCAAGAAGGTGTCGCAGCGCGGCGGCGTCGCCCGGGCAGACAGATCCCCTAACGCGCACTATAGTAACTATGCTAGATAGTGTAGTTCACACTATAGCCACCGACCTGTCTTAGCGTTAGCGAGCGCGCGCGTAGCCAGCCCGAGATGGTGTTTGAGCGCGGCGGCGTCCCCCTGCGCCGGTTCGGGCAGCGCCGCCAGCGCCTCAGCGGCGCGGGCAGACAACTCGCCCAGCGCGTTCGCCAGAGACGCGCGCATTCGCACAGTATCGTACTTGATCGAGATCACCTCGGGCGGCAGGTGGATGTCGAACGAGGATATTTTGTTGTATCTGGTTTACGATTGGAATTTAATATGATTTTAATTGTAGATGACTTTTTATTTGAAAATATAAAGTAACAATAAATATTGATGCGACGGACATGGCAAGTCTAAAGGCAGTTGATAACATAACGCATTTGTAACCTTCTGCTGTAATGCTTTGATTTGATGATTTTTAAAGCAAGGTTAATCATACTGTTGCTAATGGTGCGTTTTACCTGGCTAATGTAATTTACTTCTATAATTAAAAAAAATAACAAAAAAAGAAGCGCCTTCAAAATACCGACACACAAAAATTACAAAATAATATTACACGGAATTCTATAAAAAAATAAACATGGTCGAATTAAAAGGAGGAGGGTCCTTTTTAAAGTCTTTCAATTTTTTTGTTCAATAATGTCACAGCCTAGATAAAAAAAATAAGGAAACGATTAAAGCTATAACCCACCTGAAACACGCAGTAGTGAGCTGCCTCACGAACGCGTGGGAGTGCGCGTGCAGCGCGTGAGTGCACGTGCGCGCGCGCAGGTACCGCGCGGCCGACGCGCGCGCGCGCACGTAGCACGCCAGCGACAGCCCCAGCGCCGCGCGGGACAGGCGCCGCGCGCGCCCCGTGGCGCCGCACGACTCGCAGCGCGACCAGAACATCACCTGGCAGACCATAAGCAACATCATCAGCCCATATACGTCCCCACTGCCTTAGCGACATCTTCAGCCTTACCCGTCCCCACTGTTGCGGCACGGGCCTACCCTAAACTAACGCGATAAGGCCTTGGTCAACCATGTGGACCGCGCGCGCCCCGTAGCGCCGCACGACTCGCAGCGCGACCAGAACATCACCTGGCAGGCCATAAGCAACATCATCAGCCCATATACGTCCCCACTGCCTTAGCAACATCTTCAGCCTTACCCGTCCTCACTGCTGGGGCACGGGCTTACCGTAAACTACCGCCGCACGACTCGCAGCGCGACAAGAACATCACCCGGTAGAACGTACTCCGCACATCATCAGTCCATATACGTCCCTACTGCTGGGGCACGGGCCTATCCTAAACTAGCTGAAGAACACGTGCGAGAGACGCCGCGCGCGCCGCACGACTCGCAGCGCGACCAGAACATCACCTGGCAGACCGTACTCCGCACATTAGCAGCCTATACTAAACTAGCTGACAAACGCGTGCGAGAGCGCGTAGCACGCCAGGGACAGCCCGAGCGCGGCGCGGGACAGACGCCGCGCGCGCCCCGTGGCGCCGCACGACTCGCAGCGCGACCAGAAC
Organism: Maruca vitrata; assembly: GCA_039566165.1. Lineage (NCBI taxonomy): Eukaryota > Metazoa > Arthropoda > Insecta > Lepidoptera > Crambidae > Maruca > Maruca vitrata. Next base: position 2,890,750 of record CM076922.1, on the reverse strand, counting down.
ATCACCTGGCAGGCCATACGCAACATCATCAGCCCATATACGTCCCCACTGCCTTAGCAACATCTTCAGCCATACCCGTCCCCATTGCTGCGGCACTGGCCTACCCTAAACTAACGCGATAAGGCAACCATGTAGACCGCACGCGCCCCGTAGCGCCGCACGACTCGCAGCGCGACCAGAACATCACCTGGCAGAACGTACTCCGCACATTAGCAGCCTATACTAAACTAGCTGACGAATGCCTGCGAGAGCTCGTAGCACTCAGGGACAGCCCGAGCGCGCCCCGTAGCGCCGCACGACTCGCAGCGCGACCAGAACATCACCTGGCAGAACGTACTCCGCACGTTAGCAGCCTATACTAAACTAGCTGACGAATGCGTGCGAGAGCTCGTAGCACGCCAGGGACAGCCCGTAGCGCCGCACGACTCGCAGCGCGACCAGAACATCACCTGGCAGACCGTACTCCGCACGTTGGCAACGCGATTTGAATACACCCAGTATGGAAATATACATCTTTTGACTTTCCGGGTAATTTTTTTAAATATGTTCTGTCTTTCTTAATTATTACCTACTCTTTTATAAAATCGCGTTATTGTGAAGCCGTGCATAGCGGGGTCGCGTAAAATTATTCATGTGTATACTGAAACGATTATTGTAAAGCACCGTAAAATTAGCAATAAGTTATGTTTCAGATTAAAAATGTGTTGTGTGTTTATAACGGTTGCAAACTACGACTACTAAAAAATAAATATTGAATTATTTTAAACTCCGCTTGTTTTAAACTTAATTACCTGTTTATTTTGCTCCTCTTTAATTTTGTCCACATTGCTATGTCCGATCGTATTACAAGTTATCGTAATACACACGTCACCGTGTACGAATCTAGAAACAAAAGCCGGTGTTAATAGAAAAACAGAATCATGTTAATTAGTTTCAAGTCACTCCGGGCCAGGTAAACTTACTATAAGGTTGGCTCGAGAAACCCGAAAATTTAAGTAGGTAAATGAAATTACTGAATGTGTGTGAGAGCTTTTCTGTGTTAACTTTATATTTGTTCTATTATTATGTGTATCTTTATTATATGGATGCCTATAGCCTCCAGTCACGCATCGGCTTGTACAGCCACGAGTGCAGCTGCCGTGATAGACTACGAGATGCTACATAAATCATCTATTATATATGTAAATTGTTTTCCCGTGGCAGAACGATTTGCCTTTAGTAATACTATCGAATCATGCAAATTACTCCGCGAAAAAAAAAAATTTTTTTTTTCAAATTTTCGAAATAATTATTTTCCAACTCGAAAACGAGAGAAGCTATCGTTCTTTTATAAGATGTGACGTAATAAGGCACTGCTTGCCGCATGAAATCGATGCTTAAAGCTACAGAAGCTCGACTCCCTAAGTCATAAAGCGGCTCGAACGTGCTTTCGAGTTTCGGTTAAACCTTTCGTAAAACCGGCGTTTATTGATTTTAACAAAAAAGAACTGCACAAATCTTTTGTACTACTAAGATAGAATCATTTTACTGCGGGAAAACAACCACTAAAATTTCACGGTGTATATAGCCTATTCATTACCAGAATTCAATAAATATTATGAAACATCCATATTATCCTATAAATTGCCAGAATCCAATAAGTACATACTATGAAACATCCAATTGTAAATGACACCGACTCACTTCCGCACATGCTGGTTCATGGGCACCTGGCAGTTGTTGGAGGGGCACTTGTAGTCGCCATTGAAACAGTACTTCTCGAGAAACGCGCCCAGGGAGATGTCGTGCTGCCCATACATCTCCATGTTCACTATCCTGGGAAGTAAAGTATTTATTTTAGTGTTATTATCATAAAAACATATTTAGAAAAAAAATATGATATCCCAAACTTCCGACATCTCGCTGATACAGGGTAGATAGGTACTTGGAAGACCATCTGTTGTAGTAGTATAATGTGGCACGTTTAAAATGTCACATCCGGTGTCTCACAAGGGTCACATTTAGGTTCTATACTGTTCCCAGTTTACATTAACGACAAATGTAGCCACTATAATACAACATAAAATCTATTTTAGCTTAGCAATAAACAAATTTATTGGATTATACGAAACTAAAAAACAGTTGAGTATTGAGAATTGTAATAGTATAAATCTATAGTCCACTAACCAGGGGTTGACACAGAAGTCAGGTACATTGGCGGACTTGGTGCTGTAGCTGTAAAGTAGTAGGCTGAGTCGCTGGTGGCTCTCCGGCGCGAGCGGGTCCGGCGGAGAGTCCTCGGTTCGCTTCTCAGCCTCTTCGTCGGGATCTTTCACGGATTTCTTCAGCACCGACGGCTGGTAGAGGGGGCAGTCGTCTGAAAGGCCGGTACGATTTGTATATAGCGCTTCAAATGCAATAGAGCACAATGCACTAGATCTCAACGCAGCTACCATTTCATTCAGATAAAATAATCTTAACTTAACAGTGGGGACATGAGGCTTGTTGATTGGTAGTAAATATTTTTTCCTACAAATACAAATATCAGACAATTACCTCTCACATATCATCATCATTCTCCTGCCCTTGTCCCACACTAAGTGGGGTCGGCGCAACATGTATATTTCTTCCACTCGGGCCTGTCATTCGTCATCTCTGCGTGTACTCCTTTCATTACTCCTTTAATTACCTCTCACATATATTCTTTGATTTTTTCTGAACATTAATTCACTTATCATATACTCACATTTTAGACTTTTGTGTACCATTCCACTAAATGTAATGGTCGCGAGCGAACTGACTGGTGTAACCCAGTCGAAACGACGGACAGTAATTAGCTATGCCTCTAAATATCATGATCGCGACAAAACTGATTGGTGTAACCCAATCGAAACGACGGACAGTAATTAGCTATGCCTTTTCGATTACCATTTCACGTTGATGTTTCTTGTTTATTTTATTTTTCTTAATAATTGTAATTTGTGTTGGTACCTGAATAAAATGTTCTTCCTTTATTTTCTTTTCAATGTATTTATTACTCCTAATATCGCGTGAAGACCCATAAAGACTAATGTTGAATACTCACACTTGTGCGTGTCGCTCTGCAGACTGCAGCCGGTGGCGCGGTAGTGCGCGAGCGCGGCGCGCACGCCGGGGTCGTCCATGGTGGCCGTCATCGGCTCCTTGATGAACGGGTGCACCACCTGCAGCGAGGGCACTGAGTTGATTACCTCGCCCGACTACATTGGCATTATGCGGCATGTCACGATATTGACACCGCTGTGACAATAGGAATATCGTTGATCTCTATATTTGATGAACAGATACATCTGCTTACTACATCTGAATAATTTGCCAGGAGGTTTTCTTTATTCTGTGGCACCTATAAGTGTCAATTTTGAAGATGCACTGGTTCCGACTATATCAAGCTGCAATGCATTGCTAGAAGACCACTTTCAACTGGGAAGAAAAATCAGTGATTTTGAGGCATGAATTCGACCTGATACGACGAGCCTGGTTTCAGGACTGCGCGGCGCTAACCTAAAAGTGTCATCTATCAAGAATCACCGCCCCTATATGATTCCAGTCTCGTTCAGGGAACGCCCATATCTGTTAAACGTATCATGACCCTCCATGAGGTTCAGTGTTTTCGCTAGAAGGTACCTACAGAAGGGATAAAAGTCATGTGGTCAAGAGCTTTTTGACCCTGGGTTCCACTCATATCCAAGAAGTGCTTTGGACGCATCTCATGAAGCAGCTACTACAGCATCATCGACTCACAGTCCCCTGGCGGTGCGCCGGCCGAGCGCGGCGGACGCGCGCGGGCGGCGGCTGCGCGCGCGCCGGCGCCGGCAGCAGCGGCCGCGGGAAGTACTGCCGCAGGGGACACTTACGACCCGCCTCTGTCTCCAAGTACGGCAGGGGGATCACCATGTTGGGCGACATTGAGAGGACCACGTCGTCTGTTGACCATCTGAGGGTTTAGGGGAACTTTCATCATTACACTTCTATACTAATATTATAAAGCTGAAGAGTTTGTTTGTTTGTTTGAACGCGCTAATCTCAGGAACTACTGGTTCGATTTGAAAAAATCTTCTTTTGCGTTGTATAGACCATTTATCGAGGAAGGCTTTAGGCTATATAACATCACGCTGCGTCCAATAGGAGCAAAGATACAATGGAAAATGTGTAAAAAACGGGGAAAACGCGAACAAAGTCGCTGGCACAGCTAGTTTACAATAAAATCCGGCCAAGTGCGAGACGGACTCCGTTCCGGTTCCGTACTAATTATATAAATAAAATCATGTTTATTGTATGGGACACCCCGTATAATTCATCTTTTTTAATTTAAGTATTTGTTGTTAGAGCGGCAATACATCATTTGTGAAAATTTCAGCTTTTAAAAAACACTTACAATCGATAAGTTTTAAAAATATAGGTTGAAAAATGTTTCCGAGAAAAGTAAAGTCTCAAAAAGACAAAACAAGGAGTTGTGATAGAAATACAAAAATGCGAAATTCCAAAATGGTCAAGGGAAAACCGTAATCTCTTATGCGTAAAATTTTGTAACAATTTACTTCTAGCAGAATCTAGAAACGATCACCACACTCTATTATTTTTTGAATCGTAATTATTTAAATAAATAAAATCTCACCTTTCAGTATGCGAATCAGCTTTGAGCATATCTTCTTCTTTCGGTAGGAACACTTCGTCATCACCCGACAACGTCGCTCTCAACGGGTCACTAAAATCCCTTATCGGCACTCCACAACTTAAATTCTTATCACTATCAGTTTTCCGAGGGAATTTCGCTTTCTGTAGCGGATCATCCGGCTCTTTCTTCTCCACTTCATTATCATTCGTATCATTCTTCAATTCATCGTTAACCGAACTCACACTTTTTGAATCGTTCAAATCGTTGAACACCTCACTCTCATCCCATTCGTTGTTCAACATCGACTCGCTGACGTCAGTGTCATCTTTATCGTTATTCATAACTTCGTTGATAGACAACGTGTCATCTTTATTCTCGTTATCTTTGGCCAGATTTTCTTCGTCATCTTCGAAAGTCATGCCCGGTTCTGGTAGAACGGCTTCTATATCTCCAAGGAAGGCTCTCTCAAGTTTCCAGTTGTAGCAAGCTAGCAACATGAACTTGACGACTTTCTTAACCCGGATTAGCTCTTGTAAGGACGCGCCTCTAAGTAGTATGCAGCATCCTAGGTGCTGCTCTGCACAACCCTCAATTACCATTAGAGTTTTGCCGGAATCTGGAAAGTATGAGACATAATGATACATTGATATAAAAATTAACACAAGACAACGTTTCAGAGTTTTTTATTTTTGGAATTGTTTTTGATGTTTTGTGTGTGTATAGGAATTATGAATGCATGTGTTAAAAGGAAGATTGCAATCAATCGACTTGAAACCTTAGATTCCATTTCATTCAAATTTAAAGTATCACCCAATATTTCTTCCTTTCACTCGGTATCTTTCAATCTGTATTATTTAGCACATTACATTTATTATGTACACTTCATTCATTCTGCAGATTGCATTCGATCTGTGCATTACATTCAATTCGTACGTTTTTTTTTTTTTTTTTTTATAAAGAGGCTAACAAGATGACCTCACTCCACCTGATGGTAAGCGGTAGTGAGATCCAAATATGAGGTCGACAGGCACAATAGACCATATTGAGCCTGTCGCACTCACCCTGAAAGCCGTAAAAAAGGAGACCACTGCTGCGGCAACAACGAGACAAGGCGTGGAGTCTCGCATTGGTATTGAGCTGTGCGGGTCGGAGTTGGCCAGTCCGCCGGACGGAAGGGCCCCCGCACCGCCGGGCTGACCCGCTCCGCCCGCACAATACCGCCGCTAAGACTCCACTGGTCCGGCGCTTGCTGCACCAATGGTCCCCCCTGGCTCCGGTTCGTACAGTGCTGATCCCGGAACGCGACCTGACCGAGAGAGGTCAGAGTCACTTGGCGGGTTTTACACAACTGTATGGTGGTAACAGCAACCGGTCGACAAAATGTCTCCCACCTGAGACGACGTTACACTTATTCTGTTTATTCTATACAATACGTTTACTAAATTCATAACATTAATTTGATTTTAAACCGTCATGATTACACACATAAGTAAACTGGATATATCCGGTATATTTACCATGTCGTTTTATTTTGATGACTTCTCGATATTTAGGCACCGCACGAACGAAATTGTAAATATCCAGGACATAATTCAGTTTTCGAACAATAATTTCATTTCCTTCTTATCGATCACTCTTCCCTCCTAATTCATTACACCTTTCTTTCCTTCGGCTCCATCATTGACTGGCTCGGTGGAACAGTGGCTAGTGACCCAGGTTTACTACCTACGGTTCCAAGAGTCATGGGATCGATTCCCACTCGGGACAAATATTTGTGTGACGAACATCGGTGTTTGTTCCGTGTCTGGGTGTATTATTAAATATATTTAAGTTTATTTGTGTATCCACTGTTGATTCTGATACCTGTAATACAAGTGCTTAAGCTACTTACCACGGGATCAAATCAATGTATGTGATGTTGTGAAATATTGTGAAAAAATCATCCCCACTCACAATTATGCACGTAGAAAGCGTCAGCGGTGCCGAGGCGTGGAGCGGCGATGCGCGCGTCAACAGAGGCGACGCGGTCGGCGCGCGTGAGGCGCGCGGTGCGGTGCAGCGCTCGCTCGCGCAGGCGCGACGCCAGCGCCACGCCCGCGCCGCGCAGCGCGTCCTGCACCGCGCGCGCCGCGCTGCCGCGGACCAGAACCACCTGGATGATGAAGGAGGCCATCAAAATTTGTGTGTATACTGTAGTGCATCAGGCATGTTTGCGGAGGCTCGCACTGATGGGTTCCATGCCATCCTACGCAAGAGAGCCGCTTCGATGCTAAAACGTGTGCGTGGGAGCTCCGACAGCATTCTGCGCGTTGTCGCTGGACAAATAGACAATCCATTCATCAAGCACTGGGTTCGGCTGCACATATTATAGGTCTGTGTTGTATGTATTTTTTATAATCTTGTATCTTTTTAATAATTTTGTATCATTTTAAATTTTTGTACGCTGACTGAAATGTAAAATGTTTGCTCTATGGACTAAGAATGTCTGAAATAAACGTTTATTATTATTATAAATACCTCAAGTGTCGTAAAAAGCGTAGCCTTTTCACGTGATTCAAGGCATATACCGTCATTCTTAAGGAAATCATAGAATAGGGAATATGCACACATTTTTTTTATTATAGAAATCAATCTTTAATATCGAAAAAAACATGAATGTAATTTTATTTTTCAATTTACTTTAACGACAAGCGAGATATAGCTGTAAGTTCCCGGGTGAACAGAGAGATCCGATATGGCAGATGACATCACAATTACACTACGGCCATACGCGATCCATATGTCGTGGCCACATCGTAGAATTGCCCATTTCATGAAATTATTGGCCATTTCATGAAATGGTTGCATTTCATGAAATATTTCACTGTCCATTGGCCATTTCATGATATGGCCACGTCAGATCATCATCATCATCAGCCCATATACGTCCCCACTGCTGGGGCACGAGCCTACCCTAAACTAGGGCGATAAGGCCTTAGTCAGATCAATGATAAGAAATCGTTTGACGATTGGGCCAGCTAGACGCACTGCCATTTCATGAAACGATCAGTCTCATTCGATCATATCGTGGAATTGTTTCGTTGACTTTACCGGTAGAGTGCCAGAGTTGCCATACCAATTAAGCACTTTGTGCAAATATGCTATATTTGCACAAAGTGCTAAATTTGGTATATTATTTTCTTCCTGTTTAGCATATTATTTTATCTTTTATTTTAGAATAGCATATTTCTAGCAAAATGTAATTTTGAAAGTAGGTACATTAAATTTTAATTCGGACAAAATTGTCGGAAGTTTGCCTATTTTAGGCAGTAAATATACTTATTTGGCAACACTGGTTGTTTTTGTGCAGTTTGTGTCAAAATGGCGGCCCTTGTTGTAAACAAAGACGAATTTTCTCTCAGAAAAAATGCGAATAATTCTTTATTAAACACGGAAGAAAGTTAAAATGAAAGATGAAGAATTCGATGAAAACGTATTAGAGTTGTACTACGTACGTACGTACTCTTTTTACGATATAGCCAAACGTGGGTGACCAAATCGCTAAACGTTTATCGTTTAATGATTTGGTCACCATTATTGGTTGGCCACTTCATGAAACGTGAACACTTCACGAAATGGCCAACCATTTCATGAAATGATCAATTCATCGATTTGGCCACGACACATACAAAACTCCGTTTTGTAAGAAAGAGATAGAAAATTAACTTTAATTCCTTATAAATCCTTCGTTTGTGAACCGATTTTCATTTTTATTTCACATTTTAGTATATGTTTAAGCCTTTTTTCATAAGTTGTTGAAAAATTCAAGATTGCAGATTTATGCATATTCCCTATTCCTAGTCCTATTGCAGCACCGGGCGCGCCGCGCCGCCGCGGCCCGGGACCGCCTAGGCGACGTGAAATGCCTCTAGTGTCATGAAATGCGTGGGTTTTTGACAAGATTCGAGGGTGACACGCGGGGCCGAGAAATTCCTAAAGTCTAATGCGTAGCCTTTTCACGTGATTGAAAGCATATCTTGTAATTCTTAGACAAATCATGGATTTTCTAGGCGAGCCCCAAAATTCCTACTTAAAAAAATCATGGTAATTTCTAGGCATATCCTGAAAATTCTTAACTTATCCTGCTAATTCTAAGCGTGTTATGAATTGTCTAATAATTTAAAAAAATAAGAGAATCGTCAAATACCTAGGGCATATCATAAAATTGCTATGAAAGTCATGAACCGCCTTGCTAACACCCCATAGCAAGAGTTCAAGACGCAACGACTACCGATAGCGCTTGCGTTGCGCAATGCACAAGGCAATGTATATCAGACAACAAGAAATTAATACCTATCATGAAATTCCTAATTTTCGAGTGTGAGGAATTCCAGTCACGTCTTGGATTACCTGGGTATACCTGGTCCACTACCAGTACCTGGTACCCTGGTACCACGACTTGGGTCTATAGACTTTTATGGTATCAGATCGTGAAATTTCTAAGCATATAATCGAATGCTTAGGCGCGTCTAAAAACATCTCGGTAACACCCGCTGATAGCAATATTACAAGATTAAGGTAATGTTATTATTGTCTTTGTTTATTCCCCTAACTTTAACCTGTAACTTAACCTGTAACTTACCTTCGGCTGTAGAGCTGTGATTCGCGCTGCACACCGAACTAAATATTGTTGCTCCTGTTAAAAAAGAAATATATCATAAACTCAAGATCTTTTTAGAATTTTTTTTTATTAGATAGAATCAGGCTTTACCGGAAAGGTAGCTAATTAATAAATTAAACTTTTGAAAAAAATATCAATAGCAACCACATTTTGAAGCATACTCAAGTACGTTGGACCTTAATAATATTTTTTTTACCTGCAGCAAAACTGGTTCAAGGGATGTAAGCTTCCCTTCTACCCGATGGTAAGCGATAGAGCAGTCTAGAAGCAAGATAGTCGGATTCGCGATCCGCTGTGGCATGCCCCTGGAAACAAAATCATATGTTAAATTGTATGTACCTAGACAATCTCCAAAAAGCGTTGATGGTCGAGTTAACCACTCGTCGTTGCTTGCCATGCGAGAGGACGCCAGTCCAAACGTACCACTGTGTTTTCAAAATTGAAATTCATATGTAATGTACGAACTTGGCCAGCGTGGTTGACTAAAGCCTGATCGCCCTAGTTTAGAGTAGGCCCGTGCCCCAGCAGTGGGTACGTATATGGACTGATGATGATAATGATGAGATAATCTCTACAGATAACAAATATATAGAGCTGGTACTATTTCGTGCGGACACGGTGGAAACCAAATTAGACTTATATACAACACTTTTCGGACCTAAGATTCAGGAACTGATAAGTGTACGTCTAATATACTGCTTCAGTTTTGTGTTTTAACTGTCAATGCTGTCATTTGTAACCCACCGTTGTTTTGTTGAAGTGAGTGACTGAGTATGTTTATGTGATAGAGAGAGAGATACTTAATCGGTCACTTTCTATGTTACCAAATACTTTACTGTCTTTTACTATTGGTAGGTAGGTATATCATTATGGTAGTGCTACTGTTGTTTTATATCCAATAACACTATGTTTATTTAATTTAAGGAAAGCCTGTTATTGGCCTAATTATAAGTTATATTTTATGGTTTATTGTCTGCATAGACGCTGCTGTTGGTTTTCGCAATAAATAAATAAATAAATAAGTAAACTTTTGATCTACCTATAATGATTTGCAAATGTAACAGTAACCTTTTTCTTTTATTCTCTCAAAAGTTTTGTGTCAAATGTTATGTCACGTCGTAATGTCTTTATGTGCTCCTCAAATACAAGTATATAGTATAATTGATAGGTACATTAGTTTCAATTCGATTAACCGATCTCAACAGTCTACTGATTAAACGTACCTGTGGGCAACGTTCTTGGTGAGTACCACACCCTGTACCACGCAGCTGTCCCGCATGGTGTCCCCCGGGACCTTCTTCACTTGCACGTAGTTTCGAATGTCTATGTCGTTGCCGAACAAGTCTGGAATAGTAAGAAAAACACGCATGTACTATTTTCGTTCAAACAGTACGAATCGTTTTAAATAAATGATGGATAACCACATCCTATCTTGCATGCTGAGAAGATTTACTAGATAAATCATTAAATTATTACTTGGCATCTAGACACGCGGTAGCGTGTCAAGCCAAGTTCAAGAAACAGAACTGGCGAGCCGCACCGTGTGTAATATTACACGAACCATTTGGAACCACTTTTGAACCCCTCATAAATCAAAAACTATTTCACATAAACGTATCAAATTTGACTCATATATTGTGACTTGCGAGATAAATATGTGTTCTAAATTTCATAAGCTTATCTCAAACAGTTATTTAGATATTAATGTCCAAAAATCCTCATTTTTATCATTGACTGACTGACAGATCAAAATTCTAACCCAGTTCCAAATGACCTAGAGAGTTAAAATTTGGTATGCAGATAGGTAATTACATGAATACAAAGGAAAAAATAAAAAACTGTCATTTTTTTAATAATTAGGTTAGGTTCTGAACGCTTAACATAAATACCTAATTAGTGTCTAATCACACCTATATACCAGGGAAGGCAGAACACTAAGTATATATTTAGGTATACTTACTTATTTACAATTAAGAGTAGGTACTTATAGTCGGTTTTCATATTTATTACTTAGGGTACCTACATAAAGTCTAGTTTTAGTTTTGAATTTGTCCTTTTCAAAGGACCCACGGCGTTACGATGATATAATAATATACTTTTCTACAAAAAGTAATGATATCCAATCAAAAACATAAATGTGAAATGAGAGCCAAGTTCAATATTATGATAATTGCCTTGGTTGTTGACTTCAACGACAAAAGAAGTGAGATCTAAATGGGTGCCAAGTTCAATGGTCAACCCTGAAATTTATTTATAAGTAACACTATAACATACCTATCATATCTTCTTATAACATAAGATAATGTATGGTGGTAGCCTATGAAGGTCTGTCTTGGCTAGTTTCTATAAACCTACCAACGTATTATTATGTTCGCTCGCTAGTTTCTACCAACAATCCAAATTTTCGGAATTATAAAATAAAAACAGACAAATACTTGTAGGCTTAGAACTTGCGACGGCTATAATTCATATATGAAAACTAGCCAAGACAGACCTTCATAGGCTACCACCATACATTATATTATGTTATAAGAAGATATGATAGGTATGTTATAGTGTTACTTATAAATAAATTCCTGGGTTGACCATTGAACTTGGCACCCATTTAGATCTCACTTCTTTTGTCGTTGAAGTCAACAACCAAGGCAATTATCATAATATTGAACTTGGCTCTCATTTCACATTTATGTTTTTGATTGGATAGAATATACCATAAGTTGAACATTTAACGCCCAGCGCCACCTATGATTTGAACGACACATTAACTATTAACCGGGCGTGACAGCCTCAACTACAACTGCATTCACTTGTGTCAAACCACCTAAACTTCTAGCGCCATCACAAAACTGAAACTGTCAGGGATATTTACCATGTAGTTTTGTTTGAATGAGCTCCCGATATTTCGGCATTGTTGCAAGCGCCATGATGACAGGTGAACTGAATATCTCGGACATTTTCAGTTTTCTAATGTGTGTAACCAAGACAGTTTAAAATTATACACCGTGAAATTTTAGTGGTTGTGTTAAACGTCGAGGGAGAGCTATTATGTTGCTTTGCTTGAATAAAAGCCAACTTCGTAGATACTAGTTTTTATTGATGATAGTCACACGCTCGCTGTCTTACAATTGTTTTTCTTCTTTTCTTTAAAACTAAACTGAATGCTGTCATTTAGCTATACGACCTTACATTTACTGCCCGCCAAGGACAAATTGCTATTTCGTCCTTTTTAAGAGTAATCAATTAAATCTACCGTTTATCCTTGCTGAGCTTACAAATGAATACAATAAAACACAGATTGGAAGATAAGACAAAACACTACTTTAATATTTGTATATTAAACTATGAACTAACCAAACTGTCATCCAGACATTCACCCTTTGGTACAAACCAATAAAATTCCTAAAGTTTAAAAACCAAGTAAATATTAAATCATTACACCAACCAATCAACGAAACTTAACAATAAACCATATATTAACATAACAATCAACAATCGTCTATTGTAAAGTTAAACCACCTAACAAACCTTAAAACTTAAAAAATAACAAGATTATAAACATGCAAATCAATCGTTTATTGGTAAAATACACAATTTATTCGCCGAACGTTTTATTAAGGAATTTTTGCATTTCAATGTGACCACCCTCGTAATTCCGTCTTGACCAGGGTGTTCCTCTACGACTTTACCATATAACCATCTGCATGGGGGAAGACCGTCCTCCTTTATTAAAACGACATCGCCGACCTTTAGTTGCGGCATTTGAGTCGACCACCTATACCTGTGAAAGAATTGGTTTAAGTATTCTTTCGACCACTTACGCCAAAATTCCTGGATCATACGCTGAGTATATTGCCATCTTCGAAGCGAGCTAACATTTGAGGACTCGTAATTACGATCAGGAGCCGTTACCAGAGGTTCTCCGACAAGGAAATGACCTGGAGTCAAAACCATATCCTCTAGATCTCCCTCAAGCTTGGATAAAGGCCTCGAGTTCAAGCAAGCTTCGACCTGTGCTAAAACAGTGGACATCTCCTCGTATGTCAAGGTTGAAGTTCCAATTACCCGTTTCAGGTGAAACTTTATAGATTTTATTCCGGCCTCCCATAACCCACCGAAATTGGGAGCATGTGGCGGAATAAAATGCCACGTCGTATTGTTGGTAGCTAACTGTTCAGCAATTTCGGGTAAAATGCTGTCCTTCTCATTGGAAAAAAGTTTTCTGATTTCCCCAGCTGCTCCAACAAAATTAGTCCCATTGTCGCTCCAGATGTCCTCGCAGCGACCTCTTCGGGCGACAAATCTTTTAAAGGCTTGAAGAAAGCCATGTGATGTAAGTTCGCTGACTGCCTCTACGTGTACTGCCCTAGTGGACATACACACGAACAAACATATATATCCTTTATAGGATTTATGTCCACGACCTCTTGCAGTGCGCATTTCGATAGGACCTGCAAAATCCACACCACTTCGCAGAAAAGGACGAGCTGGAGTGACCCGAACAGCTGGAAGCTGTCCCATTAATTGTTGGTAAGTACGCCCTTTATTTTTAACGCACTCAACGCACTTTCTGACATGCGTTTTAACCAACTGCTTACACCCTATAACAAAATATTTGCTCTGTAGATAATTTATTGTTAATTGCGGACCACCGTGCAACGTTTGATGATGAGCATCTGCAATCAACAAAGCCGTGAGCTTGGAATGTCTCGCCATAACAATTGGATGCTTACGACTTGACGGCATTCGAGAATTTTCCAATCTCCCGCCTACTCTCAATATGTTTTTATCATCTAATGCTGCATTCAAAGATTTTAATGCATTGTTTTTAACCGGCAAGTTCTTACTTATAGCTTCGATATCCTCTGCAAAATATGTTTTTTGATCGATTTTTATACAAATTTCCAAAGCTTTTTCTATTTCTTCTAATGTTAAATATTTCTTTTTTCTTTCAGGTTCCTGTTTCTTCAGCTCTAAAAACCTACGACAATAAGCTGTTACTCTCACCAGTCTGCTCAATTTTGAAAATCTTTCAAAATAATCTTCCTCTTTTATTATGTTGTGCACCTTTACCGCCTCTATTGTAGTAGTTAGTTCTGTAGGTTTTTTATATTTTATATTTTCAGATTTTAAGAAATCCGGACCATTGAACCACAACGATTTATTTTTCAGCTCAGAAGGTAGAACTCCTCTGGATGCATAGTCTGCTGGATTTTCCTGAGTACTCACGTGTGACCATTGATGCGGATCTACAGAAGTAAGTATTTCAGCGACTCTGTTAGCCACGAACACTTTCCATCGGCAAGGTAAGCTATTCAGCCAGGCTAGTACAATAGTCGAATCCGTCCACGCATGTAAGTGCGTATTTTCTATTTTCAATACCTTGGCTATGTCCACCATCAATCTTGTAAGCTCCACCGCCCCGCATAGCTCCAACCTGGGGATAGACACCTGTTTAATTGGAGCTACCTTAGACTTCGCTGCGACTAACTCTACGTGGATTCTCCCTTCCGCATCGATTACTCGGAGATATACCACAGCAGCATACGCTACCTTTGAGGCATCGCAGAATCCATGGAGTTCCCGTCGAACGTCACCCGTCTTCGTTCCAAGCCATCTTGGAATTCTCAATTCTGTCACACCCTTCAGATCATTCCGGTAAGTACACCATTCGCTCAACAATTCTTTAGGTGCTTCTTCGTCCCAATCTATACCAGCTATCCACAACTTTTGTATCAAAATTTTTGCGACTATTATACACGGCGTGACCCACCCTAAGGGATCAAAAAGGCGTGATATATCTGCGATTATTTTACGCTTAGTTATCGGTGGCAGCAGTTCTGGCAGATCGACCTTGTACCGGAAATGATCGCTGTGACGTTCCCAGGTTAGTCCAAGAATTTTGATCACTTCATCCATTTTAATATTAATTCCATCCTTGAACTCCTCCTTCTCATTTCCATTTTCGCTTACCTTTATCATTTTCAGCAACTCCTCGTTATTACTCGACCATTTTTGTAAACTGAATCCTGCTTTATTTAACAAATCTTTCATTTGTGTATATAATTCCATTCCTTCTGCAACAGATTCACACCCGCACATCATGTCATCCATATAAAAGTTTTTACTTACTTTTTCAGCAGCTAAAGGATAGTTGGCACCCTCGTCAATGGCGACTTGTTGTAGTGTACGGACTGCCAAAAAAGGAGCTGAAGCATTTCCGAAGGTTACTCTAAGCAGTTTGTAATCTTTAATTTCTTCATTCGGATTATTTCTCCATACCAACCTTTGAAAGTCCGTATCATCTTTATGCACTTTTATTTGTAGGTACATTTTAACAATGTCAGCCGTGAGACATATCGATGACAATCTCCATACCGTCACTAAATGCCTCAAGTCTGGTTGGATGGTTGGTCCAACTATAAGATCATCGTTGAGAGAAACTCCATTTTTTCCTGCTTGAGAGGCGTTAAATACTACTCTCAGCTTAGTAGTCTGTCTATCGTTTCTTATTACTGCATGATGCGGCAAATAAACAGATTCGTCTCTTTTCTCATCAGGTTCCATTACTTCAATCATGTATCCCTTATCCAAATATTCATTTACCACTGCTGCGTAACTTTCTTTCAATTTATTATCTCTTTCAAACCTTTTTTCTAACCCCTTCAATCTCTTAATTGCTATATTTCTAGTTTCTCCTCTTTTGCACTCGGGGTCTTCCGTTTTAAAAGGCAATCTAACCACATACCTCCCTGTTTCATCTCTGGTTGTAGTATTTCTAAAAATTTCTTCACATTTATTTTCTTCCTTTGTATAAGTTTGTTCCTTTGTCAACCCTATACCCGTTTCTAACTCCCAAAATTTCTTTAATAGATCATTGCCTTCTTCTAACTGACAATGCAATGCCATAACCCCTCTATTTTGAGAAACCGCTGCATTAATAGTACCTGACATAACCCAACCCAAAGTGGTGGATTGCGCCAGAAGTGATCCCTGAGATCCCTTTCTAATCCCCTCCAGCATGACCTTACTGACTACTTCGGCACCTAATAACAGATCTATTTTATTAGGCCGGTTGTACCCTGGATCAGCAAGGTCAATGCCTTTAAACTCTGAAAGATTACATTCTTCTACTTTCCGGCTGGGAAGAAGAGAAGTAATGGATTTCAGAACGTAAGCTTTTATGTTCACACTCCAGCTGGGATTCAATCTGGATTTGATTTTAATGTCAACTACCCCTTTTGAGATCAATCCTTTCTCCCCACCCACACCTAAAATCTTCCCGTGTATGGGTGTTTTAGTTAATTTTAAATCACTTACCGCCGATTCGGTAACGAAATTTCCTTGAGACCCTTGATCTAACAAGGCTCTTAAAACATGACAGCTCCCATTTTTCGACTCGGTACTGACTAGCGCCGTCGCTAACAATACCTGTTTTAAAGATCCTGTCGAAAAATTACATGTGACAGTAGCTGATGAGCTACTTGCCTTACCTGCCTTATTATTAGGCTCCGTTTCCCTTGGTGGACTATCCTCTCCCTGCGACTCAACCTGCGCAACATTAGATTGCGCGCCATTTCCATTACTAGAATGTAAAAGTGTGTGGTGTTTACGATGGCACAACTTACACTTGATGTGCGATTGACAAGCCTTTGCCCCATGATTGGCTCCTAGACAATTATAACACAAATAATTGGACTGGACAAAATTACGACGATGGTCAACATTCTCATTTGCAAATTTCCTACAAGAGCTTAGCTTGTGTTCTTCCGAGCAAAATACACATACACAAACTTTAGTGGTATGCATTGATTTGAATTTTACAATGTTATTCTGACTGTAATTATTTATTGGTTGATATTTATTAGACCCCACTTTGGTGTCCAAAAATTCCAGCGCTCTGTATCTATTAGTTAGAAATTCAACAAATTTATTATACTTAGGCAACTCTTCTGATGAAGTACTATTCGTAACGTTAAATTCCCATTGTTTTCTAGTTTCAGAATCAAGTTTTAAGCACAAAATATGTATAACAATTATATCCCAATTACTAGTATTAATATCTAAATTAGCTAACCCACTTAAACAATCGTTAGTTGTATCAATGAGTTCCTTTAGAGCAGTAGCAGATTCACTAATAATATTTTTCTGACTAAGTAACCGTTTCAAAATAAAATGTGACAAATAGCGCTTATTATCGAACCTAGCTTTTAACAGATTCCAACACCTATCATAATTAGCCTCAGATATTGGGATTTGTCTGAGCAATTGCTCAGCTTCCCCAGACAATGAACTTTTCAAATAGTGCATTTTTTGCACATTATCAATATTTGAATTATTATGTATCAAAGATGTAAATAAATCCCGATAGGTGATCCATTCTGTGTAATTACCAGAGAATTTCGGTATTACAATTTTAGGCAACTGGAATAGATCAGACCTATCAGATCTCTGACCTACCTCACCATAAGACTCTATTATTTTAGTATCCTGTTTAGAAAATGCGTTAATTCTAGATTTTAGTTCCGTTTTATAATCAGTGTAAATTTCTTCCGTGATGTCGTAAATGTCTTTCTCACAATACTCGTGATTCTTTAATGCATCACCATAGCTTTTTATTAGAGTTCTATGAGTTTCACAAAAACATTTCCACAATGACTCTAATGATTCTAGTTTTGTTTCACAATATATTTCAGTAATACGATCCTTTGGTGACTTTTTATAATTTACTCTCGCTTTATAAATTTTTTCGTAGTTGTCAATTTGCAAATTTATTTCTGAATCCATCGTTAAAGAAAATTAAAATTCAACACGCAAATAAAATATATAGAAACTTTAACAAATGTAAACACCAAATAAAATAAACGAAAACTTCAAAAACTTCAGTTTTGACAACATCAAAACTTTACTATGACAAGATAAGTGTCAACAACAAAAACCACGAAAAATTTTAAGTGTTTTGAAACACTTAAAGCCAAAACAAAATCGGGCATAGGTTCCCCGTCGGAACCACTTTTCTTAAAAATTAGGCTAAGTTAATATAAACAAACAGAATTCTTACAAGTTATCATTCACTCACACATAAGGTTCAAATTACTACACCACTACTATAAAGTCTTGTTGACCACCAAATTTCTTCAAGATAGCTACCACGTACACACAAAGATAAATTTCGCTTGACTTGAAGACGAAAAAAAAATCAAACACTCACAGTTTTTGTCCCTTACACACATTCGTGATGTCACTGTACCAGAACTGGTTCCTGACGGCACCTCCTCCTCAGCATCAGCACCGTCCCGAAGTCCAAAGCCGGATTCTCCACCAAGCCTGGACTCCTGCTGCAGCTCCAACCCCTCAGGATGCTGCTCCTCAACCAGCACGGCACCACCACTTCAAAACCGCGTCACCACTAGGACGACTTCCTCACCGACCTCGAAGGACCATGTTAAACGTCGAGGGAGAGCTATTATGTTGCTTTGCTTAAATAAAAGCCAACTTCGTAGATACTAGTTTTTATTGATGAAAGTCACACGCTCGCTGTCTTACAATTGTTTTTCTTCTTTTCTTTAAAACTAAACTGAATGCTGTCATTTAGCTATACGACCTTACAGGTTGTTTTCCCGTAGCAGAACGGTTTGCCTTCAGTAATACTACCGAATCATGCAAATTGTTTCTCGAAAAAAAAATGTTTTTTTCTAATTTTTAAAATATTAATTTTCCAACTCGAAAACGAGAGAAGCTATCATTCTTTTATAAGATGTGACGTAATCAGGTACTGCTTGCCGCATGAAATCGATGCTTAAAGCTCAAGAAGCTCGACGCCCCAAGTCCTAAAGCGGTTCGAACGTGCTTTCGAGTTTCGGTTAAACCTTTTGTAAAACCGGCATTTATTGATTTTAACAAAAAAGAACTGCACAAATCTATTGTACTACTAAGATAGAAAACAACCACTAAAATTTCACGGTGTATATTCTAGCGCCATCTATTACGCGTTACACTAAATCAATTCATCACCTAACGCCATCTATGACTTGAGGGTTACAACAAGTCGTTACCTGGCGTGACGATCTCGGCAGCCCTCTGGCACAGCGGCAGCAGCACATCGAGCCAGGCGGCGGGCAGCGCGGCGCGCGCGAGGCACTGTCGCGCCAACAGGCGCAGGTGCTCCGCCCCGGACTCCGCTATCGCTTTGCACACACTCTGGGACTCCGTGTAGCCTGGTACAATAGTACAGTTACGTAGCTTAGGTGAGTGGCGGCCATTTTAGTAGCATTAGCCTGATACAATGTCATAGTAACGTAGCTTATACTCTATTCCATTTATGAAGTCCTTTTTGACATTTCGAAGAACGTAACTCTGCACGTTTCAAATAAATCCAATTTAATATCACTTTTTGTGTTTAGTAGGAAATCGTTATTTAAAAAATATACAATTATGCAAAAACACGCTACAATTAATTTACAAGCAAAATTATCTTATTGTTTTTGATCAAACTATTGTTTCTATATCTGAACTTCAAAATAAAATAATATTTTTTTGCGCGTATGCAGTTACGCACTATGGTTTATGTTTTACTTTTAAACGTAGTGACGTGCCTCAAGTATTCGGTTAGTTAAAACGATCATTCGCGAATGAAAATGAATCTAGCGGCAATGGGACTGCTTATAATTTTAATGCATTTTACAATAAAACGTAATAAAAAGTGCAATCATTAGCAGGTAATATGTAAACTGATTAAATAACAAAATAAATCAAGCAGTTATGATTAATAACTATATAATCAAATTTTAAAACTTAAATGAATTGTTTGTTTTTATTTTAATCTGATGCTCATAGTAACTGTTGAGTTACTCCATTACGTGATACAATTCGTATAATTAATTTAGTGTTGCAACTATAGGTACTCGGTGCAAACACTCCTGGCAGCAAACGGTGTCAAATATTCGGTGCCATTTACGATTCATTGACACGAGCCTATAACTGTTATGATCCTTTAAACTCAGTGTAAATTTTAAATAACTTAACTATCATTATTCATTATTATTATACTAAACTAAACATCCAATCGTGTATTTCTTTTTTCAACAAAAAATAAGTTTGGAAGTTTTGCATGTCTAAAATTGTTCTTTCGATAATTTTTATTAACCTTAGTTTTTGAAAGTTAGTTCGATTTAAATTTGTTACAAATCGAGAATCGTTGCCGCTGAATATCGATTTCTAAGGGTAGAACTTAGAATCTTCTACTTCCCTAGTACTGAACTATTGACATCTGTCAAAAAGGACTTCATAATTGGAATAGAGTATAGGTGAGTGGCATTCATTTTGGATATCTGGTTGATTGTCTGTTTTTCATATATAAGACTTGTGTAATGCTAGGACAGAAATATTTTTCTTCCTTTTTTTTACATATCATCCGTGACGTGACATTTATTTTTTTATTTACATAAGGTTTGCAAACAAACTACAAACATAGCCTGATCATACATCAGATATAATAAGTGTGATAAAACTTATCGGCTTAGACGGTAATAATTATACAACATACACCATAAGTGATAGATGAAGATAAAGCTTTACTATGCTTAAAATATATGGTGACCCCTTATCCTTCTTTATTGTGAACCAAATCAAAATCAATCAAACATTAATTTATTCTTTCTAGTTACTTAGACATGTTAGACAATAAAGTTTTATTTATGAAACTATGTTTACTTTTTAGAATTCTGAACATAATATTGACAATGAATAATAGTGTGTCTAGAATAGACCCCTGAAGAACACCATACGATACTTCACAAACTTTGTTAAATAATAATCTCAAACAATCAAAGATTTTTTCTCCTTACCTTCACTATGTTCTAAAACTGGATGATGCTCCTCTTCGCTTGAAGGCGACGACTTAGTTTCTGCACAAAAACGACAACCAGTTTGTCATATGCTTCACATAAATCTAAACATAAAAACTTCACAAAAGCCATTTTGGTACCTGTTTTAGTCGCTTTGATGAGTCTAGCTGAATTGTTTCCGAGGTTTAAATCCAAGCAATATGATGATACGCTCTCCACCAATCTGCCACCGCTGGTTTCTTCGGCTAAAATAAACGAATGTTGGGTTGATAAATTTGAAAATATTTTTAGCTACAAATTTATGTTCTTAATTAGTACAGACATTACAAAAAGAAATTTAGCACATATAGAGACAAACGAAATGGAGAAAAATCATGTCCAAATCTGTAAGCATGAATACAGATATGTTTTTTAGTGTCCATCTATATGTAGAATGTATGTAACTGGGCCGAGCAAGTTCTGGCACACTTGGCTGGACCCTGAACCGATAGATAGCTCACGAGTGGAGTCCTCTTGAGCCTGGGAGGGCAGCACCGTCGGCCGGTAGAGCGCGTAGTCCGCGAACTGGAGCAGCTCCGTCACACACTCCATGTAGCCGGAGCTGAGCAGGTTCTGGCACACTTGGCTGGCTTGGATCCTGGATGGACAGTAGTGATAATATTACAAATAAATATTACACAACATCATCATCATCATTATCATCAGCCCATTCGTGTCCACTGCTGGACATAGGCTTCTCCAAATGCACGCCACTTCTCTCTCTCCTAGGCTACTCGCATCTAGCTCCTACCAGCCGTCCCTCGCAGTCGTGGAACCGTAGGTAATGAACCTGGGTCACTAACCACTGTTCCACCGAGCCAGTCACAGCCAGATATCACATAACATCACATACATCGATCTGATCCAGGGGTACAAAGCTTGAGAATTTGTAAAACGGATATCAGCAACAACAGTTGTATATACAAACATACAGAAAATATAAATAGCGCCCCCAGACATAAAACTAACATATGTGTCGAGTAGTGATCAAACCCACGACGGCCCTGCCTCAAGAGACAGAAATTCTACCGAATGCTAACAAAGTCAGTCACTCAATTAGATATAATGCTTATAAAACATACATAATTGGCTATGGGAACTATCAAATTTGAATACAAACCTGGTTTTATTGTTGGTATTGTCCATCACCCACTGCAATATGTCGCAGCCTCGCCAGACGCCGTTATACCGCACTAGCCGGTACCTAAAAAAATTAACGTTATTGAACTGTTTTTATAATATCAACTAGCTGGTTTTATATTCTGGAAGCCTTTATGGATTGCACAGTGATATGACCAAAGCAAGTTTATTTGGATTGATAGAGGATTTATCTTGAATAATATTCTTGATCGAATTTACTTGATTATAAGATCTAACAATATCTAATGGTACCATAGCATTTCTTGACCTTTTTCTGATTCTTGACAATTTTCAAATACAAATAACCAAAACGATGAACCAAATATCTATAATTCAAAACCTACATTATAGCCTATACAAAACGTGTAAAAATCCACAAACCTTTACAAATTAACTACACCTCAAAATTTAACTGGTTAAGTAACCGGCTAGCTCAAGGAAGGAATTACAAAAAAAAATTGGCATTATACATTTTCCCTACTATCAAATCACCTAAATTATACATATTTTTACTCAGAATAACTGCTCTAAGATATCAAACAAGTGCGAATGGTTGTGAGAGTGTCGCGAACAAACCGAAATCATAATAGCGCATACATTTATTCATATGGGGACTCACGTGAGGTCCTCCCATATCTCCTGGAGGGACCTGCAAT
This sequence comes from Maruca vitrata, assembly GCA_039566165.1. Classification (NCBI taxonomy): domain Eukaryota; kingdom Metazoa; phylum Arthropoda; class Insecta; order Lepidoptera; family Crambidae; genus Maruca; species Maruca vitrata. The sequence goes on along the minus strand of CM076922.1, from coordinate 2,867,779 downwards.
ATTTGACCGTGTTGTGAAGTTCAGAAGAATGTAGTACAATGGTTACTAGAAAATGTATAGTAAATGCTTGGTAAAATACTTTTATGTGAACCCTTTAAACGAAGAATACCTACCATCTATAATAGCTACTTAATTACAGCCAAATGGTAGAACAGTGAGTTTAAGTACTAAAACTTCTCATAGTATTTTATATTTAGTACACAAGTATGTGTGCAAAACACATAGTGCATTCTCTGTTTCTTTACTCCCATTGTTAAATTTAAAGAAAATACAAACTGAAATTAATTGAAGGGTACAAACCGACATTGTTTAACTTGAAATTACGTACTTACATACATACAGCATACAATATTCAGGTAATTTAGGCACAAACCTATATACATAGAGAAAATGACAGCTGCTGGTAGAGGCGTATAGTGGTCTCACTCACACCTGCCGCGGTAGTAAGAGACGTACCGATGTTGCTACGTGGGTAGAGACAACGACAGCTGCCGGTAGAGGTGTATAGTGGTCTCACTCACACCTGCCGCGGTAGTAAGAGACGTACCGATGGTGCTGTGTGGGGACAACGACAGCTGCCGGTAGAGGTGTATAGTGGTCTCACTCACACCCGCCGCGGTAGTAAGAGACGTACCGATGGTGCTGCGTGGGTAGAGACAACGACAGCTGCCGGTAGAGGTGTATAGTGGTCTCTCTCACACCTGCTGCGGTAGTAAGAGACGTACCGATGGTGCTGCGGGGGTAGAGAGAACGACAGCTGCCGGTGGTGGTGTATAGTGGTCTCACTCACACCCGCCGCGGTAGTAAGAGACGTACCTATGGTGCTGCGTGGGTAGAGAGAACGACAGCTGCCGGTAGAGGTGTATAGTGGTCTCATTCACACCTGCTGCGGTAGTAAGAGACATACCGATGGTGCTGCGTGGGTAGAGAGAACGACAGCTGCCGGTAGAGGTGTATAGTGGTCTCATTCACACCTGCTGCGGTAGTAAGAGACGTACCGATGGTGCTGCGTGGGTAGAGAGAACGACAGCTGCCGGTAGAGGTGTATAGTGTTCTCACTCACACCTGCTGCGGTAGTAAGAGACGTACCGATGGTGCTGCGAGGGTAGAGAGAACGACAGCTGCCGGTAGAGTTGAATAGTAGTCTCACTCACACCCGCTGCGGTAGTAAGCGACATACCTATGGTTCTGCGTGGGTAGAGAGAACGATAGCTGCCGGTAGAGGTGTCTAGTGATCTTACTCAAACCTGCTGCGGTAGTCAGAGACATACCTATGGTGCTGCGAGGGTAGAGAGAACGACAGCTGCCGGTGGTGGTGTATAGTGGTCTCACTCACACCCGCCGCGGTAGTAAGAGACGTACCTATGGTGCTGCGTGGGTAGAGAGAACGACAGCTGCCGGTAGAGGTCGTGCAAGGCCTCGGTAGGTGTGACGCGCGTCTCGCATCGCTCATCCTGTTCTCGTGCGAACGTGAAGTTCTCACGCGTCTTGCTAGAAGGCTGCGATTTGTTATCGGGGAATTTGACCTGAAATATTTAGAAAATAATCATTGAAATTGTGACGAACAAAAGGTAAGCTGTGTCTAGTCACAGTGTCAGTGTAGAGACAACATCTAGTCAACAGAATGATGAACTTTGGATGCAAACTTATTATTTTATTTTGACTGGCTTGATGGAAAAGTGGTTAGAGACTGCTTGGCGGTTCCAAGAGACATGGTTTTGATTCTCACTCGGGACAAATATTTGTGTGATGAATATCGGTGTTTGTCTGTGTTACAAGTGCATAAGTAAATATCGGGTGCTCATAAAAACAAAACAACATGGTAAATATCCCGGACAGTTTCAGTTTTCTAAGTGCATAAGGTTCAATTAATCCATACAAATCTTAATACCTGCAAGTTCTCCTGCAAGGTGCGAAGATCAGGCGATATGTCGCCAGTGAGGTCATTCTCTTTGAGGTAACTTAGCACCACATTACAGCAATAGTTGCAGACTCGGAGGCCGCCCGCACACCCGAATATTTGCCCTGTGAACATATTGTAATTCTGTTTCTACATCCTTCATCTTAAGATTCATATTGTGTTCAGTCAATGAGAAATCTTCTACCCAAGGGCTATACTTATCAAGCAAGGCTCGTGTAATCTGTGTGAGCACAAGCTGAGTCATACATATCCTTTTGCTCAACTGATTTTCATTGTTTTCAAATTGTTTCTTTTTTGTTTTATAATTTGTATTTCTCTGCTCTTTTGTAATTCGTAAATTATAATCTGTAACATCTTGAGCTATAAATTTGTGATTTTCATTTACTCATTTATAAAAATGCTTGCATATTTAGTGTCTTTCTTGTGTTTTTTATGAAATTTTCAATTGTATTGGAGTGTTCTATGTAGAGGATTTGATTAAATTTCACGCCAGTACAGTTCACGTATACACTACTACATACCAGGAACCCGCTGACTGCAGCATCTAGAACAGAATATCTGCCCGCAGACGCGGCAGTGGTGACGTCGTCGCAGTGTACTGAACCGTGTCGCACACTCGTAGCACTCCCGTGAGATGTCGTCCGGCATCCAGTAGCGAGCCAACTCTGTGTCCGCATACTTTGTGCCTCCCTAAAATAAACCAATCCAGTGGAATGTTTATATTGGTTTTCAGTGCTTGTTTCACTAAATTAATATTCAGATTAAATGGGAAGTGTCTGGTATGAATCATTAGAATTGAATAGGATCTAATTCTAATTTAAAGGATTACCTAACCAAAACATTAAAAAATGTATATTTAAAAATGAACTCACACTAGAACCAGAAGCGACAAGGCTACTGATTCGCCTCAAAACATTTGGTAAACTACGCCCCTCAAACTCCACAGCATATGAGCCAGTTTCTGTCTTAGTATCATCGTCTTCAGACTTCTTTTGTTCGTCAGACTGTTGGCTGCTAGTCTTGCTATCGGTCAAAGATTTATCTTGCAAATTTTCACTAGTTTCACTTGGTGAAAATAATGGAAACTTCCACAACTTGTTGAAAAATGTTGATACACCACTTTGCGTCGATTCAGGTTCAAACCGAGGAAACTCAGTAACCTGAGATGTATCATATTTATCCATTGCGTCCTATGTTTACTTTGTGTTCAAACAACATTAAGAAATTTTATTAAAAGCCATAAATTAAATCTAAACATAACAGCTGTCAGCAATTTCTTAAGTCATACCTGCTGTCACTGTCTACTATTAGTGTCAAAGCACAAACGTCCAATCAGCTGTTGAATATAAATACGATGGTATAGTCAATGCATTACACATACAAAAAAAAAATATCAATACAGTCCAATGCCGTGAAACGTAAAAGAAAAAACAAAATGATTTGATGACATTGACATTTATACATGTTGATTGGTTGGTCATAAAACTTTAATTGGGGTTCGGAAAATCAGAATTTTTTCTGGAAACTAGCGAATTACGTTGCTAAAACAATAAACAAAATGAGTGATATATCAATGGAGACAGCAGCCTATGCTAAAATTATCTTACACGCTGCCAAATACCCTCACTGCGCTGTGAACGGTATTCTTCTTGCAGACGGCACCAAAATCAGAGATGGTGCTAAGAATCAAGACTTGGATATAGTGGACACGATCCCACTGTTTCATCACAGCCACAATCTGTCGCCTATGGCTGAAATTGCTCTGACCCAGGTAAGACTTGCATAGGTTAGTTTTGAAGAATATCTAGTCTCAACATTAAGAAAGGTTAACGAAAAAGCTTTTTTTTTTTTAATTTAATACTAATAAATAATTGAACACACTCAAATAATTACTCTGAATAGAATTTATGTTCTGGCTCATGATCATACAATGAAATATTTTCAGATTGAGGTGTCAGCTCAAAATAATAACAGAGTCATTGCTGGTTACTATGCAGCCTGTGAGAATTTCAAGGACAATACTGTTGAAAAATGCCCTGGACAAAAGATAGCCGAGAAGATTGTGGAGTACTTCCCATCTGCTGTGTTTGTAGTGGTAAGGAATAATTAAATTATGTGGAGAACAATTGTTGTACAAAATCATTTTCTATTTAATTTCTGTTACAATAATTCATTACATAGTATAAAACAAAGTCGCCTTTTCTGTCCCTATATCCCTATGTGCACTTAAGTCTTTAAAACTATGCAACAGATTACTGCCCGACGTTTCAACCACGATTGGTGTAACCACAGTGTAGTGTAATGGAATGTGAAAGTCTAAAATCTTAAATAATTGACTACTAATTTATTATTCATTATAAAAACAGTATATTTCAGCTGTAGTTGTCCTGATTGTGTTGACTTCCAGCGTATTCCTCCCTTATGCTGAAGTACAATAAGGTCACACTTGTTAGATGGCAAATGCATCACTAAGTAAATTTAATTATTTGTAACTTATGGTTTCAGGTGGACAACAGGCAAGTTGTCAAGCACCTCAAGTCACCAGCTCTGAAGTTCCATAAGTACAGCGATGGTAAATGGAAGCCAAAAGACATAAGCACGAAGACCTTATTCCGTAAGATATTTATATTATGATATCAGTAATGAAGTCTTTCAATTTGAATTAAAACAAATTTTACGGATTAAAATTGTATGTATTGTGACTATAAAGATATTATACAGCGCTCATACATTGGTTACAGACAAGAACAACCAGAAGATGGGTCATAATACATGAAGTTTGTTCCGTAATATATGTTATATTTCAATAGACAATAATTATCTTTGGAAGACCCAAGAAGGAGCCGAGATAAAACTACTTACTAATCAACTATGTATGTTTAAACATTACAAGTAAGATGTTTGCTATATAAACACCTTTGTATTTCAGAAAATCCTTACGTCTTGGAAGCTACGTCACAACTCCTGCAGGAGAGTGCTCAAAGATACCTTGTTGATTTCGACAACTACCTCGATGACCAAACCCAAGACTGGACAAACCTAGCAATTGAGAAAGTAATTGCCAGTGTCAATGCCTCAAATGCAGACTGAAAATCATATAACTGTATGTACAACAGTGTAATGTATTATTGAAATACTTATTGTTAATGTACCAATAAAACCTTGAGAGTTTACTCTCACCAATAAATATAAGAAATGATAATGTAAGGATATATTGAGACTATTTGCGACACCTATTATGCATTTAATACTGTAGATTCCACCTCCTGCTCTTATTTAGAGACTTAATTGATTCACAGGATTTGTTGTGAAAATCACAAAATTGGTATACAAAATACAATAGTTATTTCATAAATATAACTCAATGGATGAATGGGATAGCAAGTAAGATATATTTTTATTGGTTACCAGTATGGGGACAGTATGTGAACTTTGGTTTATTTACATAGTCAATGTTTACTGTTATGGAGTTTGGTTATTTTATCTTATTTAATTTTTATTCCTATAAGACCTAGTTTAAATATATTATAAAGATAAATTTGTCACCTGTATGCATTTAGTGCAATCAAACAAAAAAATATGTATTTTCAATGTTTATTATGATAAATTATTAAAGTAATCTTCAATTAACTTCCTGCATTTGTTCATGCCACCTAAATCTCCAGCCTTCCCTTGAAACTTGCCATTTTTAAATGCACCTTTACCTTTAAGTATTTCCGTAATTCTGAAATAAAAATATTTTGCTAATGGTTAATTATATAGAATAAAAAGATTTATATCCAATTGAAAACTTAATATCCTGGCTCAAGAATTAAATTAACATATTCCATTATTTTTTATAACTCACATTAAACTTGCAAGCAACTTGAGTGTGTGTACGAATCAAAATCATAATTGTGGTACTATCTTGATAAGATGCCAAAGTTGCATCACATAGAACAAAGTTTATAGCTTTTAAATATAGACTTACTGTTGCCCTAAAGCTTTGCAATGTTCCTCTGGGCCTTGGATAATGATTTGACCCTCTTTTGGCTTGTCTGGCTCCTCCGATGCCAGAAATAGGAACATGCCCTCGTCTTCCAAGGCCTTACATAAAGCTCTGTTGAAATCTGGAGTAGCTTCCTTCTTGAACATGCAAAGGAACTTGGGCTTAGGCTGAGCATTCTTCACTTTATCTGCTTCATGTTGTGCTAATTCCAACAATACATTCTGTAAGTTTTTGTTTGTAATTTTTAGATTTTTCTGCACTTTTTGTACTAATTCTTCATGCTTGGTAGGTTCATTTCTGAAAATATAAATACATTGATTCTTTTCATCATTATTATCATTACAGATAATTCATTTAGAGTAATATGTTAGGTATAACAGTGAACAAACAAACAGTGACAGTATTTTGTGTGGCGGGAGTATTACAGTACAGTGACTGCAGAAGTCCTACAAAGTCACACACAACACAATGTCATTGTGTAATCATATCGGGCTAAGCCCGAAGCCTCGTTTCATATGTTATTTTCTTTAAATGCGTGGCATATGCACACAGGACGTCTATATATAACGCCTATTGCGTTAGCAAACAAGCACGAAAAAAAAGGAGCCTATCGATCTAAAATTTCGCGGACGCGTCGCGTCCGAGGGAACTTACTTCAGTAAGGCTGTCAGAGCTCGCTCCCTGCCCAACATTAGCTGCATTGTTTTAGTGACTCTATTTCCTACCAGGAATTTAAGGTTTGTCTTTCCTTTCTTCCCTGGTTCTGTACCAATTAATTTTATTACTTGGAGTTGGCTGAAACAAATATGTTCTCGATAAGGTAAACTCATGTACAAACAAACTTCAGTTTTATGGCAAATATGATATGCAATACAAAATACCTTAGGTTTGTGACATGTGTACCACAACACATGTTCTCATCAATTTCACCCATACATATGATTCTGATTGTAGCAGTACAGTCTTTTGGAAGGCCCCTAGTATGTGCCTGTTAAATTACATAATGTGTCAAAAAATTGTGTGGCACAGATTATGAAGGTAACATAATATGTTTAGGTTATTGTATCACTAGCTTTCCGCCCGGGACGTTTAACGGGTAAAACATTACTTCTTTATAGCGCAGTCGGTTAAAAAGTAGCCTATATCCTTTCCTAGGCTCTGGACTATATCTGTACCAAATTTCGTTTAAATAGGTTCAGTACTCTATGCGTAAGAGCGTAACAGACAGACAGACAGAGTTACTTTCGCATTTATAATATTATATCGCTACCTTAAATCTCAAATGGCGTAACCGCCAATTTGGTCAAAATGACTTTTTAATGCAGTTTTATTCAGTTTTTTTTTCTCTATCGATCTGTATATTTAAAATCCTCAAATTCGCAAAAAAAAGGTTATTACGACCCAATGTTTTTTATAGATTTGAACACTTTTCATAAGGTAAACAGGTCGTAAAAGGCTTAGTCTAATTTACTTGGTGTTTACGCCCCTAGAAATTATTGTGACGTGAAAAAAATGTCAAAAAAAAGGGTGTAAGTGACATAATTTTCTGGCGTAACTCGTAAGACACGCTATTTTTCGAAATTGCAATACAAAAGAAAGGCGTTTACACCCAACATCGCTGAACACATTATTGTCATTATTATTGTTAGTATTGATGCCCGGGGGGATTAAGATTGCGGAGACATTGGCTATTTATTGTTTTTCCTTGTTTCGGCATTTTAAATCAATATCCAAACACTAATCAGAATCAAAGACCAATAACGCGCCAAAGTCAACGTAACGGTCACAAAAAATAATAAATACACCGAGGAACGTAATCTATGCGCACAAGTACGCAAATGGCTGAATACATAGATAAATGTATGGTGAATACACATCAGCGGGGGTTTCAAATGTCAAAATTAATCGATTTAGATACGTAAAAATCTTAGTGAAGTTTCCCATATTCCAAAATTTTTCATCCAATTCTAAAAATTACGCGTTGAGTCACTATGAAAAAGTGTCAAACGGCGTAACTTTGTAAAAGCGTAATACAGAGTGAATATTTTACGTTTTCTTTTATTATTAAATGAGTTTAAAGCACAAAAAACATTTTTTTATTGGAGATACGACCTTCTCCTCTTAAAAATCGTGATTTTTATGGGGCGTAAACGCCTTTTTGTAATATTTTCACAAGTCGTAACCGACTTCTAGTTTCTTAAATATAAGATTTAGGTACAAAGAGTTCCTACTGAAGCCTTTATCTCAAAATTCTAAGAAATTTGATGTATAAAACATTTTCATTGTATTAAAATTGATAAAGTTATGAATTAAAAAAACATTTTTTTTTGTTTTTCTGCTCTCCTGAAAAGTAGTGTTTTGGTGGTTACGCCATTTGAGATTTAAAGTATCGATATAGTAAGGATTAAATGAACATATATTCACCTCTTCTAATGACGGGTCATTGGCTTTACAAATCTTCACATTGACAGGTATGGCTTCACGAATTAAAGCATTGCATCTCTCTTCAGTGGCCCTCACAGTTTCATCAGACACATTCGTGGATTCCAGCTCTACATAGCTCTCTTCAGCTCCGAGCCACCAGCTAGTTGTCGGTAGGTTATGCTCTTTTTCCAGGATTGCTGACAGTAAATGTTGGCCTGCAGATTTAGCTTCTGTTAATATCCTGGATGATTTAATACAACAAAATGTATGAGCCCAGGTGACCTTGAATATAATAATATGACACAAAATTGCATTATTATTTATCATTGAACACAACATTTGAGCTGTTGTTGAATTGAGAAAACCTATCTGTTCAGTCAATATCTGAATGGGGAATAAAAATATGCTTAAAAATGATAGATTGATAAAATGTGACACACAATAAATATTTTGAATTTTAATTTGATATTGATTTTGATATTGATTTGATTTAATTTTTTTTTTCTCGTATCTCATTTAAAAAAATATAAAACAAACCTGAATGTTGCTGCATGTGGTCAAACCTCCTCTCCCAGTTGATGGACTGTGTGACCTGCGTGCCCACGTCGAGCGGCTCCTTAGTGAAGTGCACAGCCTCCTCCCCCTTGCGGAGCACCTGCAGTACTTCTATGTTGTTCAGCCAGCCAATATCGTGAGGCTAGAAATAACATGCTTTATTTTTATTTATGGCAATTTGAACCCATATGGGAAGCAATTTAAATTAAAAGTATTCCTTACACAAAAATAATATGCTCCTCCTAATTTATTTTATTTTAGGTCTTATTATTACGGCTAATGACAATCAAAGAGAGGATAGGGGACACCTACCATCACTCCCCCGCAAGTCCGGTGAAGAAGACGAGGCTACTCCAATCCATCATCATTATGTCAATCAAAAAAAAAATCAAAGAGACATTACAAAATATTATTATAGTACCAATTAAGATTGCAATTTTATAATATGTATGTACACTAGAGCAAAAGAATAAGACTTTGACTATTGGAATAAAAATTTGATTTAACAGTTTGTAAAAACAATTCATAAAGGATTTATACATGTTAAGACCCTTTGTATTGTACTATAATGCTCTGTTATCGGCTAGTGTCCCAGGTTGCCCTATAATAAATAAACCCAATACCTTATGATAAATTATTAAATGCTACTAATGTTACCTGACCCCCTCCTGCCGGGAAGAGGATTGTGTCCTCCAATGTAATCTGGTATCCTTCGAACTTAGATGTTTTGCCATATTCAACTATTGGCTCCTTAGTCTCCTCACATTTCACCACTTTCGATGTGAACTACATAATAAAATTAAGTTTTAGAATGAAAAATATTTTACACTATATAAATGAGTTGATGTTTACTACACAAATACTAACATTCTTCAGGAAACTGTCCTCTTGGCATTTGAAAACCATTTTATCTACTGTATTTCCCAATTTATTCTGAATTAAATAATAAAATAAAACTCTGAAACTTCCCAATCTATAAACGGCTGACTGACAGGCAGGGGATTATATGACAGTTGTCTTTTTTATAAAGCAATAGTTACAGCATTGGAAATTAGTACCAATACATCGTATAACTACGCGTTATTATAATGGTAAATGACTAAACAATAAGCGTTTTTCTCAAATCACCCAAAAAATCAAAAGGAATTAATAAACTAAACCAATTTTATTGATTTCGGGTACAGTGTAAAATGTCATTGTACAATATGGTCGAAATGCAAATTAGTTTTTTTAGTTAATTACCTATTTTTTCTTTATTATAGACTAGCTTCCCGCCAGCGTCTCCGTTCGCTTAGAGACGTTTAACGGGTAAAACATTACTTCTTTACAGCGCAGTCGGTTAAAAAGCTTAGGTCCTTTCTCATGCTCTGGACTATATCTGTACCAAATTTCATTTTAATCGGTTCAGTACTCTATGGGTGATTGCGTAACAGACAAGAGTTTCTTTCGCATTTATAATATTAAAGATAAGGATTTAGTAAGTTATTACTATTTTACGAAGGATTTTGGTGGTTTATGAGAATATCAAAGTTTTAACGATAAATACAAAATACATATTGATATCAATTACACTTTATTATTAGTTACGAAGTTCTTCAAAGCTTTATCCAAAACGGAGACGGCTAAATCGACGTCTTCTTTGTTGATACACATCGGCGGTTTTATTCTGAGTACCTGCAATGAAATAAATGCATGTAAATAGTACTGACTGACCCACTTCACATATCACGTAATTTACATATCAACTGTTTATTAATCAGACTAGTTGCATAATACTGACATAAACAGTCGACTCTGATATTATTTGATAAAGCCATTTAAACAGACAATTTCAGACAACTTAACATGTAGGCTACAATAATATTTAGCTGAAACACCTTACAAAATAATTGAAAGGGCAGAGTCGACAATCATTCACTCTACGAATAAAATTAAATCGGACACCCACGATCAATGGCGTATTTCCAGATGCCTCTCCCTAGCAGCGCCAGGAGTAGCAAGTTCAATTTCCACTTGACACCATCATTTATTTATGTCACTATCATTTCTCAATTTTTTTCGTGTCTGGATATGATTCTAATATATAGGTACCAATATATCCAATCCAATCTTTTTCTGTAACACCTAGTTCATTATTTATTTAAATTATTAAAAATGTCAATTTATTCGAAACATTCAGTGATAGGTTAATCATTTAACTGGTGATGGCAACCATATTGCCACCATAATTTAAACCTTATGCCCTCAAAATAAGGTCCAAAAACAACGAAATTTTCAAAATAATATGCTGGTTCAACGGTTAACTAATTACATATTTCTGTTAACATCAAAAAAAGTTATTAAACAGAAACAAAACGACTCACATTCTTAAACCGTCCACCGCGGCCGAACAAAACGCCATGTTCTCTAGTCTCCTCAAGTATGTCGGACACGTTTGCCGGAGTCAGGGCCTGCTTCGTCCCCGGCTGCACCAGCTCCACTCCCAGCATCAGACCCTTCCCTCTGACGTCACCGATGATTGGATGCACAACCCTCAGTTGCATAAGCTGCTCGATGAAGTACTTGCCGAGAACCTTGCAGTTGTCTTGGAGTTGTTCTTCTTCGATAGTCTGAGAAAAAAAAATTGTAAGGTCTATTTGCAAACAGAAATATTAAGGGGAAAAATTATGTTGTTTCGTGGCACTAAGTTAATACGTTAAGATTACAATGCAGTTGCATAATTTATTTATTTTTGGGAAGGCACATTTGGAAGGATTAGGCAGGGCCGCATTTAGGAAAGGGCACCTGGGCCTAGCCTTTATGAATAAAAGCCCCTATGATCAATAAATGTTTTCTTTCTTTCACTGTATGTAATAATAACCGTGGATGTATAGCCAAGGTCATATTGCGTTTATGGATATATTACCATTACGCCCAATTACCGATTACCAACCTCCAAAACAGCTTTTCCAACAGCAGCGGCCATAGGGTTGCCACCAAAAGTGTTGAAGAACGAAGCTTTCATGTGCGCCGCCGCGATCTCCTTGGTTGTGACGACGGCGGCCATCGGGAAACCGTTCCCGATTCCCTTTGCCATCGTCACGATGTCTGGAGTGATGCCGTGACCTTCGAAGCCCCAGAATGTGTCTCCAGTCCGCCCAAAACCGGTTTGAACCTGTTTATTTTTGTACAATATAGATTTATTGGCGATATTTGTGTTTTACGTGCGGTATATTGGTTTGTTTTTAGTTTTTTTTTATTAAGTCGCAATAATTAATAGAGTTGTGATGTATAAATATTTTTTATGGTATTGTCATTTCACCTTTAGATTGATTAAAGTTTTTTATTATCGACACTTGATATTCAAACTTAAAAACGTTGATGTCTGGGTCTATAGTTGTGATTTTAATGACGGTCTATCACAAATATGTTATTTAATCTAAAACATTTAACTAGTCCAAGTACCTAATGTAGCACTGGTTAACACTTCAGTCTTTACTTTCCGTCCCATACCTCATCTGCGATAAACAGGCCACCGTATTTCTTGACGAGCTGTTGAGCCTTCCTAATGTACCCTTTTGGGAACTGAACAGCGCCGTTGACTCCTTGGATAGACTCAGCAAACATTGCCGCCAGTCGTCCCGCGGGTATTGACGTTTCTAATAGCTGAGGAAAGAGTTGTTTTTTTTATTACAAATCAAAATGTACCTACTACTTTAGAGTAGGTAATGAATATTTCCATATAGACTATATGAATATTTCCATATAGACTATATGAATATTTCCATATAGACAATATTCGTATTTATTTACCATTTACTAGATTTTCATTGAATAAGGTGCTATACTCGTGTAGTGTGAACTCTATTATAACAAAGTCTAGATAAATAAGGGCTAGTTCCTAGAATCTCTAGTATTGATTGTAGTTGTTTCAAGTTTTATGAGACTTTTTATAAAGGTAAACCTTTGTAAACCTTGGAGTACTATTAAATATTTTTCCCTTTCATCAATACAATATTTTTGCAGTATTTACCTCACTGAGTTGGTGAATGTACTTGTCTGAAGATACGCAGTCGCCAGGACAGCTGCAAGCCCCATCGGGCTGTGACAGGGAGTCCCTACACCCTCCAAATATCCCTCTGTATGGATCCGGCAGCATTGCCTGTGTACATAAATTTGATAAAATATTACACAAATGAAAGTAGATTTAAGTTCTAATCTGCTCGTTACTATGACTGACTAATCTTACCGAAACGCCTTAAAATAGCTATCAATTGGCTTACCTTATTTCTGGGTAAGAACTGTGTAAAGAAAAAGGTACTCATATCGTACTCATATCGAATGCGATATCGAATAAAATAATATTTGATTGCTGCAGTCGTTGCAGCTAATCTGTAAATTTTTCATACAATTTCAGTTATAACGGTTGACCTGAATGAGATCAGCCAACTTTACAGGACAGCATAATAAAGTGCACATCATAGTATAATTCAGGTTTGTGTGTGCAAACGCTAATAAGTTGAAGAACATGCTAACATGGTAGTAGCCTGGTGGAACAGGGAATGGCATCCGGTAGTCCTGGCACGCCGTGAGGCCCATCATTGCGGTAGAGAGGCCATGGTATCCGCTCTGCAGGGAGACCACGTCCAGGTTACCAGTGTATGCTTTGGCCAGCAGAACGGCCAGGTCGTTAGCTTCTGTTCCACTGTTCACGAGATAAACAACCTGAAATAAGTTTATATGTCGTTTAAATTAAGGTTCTCCGGTAAGCACGTATTCGTAGGTTTAGCGCGCCCAAAGGTCTTTTGGCTGACCTGATTTTGCCAAGAGTGGAAAGTAGAGAAAAGTGCAGTAGCTTTCTAACTTACAAATTGTCTGTACGAACTGCTATAATTATATCATATTATAGTTTTTCGGGAAACTTGCATTTGTTATTTTTAAGGTAGCAAAGTACCTACCTACTCGTAATTTATTTCGTATTTATATTTGATTAGAAAACTTTGTCAGTTAATTTAGTTTATACTTACGGTTGTTTCTTTCCCTTTGTTCCCAACGAGTAACACTGTAACCGGTAACACTGTGACTCGTTGGGAGAACTTTTTAAAATTAGTCCCAACCAGTAACACTGTGACACGTTGGGAGACCTTTCTTAAATCATTCCCAACCAGTCACACTATTACATAATATTTTGTCTTGCCGCTGTCATAAATCTCCAAATTCATTCCTACAAACACTCCAAAAACCTGTTCTTTTTAACAAAACAATATGATTTATGACAGCGGCAAGACAAAATATTATGTAATAGTGTGACTGGTTGGGAATGATTTAAGAAAGGTCTCGCAACGTGTCCCAGTGTTACTGGTTGGGACTAATTTTAAAAAGTTCTCCCAACGAGTCACAGTGTTACCGGTTACAGTGTTACTCGTTGGGAACAAAGGTTTCTTTCTAACTTACTTTGAGATCACCTGGCAGTTTGGATGTTAGTGTTTCAACGTATTCGTATAGTTTTGGGTGCCGGTAGATATTTGTAGTGTGCCACAAAGTGTTTATTTGCTCTTGCAAAGCTGATGTTACCCTCCTAAAAACGAAGTTAATTGGTGAGAGAGAAATTTACATTTGTTTCTTTTCTTTTTATTTCTTTCCTTTTAATTTCAATCATGATTTATATATGTAGGTATTATTTTCTATGTTTGTTTGTATAGATCAGTCCTAATTAGACTACATCCACCTAATCCCTCCCAAGACGCCTCAGTGGGTGGCCTAATATTTCTTTTATACTCGGATTTGTAATTCAAGATCAAAAAAACTACTACAAGGTTGCCACTGCAATAAAATATTTTTACAATAGTAAATTCAGTTTTTTGCAAAAAACAACCATATACAACAAATTTATTGGTAATATTAATCCTATGATTTTCATCAGTAATTCCAGTTATTTATATTTCCATAAATGCAAGACCACTTAATAAAAACTTAAACATCGGTAATTTTTGGTAACAAACATGGTATTGTACTTGTAACACTTCAGGGATTCATAACATTTGGTGCAATAAACTACAAGCTAAGTTAAGAACATACTCGGACGCAATTAATATATTACACATCATAACTAATCGGGAAATAATCCGTAACTGTTCCGAGTGTTCGAATGTTTTTGCTCCGTGGTGATTTTGTTTTGTTTTAAGTTTATGTTTTGTGTTAAGTTTTTGTTGTTTAAATCCGTAACAAAGAAAATATTCTATTTATCTTCCCGGCTCCTCCACTATTGCTCAAAATTATGTCTTCTTAAAATTAGTTAGACATGAGTTATTTATAAGTTTTTTACTAGAAGTTATAAAACGTAAGTAATAGTCAGGCTCAATACAATTTTGAGAACGTATAATTTATATCTAAATAATGCATTTAATTATTAGATATAGTATGAACCCTTTTACTTTAAGAAATTATTATTTTATACGCCTTAATTATCAATAAGTGATGTTGGCATTAAATGAAATAAAGAACTATATTACGAAAAGGTTGTCGAGACCTGAAATCATCACTTGAGAGTGACATAAGTGACTTCACCACTTTTGACAGTGACGTATCTGTCGTAGTTTTTTTGATCTTGAATTACAAATCCGAGTATAGAATTTCCCCTTGAATCGATATGTTCAGTTTCTGTAAAGGACTTCCAGTGGATACTTCTAGATTTAAAGATTTTAAAGCTTGCAGCCTGGAGCCATGCAGCTACCTCTTAAGATTTTAAATTTTAAGTTAAAATTTTAAGACATTATTTACTGAACGATTTTTTTTAGTTTGTACCATAATTTTGCAAACTTCCATCTAAGTTATGAAGACAAATATTTTAAGCTTTAACAGTAGGTAACTTACGGGTGACAGTGACCCACAGAGACTGTGACGATGCCTCCGAACAGGTCCAAGTATTTGCGGCCGTCCTGGTCAAACAGCCACTGCATGTGCCCTTGGTGGAGGAGCAAGGGCTTCTTGTAGAGGTCGTATATGGCCGGGGGAATGTTCGTGGCTTTTATCTTGTTCATGGTCTCCAAAGTAGGTCCCTGGAATTTAAATATAGCATCACATTTGGGTAGTAGCTAATTGAATATTTACTTATTTGTGTAATATTTAGTTGATAAGACTGGGCTATTTTGTTACTCGTCAACTCGTCATTCAAGATCTATAAAAAAATAATGAAAACAATTTTGTATCTTGTTCTTAAGTAGGTTGTGTTATTTTATTTATTTTGTTTGTGTCTTTCGAAAAGTTGATGTGGATCATCATCATCATCATCTTCGCGATTTCCCGGTTGCATCCTTGCGGAGCCCGGGGTCCGCTTTCCTACTCCTAGCTCTCCACTTCGCACGGTCTTCGGCATCCTTTACGGAGAGTTTGTTGGCATGCATGTCATCCACTACGACGTCAAGCCAGGCCTTCTTGGGCCTTCCCCTTCTGCCGGGACCCGGCGGTAGCGACATGGCTAGACACTTGTTCCCTACGTAGTTTGCCGGTTTCCGTAAAACATGACCGTACCAACGTAGGCGGCACTCTTGCAGTTTATCAGCGATGTCTCGGGCATGAAGGCTGCCGCGAATACGGGAGTTCTTTACGCGATCTGCTCGCGTAACTCCCGACATCCAGCGCAGCATCTTCATCTCCGTGACCCGCAGTTCCTGCTTGTGCCGCTCAAGTAATGGCCATGCTTCACTACCATATAAGAGAACAGGCCTAATGATGGATTTATAGACCTGTCCCTTCAGTTTAACCGGCATTTTAGGGTCGCAAGTGACGCCGCTCACCTCCCGCCATTTATCCCAAGCAGCAGAAATGCGTGCCTTGACGTCGGAGTCGATGTCGCCGTTCGCGTGGAGTACAGATCCCAGATACTTGAACCGGTCCGTGCGCTCGACCGTGTCTTCGCCTATGCGGACGGACATGGGATCTGTAGTGTTGCAGGCCAAGTACTCTGTCTTCGCCACGTTGAGTTTCAGACCCCCGTTCTCAAGCGATTCCTTCCATGTGTTAACACGTCTCACCAGCCGTCCCCTGTCCGAGTCCACCAGCGCGATATCGTCAGCATACATAAGTAGCCATGGTGGCTGCTCATGGTGGTCTCTGATGCTGTCTGACAATACGTCTAATATCAGGCTGAAGAGGAACGGACTCAGGACGGAGCCTTGGTGTACTCCGACGGTTATACGGAAGGGCAAAGTGTCGCCAACAGCGGTCCTAACTACAGAATCGGAATCACAGTACATGTCTCTAATGATATCGACATACGTTTCTGGCACTCCCTTGGACCTCAGGGCCCACCAAATCATCGCACGCGGAACACAGTCGAAGGCCTTCTCCATGTCCAGAAATAGGAAGTGGAGAGGCGTGTTCTTCGTCCTGTATTTCTCCATGATGATTCTTAGGGCAAAAACGGGGTCCATAGTCCCGTGACCGGGGCGGAAACCATATTGACATCCAGAGACAGTGCACTCCTGACGGATTCGAGAGTCTACTCGAATAGTTTCATGGTGTGGGACATGACCTTTATACCGCGATAACTACCGCACTCTTGCACTGATCCCTTGCCCTTGAAGACCGGGGTGATAACACTCAGTCTCCATTGGCAAGGAATCCTGCCGGTGCTGAGTATGCGGTTATAAAGGTCAGTTAGGATGCCCACACCACGACCACCCATTGCCTTCCAGGCTTCGATGGGGACTCCATCGGCTCCGACAGCTTTCCGATTCTTCATGCGGCGAAGAGCATTCTCTACTTCTTCAGGCGTTACCGGTGGCACAAGTCCAAGATTCGGAGGGAGGTCCGGTGGCTGCACTTCTCTATGCTGTTTATTTAACAGCTCGTGGAAGTAAGAGCGCCATCTCTCCTTCACCGCGAGGTCCTCGCATAGTAGGTCACCGTGAGGGTCTTTAACACAGCGGCACTTGGAGATATCCTGTGCCGCTTTGACCCTAGAACGTGCCAATCTATAGATAAGCTTCTGCCCCTCAGACGATTCCAGCCTATCGTAGAGCGGCTGTAGGTGGGCTCGCCTGGCTCTGGCAACAGCTTTCTTTGTTGCACGTTTTGCGGACCTGTATGCGTCGCGATCTTCGGGAGAGTTGGACGCTTGCCACTTTTAAAGAAGGCTTTCTTCACCCTAGTCTCCCTCTGGACTGCGTCGTTCCACCACCAAGTCTCCTTGTCAAATTTGCGTCCACCCTTAGACGTGCCAAGCACTGACTTCGCCGCTTCGGTTATGGTTGCCTGAATCCTGTCCCAGTGGTTCTGAACTGATTCGCTCTCAGCCTCAGCGCACTTGTCGCCGATAGCTGAGACGAACACCTGGGATTTGTCTTCGTCAAGCCGCCACCACCTTATTTGACGCCGACAGCGCTCAAAGCTTTTGGCTTTGGGCTTCACGCAGAGATCCATGACAAGTAGACGGTGTTGTCCAGTGAGACTCTCTCCGGGTATGACCTTGCAGTTGACTACTTTGCCGATGTGGTGCCTCCTAGTGAGTAGGAAGTCGATCTGGGTAGCGTGCCGCCCACTCCTGTAGGTGATTAAATGTTCAGGCCTCTTCTGGAAAAACGTGTTCACAATAGCCAGGTCGGCAGCCGAACACAACTGGAGGATGTTCTCCCCTTCAGCGTTGCGTCTGCCGAACCCATAGCCACCATGTACACGCTCGAACTCCTCAGGCTCCTCACCCACATGACCGTTCAGATCGCCCCCCAGAACGACTTCCTGAGATGGTGAGATTCCCCGCAGCACCTCTCCAAGTCTGTTCCAGAATGAAGTCTTTTCGGTGTCGCTGCAACCAGCCTGTGGAGCGTATGCGCTTATCAAGTGGGTCGTAACCCCTTCGATAAGCACCGTTACGTCCATTAAGCGGTCGCTGTAGCGTTTCACCTCCAACACGTCATCCTGCAACTCCCCGGACAGCACTACCGCAACCCCGTTCTCTCCACTAGGTGCTCCTGTGTAGATCAGCTTGTAGTCATTCCCAATGGCCCGGGATCTGCTGCCTTTCCACCGAGTCTCCTGCAGGAACGCCACTGCCACCCTCCGCCTGGTGAGTACGTCGGCCAGCTCTCTCGCGCGACCGGTGAGCGTGCCCACGTTCCACGTCGCGAAGCGGAGTTTCCGTGGGGTTGGGGCTAACGTCTTTAGCCGCGTCCGTCCCCAACGCGGTAGCCCTCGCCCACTTGCCACAGGAGTCGGGCGAAACTCCTGCGCACCGTTTTGCGGCGGCGCCCTATTCCTGGCACTTTTCTTGATTTTTACTTCCATTGTTGAGTGGCGTGTTTCACTTTTACGGGAGCGACTGCCGTCCGACCACCCAACCCCGGAGGGAAAGCTGGTGCCAGGGCCTCGTTCGTTGGTCAGCAGGGGTACGTACTTGCACGTGAGGTTGGCTTGGGCCCAAAGATCTTGGTAGGGCCCCATTCCCCCCCCCGACGAAAAGTTGATGTGGATCTTACCGTATATTGTTTAGGTATAAATTCACTTTTTGACAAAACCGGCGCGGGGCGAGTTCCATAGTGCCTTACAATGCTTTTTACCCCAAGCAACTTAAGGGCTGCAATAATAATAAAAAATGAGTTAATTAATTAAAATATTTATTTAAATCGTTTTATATTACCTCAGGTCTTTTAAAAAATGTCACTAGACGAAATTATAAACTTCACTTTTCGAAGTAACACAACAATACTGCATTTTATGTAGTTACTTCGCTATCTTGTTTAGGGTAGCGGTGACCGTGAGATAAAAATAGTTAGGTATTGTAACTAACTGTACAAGGTATTGTAACTATAATAATATTTATTTATTTTTAAAATAAACAAATAATGTTTACTTTATACATTCATCTGCATAACTTATTATTCTCCATTTCTTAACGTTTTGAAATATTTTATTATTTAGTATTAGATTTACAAAATTCCCTTCCATTGTAGTGCTTTCATCATAAATAATATCACTAATTCGGTATATCTCTATTTTATATAGGTATATTTCTATTTCATTTAGAATGTTTGTGGAATCGAGGCTGTTGATTTTTTTTATATTTGTATATAATTATCAAACTAAACTAAATTATCAAACAAATCTTATCTTCTCTGTATGAGCTGATTTGAAATGTATAGAAATATGTATTTAAAAAAAAACTTAACATAAGCACAGAAAAAATTTAATTATTTTTCCTAAGTTTCAGTCAGGATCTCTAATTATTCACGTCCAAAAACTTATAAAATGTAAATACCAACATTATATTATTTTTTCTCAACACAAGTACTGTTTTAACTCATTATCTATCAATTGACTTTACCTCTATTTGCCATAGCGGACGCCACTAAAAATTGTTTACTGTACACCGATAAAAACAAAACTGGTGCGTTGAGATTCATTCCATTAATTTATTTAAGTTCGTCAGCACACAGTGTGACCGTTGACTTTTGAATAGATTTGCACAATAAGTAAAAGGTCCGTCTACATTGCAGTCGTACTATTCACACTGTTCGGTATTTATATAATTAATTTACATTTCATTAGCTGAGTGAGACACGTGTGTAAACGGGAAATTCATTTGTTCGATGATTCAAGTCTTTGACGGTTCGCGTACGTTATCCGTCGAAGTTCTGGGTTCGATCTCGTATGAGAAATATAATTTTCTTGCCATTGGAAATTCGATTGGTAGGTACCGATTTTTTCTCTTCGGCCCCAGTATTTTTTTTATTTCATTGTAAAAGTATAACAGATAGTGTTTGGCCTGGTAGGTAAACCTACACAAACCAAATACATTACGTACCTACAAATTGTTTTATTTAATATTTTTTTTGTTTATCCGTAAAATTGTGTGGATGTGAACTAGTACTTATATTCATTTTATCAGACTCATAGATAAAAAAATAAGCAAATCACTTGTAAACATATCTGCCTCTTGATAAGTAGAAATAGACGCCTTGTCTACCAGGAACGTATTGAGGCCACCTGCTATATTTTGAACTACGTACGTAGTAGGTTTATTATTCAGCATGTTCTCATTAACGATAGACCTATACCGCGTATTGTCCGACCGATTTCTGAACAAAAGGCATACAATATTCGATCACTGTGATTTGTCGATTCATCTGACTATAATAAACAAGACACAAATACGTATAACTATATACAAGAAATATTTTATGCAAATTTATTATGTGAGATAATTTTACAACTTTTGATTCCTTAGTCCGTCTCTGGATGGATAATGAGAGAGACGACCCCCAATGAAATGCCAATTTTTAATAGATAAGTAATTTTAAAGTCATTGTCATTAAGATGAATTTTGCTGAGAAGATGATGATGATGTATTCAGTATTTATTGTAGGCGGAGTAAGTTGAACCAATTACGGTGCCCAGAGCGCTTATCAAGTGACATGGCACATTAGATGAATGTTGTCCGTGTGTTTATTGGCTAAAAAAGTCTACATACATCAAAACCCTGTACCGTTTTTAATCACTAATCGAATAGGTAGCCTACCTATATAGTACGGTTAGCACCTTTAAACCATAGAGGTTGTCGTATTGCTCGTATACATACGTTAGGCATTATTACAAAATCTACCCCCAGAACGAGACCACAATAGGAACATCTATGCAAAATATTTCTAATGCTTGACAGGCGAAAAATAATACTCTTCCAACTTCTTGCTCCAAATGCAAAGATATCATATACGATTCTAGAGATTTAGAAAGCCACACAACTAGATACCTATTGGATATTGATTAAATGGAATATTTAATTCCTTGTCCAAATAAATGCGTTGTGTAACATCGTTTCGCTTCAAGTAAACTATACGTTTCAACTATAATAAGAAAAATAAGATATATTTTGTTGATGGTAATGTTATCAGCACCAAGCAAAAAAAACAATTAACTTTTCTTTGCTAATAATAAAATATTTATTTTGTTAAGAGCAAAAACCTGTTCGCCGGAAAATGCACTGCACTATTTATTGTCTGTGGTAATCTGGTGGGAACATAATCGAATTTTACAATGTATGGCTTTTAACGCCGTTCAATTTTATTTACTAAGATAAAAATAACTTCAGTTAAAAAGATATATTTTTTTCTTGAAGTTAACTTATTAAAATAATTTTATTTATTGCGTATGGGGCATTTCACGTCAAGCGGACAACCAAAAAAAAGTGAGGTCGTGAATTTTGTTTATATTGTGGTTAGTTATACTTCTAGTAGACGTGGATATGTACACGTATTTTTTTTTTCGTGTGGTGATTTAATGCGTAGTTATGAGCCTTTAAAGTTTTACTAAAAATTAAGTCAAGCATTTTTGGATGCTTATTATATGTATCATTACATTTGTAATAAAAACTAAAAAGTGTTGATTCTTATAGTTAAAAAGTTGAACATTTAAATTTTTTTGGTGAATTCTAAATTTGAATTTTTTTTAGTACAGTAAACCGGAAATGAATATTTAAAATCGATTTTTGAGTAACTTCGACCATTTTTATTTTTAATATTTTGACTTTAAATTAAAGCTTAAAATGTACTTATTCTTCACAAAAAAAATTACAACGTGATCTCTGATAATTTAAGACTTAGAGCATATAGAGTACATACACATACTTATGAACATTTCCTAAGCAATTGGCTTTATGCGCTAACTTGCTAAAATACTACGGTATTAATATTTTATTCCTTCATTATAACGTATAAATATAAAAAATTAACCGTTTTTTAATAATATATGATTATCAATCTGGGGCACGGCAGTGCTCCGCCAAATCGAGCGCGAAGCAAACACTGCCGTACCATCCTTTACTGGAACCATTTCGCCGCATTTTCATGCCCCTATTTGAGAACCTCTGGATAAGACCAGAACGCTGAAATTTTTATCATCCAGTAACCTATGATAACATACTTAAAATCCAAAATTTCAAGTCTGTGGGACTTATAGTTCTGAAGTTAAGCGAAAGCAAAGTTTCGCATTTATGACACTCACTCACACACTCACCTACTCATGATCATCAAAATAGAACTAGTACTTCCCATAAACTCAGAGCGCTGAAATTTGGTACAGAGTTAGGGTTTAATAGTCACGTAAAGGGAAAACTATAAAAACTACGATACTCGAAGGTCTGGAGTACCTGGTGATCTTGATTAGAAAACAACAGCCCAATATTATAAAGTCGTCTAAAAATATTAAAAAACGACATACCGCCTTTACAAAAAATATTTAATTTGGTAAGCTGCTTCTACAAAAAGAAGTGAAATCCCTTCAAAAACATCCTGTAAAAAAACTAGCCAAGTCTCGATGGAGCAGATTGCTCATCTCTAAAAAGTAATGAAATCTAGACAAAATCGTGCCAAGCCTAAGGTTCCTTACTGCGATTTCTTCATTATTATAGTTAGAGTCGTGTGACTTGGCCGTTGAAGGGAACACAAGGGTACATAACCAGTTCTCCGTAACAATATTATACCAATCTGTCGCCAGAACCGCTACCTATTGGAGATGAAAAATTGCCAATTGGACAATGTTGAATGAATAACAAGTGAAAATTAAGGCTTGATACTGGCTTTGTACCCTTGAGTACCCTTCAACGGCCAAGTCACACGACTCTAACTATAATAATGAAGAAATCGCAGTAAGGAACCTTAGGCTTGGCACGATTTTGTCTAGATTTCATTACTTTTTAGAGATGAGCAAGCTGCTCCATCGAGACTTGGCTAGTTTTTTTACAGGATGTTTTTGAAGGGATTTCACTTCTTTTTGTAGAAGCAGCTTACCAAATTAAATATTTTTTGTAAAGGCGGTATGTCGTTTTTTAATATTTTTAGACGACTTTATAATATTGGGCTGTTGTTTTCTAATCAGGATCACCAGGTACTCCAGACCTTCGATTATCGTAGTTTTTATAGTTTTCCCTTTATGTGACTATTAAACCCTAACTCTGTTCCAAATTTCAACGCTCTGAGTTTATGGGAAGTACTAGTTCTATTTTGATGATTATGAGTAGGTGAGTGTGTGAGTGAGTGTCATACTCGTAAATGCGAAACTTTGCTTTCGCTTAACTTCAGAACTATAAGTCCCACAGACTTGAAATTTTGGATTTTAATTATGTTATCATAGGTTACTGGATGATAAAAATTTCAGCGTTCTGGTCTTATCCAGAGGTTCTCAAATAGGGGCATGAAAATGCGGCAAAATGGTTCCAGTAAAGGATGGTACGGCAGTGTTTGCTTCGCGCTCGACTTGGCGGGAGCACTGCCGTGCCCCCAGATTGATAATCATATATTATTAAAAAAACGGTTAATTTCTTATATTTATACGTTATAATGAAGGAATAAAATATTAATACCGTAGTATTTTAGCAAGTTAGCGCATAAAGCCAATTGCTTAGGAAATGTTCATAGGTATGTGAATGTACTCTATATGCTCTAAGTCTTAAATTATCAGAGATCACGTTGTAATTTTTTTTGTGAAGAATAAGTACATTTTAAGCTTTAATTTAAAGTCAAAATATTAAAAATAAAAATGGTCGAAATTACTCAAAAATCGATTTTAAATATTCATTTCCGGTTTACTGTACTAAAAAAAATTCAAATTTAGAATTCGCCAAAAAAATTTAAATTTTCAACTTTTTAACTATAAGAATCAATACTTTTTAGTTTTTATTACAAATGTAATGATACATATAATAAGCATCCAAAAATGCTTGACTAAATTTTTAGCAAAACTTTAAAGGCTCATAACTACGCATTAAATCACCACACGAAAAAAAAAAATACGTGTACATATCCACGTCTACTAGAAGTATAACTAACCACAATATAAACAAAATTCACGACCTCACTTTTTTTTGGTTGTCCGCTTGACGTGAAATGCCCCGTATATTACATTTACCGATACTTTTACACTTGTAACACCGGCAAAAGTCCATTTGGTCGCATCACTATCAGTGACAAAATACTCCACGTCAATCGAGTTGGAGAGAAAATTGGCATTTTGCCTCTAGTTTTGTGGCGTTGGGCTGGTTGTTACACAAAAGTGAATGGCCTGTAATCTATTCTGATAGTCACCTTCGTTTTGTATAGTAAAAACAGTTGTAGTTATAACTAATTCACGATGAAATTGATCTACCTGACTTTATTGGTCCTGCCTGCGGCGCTGCTATGTTTCCAGAGCGGTAAGTTATCTAAATTTTGTGCTATTTAATATGAAAGTTCACCAGTTTGTACGTGGCATCCTATTTCCCACATTTTATGAGAGAAATTTCATCATAAATTCTCTTTAAACAGACTAGAACATTAAATTGCTGTTTCTTTCATCATTCTGTATAATTTTAATATTTTTTGTTGGATATTGACTTTTTAAAAATACGGTAACCTCAATAGTTCGATTGAATTGAGGATCTCATCAGTTATATACTTACATTGTAGTTACAATTGTCATGGTTGAATGAATCTTGATAATGAAGAGCCAAGATCCAATATGGATTAATAGATGATGTATTTTTAATAACTTAATCATAAGTGTAAAGTTTATGGGAAGTTACATTTACATATGTTTAGCTAATCATCTCAGGGGAATATGTATATAAATTTATATAAAGGGGTCATGGCAAAACCTCTTGTGGAATGTAGAAAACCCCAAATATGAACAATACTATGAACATACAACATATGTTCCTCCTATTACATATAATCTAAAATCTGAATGATTTAACTTTCACTCACAAGTATGAACAACTCACAATACATTTCGTATTTAACGTACAAATTAAATTCTGTGACTGTTAACTACAATATTTCTAATTTAAATTATTTACAAATAGTTATATGTTAGTTGATAAAGTAACATAAAATATAATATTGTTCATGAATATTTCAGTTTATACTTTATTGATATGGAAGACAAATAATTTACAAACTTAAATATAATTAATAATGCATAATATAAATATTTATACTATTGTAGTGCACTTAATGCTTCAACATTCAGGGGCACATACTCTTATTGCAAAGAAACTGTAGCTAATTAAATATTTTTTTTTATATTCCAGCAAACACAATCCTAGCGAGAGCTGAAGAGGATGAGCTTGATGATGTGGTGGACATTGAGGGAGAAGACAACCAGGTGGTGGGTGACGATGCCCTCGGAGATGATGATGACTCGGTAGTCAAGTCTTCACAAGATGTCGATACAACTATCCTGTTTACCAAGCCCATTTCTAGCTACGGTGATGCTGTTTTTGGTGAGTGAAATTATCAATATTTCAAATAATATGTACTTAATTTTACCTGTGTTGAAAGAAACTATAATATATCTTACAATAGTGCTAGAGATTACTTAACTGATTACTCACATCAATAAATCACCTAATTTGTTAATACACAAATGTAAAATTTAGTTATTGATCATTTGATAATCTTTCATTAATAACTTAAACATTATTTAATGGCTTTATTCCTAGTAATCAGCTGTGCCTATTTTGTAAAATAATACCCTAAGACATTTTATAGACAAATCCAAAATTAGGTATGATAATTTTTACATCAAGCACTATGTTTTTTATCAACAGTGATCATCTCTTAGTCCACAAATGTCAATAAAAATTAACAAGTTATGTCTCTCTCTTTCCGTCTTTTAAAACATATTGCCAATAAAACAAAATCCCTTTCCAGACCTCCAAGCCGGATTCCCAGTGGAATTCCTGGTTGGCTTCATCAACAAGGGCTCTGAGGACTACGTGGTCGACTCCATGGAGGCTTCGTTCAGATACCCAATGGACTACACTTACTACATCCAGAACTTCACCGCGCTGCCATACTTCAGGGAGGTGAAGCCGAAGCAGGAGGCCACTTTCGCGTACTCCTTCATCCCGAACGAGGCGTTTGCCGGCAGGCCCTTCGGACTCAACATTCAGCTCAACTACAGGGATGCTAGCGGTAACTTCTACCAGGTAAATGCTCGGAATTAAAATTGTTTTGTATTACAGTTTTCATAAATGTTTTCTTACTTCTACTATTACTATACTGTTTTAATAACATTGTAGTAAATATAATTTGATTACTTTGCTTTGTCAGCTTCTGTCTATAACTGCATCTGCGTTAAATGCAGTAGATTTAAAAGTGTGTTCTTGTGCAATTTCTGTTTATTTATTGTATCAATTTATTGAAATTCGACAAGTCAAGTAATGATATCGTGATCATTCTGAATGGACTAAAATTATTGAGCAAAGGAATCGTCTTTTCCATCTATGCAACTAAATAAAATGTGTGTCTGTAATATTAAAATAATGACTTTTTACTAAATGGGTAGGAACCATTATAAGTTAAAGTCTAACTAAGCTGCTAGTTTGTAATATAAGCTAGGATCTGGGTTCTATCATCTCCACATATTCCATAAACCCTATCCAGCTGACCATAAAACCTATTTTCTTTCTGCTTTTTTTTCCTAACTCGAGTTACGATGATGGCTTGGTGTAGCCTTGTCATCATCACCGGACTTGCGGGGGAGCGGATGGCTCTCACCCCTAGTATCTTTCTGCAGAGAGTTCTGCTACCTACGCCACATATTCCAACTGACATTAAAACCTTCATTCTCCAGGAAGCCGTGTACAACCAGACGGTGAACATCGTGGAGGTATCCGAGGGCCTGGACGGGGAGACGTTCTTCCTGTACGTGTTCCTGGGCGCGGCGTGCGTGCTGGCGCTGGTGGCGGGGCAGCAGGCGCTGTCGTCCCTCGCCCGACGCCGCGCGCCCCGCGCCGCCGCGCGCCCGCTGGAGACCGGCACCGCTAACGATGTCGACTACGACTGGCTGCCCAAGGAGGTCGTCAACCAGCTCAGTGAGTATCGATATCGTAATTTTTTTATTATTTACTAGTAGACCCGCCCTCGTTTCGCTTCGGGTAATCTTTTCTTAGCGAATGCCTACGTCGTAACATCATGCCAAATTTCAGCCCGATCCGTCCAGTGGTTTGGTCTGAGCACTGATAGACTGTCAGTCACCTTAGAGTTATATGTTAAGGAGTTTAGGGTAGGCCTGTGCTCTAGCAATGGGAACATATACGGATGAGCTGATTATGTTGGTGAGGCCTTTCCAGCCCAGTTTAGGGTAGGTCCGTGTGTAGTTGGGAAGTATATGGGCGAATGATGATGATGTGCTATTGTTACCTTCTTTTTAATTTAATTTTTTTTATAAAGTCATGTGTGCATGAGCTAAGAGACCGTCTTTGTTATTTTGAACATGACTGACTATGTAAACACATGTGATCTTGCATGGTTGCAATTCATTACTCAATTGGTGATTAGTTATTAGCATTATCTTAACAGAGATAAGTTCTTATAGGAAATCTTATCTGAGATTTGTTAATCCCAACAAAAAACTTCTTAGTGGAATCATAACAGAGATTAGTATGGGTCTTTATATTTGTTGAGTATTTTTTAGAATAAATTGTAATAGGGATTTCTATGGCTAGATGAACTATTTAAGATTTATCCAAACAAACACATAAAAACATTCTCTGTACCTTTATAGCATGACTCGAGGGTGGTCTAGATCAGAGTCCATTCATTATGATTTAACTTATTATTAGTAGTTATGACCAACATGGAAAAGTATATTCGAATCTGCCAAACGCTTCTCATCAATAGACAGTTACAACAAAGGAAATCTAAAAATGTGCAGATGAAAATAAGTATAACTATGACTAATATGTTTAATATTTTGTTACAGAAAAATCTCCCAAGACACCCAAACAGTCGCCACGCTTGAGGAAAGCGAAGAGGTCTGCGGGAGACGACTAAGTGTTCATCGAATTAGTTTAGAGAACAACATGCGTCGCCGCTAGGTGGCGTGCCGAGCGACTCGCATACGAACAGGCTCGAACGGGCAAATGTAGAAGTTAATGAGGCTCACATAGGGTCTAGAAGTAATTATAGCGTTGTTTTAGTTAAAAAATTTACTTTTGGAACTAGCACAAATCTGTATCTTTGATATCTAAAAATAAACTTCGGCCTTTCCAATTTTTCTTGCAGAATTTGTGAATTAGGGTTTACTTTCATTTCTATAGACTACTCTTACTTACTTACTTAGGTACTATGACAATTTTTCGTTGTGTGTATGATATTTTTTTAATTGCTGAATGTTCTCGGCCTGTTCGTATTTGAGTCGCACTTTTGTGAAGTGACTGCGTGTGATTCGTAGTTCTGAGTGAGATGAGAGTAAATTATGGAACAAACAGTGTGCAGAGATTTTTAACAGCGTGTGCGAAGAAGACATTATTTAATAAAATGTTAAATTTTTAATTTGGTTCTTTTATTTATTACTAGTGACCTGCTCACGCTTCGCGTCGGGTATATTGTACATAAAAACTTTCGTCTTAAATCCCTCTTTAAAAAAACGCATCAAAATCCGTTGTGTAGTTTTAAAGATTTGAGCATACATAGTAATTCTGCCCGGCGCACTTTATGGGAGCCAAGGGCACCGGTACGGTGGACGGAACACCACCAACGAGTGCATTCCCAAGGAGGGTTGGTGTCAGGAGGCAGGCGGCCGACCGTAAAAGTTTTGCCACACCTTAATGCAACATGGACAGTATAGTGACGTACAGACGCGGTAAGCGACTTAACTTTAACTATGTAGTGATTTCTTGTCCTAAAAATTAAAAGGCAAGGCAGGATATTGGATTATGCCCTACTAAGTCGCCCTAATAAATGCAAAAGGCAATCTTTTTTCCATGAATGGGGCCGGGCGGCTTGGTTGGGCTAAGTGGAATAATCCAGGTTATGTGTTTCGCAATAAATAGTAGGCTAGCAGTATCATGCTTTTGACATTTATTAAAAAAATCAGTAATAACATACATACATACATAAAATCACGCCTTTTTCCCAGAGGGGTAGGCAGAGATCACTTCCAGCGATCCACTTTTCACCTCTGTGGGAAACGTGACGTGACGGGTTGTGGACCACGTCGCCGCCATTCTGCCTTGTGCATTGTTTTAACAAGGTCACTGCGTTCCCACTAGTAGAAAGGATATATGACGGGGGAAGGAAAAGGGGAGGACGGATACTATCGCCTCGGATGATTTGGACTCAGTCGATAGTAGCTCGAGGAGCCGGGGTCTTTTACCCGTATACCGTTCACCAACCACCGGACAGATAGTTGTGACTGGTATCCCCTGACTGTGTAATAAAGGACATTAATTTACAGAAAATATGTATATTAAGCGTATGCATCCCTCAAAATAAAGGAATTATATAAAACCGGTTCCAGTGAAGACGAAGTATAATATGAGGACTAAAAGTTATATTATGCCTAGCTATAATAGTGACAGTTATTACAAATAATTTTTTTTCTATGTAAATTTCGAAAGTGAAGAAAACTTTACATTTACTTATTATTATTTATCGCGTAAAAAAATATAAGTAGATTTTGTTTTATTAGACGTTCTGTGTTATTTGTATAGAATTGACAGCAATTTTCTTCAGGCTTATACTGGACAAGTTTATTTTACGGCTTCTATTTTGATTCCAGACCAAAAAGTAGTTAAATATAAAGGTTACATAATGATATTATTCTGCAAATATAAAAATAGAGTTCAGATATAAAAATACTTGTAGGTATCGACATAAATCTATCATAGATTTAAAAAAATTGAAATAAAATTGAGGTACACACGACAGTACTTTATTTATCGTACTTTTTTATTCAAATATTCAGAATTCCAAATAAACAGTCAGTCTGGGCAATCTTGTTTGCTCTGTGCGGAAAATGATTATTTTAAAATAGTCTACTTTGAGCACCATTGATATTGTCAAATTTTAATCGAACGTGGCATCATGTGGATTTAAGTGCCTGAGTGACTGATTACAAGTTAAAGGCACTAACTAAATAAACATTTGTATGAAAATAGGTATATATAAAACCGGTAAAAAAATCGATTTCGATTGTGACAGCTTACAATCTTAATCGGAGCCACCATTCGTCCGTTGAACGAACATCACTATTCTGTCAATTCCTTTTCAGAACACGCAAGCTTCAGTGCACGTGTATTCTCCGCTTTTCGCTCGATTTTCAAGCCGAAATGGATAAACCAAACGTCCTCGCTCGCGTGGTGAAGGTCCTGGGCCGCACTGGCTCCCAGGGACAATGTACCCAGGTGAAGGTTGAGTTCATCGGCGAGACCAGCCGTCAGATCATCAGGAACGTGAAGGGGCCCGTGCGTGATGGAGACATCCTGACCCTTCTCGAGTCTGAGCGTGAAGCCAGGAGACTGCGATAAATTGTAAGTATCGCTTGTGTTATGCACTTTATGAGCAAGTCGCTGACATACGTTAGAATTAACTTTCACATACATTTTGAGGTTATGTTAGTTTACCAGAATCAATACGTCTGTCTGAGATTACTTTCTGAGGGATACCTGCATTGTCTAAAGTATTTATTTTTAGTAAAAATCCTTCACTAAGTTCTAAAATCAGTTTTCAAGTTCATATCTTTCTTTAAAATGCTGTGATTCAAGAAAATCCAATTAGCATAAGATGTGGTTTAGAAGTAGGTTTGACAACTTTTACATTAAATCTTCTGTTCTAAAGGTATAGAACATTGTGACGACTTAAGCTTATCATAATAATTAAACACATTTTTTTATTATGTATATTCTATTTCTAAACATGTCTTTGTATAGTGTTTTCTTTCAAATGACCTTTATATTTTACATTCTTTGAAGATTAACATGTATTTTTGTTTGTTTCAGATGTAGCTATTTAGTCTACATTAGGTTAAGGCGCTCTATATAATTACAAGTTATCCAAATTATTATTATGCTAAACATCTCTTAAGAAACCGTCAAAGATGAACATCTCAGTGTAACCAGCTCGTGAATACATATTTAACATTGAATTTTTAATGTTTCATTATACTCTGCTTCCATAATAATAATCTCTAATATAACTAGGTATATTGATTAATAAACATTATTCAAACCTATTAGATCTATAATTTAGCCGACTTATAATATTACTATGAACCTATTTGATATTTATACCTCTTACATTACATGTCATATTAATACAGTGTAAATGCTTTCTTACGTCATTCTTTATAACAATAAACTCTATAACAAAGAAATGATCACAATTTGGTTCTATGACAAAGAACATAGACACATGAACTTATCATCATATTATTGTTTATGATATCAAGTTACAAAAGATTCTGTCCAAACCTTTTGAGCCCTTAATAAACAGACAACAGCTTTTGTTATTGTTTCCTTGAACATCTGCATCAATTTCCCTTTTTGGCTTGGAAATGTTGGTCTCCAACAATCTTGATTTTAAAAACTAAGGACACAGTCCAGTCTACACAATACAATAATAGTGTAAAATTGGCTTGGTCCCTTGAGTTTAGTCACCTATAAAGAGTTTACACTGTAGGTACCTATGTAGATTTTTTTTTAAATAAAAAGGTGCTAGCTCAGCAAAGCTCCATTGACTACTGAATTGGGTTGAAAGAGTAGATTAAATAAATAGTAATGTGCTTGTAAAATAGACAATTTAGAAGTTATTCCCAGTTGCATCAACAAAGGAAATGAACATAAGTGAATCCAGATAAAATAATCCTGGTATTTTTATGCAAGGGCAAATCTTTTTGGGGGGTGACTAAATTAAACTATTCAGGACAATCATAATCTGATGTTGACTCCAATGAGAATCAAATCCCAACTTTGTGAGGTTAGATCACAAATATCTGCACCATAAAAAAAGTTAAATATACCCTACCCCTACCCTACCTATAATAGTTAGGATATTAAGGTAAAATTATGAGGTGTGCCTTGACTTGATGGCACAATTAAATATATGTTGTAGGTACATACTAACTTGTGAAATATTTCAAACTAAAACAAAGATCTAAATTTCAAAAACGTTGAAAATACTACATTTATTTTTTATTTATTTTTTTTCGAAAGGACTAAGCTGTTAGCCTCAGACTGCTTCTACAACTTCACCGGGCTGGCGGGGGAGCGGAAGGCTCACACCCCTCTAGTGAAAATACTACAGGGGCTGAGCCCAAAAACTACAGGGGGCTTAGACAAAGTAACAATATCGAAACGATAACGAAGTTCGAAAAGAACAAAATGTAGGTACCTATGGGATGGACCGCGTGATTTATCGCGTCTAATGTCAATATCATGGACACTTTGAACGAACTTTTAGAACAAAAGTGTTTTATGTGTGTACTTACCCTTCATGCGATGATTATCCGATCCTCACATGGATATTTTTTTTGTGTGATGATCTGTACACACATAAAGCCTTAGGTACCACTTCTTTATATAGTTGTAGTTTTTACAGTTTTTTAGATTGCCTCGTTGGTCTATTGGTAGCAAGCACTAGGGGTAAGGAGGGAGGAACGGGAGGTCACCGGTTCGAGACCGGAGCCAAGCAAAATTGTAGATATTGATTTACTTTTAAGAAACTACTCGGCACGGAGTTAGGAAGTTGGAGAATGCTGCACGCACGTGCTAGGAATGGACGTAGCCGGTGGTCGTGCGCCTATCTCATCGTTCATGCATGTCGTATTGCTGTCTCATCGAACCATAAGAGTAAACCGCATGTTTTCGTCAATTGACGAGTACAAGATACTAACGCTTCTGCGTAGATACCTACAAAACTGACCAAGCACGCGAACAGCTGGTGCGAACCCCAATTTAGTCTTAGCATCGCCTATCGCGTATGCAGCATGCATGCAAGATATTTTAAACTCTTATCTAAATTGATAAATAAAGGTAATTGATTGAAATAAAGGTAACAGCTGTTGGAGAGCGGGAACCCCCAAAGCGGCGGGGCCCCTAGCATTTGCTACTCTTGCTATATTATGGCTAATCCGGCACTAGGTTTACAAGACGTAAGCGTTCATCTCGTTATCGTCAGTTGACGAAAGCGTGTGCATAACGTGCAGTTTACATGGAAACAGCGCACTTGTGTTTGCGCACAAACTTGTGCACTACAGTATGTCTTGCGCAGTTGGCTGGTTACCATTGGCCGCCATGGCCGAAATCTGTACCTAGGACACCTTAAAGTTAGCTACCTATCTTAGACCGGTGAGAATAATTTGATTTTGGTATGAAAACCTTTGCGATTTTATAGATCTCCTGTCACTTGCGCTATAAGAGACGAGGGTTTGAATCCCACCTACCTACACAATCCGTTATTCAGGGCTGAATTAATTGATGCTACGACAAAAAGTAAAATAAAAAAAATCACATCTTTCCACATTAAGTGGACATTATGCACGTTGAGAATAAATCTTTTGATACCTATATTGATTTGTTTACCTAATATTGAATTAAAAGATTTGTTTTTTGTTGATATTGCTGTGTAGGCACGCTTCTAATAATAAGTACTTACAATACATCAGAGTGTCAATTAGAATATGAATCTTGGCTAATAGAACCAATCCTCGCGAGAACGATCAGTTGTTCGGTAGGGTCATTTCGCCTGTTCGCGTCCATCGCCCAATTCGCGTCCATTTTGCCGATTTCCTTTTAAAAATCCTCGAAAATAAGTAAACTAACACACAAATCAAATGAAAAGGCATTAACGCTAATACCTCAATGTATAAGAGACACGATCACATAGAAAAAAGATCTGTGGGTCCAACCAATACTGTAAAAAAAAATATTTAATCTACAAGGAAGTTCGCACACGCTGGATTTTAGAAAAAAATTAGTGTGCAGCGGCGTGTTTGAAGGTAAGTTTTTTATTGTTCTGTGTGAATTTAAGGATATATAGCTATTTCTACACTTTAATTATGAATAAAGGAATTATATTTATTATGAATTTGCTAATGTTTTTTATATTTAACGAATAAAATAAGGTGGACGCGAATTACTACATCGATTTTTACAAAACTTCCACTTTGCGTCCGCAATGGACGCAAACTATACCTATAAGAGTTAATAATAAACCAAATTGCGTCCACTATTTTTATTAAATACTTGCTTGTAAATAATATATATATATACTGTTTAATATTAATGTTTTTTTTTTATTAAGACTAATTTTAATTGATATAAGTAATTTCTTTCATTTTTATTTTCTTTTTCATTGAGGATGAGTTTTTCGGAGAAAAGAAAGAAGAAGGAACAGAGAACATATACAGAAGAATATTTGAGGGTAAAAAAAATAACAGAACTGATTACTGTTATTTTTCAAGTTGCAATCATTATTTACCTTATTTTAAGATACTCAAACCAAATATAATAAGGTGAGGCTATTATGGATACCAGGCTATGAAGGGTATAAGGGAAATGAAAACATAGATGAACTTGCGAGAAGAGGCTCAGAAGCAAATCATATTGGACCAGCAGAGCCATTTGTTGGGCTAGCTTTAAGCACCATCAACATGGCACTTAAGGAACATGTTGATAACGAGCGTTGGAAACATTGGAAGAACAAACCAGGTATGGTTCACTCCAAGAGCTTTATCGGCGAAAATCCAAAAAAGTGGTACAAAACCATGATGGGTGGAAGCAGACTTCAAAGTCGTCTACTCATGGGAGCGCTAACAGGGCACTACGTCAAAAACTCGTTACTGATGAAAATGAGACTGTCATCAAACAGCGAAAAGGAAGACATGAAACATATCTTATGTGAATGTCACTCACTGGCCAGACATAGGCTCAGATGCTGGGGATGGCTTACCCGAAACCAGAAGAATACAGGCACCTCAGACCCAAGGACATTATTGCATTAATGCGGTTATACGGTCCCCGCGATAAGATAAGATACTTAAGTCTTAAACCAATGTTGAGAAGAATTATTTTTATTTTTTAAAGTGAATTTTAAATTATGATAATGTTGATTTGTAATAATTAAGTATATTCTTAAATATAGAAATTGTTCAAATACAATCTTTCTTTACAAATTCCTAAAAATATCACCCCTATATTCCTTTTCTAAGCTACTGGACGCAAAATGGTCCATGGGTGGACGCAATTTGGATTTTTTGGACGCAAACTGGGTATAACGCCTAATTCTGAAGTTTATCTATTTAAAAAGAAAATGCAAGATGTTTCTAATACAACTGTAAGTTAATCCTAAAATAGAATATATAATGAATACATTACACAAATTTGTCATAGAAATGAGTGCTGGGGCATTTTTATTATCGCCGTCAAACTTGCCAACTGCACTAAATGGACGCGAACAGGCGAAATGACCCTATTTAGCAGCCAATAAATACCTACTTACAAA
Organism: Maruca vitrata; assembly: GCA_039566165.1. Classification (NCBI taxonomy): domain Eukaryota; kingdom Metazoa; phylum Arthropoda; class Insecta; order Lepidoptera; family Crambidae; genus Maruca; species Maruca vitrata. The sequence continues at coordinate 2,831,658 of CM076922.1, read as the reverse complement.
CCGTTTGCGCCTCGTCTCGGTCAAATGTGCCTAATCATCATGGCGATAAAGTTCATATTGGGTTACCAATTAATGATTCCGCATTAATATTAATAGCTGGTGTTTACAGTTGAAATGCGCTTGAATTATGAATACCTATGTACATTGTTAGGTATTGTTTGCATTAATTCGAGAAAGATTCGAATGTAGGTTGCAGTCGTAGGCAAGACGTGATAAGTATGTACGACGTACGTGTTAGTTTTATAGCTTCCTACCTGTTGTTTGGTGCAATATTATCTGTTAGATTCAGTTAAAGAATTTTGTCTATTATCAAAATAAAGAGGGAGACCAACCAGCTCTTCTTTTTAAAAAATGTTGACTGATTAACCTTCTGAAAGGCTTCTATCAATCATCAACAGCTTCTAAGTCTTGAGTTCTGAACTGTTAATAAGATGATGTTTCATGAGTAAAACCTAAATACATGTTGGTTCAATTTGGAATGTTTTTACATTAGAAAATTTACTTTTAATTATTAACCTAATAATTTCATCGAGAAAATCAAGAAAATAAATTATAAGTATTACTAGTGATGTCACCCTTGCTTTGCTTCGGGTATATAATTCATAAAAACCTTTCTCCTAAATCCTTTTATACCTAAAGCGAAGCGAGGGTGGGTCACTAGTTTTACTATAAACTAAAATTTTACACATATTCAGACGATATTTTCTGACCTGGTAAGATTAGAAAATGTTAATTGAATTTTAATTGAGTTATGTAGGTTGGCAACATAGCTAACTACCTAATGGGATTTTCTGTAATCACAGAACGGCCTGATAAGATTATTATTCATGCTATTATAAAAGCAATAACAGGTGCATATATTGATAAACTGAGAATATTGTGAAGGTTTCCTTTTGTTTATATTGCTTAGTTGGAAGTTCAATAAATTGGAAGGGGTAATAAATATCAAATGGTGTAAATGAAACATTAGGTAATATAAAAGCAAGGATGATATTCCCAAATTGTATTTCACATTAAATTAGTAAATAATACTAAATACACTAACAATAACTGTACAATAATTGTCATCACATTTTATTAATTCAACATAACAATTTACTTAAGTACCTAAGTACAGATCTGCATATTACTCCCAGACAACGTCATACATCGCAGAACAATATGAAATGTAAATTGAACAAAATTTACATACTATTTACAAAAATATACAAAAATTTTTGGAAACATATCGTTGGCGGCCTGAGGCCGCGGCGTCTCCCGCCTTCGATTCGGAGACAGGAACACTTGTTTGCACTTTGAGCATTTCGGTTACTCTGGAAGCTTTCGGAGCTCGGCTAAGTGTCGTACTTCTCGTCGCACTGGCTCGCCCAAAATAGGCAGTTGCCGATGCCGCTATAACATATCAGGATCACGGCGGCCAGGAAGACTACGCTGCACACAGTGCATGGCTTCCTCTCTAGGAAAAATCCTATTAAATACAGTACCATAAACATCACGTGTGTGTTCACCAATGCCGGGTTCACGGGCTTCGGGATCAGGAGCACGGGGATCAGCCATTGTAAACAATACATGTCGCAGGCGCGTGCGGTGCCGACTGTGTATCTACGGAGTGTGCGCCACGCCAATCAGTAACGGTGTCGCAATCGACATGGTTCGTGCGATATCTTCATCATTTTGTGTGGACAAGCACGAGCAAAAAATGTTGATGTGATGTGATCGCAATTTGCGATGTAATTTTGACAGCTGTCAAAATCATAGTGACGGCACCGTGTGCGTGCGTTCCAATCGACTTACATTTGTGTTTTGGTTAAGAATAAATTCACGTTAACTAAAATATTTTTTTTGTATTTCCGTTTATTTACAAATATTTTCACGATTATCAAAAATAAATTCTATGTTTTGTTATTAGTTCACTACTTTTGCGAATGCTACTCGCACATTATTTATTTTATGAATTACATACTCAGATTTTATACCAATTAGACTTTTAACCGCAAAATAGTATTAATACTGTCGTCCCTAAATGGACACATACCTTTTATTTCACAATTTTTGAAATTTAACGTGTGATCAATAATAATTTTGTGTTTTTTTTCTAGACGAGAGAACGGCGAGTAGAACGTTGACGCGCTAAATTTAACTCTAAATTAAATTTCCTACAAATACCGCACCGTTTGGCTGGCGCTTTGGCAGCGTATTGTAATTAATTATTGGCGTTATCTTTAGTGGTTCATTCTTAAAGTGTTACCATGGAAAAAGAGAGCGAACATTTCACGATTACACGTACCTACCTACCCGAGTAACAAAATATTAACTAATGGCGTAAGTACCCTACTCCTAGCCTACTCGATGTTTAAGACGTACCTCCTTACCTAATGTTCTTTCCTTTTTAATTCCTTTTTTGCCCCATGACACGGCTTTCAACGTAATATCTGACGATTGCCTAAACGATGTCTGACGTGAATATTTATTACCTACAACTTTTAATTTTACGAGTCTTGCTCTTTTGTGAACTAATCGTTCTCGCCTTTAAGTGATTGTACTGTAAGGACGATTAGGTACGCGTGCTATGTGTGTAATTAATTAGCGATAGGTACATATTACTTACTTAGTTAAATAGTTAAATTCCATGAGAATAATATAAAATAAGTTGCTTAAGCACCTGTGTTACGGATATCAGTAAAGAAAGAAAGAAAGAAAGAAATTATTTATTTGGTATGAAATTAAATTAACAACTGAGTGAACTTAAATTAAAATAGAGATTTAAACAAAACAATACAAAACAATTTTTTAAATACTTAATTCAATACCAAAAAGGTCTCCGCTCAGTATAAGGACATGGCGGCGCACAATGCCGTCACGGCCACTGGTATTCTGCGGAGGCCTTATAAATAGATGACGGCAGCCATCTACAGCAAACATCATCAACATCATCATAAATACTCTAATACAAAACCAATTGCACGACACTTATACATGAGAATACATCTACCCTTAAAACTAACTACAGTGGTTTATACAAGTATTTTTATAAACTACTGTAGTTAGATTTAAGTATTTAAATATATTTAATAACACACCCAGATACAAAACAAACTCCGATGTAACTATGCCACACCAATATTTTCCCCCGGCGGGAATCGAACCCTTGACTCTAGGAACTGTAGCCAGGGTAACTAACCACTGTCCCACCGAGCCTGTCAAAAGTCATGACGGAATGTCAGTAGGTATGTTAACATTTACGTCACTGCAGTAGTAGTAGTAGTGCGGTAAATAGTGCCTTCCGTTCGGCGGACTGGCCAACTCCGACTCGCACAGCTCAATACCAATGCGAGACTCCACGACTTGTCTCGTTGTTGCCGCAGCAGTGGTCTCCTCTTTCACGTCCCCCTTGCCCTCTAATATCGATGTTTCGGGGGGAGGGGTGAAACGGTTTTCAGGGTGAGTGCGACCGGCTCAATGTGGTACCTATATTGTGCCTGTCGACCTCATATTTGGATCTCACTACCGCTTACCATCAGGTGGAGTGAGGTCAACTTGTTAGCTCATTATAAAAAAAAATGCTAAGAACCAGATTCCACCAATACGATCTAATTACTTAAACACACCAATTTTATTGATATATTAAGGTGTAAAATCGACGCCATTCACCCAATCATTTATGTCATGCAAATTTGACAGGATTGAATAGGCTGTTCCCCTTACGAGAAAATTTAACCCAATAAAGATGCGATCTTGATTGTGTAAGTACATAATGTAATTAATTTTAACCTGTCTCACCCTCGTCTCTTCGTTAACAAACATAATTGTTTGTCTGGCGCCATTTGTAGTGAAGGTTCTCATGACAGTAGGTAATGACAGCGGGTGTTAACTGTTAAATACTTTTTAAAATTTTCTTTAATATTATTAAGATTTGTCTTCACTGTACTACTATTATTTTTTTACCATAATCCATCTAAGGTACCTCCTTAGGTACCTTAGTTAGATTTCGTAGAACCTAGGTTTTAAGAGTTGATCTTGAAGAAAGGTCAAATCTAAAGTACCCGTAATCGACGAGCGTGCATGAAGAGGTTGAAGGATGTGGAAGAAGGGAAAGTGGTGTGCCAGGACCGTAGCACATGGCAGGAAGTGATCTCTGACTATCCCCCTAGGAAATGGGCGTGATTCTACATATGTATGTAAGAGTCTGTACCTAATATACTTATTATACATAGCTCAGGAAATAAAATCAAATAAACGTGAGACGTTACTTTGAAGCGTTTTCAGTTAGATATTATGTGTTGGTCGAAACGTTCATTATTTAGTAATGAATCCCAGACTTCAATTTAGATTTGTCCTTTCCAAGCGTCTAAAACTCATTAAATTTATTTTGGGCCTGAATATCGGCAGATGTGAAAATAAAATACGAGTAGGTACCTCAAACGAATAAGTTGAAAAGGTAATTTACCTAAACTCTATTCTTTTACAAAGTACTTATATAAAAAAACCATAGCCTATACGTAATTTTTATTAAATTCAGTTTCAGCATTCAAATTAGTTGGTAGTTTGTACTTATTTCTTTACTTACTTATGCATTATTTGGGTAGGTATCTCTTAATAAGTTGAGTCGTTTTTTTTAAAAGTTATACTTATTAATTTGGCGTAAAAAATATACAGATGGACAGAATAAAATATTAAAGATAAATTAAGAGTAGCTAAAGAGTTTAATTATGGCGTATTTGGCGCATATTCGTTCAGCTCATTACCTTCGCGAACATCAGAATCCGGGATATTGAGAATTTAATTTAAAACATTCGCTTGGGACCATTAACCCTTAGGTATCTACGGGAAATGTAACGTAATGTAGGTAATGAACTTCTAACAAGATTGTTTACAGTTAACACATTTATTGAAGTTGAAAACAGTTTCTTTGTCTCAAGGGATCGCGAAAGACATTAAATAGGCTACTAAGATTGAACTCATGATCCTAGAAAGAGATTTTAATCCTGTCTCCCAAAATTGTGGGTGTAGGTAGGTACTTAGGTAACATACAACAAAGAGGCAATTTTGGAGCGCATGCGCCAAACAAGATGGAATCCGATCACCCCCTTGCCGAGAATTTCCCGCCAGTGACGTCCTGCCCTCGGAGCGGACGCCATTCGCCATTAAACCCTACAAATAAATAATAAAAAAAAACAAAAAAAATGAAATAAAGCCAGTGACATATCGTTAAACTTATCAAACTACAGTGCGTGGTACCAAATCATTGAGCCAGTGCAGTGTGAAAAATGCTGAATCATAAATCAATACATATGCTATCAATAAGCTCTGACATAATAGAAATTACCACAACCTTTTTGGGATACGTTTTAATGGTTCTCATCGCGTGCCACGACTCGGAAAACGATTCGTTCTAAATCGAATGCGATAATTTAATTCATTAAGGTATAAAATGACAATAAAAGGAATACGACAATAATTACAAAATAGATTATATTAATTAGACTATTAAGGTTAATCGGAATACTTAGTGAAAATGGCGAATACGGCTCATTTGATGAGGCGTCAGAGCTCGCGGGACCTGTACGCGCAGCGATCCATAGACAGGATGGAGATGAAGGAATTGAGGGGGCGCCTGGTGACCATGGAGAACGGGCATCCGTCCCACCGCGCGCACGTCATGTACGGAGCTACCAACGAGGCTTTCGAGGACACCAGCCCGAACAGGCGGTCCCCAGATACACCCACCAGCAAGGCCAGCTCGGTCGAGGAGAGGGGCAACTTCAAAGGCCCGGAGGGGGGAGGATGCGAAAGGGAATCTTGGGACAGCAAGCTGACTTTCCTCCTAGCTACAGTCGGCTACGCAGTCGGCCTGGGCAATGTCTGGCGCTTCCCTTATTTGGCCCAAAAGAACGGGGGTGGGGCGTTCTTGATCCCGTACTTCGTCATGTTGGCTATTGAGGGGATCCCGATTTTCTATTTGGAGCTGGCTATAGGGCAGCGTCTGAGGAAGGGTGCGATTGGCGTTTGGCACCAGGTGTCTCCGTACCTGGGCGGTATCGGGATTAGCTCGGCGGTGGTCTCCTTCAACGTGGCGCTGTACTACAACTCCATAATTGCCTGGTGCCTGTTCTATTTCGCGCAGAGTTTCCAAGCCGAGCTGCCGTGGTCTGAATGCCCGAAGAAGTACTTCCCGAACGGATCGTACATTTCCGAACCGGAGTGCGCGGTAAGTTGTCGGTTTTTTTAAAATTTGAATGTTCTAGTTTTACGAGTAACAACGATGTTATAAAGTGGTTGAAAGCTGCTTGAACTGATTCGAGAAAAGGATGGTACCTACCTTCAGCCGTGCCGGTTTTTGTTACAGTATCGTGATTGAGATTAAAATATTAATATTATATCTAAGCACTGTACTACATGAGTGTTCACAAATTTCTAAAATACCTGTACCATTGCTTTTGTGTTCATGGCGAAGAAATTTAGGATAATAATGAATCATAACTACTTACATGATCTAAACAGGAATATACCTACGAATATTATCTTAGTTACCCAGAGATAGGTAATTAACAGTCTTGTTAAATCCACAATCTCGGACTATCGTAACCCGCACTTAAGTGGCAAATACTCTAGGGAAGAAATTCGGGATACACGTGTCCCTAAGACGTACTTAGGTCTCTCGGCCGGCCCCATTAAAGAGGATTAATTGACCCACGTCAGACCATTCAGCTACTTGTTTTACTAACGGCCAATTCTAGTAAAGGATACAAATTGGCGGCGATTCCTTGCTATTCTTTAACTAATCTGCTCCGAAGTAAGTATTAGTAGATTTATCTATCTAACTTACACCTATCGTAATTCTAGTAAACTCGAATGTACTTATTAATTTAATAAATCCGAAAGTAACTCTGTCTGTCTGTCTGTTACGCTTTCACGAATAGAGTACTGGACCGATTTAAATGAAATTTGGTACAGATATAGTCCAGAGCCTAGGAAAGGCTACTTTTTAACCGACTGCGCTATAAGGAAGTAATGTTTTACCCGTTAAACGGACGTCTCTACGCGGACGGAGTCGCGGGCGGAAAGCTGTATTGCTGAAAAATTATGTATAATTTTGTCGATGTATGTATGTATACGTAATGTATAGGTAGTCAGTTCTTTCTCTATTAGTAGATTCTGCTTTTCAAGAACATTTGAAGATTTCGTTCAAGAAGATTTCGATACGCTGTCGATATCAAACTTAAGTAGGCATACTTAAGCTACGCCACTTGTGAGACGAAGCATAAGTTTAATCTTCGTAGAGATAGCTACTTGGCTTGAGCGAAGCTTATTCTCGGCTATGAAACGGTTTTAATTAGTTCGGTAATTAATTGGACCGATACAGCCTCGATAATTAAGAAAGCTTTGAAGGGTAGATGTATACAATCCATGCATAGTCTTGTTGATCGCTATGCATGTAATTATATTGAGCAGCTTTTATTATCTAGCTAGGTACTTGCTTACATCTGTCACTGCCGCCTTGTCGTCTATTGATAACAAGCTCTGCGTCAAGACCGAGAGTTCTGTTAGGAGATCTGTTAAGAAATTACTCAGCCCGGAGTCAGAAATGCGTTAAGCAGGCGGTCCTGCATCAGATGTCTGTTCGGTTGTTGGAACTATAAGTGAGAAAGCAGAGAGCACTTGAGTGAACTTGGGCATTATAATATATGTCCTGCGCAGTTGCATAATCTCCAATGAGGTATCCTGCCCCGGCTGCCATCAGTCGGACACCTTATTTACTTGTTCACATGCTAATAATTACCCAAAACCGGATCAATATAATATGTATTTATTTTGTTGAATGAGTTAAAAAATAGGCCCATACCAAACATAGTTACGTGGGCAGATTTTAGTACTATAATTTGAAATGACTGTAGCGTAAGTAGCATATTCGATATGGACTTGTAAAAAAACATAATTAATAATGTTTAACATTAATAATAGGTAGGTACGTAACATGGGTAAATGTTTCAACAGTTATTAAGGCCTACGTAGGTAATTGGTAACTAAGTACCTAACTAAAATAGTTTCATATGTTGAGATATTCAAGGAACGCAATGTATTAACGATGCAAGATTTGGGTAGAGCTTGGAATTTACACTGTTATTGAAGTAAGTTCTTAAAGTTCTTGAATACATTAAAGATAAAGACTAACTTGACAAATACTTTATTACAATTTTGGAGAAGTTGCTACGTACTTATTGTCACCACTTAACGAAGCGTTAAAATAAGCTTTATTTAGCCTAAATAGTTTGTCAACTGTAAGATCGGTAAAGTTTTTTAAACCAGACAGCCGTCACTGAAGCTTTGAGCGTATTCAATGACACACGCTCTCATTTCTTTGCTTAAGCGCGTAAGTACACCTGTTTTTTCTTCTTTCAAAGAAAGTGAAGCGAAATTATTCTGTGATTCTCCTGCCAGTGCACATTACTCATGAGTCGGGGTAATTTAGCTCAAAGCTTGAAAGCTTGAGACTTCGTGAAACTCAACAAGGCCCAGTTAATGGGCAGGTCGTTACCGACACGACTGTTGAAATAAGCTCAGAGAATGGAGTCAAGTACTTAGCTTTATACTCGTAGGACATGTTCTGGAGAGATTAGAGTTAATTTAGATCATTAAATAGACTGATAGCATTGTAAGGAGGCAAGTAATTACGGTAAAATATTGAAGTTGAAAGGAATTTAGATAAGAGAACGATAAGCCGTATAGGTCGCTATCAAAAAAATGTTTTTATATTAAGCGATCCGTCTACCAAAGGCTGAACCACAAAGTACATGAATAGCAACAGTTCTATATGAAACGGCTCTAAAAGTAAAAAAAAAAAACAGTTCTATTTTTTTCTTAGAAAATCATTTCAAGCAAGCACCAAACGCCAGCCAGTATTTGCTATGATACCTAATGGTTACTGAAAACGGATAGTTTATTTGACTTACAACCCGAATCGGATAGGCAGCTAATGAAATCCTATCCTGATCAAATAAGGCGTTATGTTAGCTGGATACATAATGGGGTCAATGGCCGGACGAGGACCAACTAGGGGTATTCTTGCCCCGATATGAGAAATTGAAGATCGGTATCCTTTAGAGGGTATTGTTGCGTTTGTTTGAAGAGTTTTATCGCTGGCTAAAGATTGTTCACGTTTTTCAATATATATGATAACATTGTGTTTTATGATATTGATAGTGGTGATTTCTATTTATTTTGGACCTCTACCTATTTCATTTCATATGGTAAATAGAAGTCGTTGACTTTTTGTGACCGAAGTGACTAGGATTTTGCTTACAGTTATCTAGGTACTCGCTCCGAGTAAATGAAGCATTATCTATTAACAATTTCAAACTCAAGCTTAAAATATTGATCGGTTAATGCTCAATTTTATCGTATATGTACATTTACACTCACTTATGTACCCTGTCACGCACAGCACATTTATTTTCATGTACAGATTGAGAAATAACACTAACCTTCCAAATTTACACAAAGTTTGAAAAACATCTATAATTGTGTTTGAATTATCCCTAAAACGGGCTTTTAAACATTATTCTAAAACCTGCTTCCAATAGCTTTACATCAAAGGGTCGCCCAAAAAATGGACGCAGCCAAATAAATCCGACCCGATCAAATTTCGGCCCTGCACCTTCTATGAGTAATGATTCTGCTGAGGTACGATAAATCAGGGCTGACAACTGAAAGGACCATGGAGTTAGGGTAAGTTTACTTGCTAGTGGGGCTTGGAGGAAGTTTTATGCTTGTTAGAAGACAATTTTGTGGTTATGTTGCCAGTAAATAAGATTTTGCGCTTGCAGCTTTTTGCTATGAAGAAGGATTTATGTTTGAATTAACGAATTAATTTGACGACTGGCTCGGTAGAACAGTGGTTAATGACCCACACTCACTCGCCCACTCACGCCCACTCGATGATAAGTAATTGTAGTTCGAACATTGGTGTTCGTTAAGTGTTAAGTGTGTTATTAAATATTTTGTGTACCCACCGTTAATTATATATCCGTAACACAAGTGCTTACTGGTGGTCAGAGATCGGGATTGTGTAATATATATTTTTTTTAATGAGCAATAAGCATACTACTAACGATACTTACTTTACTCATGTTAGTGATAATTGCAAACTCATTAAACGTCGAATTAAAAGCATCATTTTGGAGACTTCGTGTCGACACTTGTCAATCAATGATTGTAAATTAATCGGAACGATCCGACCTCAAAAAGTTTTGATTCAAATACTGTTCTCACTTCGACTCAAATTATCGAGTTGAGAACCCTGTTTTAAATCCATCTGACGTTGAAATATGGACTTTATTACGTTACAAATACGATCTGGTACGTGTTATTAAGCGGTAATCTTCGTAATCCGAACAAAAGCCCATCAATTTAGGGGATCCAATAACCGCAACATCTCTGTGAAGAGTTGCTGTGGCAATCAGGACTGGCTGTAGTATACAGCGCCGTTTTTTAACCGACTTCAAAAAAAGGAGGAGGTTCTCAATTCGTCTGTATGTATAATATTTTTTTTTTTTTTTTTTTATGTATGTTCACCGATATTTCCGTCAATTATAGACGGATTTCAAACATTTTTTTTTGGTTGGATAGAGTTCACTTCCGAGGTGGTCCCATTTTCACCAGTCTCGGATCTGATGATGGGATCCCGGAGAAATCGAGGGCAACCTTCAAATTTTATAGGGACATGTACCGCGTTTTGCATATTATCTGAAGTCATATTGGCATTTGCTTCTGGCAATCATAATCTTATGATGCTGAGCTGATGATGGAAGGTCAACTCCTTAGTAGTTATGAGTAAAAGAATAATTATTTCAATACTGTATACATATTGAGACTAACTAGTTATAATATCAGTAGCATTACAGGTGAGCTAAACTATTAGGTTGACCAGTCTAGGATCTGATGATGGGATCCAGGAGTAATCGAGGGCAACCCTCAAATTTTATAGGCACATGTACCGCGTTTTACATATTTTCTGAAGTTATATTGGCATTTGCTTCTGGCAATCATAATGTTATGATGCTGAGCTGATGATGGAAGGTCAACTCCTTAATAGTTGGGAGTAAAGGGATAATTCTTTCAAATCTGTGTACATATTGATACTACTAGTTATAATATCAGAATTATAGGTGAGCTGAACTAATAGGGTGTAAAAAAATGTAACACTAAAAAGGATGAAAAAAAATTGTAAACAAAAAAAAAACCGCCTTCAAAAACCCGACTCACTAAAAATTACAAAATAATATAATACGAACATTAATCTGGGTATGAATTTGATATGTTGTTGAAGGCGGTGCCAATTAAATTTTTGAGGAAAACTGCATGAAATATAAACGGCACCGCCTTCAACAACATATCAAATTCATACGAATTGTTTTTTTTTTTTTCATACTACCGATTTTAGTTCTTAGTTTTGCCGCTAGGGGCGCTGTACAAGTTTTTCATAGACATACGCTACTGATCAGTGAACTTCACACCTTTGAAGTTAAAGCCAGCCCTGGTTGTCATAATTTATATCCGAGTTCACTAATGTGTTGTTCCAGAATTGTATAACACGTTACAGGTACGAATACTTACCACTTCAGCGCTATTTACCATTATACAACTTACCACTATCTATAGCGAGTTACCACTCTCTATAGAATTTATTTCTATCGGAAACTACTACTAGTTACCTAAGTATGAGAAAGGAAGACGTACCACAGTAACAATAGTTATGCTGTTTTAATAATTGAGTTAAATGTACAATATTATATGTATTTACTATTTAAACTTTTAGTGTATGAGGTACTAGTGAACATTATAATAATTATATTTTACCGTTTACTCAACAAAATGTAACTGATTGCTACATGAATGACTTGACAATCCCTGAGTCGTTGAACCAACTTACTGATTACAGTAATATTATATGTTTCACTTGAAGTTTTCTGAGTTTTAAAACTAAAAACATTTCTTCCATTTTAAATTATTGTAGTTATTTCAAAATACCCGTTGTCTGAAATGCATGTAGTTGTCACCTATAAAAGTTTGCATTTAGCTAAATGCTCATCTTAGTCATGTTACTAATATTATACTTTTAATGTAATCTTTTTGGCGATCTTAAATAAATAAATTTTCTTGTGATTTATAAAACGTCATCAAAAATACGCAATATTACAAAAATGATGACTGTTTACAATAAAAAAGAATATCTTTCAAAATACCTCAAATTTCAAATGTCACATTTTAAAAATTAATTATATTTTTTCTTTTGAAAACGGCCGCGAATAAATATGATCTTCATTGAATGCTGCTAATTAAGCTCTTGTTTGAACGTTGCTTTCCTTTCAAAGGCCAATCGGATTACGTTACTAACTTGAACTTTACTCTGGGAGCTATTTCAGTCGTATTGGAGCTTTATTATTAAGTTGTATTCAACTATGTTCTATAAATAATGATTTACGCCAAATAATTTTTAATTGTGTTTTTTTGTGCTACACATAACACGAATGTCAAATTGAAATTGTTTTTTTTCTTTATGAATGTGAATTTTAAATTTTAAATTTACGAGTAAGGTTGAAAGCGATAGTTTAGGAACTACCAGAGTTTTGTTCGAATTGAATAGAATAATATCCGGTAAAGTGGCCGATCTCATTTAAGATCAGTCAAGTGCTCAGGACATATTATAGTGCACAAGTATGCGCGCAAACACAAGTATTAAATAAAAAAAAAAAATAGAAAGCTGTCCTATATCCTAAAAAAATGGTAGGTACATAAAACGGGTGAAAACCGCGGACGAGGTCACTGGTACAGCTAGTATAATATAAAGACTGAGAACTGACATCAGCTTTCTAACTAACTCCGCTTTATAGGAGAGTAATATTTCAGCGCTAATTCACGTGGATGGAGTTGTCGGCGGAAAGTTAATAATAAATTAATGCAACACCTATTTATACACCTTTCGGCTCAAAAGAAATGGTCGACGTCCGTAGGTCGACTTTGATGCTACACTAAGCGTGAAACTTCCCAGGGTTTTTGTTCTCGGTCCATTGTTGAAACGAGTTGGCAACTCGGCGAGCGGAATTTAAAATGGGCGGGGTCGCAAAGTTTTATACGAATGTAAATCTGTCAACGTTACGGCTACTAGCGCCTGCTGTTTCTAGTGTTTTACACTTTTAGGGACTAATATTCTTTTTTATGACGGCCGGGGTTGCCAGCGCGATATGCCTTATTTAATTAAAACTTGGTTTTGCTCTCCTAGTGACTATAACTTGCCGCTTGAGTTAAGTTTTTATTACTCACACTTTATGTATCGGTGCCCAGTATCTAGTAGATCGATAGTTGTGTAAGTTTAGAATATATCCTAAATAGAAATACAAATATTCAAAACGTGTTGGTAGATCACCATAAAAGTAGATGATATCATAAAATTAGTTTAAAAAGACTAGGTATTTACAAGGCTACAGACACGTGTAATAAACGACTACAGAAAAGTGTAAGAGTTAATCGTTTTATTGAAATATCACTACGTAGTATAAAGCAAAGTAAAATTTCCTACTAAAATCTTTAAAACTACTCATCGGATTTTGATGAGTTTTATTTATAGATAGGGGAGTTGAAGAGAAAGGTTTTCTCAAGAGAAGCTAGAAGAGGGCGGGGCACTAGTATAGAATATAACTTACTCCGTATGTAATTATAACGGAATTACATACAATTATTATTACATCTATGTAATGTGATATTGGAGGTCACATACCTAATGCTGATATATCTCTGGTTCGCAGCTTCTAATTTATTAAGTTAAGCTCTACCTCCCTAATATGCATACTAACATGTCGATTGGCCGTCTCTACCAAAGTCCGCCGAAAGTGGATTATAAATATGTAAAGAAAAACCATTTAAGCAGGACGAATTTTTTATTTATTTACACATCCCTTCTTTAGTCAGCCATTTTCCTTTGGAAAAAGGACAAGGGCAGAATAAACAAAATTGGATCCGTTTCGAGGCAAGGAAATTGAAGTGGCAAAGAGTCTTGTTCGTCTTGGACTTGGCAGATAAGCAAACAAACAGACAGTGAATACAGATCGAGATGTTTTCTAATTGATTTTGGTGTAGAGGGGAGGTCAGCTTTGTCATGCATTTTGTAAATTATAATATAATGTTTAATTAATTTTCTAATTATACCAAATTAAATACATATAATATATTTTGTACGCCCAAGGGCAGGACACGGAGATGCTAAATGTAATAGTTTAAGACCTACATAATTACCTGTGGACCACAAAATAAATAAATTTTGATTTTGATTTTGAAATTTAAAATTTTTAAGTGCTAGAGCTTGCACTAGCTGTTCTAATATTTAGAAAAACGGAAACGTCTGGGCGCTATTCCTTGAAGGAGTGTTCGAGTCCCGGACCGCGGTTAGGCAGTTGAATTCTTTCCGTTTTTCTAAATTGTATTTGTCATGCATTTTGTTAAGCGTGTATGATTTTAATTTTACACTTAAGTTACCATCAAATTAAGACATCTACACAGAAATCGTATCTATTTGTATTTAGTCCGTGCAATGTCTTGTCAATGTGTTAAAGTATTTGTTTTATTTTTTTGACTACGCCTAGTTATCACCGGACTTGCAAAGGAGCAGATGGCTCTCACCCCTAATATTTTTATATACGTTTGCTGAAAATAAGGTGCAATAGATATGCAATAGATAGAACTGTTCGAATCACAAGAGGTATGGGATAGCGAGGATAAAAGCCAAATTCCTTCGCTACCTTTCATATCTATCTACGCCAGTCCCTTCAGTAGGACTCAACCTATAGATACAGTACTAAGGGTTCTGACCTTTTATTACTTATTTATTTATTTATTTTTGGGAAACATACAATTACACTAAGCACATAAAGATAGAAAATACATAAATTGCACATAAATCAGTGAAGTTTCCACCGTTTGAATTACGAGTTTTTAGGAATTTTGCATTGGTTTTAGAACTTAGATAGATCAACAAATAAAGGTGGTGATTTTGTCGCCAGAGACACGTAAAGGGTTAAACACAAAAGTCAAAGTACAAATCGTAAACATAAAGACTACTAGCAAACAATTTAAACTGGGACACGCAGTCAAACTTGTCGGTGTCCCGAATTTACCCTTGAAAGGAAAACATCTTGAGGGTTTTCTGTTTAATAGAACCGTTTTCCCCCCGAAGGGTAGAAAACGGATATTTAGGTTTCAGCCGTAGCTTGAACCACTTGAGATTACGCTTCAATGATTCCGAGCTCTTTCTCGCTTACACCTACCATCCCCACTGTGTCTACGCTGTTGCTGTCTCTTTCCCACATAGCAGCGCGGCTGTGCGGCGCGTTCGCCGCGCTCTCCAGTACTTTTGAAGGAGCCGGCAAGGACCCTGAAGGTGTGGTTCAAGCTACGGCTGAAACCTAAATATCCGTTTTCTACCCTTCGGGGGGAAAACGGTTCTATTTAGGTGTTCGAGCCTACGCTTGAACCACTTGAGACGTGTTTATATTCTGCCGGCGCTGCTAATGCGTACTGTGACTAGGTATATTAGGTAATATGAGTATAAAATAAGAGATGTAGCTGAATTTAGAAACTAGATATATTAAGATTTAACAAAATATGTATTCAACAAAAAATAAATAAACTAATTATAAACAGCCTCCTTTAATTTACAGGGTAGAGAAATCATCACTTAAAACCCTTGCCATTGATTGATTGTGACAAGGACTATCAACTGCGGGCGTCTCCCGAAAATAATGGTTGAAGAATGTGTTTTTCGATCTCCAGTTTCCTCGTTTTAGGATTTCATCGATGTCGTATCTGTTATTGGCCCAGTTTTCAGATGCAACTGCGGCCCGGAAGCTACCAGCTGATGCAGAGATACCGGCCTCACGGAAGACCGTTCGTATCCATCCAGCGATAACGGTCCGCGATGCCTCTTTTGCTGTTCCCCTCGTAGTTATAAATAATCTATCCAAGTTTTTACTATGTCGTCGCTCTTGGGAAGCAGTGATGGATTTTCTTATCCAAGACACAATATTTAAGCGATCATGATTATCATTATATTTAAGAACCCAACCCGATTGCCTATAGGAGCCAGAATCGGATTTGGAGCCAAATTCCGGCCACAAAATGATTTCATCTTGATTATCGATTATTGATCCTTGCTTTATGCTCAACAAGGTTAGGTCGTGTACCCGCCTTCCTGAAGCTAATAGGAGAAGGACACAGGTATGTCTGAAAATTTGGAAAAGGCTGTTCTCGTTTACGTCATAAGCTTTAAGAAAATCTAATAGGTCGTTTATTTTCCAGGGTATAGGTTTCTTTACTGAAGGGTGCTTTAAAAAGACTGCCTTCATTGCGTGTTTTACTAGGTAGCTTGAGGAGAGTTCTTCTGTGCGTTGAGGGTTAGCAAAAGTAGTGACTACAGATTTGTGTAACGCTATAGTGCGAGGTGCCAGTTTTGCGTTATTACAAAGATAACAAATATATCTTGCCAGATCTGCTGGACTGGGGTCATTAACAGATATATTATTATTACAAGCCCACTTTAGCCATCGGGACCAGGCGGGTTTGTACGTCTTAATGGTAGATTTTCTCCAAGATGTCTCAAGGAGTTTTAAGTCTATGTTGGACCAATCTTTCACGAGGTCGGCCCAGCCCGTACTTTCCAGACCAATAAATTTAAGTTTTCGACCTGTGGTGGTGGAAGGTTCGTTCGGAGATCTATCAAGTTGTATTTCAGGTCTGTTATTGGTGATGGCGGGCAGAGTGCTCGCTTCTTCAGGTCGGCTTCCCAGAAAGCTTTGTTCCAACATGGGGCTACTATTAAGAATATGCCTTTCGAAGAGTTCAGGTGGCGTATGACTCGAGGTATTAGTGACGGAGGTGGGAAAATCCATCCCAGTCTGAATTCCCACGTTCTGCTGAAAGCATCTGTGTATAGGCTGTGTGTATCCTTCGCATCTTCGCTGACATACGCTGGTACCACGGCAGATCTTCTTGATGCAAAAAGATCGACCACAGGGGTGCCGAACATTCGAAATATCTTCCGAGTGGCCTGAGGGCTGAGGTGCCATTCCGGGAGGCCCTTCTCTCGCGAAAGACTGTCTGCCAACCCGTTGTAAATTCCCGGTATGTAACGTGCTATAAGATAGCAACGTTGTCTCTGACAAAGTTCCAAAATCTTCTCCGAGGTTTTTAGTAGCCTCGTGGATTTCGTTCCGCCTTGCTTCATGATGTAGGCAACTGTAGTCCGGTTGTCTGTCTGCAACATTATGGTTTTGCCTTGCAACATTGGGAGGACTTTTTGAGATGACTTCGTATAGAGTGTAAAGCTCTTTTTGGTTGCTGTGCCATCTTCTCTGGTGTATTGTCCACGCGCCCCAAAATTTCCGACCGTTCACTACGGCGCCCCAGCCTCTGTCCGCTGCGTCTGTCGTTATGAATATAGACGGTTCCGGTATGAATATTGGGGAGTCTTTTTGAATATTCGTTTTCCACCAATATAGAGCTTGTATGGCGCGAGGAGACATCGGAAATCTTACATTCGGTTTTCGCTCTGGTAAGCGGTTCGACTCTCGCTGGAGAGCCCGACTGTGAAGACGCCCCAGAGGTACTACGAACGAAGCGAAGTTCAATTTTCCTAAGATGACTTTTGCATCCTGCCAACTCCAACGTTTTCTTTTTATTAACTGTTCCAGGTGAATCAGGAGGTGAACTGTTTTCTCTTTCGATAGTGACTTTCGGTTTAATTTTGTATCCCACGTAATACCTAGGTACTCTAATTTTGTCGTAGCAATCTTTGATGATTTTTCTTGATTTATTTGCCAGCCTAATTTCTGCAAGAATTTGATTACTTGTTTGGCTTGATTTTGTAGAACATTCGGGTCTTTGTGAATGATGAGGAAATCGTCGAGGTATACTAATATAGTTATGCCCTGCCCCCTTAGAGTATGTGCAATCCAGTTTGTGATTTTGGCGAAAGCTGCTGGTGCACTTGCCAATCCGAAGGGGAGGCACGTCATTTGATACACTTTTCCTTGAAAACTGAGAGACAAAAATCGACGGTGACTGTGGGTGACAGGCAGGTGGAAATATGCCTGTGATATGTCCAGTTTCATCATATAACTGTTCTCCTCTAGGAGAGTAGGTATCTTTAGGTGATTTAAAAGGCGAAATTTGGGCGCTAGAACATATTTGTTTAGACCTTTTAAATTGAATATTGGGCGAAAGGTACCGTCTGGCTTCTTTCGAAGAAACATTTCCGAGAGAAATCCGCTTTCGTAATGGCTTTCTTGGATTGCGCGCGATCGCAATAGATCCTGAATCTGCTTTTCCATTGCTGTCGAAACCCTGGTTCGGAATCGAAAGATGTTTTCGCGTGAGAATTTTCGGATTGGCGGTTTTGATATGAATGGAATTTTGTAGCCTGTGACAAAACTTTGAATCAGTTTTGGTGCTGCTTTCCAAGATTTTGCGAAGGTTTTTAAGCGCCCGGCCCTGAATGAGTCATTAGGGTTCCGTAGCCAAAATGGCAAAAACGGAACCCTTATAGTTTCGTCATGTCCGTCTGTCCGTCTGTCCGTCTGTCCGTCTGTCCGTCTGTCACAGCCGATTTACTCGGAAACTATAAGTACTACAGTGATGAAATTTGATGGGAATATGTGTTGTATGAACCGCTACAAAAATATGACACTAAATAGTAAAAAGAATTGGGGTGGGGCCCCCATACATGTAACTGAGGGATGAAATTTTTTTTCGATGTACATACCCGTGTGGGGTATCAATGGAAAGGTCTTTTAAAATGATATAAAGTTTTCTAAAAACATTTTTCTTAAAGTGAACGGTTTTTGAGATATCAGCTCTCAAAGTCGTAAAAGTATGTCCCCTCTATTTTTATAACTACGGGGTATAAAATTCTAAAAAAAATAGAGGTGATGCATGCTAATTAACTCTTTCAACGATTTTTGGTTTGATCAAAGTATCTCTTATAGTTTTTGAGATAGGTTGATTTTTATTATATTTGCTGCTACGGAACCCTTTGTGCGCGAGCCCGACTCGCACTTGGCCGGTTTTTTCTTTTATCTTCCGCCCAGTGTTTTTTAAATTGTTGATTTCGTTTTTGATGAGGCTGCTTTTGTGTTTGCAATCTAAAGTTATGTTGTTTGGTTGTATTGCGGGCAGCACTGTTATTAGCTTTTGGGTAATGGTAGGGTCGAACATTGTCCCTCGAAGGCTGTTGTGATCGTGTACCTTTCGGTCTGTCTCCTGGCCAAGAGTTGGTTGACCTCTTTCTCTTGAGGTAAGGAAAAAACTTTCTGATATCACTATTAGAGCAGTCTTTTACCGCTTTAGATAACGCTTCGTCAGAAAAGAGATGTGTTTCAGAGGGAGGTATTTCATGCAGTATATCGTTCAAAGCTTTATTTTGTGGTTTAAATATACCTCTTCTCTGCTCTATAATTTCTGCTCTCCGGCCACAGACATATTGTAATAGGGCGTCAGATTTTTTTCTAAACGTAGAGTCGGTATTTAAAAATTCGTTGCCAATTTTGTTTTTCATTTCTTGGGGCAGCTGGTCTACTAATTTTTGAAATATCTTCCTTTGTTGTAAGAGTCCGTGTGTGATAGCGCCTAATGTCAGGTCAAACTTTTCGAGCACGGCAGAAGACTTCCATGGTGGGGCTATGCTAACAAGTAGATCGTTAACTTTGAGAGCGCAAAATGCGGGTGATGCTTGGAATTGCTTCTGCGTCTCCGAATATCTGACGTTTCGCCATCCCTCTTGACCGAATTGTTGGCATTGGATTCCTTGTTTGAGAAAATCCGGATTAGTTGCGGCCATTTTAGGTTCAGTTATAGTCGTAGAAGGATCAAAGTCAAAAGATCCGGTATTTTTGGAATGTAAATCGGCTAGTTCTCTTTGAGCGTCCGATATTTTCGCTCGCAATTCATCCTCTCTGGTTGAGAAATTATTATTTGTGGAGCACTCGGTAATGCAATCCTGTTGAGCGGGTTCGACCTCGTCATCCGATTGTGTGCTGTCGGGTAAGGAATCGAAAGACGTGTCTAAGTTACGGCGATTTGTTACTTCTTTTGGTGGTTTTTGTTTTGATAAAATCCTTTCTATGTTGTCATTTTGTTTGTTTTGGATTTTAATTAGACGGTTGAACATTTCCATTTGTTGATTTAGCACTGCTGCCAACAGATGGTCGCTACTACCCTGCCCGTGACTTCTAAACTGATGAGAGGTTGACGATTGCTTAGATGGGGTATCTTCCAATACTATGTCCTGCTCATGGTGTCGTTTCCTTCCTGAAGAGCATTCTGGGGCTGGCGCATTAGGAGTGGACGGCCCAGGTGAAGGACTAGCCAAGGTTCGTTGGTTTTGTTGCAAATCAGAGGAGGCCCTGCTGCGATTTGTCAACTTGCTTCTTATAGTCCGTACAGCATCTACGAACGCGTAGTAGTATTTACCTGAGCCGTGAATTTTCGCCATAATGCTATGCGGTAAAGTGTACTAAGGCTCGACCTAGAGGCCAGCGCAGGATTTTGCCCTAATGTTTCTGTATTTTCTCTCTGATAATGATGATGAGTCAGGTGCAAAAGCTCGACCCAGGTCAGCAGTCGGAATAGCGAATCTCAATTTACTCTCTATTTTTGATGAGACCTCGTCACCAAAAAGGTCCGCAAATGAAATATCATTTACCTCCCATGAACGCCAATCATCAGGGAAATT
The DNA here is from genome assembly GCA_039566165.1 of Maruca vitrata. Taxonomy (NCBI): domain Eukaryota; kingdom Metazoa; phylum Arthropoda; class Insecta; order Lepidoptera; family Crambidae; genus Maruca; species Maruca vitrata. The sequence continues at coordinate 2,810,882 of CM076922.1, read as the reverse complement.
TTCGTCAATTATGTTTATGACTGTTGCGAAAATCTCCTCTTCTCCATCTGGACATGGACGAGTAGACAATTCGCCCATCGTAGTTATTTTAGACGTCATGATCTGGAAAGATGATGAAAAAGTATTTTCAGCCTAAATAGAAGTTATCTCACTGGACATGTAGTGTCTCATCAAGCAATGGACGTCGTGACTGACATCGTCGTCCCGAGTTAGCAAGCGACGTAGTCGTCTGGCTAGTATGCGACACAGCGTCGCCTTACCGACGGCGTCGTGTCGCCTGACGCCTTAAGTGAGCGTCGTGTAGCACGAGAAAGACGCTGAAGTGTCGCCCTAGTGGTGTCGTCGTCTCCAGCATGCTACACTTTGACGTGTCGCCTTAGCCGTAGGCTCGTATGTCGTCTTTGCGAGGTGATACGACATGCCGTCTCGATCCGGCAGAAAAGTGTTTTAGGGTGTCTAAGAGAGCACCAGACGTCGCTGGGCCACAGGGCGCCGAGCGGTATGTAGTATTAGAATGTATATGTTACGGTTAATGTGGATAGTGCGGTTATTATGTATAATTACAGGTAACTATGCATAATTAACAGTGCTCGTGGTAAAGGTGGTAAAAACTATCGAATTACTTACATTTACCGGTAGTTATATAAAATTACCATACCCTTTGTGTAAATGTGGTTAATATTAAAATCAAACTGACTTGATTGGCTCGGTGAAACAATGGTTTTGTTACTGACCCTGGCTGGCGGTTCCAAGAGTCCTGGGTTTGATTCCCACTCGGGACAAATATTTGTGTGATGAACATCGGTGTTTGTTCCGTGTCTAGATGTGATTATGTTTTAAGTATGTATTTATAAATAAATATGTACGATGCCAATAGTACAAGCTGTGCTTATGTGAAGTGTCCCAAGTATTTATTTATTTATTTAAACATCTAAATCAATGTTTATTAGAATAAAAACAATTTCATTCTAGTCCTAATTATATTAAAATTTGTTTACAAACATCGGACAAACATAAATATTCCTCAAATATCAAGAGATTAAACCTTCTGTTCGGTTAAGTAAAACATAAAATATATTCTCATTAAATTAACAAATAAAATATGGGGGTAAGTTTGTATATGAAACTCCGACAATTTTGAACTGTGGCACGTAAAATTTGGAAGGGGCCGTAGGTCAGATACTGTAAAGATGCACTAAGAATAGAATTCTAAATTTTAACCCGAACCCGAAATTCTAACAGGAAACAGGAATTAGCGGGAAAATATTAGAACTGCTTAAGTTTGATGCTTGAAATTTGGCATGCTGGTACCTCATTAAACTAAAAGCTTAATCGCAACAGGATATTGCAAAATTCCCTCGGAAACGGGAGTTAGCGGGAAAAAACTTTTGTAAGAAAACATCTAAACCGCGTAAGATAGAAGATTGAAATTTGGCTTGCAGGTGCCCTAATAGACGTAAAGCTTAAATGCAACGCGATATCGTAAAATTCTTACGGAATCGGTAGTTACTGGGAAAAAACTTTTGTATGTTGTAAAATCCTGTAGTCGACGAGAACGAAGTCGCGGGCACAACTAGTTATAAAAATAAAGTCCAGTCCAAGAAACCAAACTTCATGTTTGGTTTTTAAAAAAATATAATCTTATAAAAATGAAGTTAAATAAAATTGAAAATTGGCAGGCAATTATCAGTGAAACTTTCTCGTTAATATATTTTTGCAGGTTTGAGATTTGTGACATTTGGAATTGCAGAGTAATTGTGATTTTTGTCAGCAATGTCAACATTTACCTCAGTCGCGCGGGAGTTTTATATAATTACCGGTAAATTTGAATAATTCACTACATTAACCATGTGCGTCGGTAATTATCTACAATTACCGGTGATTATAGATAATTACCGATTGCTCACATTGACCGTAACATATATATAATATTATATAGGTACTCACGAAATATAACTGCGGCGCGCTGGTCACGCGCTTCGAGTTCGAAATTCAAAAGCGTACTGGAGAGCGCGGCGAACGCGCCGCACAGCCGCGCTGCTATGTGGGAAAGAGACAGCAACAGCGTAGACACAGTGGGGATGGTAGGTGTAAGCGAGAAAGAGCTCGGAATCATTGAAGCGTAATCTCAAGTGGTTCAAGCGTAGGCTCGAACACCTAAATCAGCGATTTAATTCTAATTGTCGACCGCGGTTCCTTCGCGATCCGGTTTTTCCATTTATTTAGGGCACCATCTGTAAATAATTGCGGGATGTTAGAGAAGCCGAGGCCTTGGAGATTAGGCGGTGGTCGGCACCTTTTGGTCCAGGGCCAACTGGGTAACGCGATATGACATTTAGCGTCGCATATTCGTGGATTAGGTACACGAGGCATTATATATCTTACTAGTGACCCGCCCTCGCTTCGCTTTGGGTAAATTTTACATAAAACCTTCCTTAAGAATCACTCTATCTATTAAAAAAACCGGATCAAAATCCGTTGCGTAGTTTTAAAGATCTAAGCATAGGTACATACGGACATACAGCGAAAGCGACTTTGTTTTATACTATGTATTGATGAGCTTTTACATTGTGTTTCTCTTCTGTTAAGTTGTGTTGTAGATATAAAATAACTAGAACTGTTATTAGGTATGGTATGTAATGTTTATTGTAGAACATTCGGGTCTTTGTGAATGATGAGGAAATCGTCGAGGTATACTAATATAGTTATGCCCTGCCCCCTTAGAGTATGTGCAATCCAGTTTGTGATTTTGGCGAAAGCTGCTGGTGCACTTGCCAATCCGAAGGGGAGGCACGTCATTTGATACACTTTTCCTTGAAAACTGAGAGACAAAAATCGACGGTGACTGTGGGTGACAGGCAGGTGGAAATATGCCTGTGATATGTCCAGTTTCATCATATAACTGTTCTCCTCTAGGAGAGTAGGTATCTTTAGGTGATTTAAAAGGCGAAATTTGGGCGCTAGAACATATTTGTTTAGACCTTTTAAATTGAATATTGGGCGAAAGGTACCGTCTGGCTTCTTTCGAAGAAACATTTCCGAGAGAAATCCGCTTTCGTAATGGCTTTCTTGGATTGCGCGCGATCGCAATAGATCCTGAATCTGCTTTTCCATTGCTGTCGAAACCCTGGTTCGGAATCGAAAGATGTTTTCGCGTGAGAATTTTCGGATTGGCGGTTTTGATATGAATGGAATTTTGTAGCCTGTGACAAAACTTTGAATCAGTTTTGGTGCTGCTTTCCAAGATTTTGCGAAGGTTTTTAAGCGCCCGGCCCTGAATGAGTCATTAGGGTTCCGTAGCCAAAATGGCAAAAACGGAACCCTTATAGTTTCGTCATGTCCGTCTGTCCGTCTGTCCGTCTGTCCGTCTGTCCGTCTGTCACAGCCGATTTACTCGGAAACTATAAGTACTACAGTGATGAAATTTGATGGGAATATGTGTTGTATGAACCGCTACAAAAATATGACACTAAATAGTAAAAAAAAGAATTGGGGGTGGGGCCCCCCATACATGTAACTGAGGGATGAAATTTTTTTTTTCGATGTACATACCCGTGTGGGGTATCAATGGAAAGGTCTTTTAAAATGATATAAAGTTTTCTAAAAAACATTTTTCTTAAAGTGAACGGTTTTTGAGATATCAGCTCTCAAAGTCGTAAAAAGTATGTCCCCCCCCCTCTATTTTTATAACTACGGGGTATAAAATTCTAAAAAAAATAGAGGTGATGCATGCTAATTAACTCTTTCAACGATTTTTGGTTTGATCAAAGTATCTCTTATAGTTTTTGAGATAGGTTGATTTTTATTATATTTGCTGCTACGGAACCCTTTGTGCGCGAGCCCGACTCGCACTTGGCCGGTTTTTTCTTTTATCTTCCGCCCAGTGTTTTTTAAATTGTTGATTTCGTTTTTGATGAGGCTGCTTTTGTGTTTGCAATCTAAAGTTATGTTGTTTGGTTGTATTGCGGGCAGCACTGTTATTAGCTTTTGGGTAATGGTAGGGTCGAACATTGTCCCTCGAAGGCTGTTGTGATCGTGTACCTTTCGGTCTGTCTCCTGGCCAAGAGTTGGTTGACCTCTTTCTCTTGAGGTAAGGAAAAAACTTTCTGATATCACTATTAGAGCAGTCTTTTACCGCTTTAGATAACGCTTCGTCAGAAAAGAGATGTGTTTCAGAGGGAGGTATTTCATGCAGTATATCGTTCAAAGCTTTATTTTGTGGTTTAAATATACCTCTTCTCTGCTCTATAATTTCTGCTCTCCGGCCACAGACATATTGTAATAGGGCGTCAGATTTTTTTCTAAACGTAGAGTCGGTATTTAAAAATTCGTTGCCAATTTTGTTTTTCATTTCTTGGGGCAGCTGGTCTACTAATTTTTGAAATATCTTCCTTTGTTGTAAGAGTCCGTGTGTGATAGCGCCTAATGTCAGGTCAAACTTTTCGAGCACGGCAGAAGACTTCCATGGTGGGGCTATGCTAACAAGTAGATCGTTAACTTTGAGAGCGCAAAATGCGGGTGATGCTTGGAATTGCTTCTGCGTCTCCGAATATCTGACGTTTCGCCATCCCTCTTGACCGAATTGTTGGCATTGGATTCCTTGTTTGAGAAAAATCCGGATTAGTTGCGGCCATTTTAGGTTCAGTTATAGTCGTAGAAGGATCAAAGTCAAAAGATCCGGTATTTTTTGGAATGTAAATCGGCTAGTTCTCTTTGAGCGTCCGATATTTTCGCTCGCAATTCATCCTCTCTGGTTGAGAAATTATTATTTGTGGAGCACTCGGTAATGCAATCCTGTTGAGCGGGTTCGACCTCGTCATCCGATTGTGTGCTGTCGGGTAAGGAATCGAAAGACGTGTCTAAGTTACGGCGATTTGTTACTTCTTTTGGTGGTTTTTGTTTTGATAAAATCCTTTCTATGTTGTCATTTTGTTTGTTTTGGATTTTAATTAGACGGTTGAACATTTCCATTTGTTGATTTAGCACTGCTGCCAACAGATGGTCGCTACTACCCTGCCCGTGACTTCTAAACTGATGAGAGGTTGACGATTGCTTAGATGGGGTATCTTCCAATACTATGTCCTGCTCATGGTGTCGTTTCCTTCCTGAAGAGCATTCTGGGGCTGGCGCATTAGGAGTGGACGGCCCAGGTGAAGGACTAGCCAAGGTTCGTTGGTTTTGTTGCAAATCAGAGGAGGCCCTGCTGCGATTTGTCAACTTGCTTCTTATAGTCCGTACAGCATCTACGAACGCGTAGTAGTATTTACCTGAGCCGTGAATTTTCGCCATAATGCTATGCGGTGAGTGTACTAAGGCTCGACCTAGAGGCCAGCGCAGGATTTTTGCCCTAATGTTTCTGTATTTTCTCTCTGATAATGATGATGAGTCAGGTGCAAAAGCTCGACCCAGGTCAGCAGTCGGAATAGCGAATCTCAATTTACTCTCTATTTTTGATGAGACCTCGTCACCAAAAGATCCGCAAATGAAATATCATTTACCTCCCATGAACGCCAATCATCAGGGAAATTTTCGTCAATTATGTTTATGACTGTTGCGAAAATCTCCTCTTCTCCATCTGGACATGGACGAGTAGACAATTCGCCCATCGTAGTTATTTTAGACGTCATGATCTGGAAAGATGATGAAAAAGTATTTTCAGCCTAAATAGAAGTTATCTCACTGGACATGTAGTGTCTCATCAAGCAATGGACGTCGTGACTGACATCGTCGTCCCGAGTTAGCAAGCGACGTAGTCGTCTGGCTAGTATGCGACACAGCGTCGCCTTACCGACGGCGTCGTGTCGCCTGACGCCTTAAGTGAGCGTCGTGTAGCACGAGAAAGACGCTGAAGTGTCGCCCTAGTGGTGTCGTCGTCTCCAGCATGCTACACTTTGACGTGTCGCCTTAGCCGTAGGCTCGTATGTCGTCTTTGCGAGGTGATACGACATGCCGTCTCGATCCGGGAGAAAAAGTGTTTTAGGGTGTCTAAGAGAGCACCAGACGTCGCTGGGCCACAGGGCGCCGAGCGGTATGTAGTATTAGAATGTATATGTTACGGTTAATGTGGATAGTGCGGTTATTATGTATAATTACAGGTAACTATGCATAATTAACAGTGCTCGTGGTAAAGGTGGTAAAAACTATCGAATTACTTACATTTACCGGTAGTTATATAAAATTACCATACCCTTTGTGTAAATGTGGTTAATATTAAAATCAAACTGACTTGATTGGCTCGGTGAAACAATGGTTTTGTTACTGACCCTGGCTGGCGGTTCCAAGAGTCCTGGGTTTGATTCCCACTCGGGACAAATATTTGTGTGATGAACATCGGTGTTTGTTCCGTGTCTAGATGTGATTATGTTTTAAGTATGTATTTATAAATAAATATGTACGATGCCAATAGTACAAGCTGTGCTTATGTGAAGTGTCCCAAGTATTTATTTATTTATTTAAACATCTAAATCAATGTTTATTAGAATAAAAACAATTTCATTCTAGTCCTAATTATATTAAAATTTGTTTACAAACATCGGACAAACATAAATATTCCTCAAATATCAAGAGATTAAACCTTCTGTTCGGTTAAGTAAAACATAAAATATATTCTCATTAAATTAACAAATAAAATATGGGGGTAAGTTTGTATATGAAACTCCGACAATTTTGAACTGTGGCACGTAAAATTTGGAAGGGGCCGTAGGTCAGATACTGTAAAGATGCACTAAGAATAGAATTCTAAATTTTAACCCGAACCCGAAATTCTAACAGGAAACAGGAATTAGCGGGAAAATATTAGAACTGCTTAAGTTTGATGCTTGAAATTTGGCATGCTGGTACCTCATTAAACTAAAAGCTTAATCGCAACAGGATATTGCAAAATTCCCTCGGAAACGGGAGTTAGCGGGAAAAAACTTTTGTAAGAAAACATCTAAACCGCGTAAGATAGAAGATTGAAATTTGGCTTGCAGGTGCCCTAATAGACGTAAAGCTTAAATGCAACGCGATATCGTAAAATTCTTACGGAATCGGTAGTTACTGGGAAAAAACTTTTGTATGTTGTAAAATCCTGTAGTCGACGAGAACGAAGTCGCGGGCACAACTAGTTATAAAAATAAAGTCCAGTCCAAGAAACCAAACTTCATGTTTGGTTTTTAAAAAAATATAATCTTATAAAAATGAAGTTAAATAAAATTGAAAATTGGCAGGCAATTATCAGTGAAACTTTCTCGTTAATATATTTTTGCAGGTTTGAGATTTGTGACATTTGGAATTGCAGAGTAATTGTGATTTTTGTCAGCAATGTCAACATTTACCTCAGTCGCGCGGGAGTTTTATATAATTACCGGTAAATTTGAATAATTCACTACATTAACCATGTGCGTCGGTAATTATCTACAATTACCGGTGATTATAGATAATTACCGATTGCTCACATTGACCGTAACATATATATAATATTATATAGGTACTCACGAAATATAACTGCGGCGCGCTGGTCACGCGCTTCGAGTTCGAAATTCAAAAGCGTACTGGAGAGCGCGGCGAACGCGCCGCACAGCCGCGCTGCTATGTGGGAAAGAGACAGCAACAGCGTAGACACAGTGGGGATGGTAGGTGTAAGCGAGAAAGAGCTCGGAATCATTGAAGCGTAATCTCAAGTGGTTCAAGCGTAGGCTCGAACACCTAAATCAGCGATTTAATTCTAATTGTCGACCGCGGTTCCTTCGCGATCCGGTTTTTCCATTTATTTAGGGCACCATCTGTAAATAATTGCGGGATGTTAGAGAAGCCGAGGCCTTGGAGATTAGGCGGTGGTCGGCACCTTTTGGTCCAGGGCCAACTGGGTAACGCGATATGACATTTAGCGTCGCATATTCGTGGATTAGGTACACGAGGCATTATATATCTTACTAGTGACCCGCCCTCGCTTCGCTTTGGGTAAATTTTACATAAAACCTTCCTTAAGAATCACTCTATCTATTAAAAAAACCGGATCAAAATCCGTTGCGTAGTTTTAAAGATCTAAGCATAGGTACATACGGACATACAGCGAAAGCGACTTTGTTTTATACTATGTATTGATGAGCTTTTACATTGTGTTTCTCTTCTGTTAAGTTGTGTTGTAGATATAAAATAACTAGAACTGTTATTAGGTATGGTATGTAATGTTTATTGTATGTACACAGCACTTAACATTAGAAAACACTTCATAAAATGGATGTCATCATCATCATCATCAATCATCATCATCAGACCAAATAAGTCCCCATTGCTGACGCACGGGCCTACCCTAAACTAGGGATACAGTAAGGCCTTAGTCAACCTTAGAATTTCTTCGAAGGTGTGCAGATTTCCTCACGATGTTTTCCTTTACCGTTAAATCGTCGACTAAGTGTCGATGACCGAGTGGTTAGGTCGTTGAATGCCATGCAAGAGGTCGCCAGTTCAAATCCGCTTGTGTTTTTTTGAAAAACTTGAAATACATATGTACAAAAATTGATGCAATACCTACTATTCATACTTAGCTGCACAGAAATCGGGAACACACGCTCTCAAGATAATAAACAAATACTAATTAATCTATAACGTTTCTAAATACAAATGACATAAAAAAGTATATAATATAATACATCCAAAGTTCATGTTATATTTTATGAGAATCGGTCTTCAGTGGCATTGATAAAAGCCGTATAAAAGCGAGTTATTAGATATCGTATTGTTCGAAGCCATCCGCCCGTTATTTCATGACGGCCAGTGATTGATGAAAGCTTTCAATCCCAGTTATTTCTGAAACAAAGGAAGAACATGATAGTAACTATGTTTAGCCACAAGTGGTTGGATTCTATATTTACCGATGTTGGGTTGATATTGATTAGTGATGTAATTTTGGTTGAAAACGTTCAATAGTTTTTATTTTGTTTGGAGGTTTTGAGTTGTCGAAAGGCTCCCGAAAAAATTTACAGCCGTTTTTTAGGACCTCACGTAACAGTGCCGTTGCTTTTTTTTTAAATAATAATAATAAATATAAATATTTGGGACATTTCCTCACACGGTCATCTGACCCCAAACAAAGCAAACCTTGTACTATGGGCGTCAGAGACTGATATACATACATATATATTTGTAATACATACTTAAATACATAATCACACCCAGACTCGGAACAAACGCCGATGTTCATCACACAAATATTTGTCCCGAGTGGGAATCGAACCCACGACTCTCGGAACCGCCAGTCAGGGTCACTAACCACTGTTCCACCGAGCCAGTCAATAATATATTTTCAAACAAGTAAACAAAAACACAAAAGAGGTCGTAATCCATAAATCCACAGTGATGTTTCAATTTAGCGTTAAACTCCTCAAATTAAAAGGAAGTGCTTACTCCCTTCGCAAAAACGGGATATCGTTAAGCAAACTGCGCTAAGAAGTGGCGAGGCCACGTTTATAAAGGCCGCCACTAATCTGTCTTCTTGGCTCGGCAGCTGTTTGCCATTTGTCTTCAAATACTTCCTTTGTTTTTCTTTTATAGCCAGGTCCCAGCATTAATCAAATTAAAAATGAAATAATAAATAAATAAATATTACACAACATCACATACATTGATCTGATCCCGTGGAAAGTAGCTTAAGCACTTGTGTTACGGAAATCAGGATCAACAGTGGATACACAAATAAACTTAAATATATTTAATAATAAAGTGTTATCCAACTTTATCCCCACGGGACAGGCTCAGCCTAGTGTGGGGATCAGATGTTTAAAAAACGATGTAAAATGTTTTTCTGGTAATAAATTATTTGTATTTGTATTTGTATTAATACACCCAGACTAAATATTTAACAACATCACATACATTGATCTGATTGAACAATTTGGCCAATTCTTTTTTTAAAATGTTTGTTGAAGCGCGTGAAAAAAATCGAATAATTGCCGGGAAAACCCTAAAAACAGCCCTTTTCTTTTTCACATTTTTTGACAAGACGAAGTCTGTCGGGAATCAGAAACAGTGGATACATATATATGTATATACTTAAATATATTTAATAACACACCCAGACACGGAACAAACACCGATGTTCGTCACACAAATATTTGTCCCGGGTGGGAATCGAATTCACGACTCTTGGAACCGTAGGAACTAAACCTGGGTCACTACTACTCTTCCACCGAGCCAGTCAAACATGAGCAAAGCCAAAGAACGTAAAAAAAACATCAATCACTTTTGAATGAATTTATACGCTCTTCTTTTTTACGAAATAAGAATTTCGAACTTTAAAAATATGTATATACTTTAACCGTATTTTTAAGTAACTTAGTTTTGAAGAAATCGATGCCTTGTATTGCCGAACCACACATTTGGTAAGGCATCAATTTTGCTTTATATCAAACCTAAGGAATACAAATTATCTACACTAAATTACGTTGTCCTTACAAAAGGCCAGACGAACACACACCTTTAGCTATTTTGTCACGACTATTACATGAAATAAAATACCTTAAGATTAAGAGCTTTTGAATTGAGCATTAATCTCGCTTTTCTACCTCCTTAAATCGTTTGCAATTCGTCGTAATCACATATTCGAGAGGGTTTTGACCTTTGTATGTATCCTTTGACCTTGAACATATGTAGCGACCTTTAGGCTCTTTGATGACCTTTGGATATTGTCAGTGACCTTTAGCCGAAAGCTCGTTACGTTATATTGAATGAATATGCTTTTCGGTACTTGATAGGATGGGGCGAGTTGTGATTTACAGTTTTTGAAGTATTGTTATAAAGATTACCTACTTTTCATAAAGTTATCTTTCTAGGAACTTAACTGAAGTATTATCTAACACCTAAAGTATTTTAGTTGACTATTTACAGAATTAAAAGCAATAAACGTGTAGTGAGTGAGTGTTTCTGTAATACATACATATAAAGTACATTTAACACAATTAAAAAATATAACTACTACTACTACTTTTTTTCCTAACTGACATCCGATGATCCCGCAAGATGATGAGGACTTGCGGGGGAGCGGATGGTTCTCACCCCTTTAAAAATATAACAACATATTCTATGTTAATAAATATTTTTAACCAGTTAATTCTTCTTGTACAGTTAAAGTGGTCGCTTTAAATATCGGAATACATTTGCGTCTTGCAAGTTATGTTCAATGTGTGGTTTTATTTAGCCATAGATAGCGTTGATCGGTTTACTATTAATAGATATTTAACAAATAAGGCCCAATGTAAGACATGGAAGGTCTATGAGTATTTATAACCTGCTTATCGTCTGCCTGCGTGGGTTGTTTGCCCCAATTTATATTCTAATCCCTTTAAGAAATAGGTACCAAAATGTTTTGCTTCGTTCCAATCTCGTCACAACATTTGAAAATAGAACATAATAGTTTTGAATTAGAATTCACGTAAGCTTCTGAATAAATATATCTTTTGTAATTTTTTTTTCTAACTGACATACGATGATAGCTAGGAGTAGCCTTGTCTTCATCACCGGACTTGCGGGGAGCGGATGGCTTTATAGGCACTAATTCGAACATCGGTGTTTGTTCCGTGTCTGGGTGTGTTATTACATATATTTAAGTGTATCCACTATCGTTTCCGATTTCCGTAACACAAGTCCTTAAGCTACATACCACGGGATCAGATGGATGTATATGATGTTGTGAAATATATTTTATTTCATTTTATTCCATTCCTAACGCCTGCTCTGATTCTAAACATAATCATTTGGAGACCAGAACGTTTTGAGCTCTTTACAGTACGTGGTCACGAGAAGGCAAATAAGAATAATTTTAAACGTATATTCTATTCTGTGTGTAAGGCTGGAAACTGCTCGCGCGACACGGTACAAATGGTTAAGTTTGTATGATCAGCAAGTTCTCAGTTCAGTTTGCTTTCTTACTTACTCTATCGACGCCATAATTCTTCACAGCGTCCACCTTGGCGGCCGATCTCAATTGAGATCAGCCAAGTGCGCAGGACATATTATAGTGCACAAGTGTGCGCGCAAACACAAGTGCACTCTCTATTCCCTTACTCTCATAGTTCGGTGAGACGGCAATCCGACATGACCGATGAGAGATCGGGCGCAGGACCACCGGCTTAACGTGCTTTCCGAGGCACGGGCGTTCAACCGCCAACATCCTAACTCCGGGCTGAGTAATTTCATTACAGAAAACTCACACAAATTTTGCCCGACCCCGGACTCGAACCGGGGACCTCTCGGTCCTAACGCGGCACTTGCTACCAATAGACCATCGAGGCAGTTAAACACACAACATTTATATACAGTCCACGAAGACCGTTGTGACGTTGGCTGCACCGTGACCGGAGTGCCGAGTGGGCGGGGCGTGGGCTGAATGCAGTGTTGTGCAACTTGCAATCCGTGTGCGCCGGGAATTCTAAACTTGTGGATTCCCGGAGGATGTTACAAATGTCGTTCAGTTTGAAATAGCCTGTTTGAATAGCTTGGGCTTCTGCTTGTGATGGCGTTCGTGTGAAGTTGTTATTAAGTCTTAGATTATTTGAATATATCCGGGATATTTGCCATGTTATCTTATTCAGATGAGTTTTCTATGTTTCGATACTATTGCAAGCGCCATGGTTACGGGTCAACTGGTTGAGTCAAAATAATTTATACCTAAGTAATTCCTTTATGTACCTACAGATTGAGATGACATAGGCTTCAAAATTTAAGTTGCGTTAACCGCAACACAGTATTGCAAACCGGATTTGTAGAGCAGTTCCTCAAATAAGTGTGCACAAAAGTAAAGACAAATAGGTTAGCTAAAAAAATAAGAAAACAAGCTCTAAAACCCCTTTGAAATCATATATCTACAATCTGCAGGTACCGACTACAATCGGAATGAAATTCTTCAACTGTCTGTCATACAAATCTGGTATCAACACACATCATGACAACGCTTATCAAGGCTTAAATCTTTTTTATGTAGAAAAAGTACCTACTTGTTTATAGAAGGTAAATATTATACGAGTGGCGCCTATTCCTTTCGATTCCTTACAATGCGGTAGGATCGGTAAAGTTCATCTATCGATTTCCTTCTTTGAAAGAGTTTCTAGTTAGACTCCGGCCGTATTATGTAACGGTAACCCTTGAGTCTGGAACGCTTGCTTGGAAGTTTGCAATATTTTCGCTAGTAAGTATAGAAAATGTTGTAAGTTGTTGTAAAGAAATAATTTAATGATTTAGTTAGATATTAAACGTATGTTAATTATTATATATTAGGCACTTTGCTCATATACGGCATGTTTTATATAGAGATTGAATTATATTTTCTGTATACAATACCAGCTTTCCCCCGTACGTGCATGTTATGAGGAGGGAAGAAAGCCATGTAACTAGAAGTGATGAGTATAAATGTCAATGGACGTAACGGTAGAGGCAGGCCGAAGAAGACATGGATGGATTGCGTGAGAGATGATATGGGAGTGAAAGGAGTAGACACAGAGATGACGAATGATAGGCCCGAGTGGATGAAATTCACATGTTGCGCCGACCCCACTCAGCGTGGGATAAGGGCAGGAGAATGATGATGAATACCAGCTTTCCGCCGTAAAACAACACCCCTTTATAGGGAAATCGGTTAAAAAGTAGTCTATGTTCTTTCTCAGGCTCTAGAATATATCTGTACCAAATTTCATTTAAATCGGTTCAGCGTGATTGCGTTACTCACAGACAGACAAACAAACCTTCGCATTTATAATATTAGTAACGATAATGGGCTTGCTTTGTGCTCGTAAACAGTTCGATGACTACTCCAGTACCTATCGTGTGCGATAGAGTCTGAGATTGACAAATAATCTGTCCGCTGAACTTTAAGCTTCGTATAACTCAGAATAATATCAGCCCGTCTAGAATATTGCCCGGGAAAGAGTTGAATGCCTGTCTGAGCGAACAGCCTGACAGGGTGTCTGCAATAGAAGTTCATATTTTAAAGTGTCTTTTATTGTTATCTGAGACGTTTTGACATTTATTCGGTAGAACACTTCAAGATGGCGACATCTGGTGTCAAATATAGGTGATAAATATAGGGTTTGTTTGTCAATTCTTTGTTCTTCTTTGACTGTCATATGTGTGTTTTAGCTCAAGTTTTGTGTTTTAAAGTAATATTGTAATTAGTTGTGTACTTGTTTACGTTATGTGTATAAATGATTTCTATTCTATTCTATTAACAAATTGACGTAATATAAGGCGTCCGATTGATTTCAGCCATGGCGGCCGATCTCAATTGAGATCAGCCAAGTGCGCAGGACATATTATAGTGCACAAGTGTTCGCGCAAACACTAGTGCATTCTCTATTCCCTTACTCTCATAATTCGGTGAGACGGCAATCCGGCATGACCGATGAGATATGATTGATAGAATAAAATGACAATATTAAAGTTCAATTGTGTATTGTGCTCACTGATTCATGCATGAAAGATTTGAATCGTGGAAATCCAATAACACATACATCACAACATTTTGTTTTATATTATACATTGCATTCTTTTTCTGTTGCATCTCTAATGTTACAATCTAATATTCAATGATTGAATATTTCTGTTTGAATATGTTTAACGTGAACAAGTTACAACTGTAGCCTATTTGCTTGAAAATAAGTCCTAAAGTCACAACTGAATGCTTTCATCTGTCCTGTCATCAATTTCGCTGAAGCTTTTAGCGTAAGTTATCAAAGTTGTAATGTATTCGGCATCCAACCTTGCGTTGCGGTAGTACGAGACAGAGCCATCTTGTTTCAAAGTTACTACATGCCCGTGCCAGCATATTGTATAGGTATTGTGTAGATATGGACATGTAAGTAAGTTAGTATAATAAATGGGTTCAATATAAATAAATATTACACAACATCACATACATTGATCTGATCCCGTGGTAAGTAGCTTAAGCACTTGTGTTACGGATTTCATAATCAACAGTGGATACACAAATAAACTTAAACATATTGAAGAACAAACCCAGATACAGAACAAACACCTATGTTCATCACACAAATATTAGTCCCGGGTGGGAATCGAACCCACGACTCTTGGAACCGGTTGGTAGGGACTGACCCTGTTTATGAAGTACTCGTTTATAAACGAAGGAAACATATTGACACCATGGCATGGACATGGAATTCTGGGCAGTACTAATTTAAAATGTTTTGCCATATACTCAAAACAAGGAGAGATACAAATCAATACTCTCGCTATACAATATTAACAGCAAATAGATTTATTAGTAAAAGGAAAACATGGATGAATAGTTTTATAGCATAGATATAGACATGTCCGAATTGGGTCTGTCTGTATTTATTTTATTATTATAATATAGTAGTATAATTGTAAAGATATTTATTTATGTATTTTTATTGTATGTGTCGTTTGCCTTCTCCTTAGATCGTTTAGTAATTAATTTTTTAAAATTTTTATTTTTATTATTTAGTTTAATGCTCTTGATTCTTGGTTGTTTTTTCTTTTTGTTTTGTTTGATTATATCTGTGTCATCGCCAAAAAACCAAAAAGGTACGGCCAGAATATCAGTGCTGCAGGAGCTCTTGTTGAGCTTCTGCAGTCTATGCTGAGGCACGTACCTTGTTGGTCACTGATGTGAAATATTCGTTTTATATATTATGTTGTGTTAATTTGTATTATTTTATGTTAAATTTATTTTTTCTTATAATATGTGTATATGTGACCAATTAATTCTATTCTATTCTTTTCTATAGCGTCATTATGTACCTATGTATTAATAATTGCCATTGTATATACACCGTGAAATTTTAGTGGTTGTTTTCCCGTGGCAGAACGACTTGCCTTTAGTAATACTATCGAATCATGCAAATTATTTCTCGAAAAAAAAAAATTTTTTTTTTCGATTTTTCAGAATAATAATTTTCCAACTCGAAAACGAGAGATGCTATCGTTGTTTTTGAAGATGTGACGTATTCAGGTACTGCTTGCCACATGAAATCGATGCTTAAAGCTAAAGAAGCTCTACACCCTAAGTCATAAAGCGGTTCGAACGTGTTTTCGAGTTACGGTTTAACCTTTCGTAAAACCGGCATTTATTGATTTTACCAAAAAAGAACTGCACACATCTTTTGTACTACTAAGATAGAATCATTTTACTGCGGGAAAACAACCACTAAAATTTCACGGTGTAGACTTGTATTAATGAAACAGCCAATTTCAAAATAGTATTGATCACCAAAATGGCTTGGTAGTTGACTCGCATCATAAACGTACATTATTATTGAGAGCTCGGCTAGTAAGTCACAAAAATAAATGGATAATATCAACTTGATAACACAATCTGTAAAGATGTTTTTAGGTCTCTAAAGTTTTTTCATCAAGACCGGTTCTAACGTGAACTTCCAACTTTCCAATATCGATTTCATAAGACCGTCACGTCGTTGTTGTTTTTCTGCCGGAGACTGTAGCCCGGGTGTTGTGTTGTTCAGAGTTCAGGCTACCTAGGTAGGTACATCGGCGGTACTAGTTTTATCGGAGAAAGTTTTTAAAGCTGGTTTACCACCATTCGAACGCGTATTTGAGTCTAAAAAAGACAAAATGTTACTATGTTAGTATTCCTAATTGCTGGCTTGGCATTGATACTAAAACAAACGATAAAATGAATATAAACGGAATCGCAATGTTGAACGTATATCGAGTTATTTGATCTCCGCTCACGAAGTATTCCATTCAATTATGATTGCTCGGTTAGATCGCTACGGTGCTACGAGTCTCGTAGCGATTTAACAAGGCTACGGAGCGCGGCCGTAGTACGGTAGACTTACGAGTACGTAGCTTATGTAAATTGAAATGTAGATATTTTGATCGATTAATTTTTTTCTTGTCTCATACTGAATAATGTTGTTTTATGACTTAGTAAACTAATTGTAACTGTTCTAAGTTAAAAATACTTAGGATTATTTCAATAAGCATATTATTAGGTAATAAATAAAAAAAATCGTTATTAAACTTTAGATGGTAAAATTTATGTGTATTGAGTTTAAGATAGCTCGTAAAATAATTCGAAAATATTCTTAAACATTTTTTAGAGTCTTGACCACGGGTAACGAATTAGAATTTCTTACAAATTAATTAAAAAATGATTATCCTGCTAATGGATTAAAGTTGCGAAATTAAAAAATTCTTTATGAAAAATGTTTCTTAAGAGGTTTTAATTGCGAAGCAAGAAGAATTTGTGCGTTTCTAACTTTTGGCTATGGTATATACAAAAAGATTTTGTTAAACATTTAAGTTTGTGGAAGCTAGTAACAGTCTTTTATGTAAGGGTGATATGGGGCTACACTAAATAACCTAGGTACATTTGAAATAAAACCTAGGTACAATTACATACAAATTATAACTTACATTTTTATTTTATATAATTAGTCGTGTCGATATGTAAGTACTTGAACCATTTTTTATCAAGCTAGTTCATAGCATCATCATCATCAGCCCATATACATACATCCCCACTGCTGGGGCACGGGCCTACCCTAAACCAGGGCGAAGAAGCCTTAGTCAACCACGCTAGCCATATGTGGGTTGGTCGACTACACAAGCTTAGAATTACTTCATAGGCAAGTTTCCTCACGATGTTTTACTTCGCCGTTTAAGCGTCGAATAATCGTACATATGAATTCATAAAAAGCTAGTAGAAGTACTAGGTTTCTTTCATGAAGTCGAGAGCTATCATAAACTGCCGTTAGTGTAAAACTAAAGTTACTGTTCCTCTTTTTAAAAACTAACATAAAAATAACACAAGTTCTTAGCACGATTGTTACGGTTTGAGACAAAAGAGTCAAAGGCGTGTGTGGTCTAATACAAGACAAGGGATGTTACGACTGGGTCGGATCTCGCATTTCCTTTGCGATTTGAAGATAGCGTCCTCCAGAGCCGTATTTGGTAAGTAGGTTCTTATATTGGGTTCCGCATCTTCACTGCCTTTACATGAACTTATATACAGGGGTGAATTATTTATACTCACATAATATATTTAAATAATTTGTGTTGATGTAATGATAATAAATACGGTTTTTATGAAGCCAATAAAGTTACTCTTCCAAATGGTATTCTTTATGTTTTGATAATGGGTCGTAATGTGGTCTAACTGATATCATTAGATCATAAAAGTGTTACTGTCAGGTTCATGTAACCTAGGCATATATATATAAATGCTTAAAGTAATTGATTAGCCGTGCATTAAGGATTATGTCATTTCTTAATTAACAGGATTAGGACCTGCCCCATCATTTATGTATATTCGTATATTATGTAGTATGTACAGACGGTAATTTGATCTGCGTACATCGAGCTTAAGCGATAATTAGACATGAGAATTCAACGCAGTACCGTATAATAGTATCTATATATCGTGTATACAGTTTGATGGAAGTTAGTGTTACCATAATTGCCTTTACTTACAGTCTACTAAACATAATATTAAATGTACTTTTATGTGTACAATAAATGAGTATAAAAAATACAATACCAGGTGGAGCAAAAACCATCATCGTATACAATTCATAGAAATTTCTCTAGGAAATGTGTATAATGCTTAAAATAACCCGTAACTTTTTATTATAAGAAATAATATCGGGAATAATATTTTAGTATAATAAATGTGTAAACTGACTGGTGGCCCGGACTAAGAGGTTTAGTTCCTATTTTCTGCCACGTGTATTAAGGCATGGAATGCCCTTCCAGCTCATGTTTTCCCAACATCCTATGATCCCGGGCTGTACAGGCGGGGCCTGAAACGCCATTTTAGCAGGCCTTCAGGGTGAGTGCGACAGGCTCCATATTATGGTCTATTGTGCCTGTCGATCTCATATTTGGAACTCACTACCACTTACCATAAGGTGGAGTGAGGTCATCTTGTTAGCCTATATAAAAAAGAAACATAATATATAAGACACAATTCCTAGCAAATCTATACATTTCCTTAATAGCATTCGGAAATGTACATAATACATCTTTGACTGAATCCGTTGAACAGTGGTTAGTGACCCTGGCTACGGTTCAAAGAGTCGTGATTCAATCCCCACCCGGGACAAAAATTTATGTGACTAACATTTGTCTATGTCCCTTGTGTATTTTTTTTATCTATGTATGTATATCAGATTTCGAAGCTACTAACACTTATTTAGGATCAGATAGCCGTATCTAGAAATGTCCAAACATTAAAAAGTAACTTCGAGTTACCTAAATCCGACTCTGGGATATATTAAGAAAAGTCTGTTCACAATAATCGACCTTATGACTTTGGCTTAAGAACCTAACGTATCATTTGCTCCACATCTGATGTCTGTGGGGTGTTATCTCATTTCCTCAATGAGCTTTGTAACGACTCGGGGTTAGGAAAGGATTAGGGCGAAGAATGAGATTTAGACTATGTAATTACTTACTTATGATAACTATGCATACCTATAGACAAGTTCATTACATAAATAAATATCTGGGGCATTTATAATATTACGCAGAAGTATTTCCCTATATTTGTTACTTACATATTTTCCAAAAGTGTAGCCTTTATCTAAACAGTACATGACAGTGATTTCTAAAAATATTATTTAATCAACTGATTTTATTTCATGTTTCTAAGTAAAGGATCAATTATTAAAATAATAATAATTTGCTCATTGCATGTTTGACATTTGCAAAAAATAAAACCATTACTTAAACACTGTTGATTTAAAATACTTACAGTCTAATTTTACATTTCTACTAGGTATTATTTAATCGCGGTAATATGTATGTATTGTACGTACAAATAGACGATTTCAGAGGTGAAAAAAATTGTATACTAATAATTCAGTTATTGTATGCTTGTATACGTATATATTATTTAGTATAATTAGTTTAGTGTCGTATATGTATTAAATATTTGTCTTTATGGGTCTACACGCGTTATTAGGAGTAGCAAATACATAGCTACTTACTGCCCGACGTTTCGACTGGGTTACACCAATCGTGGTCGCGAGCGAACTGGCGCCGCCCGTCTTCGTCTGCCACAGCGGTTGTGAATTTCTTGATCCACCCCCGAACAAGTGTAATTGGACAGGCACTAGAAAGGTGATAACAGATATTTCAAGAAACCTATTTGGTTTTCTAATTAGGGCCGGTACCTTTTACATAGTTAAAATATTTGCGTCACCTAACTTAAATAAAATTGGTGTTGTATCATAATTCCTTTTTTTTTAATTTTAGGTGTCAATTAAAGGAAATTTCGCATAATGCATTGAAAATGACTGCATTAAAAAGTAAAAATCGCCAAAAACTGTTCAAAGATGGTCTTCATTCCTAAGTGTCGATATGCGTTTAGAAAAAAAATCTTTTCGATATTCATGTTTCCTCGTCTCAGTGGAATTGAGTAATAAAATGTCGGCATCTGTCGGAATGTGATACGCCCGAGCTGGCTGGAGCTTTATGGGGCAATAAAATAAATTATCGTAAATATTTCCTTCTGTCTTATAATAAATGTTGGCTCGATGGTGCATTGGATTGTGCCCCAAGAGTCATGGTTTCGATTCCCACTCGGGACAAATATTTGTTTGATCATTGGCGTATTAAAATTATACAATTAGCGTAGACATATGTAAGATTTTAGACTTTCGCGTTCCATTACACTAAAATAAGTCTTTATGGGTCTACACGCGATATTAGGAGTAGCAAATTACATAGCTACTTACTGCCCGACGTTTCGACTGGGTTACACCAATCGTGGTCGCGAGCGAACTCTTAGCGTAGACATAGATTGGCGGATATAATAATAATAATGGAATACTGAAAAGACAAATCAATAAAAGACAATGAGCGATTCTTGATTAGGAAATTGCTATGTAAGTTTAAAGTTATAGTACCTACTTTGACTAAATTTAAATTTATGAAACTAAATTTAATGAAATTATCTCATCATAACTGAATAGTTGCTTAGATCTTGGGGTCGATTTTGAAACATGTTATTAAACTTGCCTAAGTACCTACTAACCTTAGAGGAAACCTGCACACCTATAAAGAAATTCTAAAGTTGTGTAATCGACCAACCCGCATTTGCCCAGCGTGGTTGAGAAAGGTTTGATCGCCCTAGTTTGGGGTAGGCCCGTGCCCCAGCAGTGGGGACGTATATGATGAAGTATCTACTAACTGCTAAAACTCAAATATCATGCGACACTTGATTTATGAATATTTGCGAAGCCTTGTGTGAGAAGACCTTTCACTTCATTACATTAAATCACCAAGCATATATAGACATTTATATATATCTACATGAAATGACGTCTGCACTTTACAGACAGTTTCCGCATAACAGCCATTGATGAAGGCATCTCATCAATGCAAAGAAGCTTTCGTTAGCAATTAAAGGGCGTTATTAATTAATTGGCTTTAACAGGACGAAGGATGGGCGCAAGAAAGGACCCGCAATCCTGATTTAAAGATAAGAGTCGTCAGCCAGTTACCAGCTGTCTTAGAGACATCATTCTTTATTAAATCGCACAGTTTCATTCGTTACTACGGTCCAGAAAAGATTTTATTCGTCTGACTGAGTGGTATGATTGCATACTTCTTACTGTTCGTTTTTAATCTGACTCTTGAATCAAACTGAAATTGATATCTAATAATTCATGTAGGCATACCGAAGAGGCTGAGAAAAAAAACAATAAATATTGGTGTTTATGGGTCTACTCGCGATATTAGAAGTAGCTATGTATTTCTTAGCTACTTACTGCCCGACGTTTCGACTGGGTTACACCAATCATGGTCGCGAGCGAACTAAGACCCATAAAGACTAATATTTAGTGTAATGGCACGCGAAAGCTTACAATTCCAAAAAAAACTCTATCTATAAAAATCTAGATCAACGCAATCCAAAGATATAGCCATTTTTTTTAAACAGAGAAAAAAACCTACTAAGAACTACTTAAACACCAGGAATATTGAAATTTGGATAAAAATAATTAATAGCCTTCCAACGACTCTGTACGCGTGAAGGCGGATATCACGTAAATCATAACTGCGAATCTTTATAGCGAAACCGGTTAAAAGTAGCCTTTTTCAGGCTCTATTTGTGTACCAAATTTAGTTTAGTCACTACTTTGGGTTGAAAGTGCAACAGACAGAATTACTTTCACATTTTTTTTTATTTTTTAGTGAGTGACTCGCCCTTAGTAGGGAAGGAAAGAGGTTGCATTCTTATCTCGCACATGGTAAACACATTCAGGCAGGAATATTTATTAATTGAATCCCTAGATTGTAACATTCCAGGATACTAAAAGATGAAAATTTATATAGCAGTTGCGTTCCAAACGATCAAAACAAGGTAAAGTGAATTTTAAATTTGAAAAACTAATTGCATTCATGACCACGCCTGAACGGGGACTAATCACTATCGGTGGTGGCGCCACCCGTGGCTATCGGGTAAAATGTGGTGGAAAAATTCGCATTGATGACTCAACACCTGTGTAGCTCAGTTGGAAGAGCATCCGACGCGATATCGGAAGGTCCGGTCGTTCAAGTCCCCGTTCAGGCGGGGTCATGAATGCGAATTCTTTCAAATTTTAAATATACATTGACCTTTAATGGCATTAAAATCAACAAATAAAAACCAAAAAAGGTGTGTTTAGCTGTATTATTGGATTTTCACAGCATATATATAATATACATTAACCAAATAAACATGGCCGTCTTTTATTTTTTTAATATCCTGAGCATACAGCATCAGTTTGCATAGCTGAGTAGGTACGTACTTGTGGGGCCTTTTGACGCGCGGCCCGGACATCGATCGGGCATGACTGTGGGCTAATTGTTCCCACACAGGCGGGGTAGGGTTATGTTATACCACGGTTTTAGGGAAAGGGTTAAAACGGGAACTATACACACAGTGCCGTAACTAGCCTTTTATGCGCCCGGTGCGAGCTTTCAAAACTGCGCCCTTGAAAAATGCTCTAATCAGGCTCTGACAATAAAGTGGACAAATGTGCATAAAAATAAATCTATCTATTTTTTGTTTACGAAAGTACTTTGGTAGATTTCGTTAAGATAAAAATTGATTATTCAAAAATATTTGCCCAAATACAGAAATGACACAAAGTACTCGTAAGAATTTTGCAATATCGCGTTACAAGTACGCTTTACGTTCATTAGGGTACCTGCATGCCAAATTTCAATAATCTATCTTATGCAGTTTCGATTTTCTCATACAAAAGTTTTTTCCCGCTAATTCCCTTCCCAGTAAAAAAATTGCAATATCCTGTTGCAACTAAGCTTTAAGTTTACCAAGGTACCTGCATGCCAAATTTTAAGCGTCTTACTTAAGGGGTTTGAATTTTTCATACAAAAGGATTTTCCCGATTATTCCCGTTCCCGTGAGAATTCTGTTATATATGTATACCTAATATTAAGTTAGTCGTAAGTACGCATGCGCGGGCTGCGTCCCGCGCGCCATGTTGTCGGGCCCCGCGCTTCGCGGCGCCGAATAAACCAGTGCGCAACGAACCAGCGTTTGACTCACCCGCTCCCCGCATCGCCGGCTCCTTACGTAATTATATACATACTTAACAGTGGCGACGTTTTTAAACATTTACCTACCCAGTTACGCGTGTTGTATTTATTAGTGATCAATAGAAATGTTTAGTTCACAAATTGGAAACTTTTTAACATTCGACCACACAGCCCAATGTTGGGCCACGTACAACGGACGCTTAAAACAATTTTACATCGCAAATGGGATAAACGACGAGTCCGACAAGGGCGGGAATCGGCGGAAGGCAATTTTGCTGAGTGCACTCGAGGAGCAGACGTACGGCCTCGTACTAAATTTGGCCCAGCCGAAAACGATCGAGGAGGTGCCGTATGATGACGTGGTAAAGCTACTGGACGACCATTTCACCCCCAAAAGGATTGGGTTTGGTGAGCGCCATAAGTTTTATGCGGCCACACAACAAGATGGCGAGTCGCATTCCCAATGGGCGGCGAGACTGCGCGGCCTCACCGCGCATTGCGGTTTCGCCAGCATGGAGGAGTCTCTTCGTGACAAATTCATTATGGGAATGCGGCCGGGAGCTGAAAAGGAGCATTTATATGCGCAAGATTTGGAAGGGTTGACACTCGCAAAGGCGTTGGAGAAAGCGGAAAACTGCCGCGGCGCGCCCCGACGCGCCCGCGGACACGCAGCTCTTCAACATCGCGAAACGTGGCAAAGTGAAGTGCAGTGTGTGTGGGTTTACCAACCATAAGTCGTCGGAATGTAGATATGCTACTTATGTGTGTAGGAAATGTAATGTAAAGGGTCATCTGCGTCGCATGTGCTCCAAAGTTAATTATGTGGAGGTCGACGGCGGTGACAAGTCTGACGATTACGGTAAGGTGTTTCAAATACGTTCTTTAAGGGGAGAGCCTATGGTAGAAACGGTTTATATAGAAAAAGTGCCCTTAAAGTTTGAAATCGATAGCGGGTCTGCCGTGTCCGTCATATCGGAGGATTTTTATAACACTCATTTCAAACATGTGCCATTATCAGCTCCCCACAAGCGGCTCATGTCGTACACCGGCGCGCGCATCGCGTGCGCGGGCGCGCTGCGGCGCGCGGTCTCGTACGGGGGCCGCACGAGCGCGCTCGACCTGTACGTCGTCCGGGACGGAGGCCCACCGCTCTTGGGTCGGGACTTCTTATCTAATTTTCAATTAGAATTAACGCGAGTGAATTATTGCGCCGGTACAGACATTATCGTAAAGCTACAAAATAAGTATTCAGAGCTGTGGTCGGACAGGTTAGGTACATTTAACAAACATAAAGTAAAACTAAATTTGAAAGATAATGCAAAACCATTTTTTTTCAAACCCCGTCCAGTCGCTTTCGCCCTTCGCGATAAAGTAGGCAAGGAAATAGATAGGTTGGTGTCGCTGGGGGTCCTCGTGCCGGTGGAGCACGCGGACTACGCCTCGCACAACTGCTTGTCGACCAATACCCACTCCCCACGGCTAACGAGCTCTTTTCGAAAATCCACGGCGGTGAACAATTCAGTAAGTTAGACTTGTCCATGGCCTACAATCAATTCGTTCTGGACGAGGAGTCGCAGAAGCTGACGTGCATCAACACGCACCGCGGCCTGTACAAGTACACGCGTCTCGTGTTCGGGCTGGCCAGCGCGCCGGCCGTGTTCCAGCGCGCCATCGAAGGCGTGCTGGCGGGCATGGACGGCGTGCTGTGCCTGCTGGACGACATCTTGGTTACGGGCCGGACGCGCCGGGAGCACCTGCAGCGCCTGGACGCAGTCATGCAGCGTCTGCAGGCCGCGGGACTTACCTTACAGAAAGAAAAATGTGAGTTTCTACAGGACGAAATTAGTTACCTTGGCTATGTCATCACGAAAGAGGGTCTGAAGAAGTCACCGGAAAAAGGTTAAAGCTATGATAGAAGCCCCCTGTTCCATCTAACGTAAATGAGCTGCAATCATTTTTAGGTCTAATTAATTATTATCGTAATTTTGTTAAAAACGCATCTATGATTCTCAGCCCGTTATACGATCTGTTACAAAAGGGGTCAAAATGGCATTGGTCGGAACAGCACGACAGAGCGTTTAAGGAAATAAAAAAGATGTTAACATCTGAGGCCGTCTTAACACATTTTAATCCGAAAGCGAAAAATAATCTTAACCGTAGACGCGTCGCCTTCGGGGTTAGGCGCGATTCTATCGCAGGTCGATTCGGACGGAGTCGAAAGACCGCTATCGTATGCGTCGCGTACATTAAACGTCGCGGAAAAAAAGGTATGCTCAAATCCAAAAAGAAGCTACCGCGATTATATATGGCGTGAGGCGGTTCCACCAATATTTGTATGGCAGATCGGAGCCATTCATATTACGAACGGATCACAAACCATTAATATCGATTTTCGGGCCATATAAAGGTATACCAGAGGTATCGGCCAACAGGTTGCAAAGATACGCCTTATTTTTAAGCGGCTACAACTATACGATCGAATATATTCGTAGCGTAAATAATAGTGCTGACTATTTCTCGCGAGCGAGTTTACCCGAGCCGCGCGCGGACGCGTTGCGTAGCAACCGCGGCCGCGGCTGCGCGTGTGCCGAGCCCTGCGCCGAGAGCGAGCCGCCGTGCGACCGCGCAAGCTACGTTTGCTTCGTCGTGGACGGTAGCATGCCGGTCACTCTGGCCGAATTGAAGGATGCGACCAACAATGATGCGATCCTTAAGGCAGTCTCTGATTTTATATCGAACGGTTGGCCAGCTAAAATAAGCGATATGAGATTAAGACCTTACTTTTATGTAAAGCACAATTATCTTTAGAAAACGGATGCATAATGAGAGGGCATAAAAT
Organism: Maruca vitrata; assembly: GCA_039566165.1. NCBI lineage: Eukaryota > Metazoa > Arthropoda > Insecta > Lepidoptera > Crambidae > Maruca > Maruca vitrata. The sequence goes on along the minus strand of CM076922.1, from coordinate 2,784,523 downwards.
AGTCATACCGGAAAGCTTACACGGAAACATCTTAAAAACAGCTGCACTCTTCGCATTTAGGTATTGTGAAAACCAAAGCCGAAGCACGATCCAGGTTTTGGTTTCCTAAAATCGATGACGCGCTTGAAAGCATGATAAGCTCGTGTGACGTATGCGCTAAGCTGCGGCCGTCGCCGCCGCGCGCGCCGCCCGCCGCCTGGCGCCGCCCGCCCGCGCCCTTCAGCCGAGTTCACTTCGACCTTCTTGGCCCAATCCACGGGTCGATGTATTTGGTCGTGGTAGACGCTTATAGCAAATGGGTCGAAGTGTACGAAATGAAGCAGACGACCACCTCAAGCGCAGTAATTGAGAGACTATGCGATTTTATATCCAGGTTCGGAGTCCCTGAAACGTTGGTTAGTGATAATGGCACATCTTTTTGCTCACAAGAGTTCCAACTTTTTTGTACATCAAACGGCATTACACACATCACTTCCCCGGTGTATCACCCGGCCAGCAATGGCCAAGCGGAGAGCTTCGTGAAAATTGTAAAAAAGGGCATAAAATCATGTCTTTTCACAAATAATTCTATACGCACGAGGAAGCTTAAATTGCTAAAATACTTAATGGATTACCGTAATTCAGTTCATTCTGCCACGGGTCTCTCGCCTGCTGAAATAGTATTTGGTCGCAAGATGAGGTCGCGATTGGATATAATTAATCCAAAGGCATCGCCACCCTTGTCACCGTCATCGACGTCTAACGATTTTAAATGTAAGAAACAGAGTATTAACATTAACAAGAAGAGTAAAGAAATCAAACATTTTTAAAATAAATGACCAAGTTTTTTCAAAAAATATGTCAACAAAGACGATTACAATTGGTTAAAAGGGACAGTTGTTAAAAGATTAGGTAGAGTAGTTTATTTGCTGGAAGATAATGTAACCAGGGTTCAGATTAAAAGACATAAAAATCAAATAATGTTAAATAAAGGAAAATGTGATAATAGAACCAACATACCGGACTCAAGCCCGCCGTCATACCTACCGTCGTCTCCACCGCCGTCGCCGCCGGCGTCCCCGCCACCGACGCCGCACCTATCACCATCGCGGCCAAGTACGCCAACGATACCGACAACAGCAGCCGCTCATACGCCGTCACAGTCGTCGCAACAACGACGAGAAGAGGAGACGACGAGTAGTGCGGAAGGACAACAAATATCAACATTGTCGGATGAAAGGGACGGGGTTGGGTCTCATGTGGTGCAAATTGATTTACCCAAAAGGCAGAGACGTAAACGTCAACACTGCAATTTATGTAATGAATAAAAGGGGGAGGATTGTTATATAAAGTAAATGCACCAATTATGGACGGTTTAAGGATTTGTTTTTCGTTTTTTCTTCATAGTTTGTGTGCTTTGCAATATACGTTCGCAGGGATTTGAAGGTTAATAAGAAGTCCTTTTCTTAATAAGTATGCGATGTTTAAAATCAGTTATAAGCTAGCTTTAATAAAATATAATTTAGGAAAAATAACCTTTGCCAAACTCCATTTATGGACAGGGAAGATCCAGTTATGGACCCCCAATTATGGACGTTATCCAATTATGGACACCCATTTATGGACATTCTTCAATTGAATGCATAAATCTATAACTCAAGAGTATTAGGGTTGAGTAAGTTAGTATAATGAAATAAAAACCATTTAAATTAAATAATGTAATAGGTAACTCAAATATCAATCAACAAACAGTTATCAAAAGTAATCATTTACGAAAGTAACGGCAAAGGCCTTTAAGCCAAGAAAAACCAAATAAAAATGTCCTCTTAACTAGCTAATATTATTTAAATAGGAGACCCCTTCGTTGGTCTATTGGTAGCAAGCGCTGCGTAAGGTCCGAGAGAGCCCCAGTTCGAGTCCGGGGTCGGGCAAAATTTGTGTGAGTTTTTCTGTGATGAAATTTCTCAGCCCGTAGTTAGGAAGCTGGCGGTTGAACGCCCGTGCCTCGGAAAGCACGTTAAGCCGGTGGTCCTGCGCCCGATCTCTCATCGGTCATGTCGGATTGCCGTCTCACCGAGTTATGAGAGTAAAGGAATAGAGAGTGCACTTGTGTTTGCGCGCGCATTTGTGCACTATAATATGTCCTGCGCACTTGGCTGATTTCAATTGAGATCGGCCGCCATGGCTGAAATCGGTCGGACGCCTTATTATTTAAATAACATTTGAATATAATCATCTCCTTCACTTCTCGATCTTTAAGCAAATTGGTTTAGAGGTTAAATAAAAATTTTAAAAAACCTTTACTCTTTTCTATTCACTTTGCCAACAATAATCAAAAATCAAATGTCTTCTTAATAGTTTCATACCTATCAAAATACAGCTATAATCAGTCTCAATAATTACTTATACATAAAATCACGCCTTTTTCCCAGAGGGGTAGGCAGAGATCACTTCCAGCGATCCATTTTTCACCTCTGTGGGAAACGTGACGTGACTGGTTGTGGACCAAGTCGCTGCCATTCTGCCTTGTGCATTGTTTTAACATGGTTATTGCGTTCCCTTGAGTAGCAAGAATATATGACGGGGGAAGGAAAAGAGGAGGAAGGATACTATCGCCTCGGATGATTTGGACTGAGTCGATAGTAGCTCGAGGACCCGGGGTCGCTTACCCGTATACCGTTCGCCACCCACCGGACAGATAGTTGTGATTGGTATCCCCTGACTGTAATATAATTATTATGTATATTACCCTGTCTTAAATTATAAATGTAACATGACATAAAAAAACACAAACAACTCAATAAAAAATTTTTTTTTAGAAATGTTATTCTAGTTATTATTTTCTAAATAGTGGATATTTTCTGTCCTTTTCTCACTTCTTTAATTGCATTTGCCATTTGTTCTTTAGTATAAGCTTTTCTTGTCGCCATATCTAAAGTGAAACAAAATTTATTTATTTAAAAAATTTGAACCAATTTTGGACACCCATTTATGGACACAATGTTCATAATTCAATTATTAAATTTAAAGTCTTAATTTGCGACCGATTTAAAAATAAAGATAAAGGTAAACGATTGTACAACTATAAGATGTATGAAAAACGTATATTTGTAAAATATCCTTCATGGACAAAATGTCCATATTTGGGTACAGGCTTACAAAAATATCCAATTATGAACATCGATAAATTCCAAGGCTAAAATTACTATGAGGTTTTAGATTAGAATATATAATTAACCTTTTATTATCAGTAATTCAATAAATAATATCATTTTTAACAACAATATTACACTTGTCATAAAAAAAGCTAATAAATTTACTTACATGCATTGCGCTCCTTATAAGAAATTTGAAATCTCGACACCAAAACACACCGCACTAGTAAGAATCGTTATAGTCGAAAATAATATAGCGGAGAGCTGTCAAATGTTGTTTACATCAAATCTAGAATTTTGGTACAACCGATTAACGTTGCTGTTGGAAAAAAAATACCTACCGGTTTCTTATTATTGGAGGCATTTTTGAAAACTGTCCATAATGGGGTCCGCGTCCATAATAGGTGCATTTACTGTATTGTTGCAAACTCCAAGCGAGGTTAATTTTTTAAAAAGAAAGACGCAACGCCTACTTCTAATGATTTTAATGCAAAATTAAATAATTACGACGACAATAATATTGGTCCGACCCGTAAGACGATTAGAAGGCAACTGAGCCCGTGCTGCGTTCCGCGCGGGCTTTTATAGTCTTGCTCGCTGAGGTATTCTTCCGATCCCAACACGGCCTCTCCTGATAGGAGACCGTCCCCGGACTCCATCAATAGTAGCAGCTCCTTAGTCCAGCAGTGGCATGGACCGTCCTGGTCCTAAGGCAGGCAGACTGCTCGACGCGCTCGCAGCATTCTGCATCCCAGACGTGCTAGGCTGCTGCCCGTCGTCTGCAGGCGATGCCCGCGCTGCGGCCTGAGGGAGCATCTCCGCCTCCACGGACTCCTCCGTAGTAGACTCCTCGCTATCCGTGTCTGCACCTACATACCAGAAAAAAACTTCGTCTCTTAGCTATGTAAACATAACCAAAAGACGTGTTAAGACATAGACACGTTAACATAACACAAAAATAAAAACATAAGGGGATAACTTGATCAAGTTAAACAAAGGACACATAAAAAAATTATGTTCGTATGCAAATGCATTACATTGTACATACGACCACCAAAATATAGTCGATCGAGACATAGGCGCGACGTTAGCAATAACTCGATCCGTGTCTAAGCCCTATGCACGACGTTAGCTTGACTTAGACACACACACATCCAAACAAACATTATGTTCGTATGCAAACGCATAACGTTATACATACGACCACTATAATAAAGTCGATCGAGACATAGGCACGACGTTAGCAATAACTCGATCCGTGTCCAAGCCCTATGCACGACGTTAGCTTGACTTGGACACCCACAACCGTCCGAGTCATAGACCCAACGTTGCATGTTAACACAACAATTGTTGGAATAGAGGCACGACGTTAGCTTATTTCAACAATTATTTAAGAGAAAGAGGCACTACGTTAGCTTATCTCACTGATTGCCTTACTAGGAAGTAAGCACGACGTTAGCTCTTCCCAGCAACTCAATCAAACATCTCACCATCAAAGTAAGCAGCACACACGTCGGGAGTCCACTCTCCACGCCACGGGATTATGTACTCCGCCGCTGCTTGCGTCGACTTCCCGTAGGAGCCGGCTAGGAGTTGCAGTTCGTAGCGCCCGTGGGGAAGAACTTTCACCACGCGGTATGGACCACGCATACAGGAGTCCAGCTTGCCTGTCGACTGCGCCTGCTTTCTAACAAAAACTAAAGAGTTTAGTTCATAATTGCGGGGCGACTTCCTGCCCTGATTGACGTAATCGTCCTGATCGCGCTGGTTTTGATGTAAGCGCTCAGACGACCTTTGCCTGCTCATCTCACGGAGAGCCTCTCTGTTTGGACTGGAACCCTCGAGTGCTATGTCTCGTACTAAGTTTCGGATAAGGGGTGCAGCAGCTTCAATGCCCACCAACAGCTTGAGTGCAGAATATTGAGTTGTCCACCGAAATAGTCGGCATGCGACATAAGGGAGCCCTTCCGATAATCCAGGCTGAAGTCATAATCTTGGAGGTATACCCACCACCGAGCCACCCTAGGAAGCAAATCTTTTTTTTTCGTTGAGTAAGTTTCAACGCATTGCAGTCGATGACCACGGTGAAGTGTACACCCACAAGGTAGTGTCGAAAGTGTTGTAAAGCCTTAACTACCGCAAGGGTCTCGAGTTCGTAGGAGTGGTACTTACTCTCAGCCCCCTGCGTGAGCTTACTGTAGTAAGCAACCACTCGCTTGTAACCACCCTCATGTACCTGCAGAAGAACGGCCCCATAACAGACTGAACTTGCATCTGTATGCACCTCAATCGGCAAAGACGGGTCGTAAATCGCAAGCACAGGTTGACTGGTCAAGTGCCGAAGAATTTCGTCTCGAGCAGCCCGCTGCTCCGTGCCCCAATTAAATTCTACTCCCTTTCGCGTTAAAGTAGCTGGCTGGCTAAGCCCACAAACTGGCGAACCTGCTTAACATTACTAGGTTCGGCCGCATTTACTAAAGCCCTAACCTTATCTAACCGCTCGGCTGTATCTGACCCTCGCTAATACTACGACCTAAGTATTCAAGATGCGAACAAAGGGATGCACATTTCTCTAAAATTTATTGAAAACCTAGATTTAGTCAATGTAGAAAGTACTTTTCGTACCTACCAAATGTAACCCATGGTTTACCGTACGACTAAGAATTAAACAGCCACGATAACGTCACTATTGCAGGTAGATTTATTTTCGCGACAGAAGTTAACATTATTTTTATTGCGCAATTCAGACTTTTGTTTCGAAAAACAATTTTCAATTTTGTGACCCGATTTCTTACAAAATGTACACGTCAAGTCAAGTTTTGTTGGAACTAAAGAAGGCTTGAGGTTTAAGCTATTACCATTAATAGAAGAAGAACTTTCCCCTGAATTAAACTTTGACTTTTTGTGACAATTCGTCTGCTTATGTCCCATTTGACCACAAATAAAACATTTTCGATCTTCGAAACGCCGCTTACCAAAATGGTCATTAGAAACCTGATTGTTATTTGCGACCGTAACGACACGACCAGAACTTAAAGTATTTGGTTTAACATAAATGGAAAAGAATTCTACTAAACTGCTAGGCATTAACTTGGCATTCGTTGCAGACGCACGAATCTGAGGGTCAGTTATTCCGCGTATAATAATCGCCGAAATTAACTCGTCACTAAGCCCCCGAACTATGCGTAAACGAAGTAACGAACGACGGGCATAATCGGCATACGTGGGGTAGGTATCAGAATTTGTGCACATTACCTCAAATAATATATTCGCGACATCCGGTGTTTTAGGGCACAAAGGCTTAAATTCTTTCTTAAAACTGCCCCACGTACGCTCAGTCGTTACCCATTCATTTAACCACGTTTTAGCGTCACCCTTTAAACAGTTGCCTATACGAGAGAGACACTCAAAATCGCTCCAGTTATTTAAAACTTTTGCGCGGTCAACTTCATCACACCAATCTTCAATATTATGCAAACTCGGATCAAAATTAGAAATGTAATAAGGTTGGTTAGATCTCACTACAGTGTTAATCGAACGAATGGCGTCCACGATGCGATCGGTTACCGTAGACGGTGCATTTACTTCCGACTCAACGCCAGGCACCACACACGCGCGCGGTACACTAGGCGGCACCAGCAGGGGAGGCGTCCCCGAACGCGCCGAACGTTGCGCCCGCGACGCAGACCGACCCGGTGAAACCGACGGTACCCGCCTATTTCGTTCACGACAGTCGCGCGCTAAAGAACCCGGACGCTCACCCTGTCTTACCGGCAGTGGTGGAACAGAACGCACTATTTGTTGAACGGGCGGCGGTGGCGTATTACGCGATGCAACCTGATTTTCAAGCGTCCTAAGACGCGTTAACAACCCTTCCATATCACGCTTTAAACTACTATCCGGTGTACGCTCACGATATCTACTACGCCGTCGCTCCGAACCATTATAGCGACTTCGACGCCGTTCACGACTCTCGCGATCCGACATAGTTGTTATCTTTCCTTTCAAATACCCGCATAAAATCAACAAAATCAGAACGGCCAGCGAGATAGAATCACGCTGATCCTATCCCACTTCTGATGTTGCAAACTCCAAGCGAGGTTAATTTTTTAAAAAGAAAGACGCAACGCCTACTTCTAATGATTTTAATGCAAAAAAATGGAACACTTTACAACCGAATTAAATAATAGGGTAGTTTCCTAAGTCAGATTTTACATACAATTTCACAATTAACAGTAACATATAGGTAAATCAATAACATAAGTGAAATCGAAAATAAAATTTCTTATGAAATGAGACAATAATAGGCATTTGAAGTTAGGTGGGAAAGTCCATTTTTAAAGTGCGAAAATTCAATTAAAATATTATGCCATATTATTAATTACAGAATTAGTAGTAACTTTCACTATGAAAACATATTCGTAAACGTAACATTTGATATAGCTGCTGAACAAAGTTCTTACGATATGCGTACAGTATACAGAGCGGTGACGTCATAGCTCTGTGCGACATTTGTATGAAGCGTTTTGAGCTCGCCCAAATGATGTGCTGTTAAAACTGCAATATCTCCGAGAGTTTTCTAAATATCAAACCATTCTTTTAACAGCACCTTTGCAATTGTGTGGTCCATCCATTTATCAAAAAATAAAAAAATAGGAATCTACCCTATTACGACGACAATAATATTGGTCCGACCCGTAAGACGATTAGAAGGCAACTGAGCCCGTGCTGCGTTCCGCGCGGGCTTTTATAGTCTTGCTCGCTGAGGTATTCTTCCGATCCCAACAGTATACCTAATATTAAGTTAGTCGTAAGTACGCATGCGCGGGCTGCGTCCCGCGCGCCATGTTGTCGGGCCCCGCGCTTCGCGGCGCCGAATAAACCAGTGCGCAACGAACCAGCGTTTGACTCACCCGCTCCCCGCATCGCCGGCTCCTTACGTAATTATATACATACTTAACAAATTCTTCTTCTTATCGTATGGTTGATGAACAACCTGGTGTCAGAGTTTTAAACCGCCCGTAGGCCTCTGACATGGCTTCACACACCGTTGAAAAATGTTAAGTATGTAAGTATATACGTAAGGAGCCGGCGATGCGGGGAGCGGGTGAGTCAAACGCTGGTTCGTTGCGCACTGGTTTATTCGGCGCCGCGAAGTGCGGGGCCCGACAAGATGGCGCGCGGGACGCAGCCCGCGCATGCGTACTTACGACTAGCTTAATATTAGGTATACATATATAACAATCCTCCCCCTTTTATTCATTACATAAATTGCAGTGTTGACGTTTACGTCTCTGCCTTTTGGGTAAATCAATTTGCACCACATGAGACCCAACCCCGTCCCTTTCATCCGACAATGTTGGTATTTGTTGTCCTTCCGCACTACTCGTCGTCTCCTCTTCTCGTCGTTGTTGCGACGACTGTGACGGCGTATGAGCGGCTGCTGTTGTCGGTATCGTTGGCGTACTTGGCCGCGATGGTGATAGGTGCGGCGTCGGTAGCGGGGACGCCGGCGGCGACGGCGGTGGAGACGACGGTAGGTATGCCGGCGGGCTTGAGTCAGGTATGTTGGTTCCATTATCAAATTTCTTTATTTAACATTATTTGATTTTTTATGCCTTTTAATCTGAACCCTGGTTACATTATCTTCCAGCAAATAAACTACTCTACCTAATCTTTTAACAACTGTCCCTTTTATCCAATTGTAATCGTCTTTATTGACATATTTTTTGAAAAAAACTTGGTCATTTATTTTAAAATGTTTGATTATTTTACTGTTCTTGTTAATGTTAATACTCTGTTTCTTACATTTAAAATCGTTAGACGTCGATGACGGTGACAAGGGTGGCGATGCCTTTGGATTAATTATATCCAATCGCGACCTCATCTTGCGACCAAATACTATTTCAGCAGGCGAGAGACCCGTGGCAGAATGAACTGAATTACGGTAATCCATTAAGTATTTTAGCAATCTAAGTTTCCTCGTGCGTATAGAGTTATTTGTGAAAAGACATGATTTTATGCCCTTTTTTACAATTTTCACGAAGCTCTCCGCTTGGCCATTGCTGGCCGGGTGATACACCGGGGAGGTGATGGGTGTAACACCGTTTGATTTACAAAATAGTTGAAATTCTTGTGAGCAAAAAGATGTGCCATTATCACTAACCAACGTTTCAGGGACTCCGAACCTGGATATAAAATCGCATAGTCTCTCAATTACTGCGCTCGAGGTGGTGGTCTGCTTCATGTCGTACACTTCGACCCATTTGCTATACGCGTCTACCACGACTAAATACATCGAACCTTGGATTGGGCCAAGAAGATCGAAGTGAACTCGGCTGAAGGGCGCGGGCGGGCGGCGCCAGGCGGCGGGCGGCGCGCGCGGCGGCGACGGCCGTAGCTGAGCGCACACGTCACACGAGCTTATCATGCTTTCAAGCGCGTCATCAATTTTTGGAAACCAAAACCTGGATCGTGCTTCGGCTTTGGTTTTTACAATACCTAAATGCGAAGAGTGCAGCTGTTTTAAGATGATTCCGTGTAAGCTCTCCGGTATGACTATTTTATGCCCTCTCATTATGCATCCGTTTTCTAAAGATAATTGAGCTTTACATAAAAAGTAAGGCCTTATTCTCATATCGCTTATTTTAGCTGGCCAACCGTTCGATATAAAATCAGAGACTGCCCTAAGGATCGCATCTTTGTTGGTCGCATCCTTCAATTCGGCCAGAGTGACCGGCATGCTGCCGTCGACGACAAAGCAGACGTAGCTTGCGCGGTCGCACGGCGGCTCGCTCTCGGCGCAGGGCTCGGCACACGCGCAGCCGCGGCCCGCGCCGCGGTTGCTAGGCAACGCGTCCGCGCGCGGCTCGGGTAAACTTGCTCGCGAGAAATAGTCAGCACTATTATGGACGCTACGAATATATTCGATCGTATAATTGTAACCGCTTAAGAATAAGGCGTATCTCTGTAACCTGTTGGCCGATACCTCTGGTATACCTTTGTGTGGCCCGAAAATCGAAATCAAAGGTTTGTGATCCGTTCTTAAAACGAATGGCTCCGATCTGCCATACAAATATTGATGGAACCGCCTCACGCCATAAATAATCGCGGTAGCTTCTTTCTGGATTTGAGCATACCTTTTTCCGCGACGTTTAATGTACGCGACGCATACGATAGCGGTCTCTCGACTCCGTCCGAATCCACCTGCGAGAGAATCGCGCCTAACCCCGAAGGCGACGCGTCTACGGTTAAGATTATTTTCGCTTTCGGATTAAAATGTGTTAACACGGCGTCAGATGTTAACATCTTTTTAATTTCCTTAAATGCTTTATCGTGCTGTTCCGACCAATCCCATTTTGACCCCTTTTGTAACAGATCGTATAACGGGCTGAGAATCATAGATGCGTTTTTAACAAAATTACGATAATAATTAATTAGACCTAAAAATGATTGCAGCTCATTTACGTTAGATGGAACGGGGGCTTCTATCATAGCTTTAACCTTTTCCGGCGACTTCTTTAGACCCTCTTTCGTGATGACATAGCCAAGGTAACTAATTTCGTCCTGTAGAAACTCACATTTTTCTTTCTGTAAGGTAAGTCCCGCGGCCTGCAGACGCTGCATGACTGCGTCCAGGCGCTGCAGGTGCTCCCGGCGCGTCCGGCCCGTAACCAAGATGTCGTCCAGCAGGCACAGCACGCCGTCCATGCCCGCCAGCACGCCTTCGATGGCGCGCTGGAACACGGCCGGCGCGCTGGCCAGCCCGAACACGAGGCGCGTGTACTTGTACAGGCCGCGGTGCGTGTTGATGCACGTCAGCTTCTGCGACTCCTCGTCCAGAACGAATTGATTGTAGGCCATGGACAAGTCTAACTTACTGAATTGCTCACCGCCATGGATCTTCGAAAAGAGCTCGTTAGCCGTGGGGAGTGGGTATTGGTCGACAAGCAGTTGTTTGTTGAGACTCACGGAGTAATCTGCACACAACCTCACTGACCCGTTGCGCTTCAGCACCGGCACTATGGGCGAGGCGTAGTCCGCGTGCTCCACCGGCACGAGGACCCAGCGACACCAACCTATCTATTTCCTTGCCCACTTTATCGCGAAGCGCGAAGGCGACTGGACGGGGTTTGAAAAAAATGGTTTTGCATTATCTTTCAAAATTAGTTTTACTTTATGCTTGTTAAATGTACCTAACCTGTCCGACCACAGCTCTGAATACTTATTTTGTAGCTTTACGATAATGTCTGTATCGGCGCAATAATTCACTCGCGTTAACTCTAATTGAAAAATAGATAAGAAGTCCCGACCCAAGAGCGGTGGGCCTCCGTCCCGGACGACGTACAGGTCGAGCGCGCGCGTGCGGCCCCGTACGAGACCGCGCGCCGCAGCGCCCGCGCACGCGATGCGCGCGCCGGTGTACGACATGAGCCGCTTGTGGGGAGCTGATAATGGCACATGTTTGAAATGAGTGTTATAAAAATCCTCCGATATGACTGACACGGCAGACCCGCTATCGATTTCAAACTTTAAGGGCACTTTTTCTATATAAACCGTTTCTACCATGGGCTCTCCCCTTAAAGAACGTATTTGAAACACCTTACCGTAATCGTCAGACTTGTCACCGCCGTCGACCTCCACATAATTAACTTTGGAGCACATGCGACGCAGATGACCCTTTACATTACATTTTCTACACACATAAGTAGCATATCTACATTCCGACGACTTATGGTTGGTAAACCCACACACTGCACTTCACTTTGCCACGTTTCGCGATGTTGAAGAGCTGCGTGTCCGCGGGCGCGTCGGGGCGCGCCGCGGCAGGCGCATGCGCGTTGGCGCTGGCCGCGGCGGCCGCCCGCGCGCACCGACAGTTTTCCGCTTTCTCCAACGCCTTTGCAAGTGTCAACCCTTCCAAATCTTGCGCATATAAATGCTCCTTTTCAGCTCCCGGCCGCATTCCCACAATGAATTTGTCACGAAGAGACTCCTCCATGTTGGCGAAACCGCAATGCGCGGTGAGGCCGCGCAGTCTCGCCGCCCATTGGGAATGCGACTCGCCATCTTGTTGTGTGGCCGCATAAAACTTATGGCGCTCACCAAACCCAATCCTTTTGGGGGTGAAATGGTCGTCCAATAGCTTTACCACGTCATCATACGGCACCTCCTCGATCGGTTTCGGCTGGGCCAAATTTAGTACGAGGCCGTACGTCTGCTCCTCGAGTGCACTCAGCAAAATTGCCTTCCGCCGATTCCCGCCCTTGTCCGACTCGTCGTTTATCCCGTTTGCGATGTAAAATTGTTTTAAGCGTCCATTGTACGTGGCCCAACATTGGGCTGTGTGGTCGAATGTTAAAAAGTTTCCGATTTGTGAATTAAACATTTCTATTGATCACTAATAAATACAACACGCGTAACTGGGTAGGTAAATGTTTAAAACGTCGCCACTGTTAAGTATGTAAGTATATACGTAAGGAGCCGGCGATGCGGGGAGCGGGTGAGTCAAACGCTGGTTCGTTGCGCACTGGTTTATTCGGCGCCGCGAAGTGCGGGGCCCGACAAGATGGCGCGCGGGACGCAGCCCGCGCATGCGTACTTACGACTAGCTTAATATTAGGTATACATATATAACAAAAAAATTCTCAGGTGTGCTGGTTTCCTTCACCGTTAAAGCGTCAAATGATGGTACATATGAATTTCAAATTTGAAAAACACATTGGTACCTGGCGGGGTTTGAACTGGCGAACTCTCGCATGGCAAGCAACGACCTTAACCACTCGGCCATCGACGCTTTTTTACCCGTGAGAATTTCGGGAATTCCTTTCTTAGTGCACCTCTACGGTATCTAAGCTACGCCTCTTCCAAATTTCAGGTGCCTAACTTTAGCCGTTTAGGCTGTGCGTCGATACGCCCTCAAGCTTGCACTCACAGGGAACCTTTGAGGTGTCTGGCAGAATAATTGGCCCATTGGATTGGTCTGAATAGTACCACGTAGTTATATACGTCAAATTTAGGCTTGCTAAAATGACGTAGTTTGCCTCTGTTTTGGGACACCTTTAGTTCGCGCTACCTGTGAAACTGCTCCGCTTTCGAGCAAGTGAGTACGCGTACTCTCCTAATTACATACTTGACTATAAGTCATGGAAATTCTAGCTTTGCTAAAATGACGTAAGTCTGGCGGCCCTGGGATCTTGGTCCAGTCGTCTAAAATTTGTTTTTTGACCTCAGAGGCAAGAATATCTACAAGCTCAGGTGGGAGGCATTTTTCAGGTGGGAGACATTTTGTCGACCGGTTGCTGTTACCACCATACAGTTGCGTAAAACCCGCCAAGTGACTCTGACCTCTCTCGGTCAGGTCGCGTTCCGGGATCAGCACTGTACGAACCGGAGCCAGGGGGGACCATTGCTGCGGCAAGCGCCGGACCAGTGGAGTCTTAGCGGCGATGTTGTGCGGGCAGAGCGGGTCAGCCCGGCGGCCAGGGAGGCCCGTAGAAGCGGTAGTGCCTTTCGTGCGATACCAATGCGAGACTCCACGCCTTGTCTCGTTGTTGCCGCAGCAGTGGACTCCTCTTTCACGTCCCCTTTCCCTCTCATATCGATGTTCCGGGAGGGAGGGGTGAAACGGCTTTCAGGGTGAGTGCGACAGGCTCAATATGGTATATTGTGCCTGTCGACCTCATATTTGGATCTCACTACCGCTTCCCATCAGGTGGAGTGAGGTCATCTTGTTAGCTCATTATAAAAAAAAAGCTCGTTTTGAATATAAGGCGTAAAATACCTTTTTAACCACCTTTACAAGTGTTGTTGTTTCAAGATCGCTTGAAAAATGCCATACAGATATAGATAGTACAGAGGGCGCGTCTACACCATATTCGCCAGAAAACAAAATGTACCTACTAACTACCATGCATGAAACAAAACTAGATACTGATCTGGTCATTTCTGCGCCCCTCCAGGGTCTGCGCCCTGTGCCTGGGCACCGCTGGCACCGCCCTAGTTACGGCACTGTATACACACCGTGAAATTATAGTGGTTGTTTTCCCGTAGCAGAACGATTTTCCTTCAGTAGTACTATCGAATCATGCTAGTTCACGCTGTATAACTAAAATATCGGTGACAGACACTCATGTTTTGGTGACCTTCAACAATCGTGATAATTAGACAGTTGAAATTTTCAGGTTGTCTATTTATCTGAATAACGGGGATAGCTGATAGCTAGACATACTATATTGTATTTCTATTGACGCTATAAAAACAAATACTTGAAACGAAATAAACAAGGGGGCTCCCATACAACAAACGTGATTTTTATAACAAAATTGGTACGGAACCCCACATATTCAAGCTCTACTAGCACTTGGTAGAGTTCATAGACAAGCTCGCTCCAAATCCCATAAAGGGTGAGTGTATGAAACTATGAGTAAGCGCTTTCAATCACATTTGGGCGCGAATCGAGTTGGGTTTGGATGGAAATTGAGTATACAATCGGTAGCACGACTAGTGTGCAATATCAGCCGAATTAAATGTTCCAGATTCTACAGCGATTGCATGCAACAGAACTTTGTGTTCGGAAACGAACATGTATCCACAATAACACAGTCAAGAAAGTCGCTTCTTATTCTAGTTTTGACAAATTATCAAAGTGTTCGTTCAAACGGTGCGGCTGGTCAGTTCTGTTTCTTGAACTTTGCTTGACATAATAGAGGTAGATCCCAGAGCTGCCAGACATCACTTATTTTCTAATGGACAAAATATATACGATTGAGTAGTGGTGGGTTGTACTATCATCATATGACTAGTTGCTACCTTGACCAGACGGCCATTTTTCAGATATCAACCAATCAAGGTACATAGAAACACTGCTCACCTCACTTAAATTCTGATGGCTGATTTTAACATATATTTCACACAATATCATTAAAAATCAGGTTTCATTACTCCCAGACACATGCGGTCGGCGGTTTTACCTTACAGACGCTTTAAAGCTATGAAAATTTTTTTTAAGTTTACTTATTTTTTGATGCTTGATTTTTATAAATGTTATTCAAACAACTATTTTAAAACGTTTTGCAAACGGACAGACCGATCCAAGGGGCCAAACATTCACCAGACCCAACTGTTTTAGAATTTTTTTTTAATTGAATTTAGTTAAGTTTTTCAAATAAAATAGTATGTAAGGTACAATTCTATAATAATTGCGGTCAGATGAGCACTTTTCAGTTGTTTGAATAACATATATAAAAATCAAGCATCAGAAAATAAGTAAACTTAATAATTTTTTTCATAGCTTTAAAGCGTCTGTAAGGTAAAACCGCCGACCGCATGTGTCTGGGAGTAATGAATCCTGATTTTTAATGATATTGTGTGAAATATATTTTAAAATCAGCCATCAGAATTTAAGTGAGGTGAGCAGTGTTTCTATGTACCTTGATTGGTTGATATCTGAAAAATGGCCGTCTGGTCAAGGTAGCAATTAGTCATATGATGTTAGTACACCCCACCACTACTCAATCGTATATATTTTGTCCATTAGAAAATAAGTGATGTCTGGCAGCTCTGGGATCTTGGACCATAATACCGCGTGCCTAGATAGCAAGAAGGTTGAAGTTGAAATCGTGTAAATAGTGCCATCAGAATAATTAACTTATCATTGGAAAATCAACCTTGTTGTTCCGTGACGTGCGAATGATTTTAAACCGTAGGGTGATAGACTATTTTCTTGCTCGACCGAACAACATGTATAGGTCATCATAGTCATCCGCATATTGTATGATATGGCGCTGGAGGCCCATACCAATAGGTTCAGTTCCTCTTTTCTGCCCCGTGCCATTCATCATTCTCCTGCCCTTGTCCCACGCTAAGTGGGGTCGGCGCAACATGTGTACTTTTTCCACTCGGGCCTATCATTCGTCAGCTCTGTCTCTACTTTTTTCACTCCCATTATCATCTCTCACACAATCTTGCCATTTTGGCAAGGAATTCTAGCAAATATTTTCCCACCCCACTATAATACCGGGCTCCTCAGGCGGGGCGTGAAACAGCATTTATACCGGCCTTTAGGCCTCACAACAGCTTACCATCAGGTGGAATGAGGACATCCTGGGAGTCCTTAATAAAAAATATCGCACATTAAACTTTAGCTTTCGATTGCATACACAGTCCATTACTATACTGTCTTCAGTCGATGACTTGATGATTTGTGACTTGACGACCGCCTATCTTAAACTGTAATGAAATCGATTAGTCAATAATAATAAGTCATTAAAACATACAAATTTATATCTGATCACACTCATGGTACTTAACTATAATAGATAGTACCTAAAACTCGTATAAGTTAGATCGGCATAATATTATCCGTCATGTTTACGTTAAAGCTCTTTAGGTATCTATTTAGGTTCAAAATGTATCTACCCTCAGCCTTAAATATACCTAACCCACACGCGTCGACCTAATTTCCCTGAAAATTCCCATTCGAAGCGTTTCAATCGTATTGACCGTTTGGAGCTAGCTGTGGCGATCGCGTTATTGCCGGGGTAATGGACTATGTAGCGGTAGGTACCGCACAAATTAGGGTTTATTCCACTTAGCCCCAACTAATCGCCCCGCACTGAGGGCAAAAGTTTTTATTAAAGTATCATTGGGGTTTATCATCTTACTGTTACACGTATTCAATAGTCTCTGCCTCTGTAAAAAGTTATCATTTAAAATAAAACTAATTTTTTGGGTTAAACTCGCTTTACTAATCTAAAGATAATTTGAATTACACCTTAATCCATATCCATAAGGCGTATTATTTAGGGACCCGACGATTCGAGCTTTTTACAGCTCACGTGGTCGTGTATACCCGAAATGTATAGTTTTTATTGTAATAGAACGCGAAAGTCTAAAATCGTATAATCACTTAGAGATCCGACGTTTTGACTTCTTTAAAGGGCTTGTGATTACGTGAGGAGTCTTCCCATAAAATTTATTTCAATTAAATTAAAATGTACTAAACACAGTTAGCGTAAATAATAGGATACTCTTACTATAAGTTATATTGAATTATGTATACATATAACATAGTGGTCCAGATTCCAGTTTAAAATAAATTGGATATCTCTTTTGCCATTAGGGAATATGTCTTTATAAATACAATACACATTACATAGTACAAGCTCAGCTTAGTTTCGGGTTAGATAACCGTGTGTGGAATTGTGCCAGAAATTTATTTTATTTTTTATTCAGTGGGGCAAAGTGGTATAATCCCAAATTAGAGAGTGAACTGGCGTCGAAATGTTCATTTGGGATAATTTATTCAGGACGTGCGAGACTCCATTGTTTTGGCGATAGAACTTCATAGTTCTGAACTTCGTACTACACAGTTCTTACTATACACAGTTTTAACTGAAAATTATTCAAATCGTGCTCTAAATGAGTTCTAGGACAAACAGTAAAAATGTTTAAATAAAAGGCACATGAACTTACACATTAATATAATCAACATCAACATACATTGATCTGGTAATCCCGTGGTAAGTAACTTGAGCACTTGTGTAACGGATATCAGAATCAACAGTGGATACGCAAATAAACTTAAAAATACATTTAATAACACACCCAGACACAGAACAAGCACCGATGTTCGTCACACAAATATTTTTCCCGGGTGGGTATCGAACTCACGACTCTTGGAACCGTGGGTTCCTGGTAAACCTCCTTCACTAACTACTGTTCAACCGAGACAGTCAAACACATTATATCGGTCTAAGGGCACCGGAAAAGAAAACTGTATTGTCATGTCATAAGAATGAAATTCATCCATATTTACCTAAGCAGAATAGCCATAGTTTCCAACAAAATAATGCGATACGAGAGTGAGTTGTATATGTGGAGATACAAACAAAGCAATAGAGGCCGTTTAAACAGTGTGTTTTTCCATAAATAGCTCTATTATATGAACTTTATGATTTAATAAAAAACATATAATTAAAAGACTTGAATAGGGTAGTTTCCTATTTTTTTATTTTGATACAGATGGATGCACCACACAATTGCAAATGTGCTGTTAAAAGAATGGTTTGATATTTGGAAAACTCCCGGAGATATTACAATTTCAATAGCACATTATTTGGGCGAGCTCAAAACGCTTCATACAAATGTCACAGTGAGCTATGACGTCACCGCTTGTGATATTGTATGCATATCGTAAGAACTTTGTTCCGCAGCTATATCAAATGTTGCGTTTACGAATATGTGTTCATAGTGAAAGTTACTACTAATTTTGTAGTTTATAAGATGGCATAGTTATTTTGGAGAATTTTCGCACTTTTGAAATGGACTTTCCCACCCAACTTTAAATGTCTATTATTGTCTCATTTCGTCAGAAATTTTTAATTCGTTTTGACTAATGTTATTCAGTTACCTATAACTTACAGTTAATTGTGAAATTTTATGTAAAATCAGACTTAGGAAACTACCGTATTGTGTTTTCTATTGAATTCAAATCTTGTGTTAATTTCGGGACAGCCGATATAATAAATACATAAGTCTTAGAGATAAATTTATTAAAATATTTTGTTTTACGTTTAAAACATAAAAAACATCTTCTGTGTAATATAAGAAATCTATCTATAATTTAGTTCATTAAGTAAAGGTGAAAAAGTTTCAGACCTCTCAAAAGACCTAAAGCTAAATAAGAATAAATGCATTTTTTTTTATTTTTTAGCTATTATCTTACTAAAATAAAGACGTGCCTACTCAAGCCATCTGCGCCTACCCGTTTATAAAAAGATCATAATATTTTGTCCTGGTTTTCTCATAAAAGAGGCGGGAGACAACGATATAATAAATTGCATTATTATGAAAAGCTTCAATATTTATTAGGCATTTTGTCGCGGAGAAAGCACAGCTGTTTTGGTTATTCGCACAAAAATTGTGGAAACTTCAGCAATTGGAAATAATCTCGATTTATCGTTTATCAATATTTATAATTTAGCACAATTCTTAAACGATAATAACATATTTGAATTCGTCTTTTATGATGAAAATCGTTTTTCCTTAGTTTAGTATCTACTTTCACGTAAGTGGAAATTAAAATTTTAAATACGAGTATATACTTGGTTTTAGTATTTGGGTATTAAACATGAATAGGATTTAAAATGCCATTGGGTAAAATAGGTAACTTACTACTTACGTCTAAGTTACGTGAAATAAAATCACCGTTACCTGCAAGTCCGGTGATTGATGTTCATAAAACGTTGATTTCTTACGAGAAGTATGTACGCATATATTTACAAAGAACGGTATATATTGATTTTGCCCAAACGAGTCGGTCATTAACCTTTGAACAGATTTTTCCGCCCCATATTTTCCGGACTATTTCTGGGAATACGTTAATATGGATTACACCTTTACGGGTTCACTCTATTAACAACCGATTAATTTGTTCTGAAGCCTCTATTTTTGGACGGTGTTTTTAATATGAAATATTAAGTTACCGAATTTGTAATTGAAAAGTATAAATAAATAGCACGTGTGAAATGTATCGTTAGTACAGGAATTATGGGTTAACTGTGTTTAGTACATTAAAATGTGATAAACATTTTATATTTGATAGTTTTATATTTAGTTGTAAATGTGTCAAATAAATAAATTTAATAATTAAAAGTAAATGTTTTACAAAACGTTCTTCTAAATATACATAGTGGTATTTAGTAAAACATATTTATAGGTAGCAATAGTTTTCATACTTAAGATCAATTAATTTGTTTCCTTTAAAAGATTTTACTCTTGTTACAGATCAGCAGTCCGACCCAATACTTCTGGTACCGGACCACGCTCCAGATCTCAGAGGACATCAACTACCCTCAAACCTTCAACTACAAGATCGCCCTCGCGCTCGTCATCGCCTGGATCCTGGTCTACCTCTGCATGATCAAGGGCATCGCCTCCTCCGGCAAGGTCGTCTACGTCACCGCGACCTTCCCTTACATCGTCCTCGTCATTTTCTTCTTCAGAGGCATCACTCTGAAAGGCATGAGCGACGGCCTCATCCACCTATTCACGCCTAAATGGCACACGATTCTCGACCCTGTCGTGTGGCTGGAAGCAGGGACTCAAATATTCTTTTCCCTTGGCCTCGCCTTCGGGGGCCTAATTGCTTTCTCGTCATACAATCCCGTCGACAATAACTGCTACAGGGACGCGATAATGGTCTCTATGACGAATTGTTTAACGTCGATGTTCGCTGGGATCGTTGTTTTCTCGATAATTGGGTTTAAGGCGACGATGGTGTATGAGAAGTGTTTGGATGTGAGGAATGAGACTTTGTTGGGGCTGTTCGGGCCGGCTTACCAGTCAATGGTGTTCCCT
This sequence comes from Maruca vitrata, assembly GCA_039566165.1. NCBI lineage: Eukaryota > Metazoa > Arthropoda > Insecta > Lepidoptera > Crambidae > Maruca > Maruca vitrata. Next base: position 2,764,028 of record CM076922.1, on the reverse strand, counting down.
GAGGCGGGACAGATGGTGGAGATGGACTTCAATGGGAATCTGACCAAGTTGGTGATGCCTCAGCTGCCGGAGTGCGACTTGCAAAAGGAGTTGGATAATGTAAGTAAATGAAATAAAAAGCCTCTATTTCCTAAAACTTAACACATACGTGTGATAATGAGTAGTGAGTATTGGAGAATATTCCACGTAGAATGTCAACCGTATTTTGCAATCATAGAAATGCAATGTCAAAAAATGTTTGAAGTCCTTTGAATTTAATTTCTTACATTAAGCTTCATTAATATGTTACCTATATAGAGTTTTGTCTAAACTACATGCAATATTTGTAGTCTTATCACATGACTATTTGAAGTGGATGCCTAAATACACGAAAATAGCTGTTCGTTTTAGTTGTAAAGGTAAGGGACGAAGTAAATAGTAGAAACTCGACCCTAATCAAATCATATTAGTGTTATGTCCCCGACTAACTGCCGGGAATTCTGATTAGGCTGGGGATGTAGGATGAAGATATATTCTTAAATGTACAAAGGGATTTATTTATTTATTTAGGAAAAAATACAGCTGTTTGTTAATACATTTGACTTAAAATAACTAAAAAAATACATCAGCAATTAACATTTTCCACTACAAGTTCATACATTTAGTATTGTGTGACGAAATAACGCGAAAGGAAAGATTAGGATATAAAATTAGTAGGTAATTGAACTATCTATTTATGCCTTTTTGAACCTTGTGATATTTTCATAAAAAATGTCGATATGGTTGTAGTTACTATTAAATTTATTAAAGCTCTAAATATATAAAACTATTTTTCTTATAGTTAGTTAACATTTGATTTGGATGGATTACATAACATTTGACAGATTAATTTCAAATGAGTAAAAAAAATTGTTTAGGGAATTTGTAGTAGAATAATTGCTAAAGCAATTAATATATCGGACAAATTACTTCAGGATGAACGGTTGAGGTTGGTAATAAATAAAGGTTGATAAAACTAAACACGGTATTTTTGCTATCATCGATTTCAGATAATTTGCACGAAAGGTTAATAAGGATATACTTATAGCTATCGTAAGAAATTAATTTCATCATCAGCTCATATACATTGCTGGGAAACGGGCCTACCCTAAACTAGCGCAGTTTAGGGTAGGCCCGTTTCCCAGCAATTTCCCAGTAAGGCCTTAGTCGACCACGCTGGCAAAGTGCGGGATGGTCGACTACACAACCTTAGATTTTTTTCGTAGGTGTGCAAGGTGTTCTCACGTTGTGTTCCTTCATCGTTTAAACAAAGATATTAATATGAAGAACAAATCTATGGGAAAAATAAACAAAGATAAATTTACAAATTCTGAAATGATCATATTGTAGTTTATGAGATTTTTTCTTTTTCGATCTTTAATTCGTGAACTAAATTTCTCCTTTCAAAGTTATGCTTAGCAAGAATATTAAGTGCGGTAATTCCCCTTAATCCCTAGTTTGGTATCCCGGGGCCCATTTGTCATAGATAAGCCGTAGGTTACCGCGGGGAAAGTTTCTTCCATTCGCGTTATGTCCGGGTCATTTCACTGAATTGCTTCTTGTCGATAATATACGTTTCATTGATTTCGTCGTTGTTTTCTTACTTCTACTGTCATGATAGTTAGATAGTAGCAGGTTTTAGGTGACATTACTTGATGAGTGATCTGGTTTCAATAACAATAATCATAATTAGGCTTTAGTCAATTATTTTTGTGTGTTTTGTACGTAATTATAAAATTAATATGAAGAGCTCTCTCATTAAGTATCTCTCTTTTTTTTTACGATATTTATACCAGTTAATTTCCAAATTAGAATTTTGAACAGAAGGAAAAAAATACAATTATGTTCTATTCATGGTTCAATAACTGAGACACCAAATCATATCCATATTCAATTTTGTTCATCGTGTTTCAAGAATGCTCATAATATTAACTGCTCAAACATGTGAGAAATAGAAATAAAGTCCACATACATTAACTTAAATTCCCTACTAAATTCATTACCTACACTAACATACAGAGTAAAATTTATCGAAAAAAACTAATACCAATTGCATATATCCTTTTCAGACGGCCTCAGGCACAGGCCTGGCCTTCATCATCTTCACGGAAGCCATCAACCAGTTCCCTGGAGCGCAGTTTTGGTCCGTCCTCTTCTTCCTGATGCTATTCACCCTGGGCATAGACTCCCAATTCGGGACCCTGGAGGGAGTGGTCACCTCCATAGTGGATATGAAGCTGTTCCCGAATCTGAGGAAGGAGTACTTGACCGGTGGTCTATGCCTGCTGTGCTGTCTGTTGTCTATGGGCTTTGCTCATGGCGCCGGCAGCTATATCTTCCTGCTCTTTGACATGTACAGCGGGAATTTCCCGCTGCTTATCATTGCGTTCTTCGAGTGTGTGGGGATCTCCTACGTCTATGGTGTCAAGAGGTGAATGGACTATTATTATTTTATTTCAATGGTTTTCATGTATAGCGTTGATGAGCAGCATAGATAGATTCCCTATATGTTCATTGCTCTATTACGAGTATACTCCAAAAACGGATTTTTTCTTGTTAAATAATGCTTTCTTGTATACAAGAAGTGTAGAGCTATAGCTCTACAGAGTATTATTTCATCAACGCTATTCATGAAAATATTTAGAAGCATAACTTTTATGCAAAAAACCGTTAAAGCAATTCGTATTATACTCGTAGCATAGCTCGTAGTACTCTGTAGCTACTAAATTTTTTCGTAGCTGCATGTAGCAGTATTATTAGTTTGGTTTACTTAGAGCGAGCTCCATTCAATGCGTAATATTCGTAGTTTCGGGCCTTCGATTTCGCCACCCTAAAAAAAATTAGAGGAATGTAAAAAAATCCACATATCACATGCCCTTGGAATTAATTTACGGAGTTTCCCCGTACTGTAGGTAAATGTCCAGTTATTTTTTAAGAAAATCTCACATAAATGCAGTGTCTCGGAGTGTGCAGCGGCTATTGCGGGTGAGATCAGTATTGGAATGGAGTATTACATTCCATTTACTGATGTCACCAGCGGTCGCAAAGATGATCTCTGGTTCAGTCGTGAGTGCGCCGCAGCCGTTGAACTGAAACGGACGGCGTACCGCAACTGGGCCAGAGGCTCATACGCTCCGGGATCCTAATATTACTTCAATCAAAGCAGCCTATAACAAAGCCACCAAGGCCACCAAAAGGGCCTACATTAGAGCCAGATGCCCAGCGAGTTGCACGTGTTGGCCGGGACCTTATTAGGCATCCCACGGGTAGCCGCTCCTTTTTGGCGCCTGGCTAAACATGCGCAATCAACTTCTGTCTGCCTTCGTTGCCCCCGCTGAAATATCCTAACGGTTCACTAGCTCATCAGCCGCAGGAGAAGGCAGATCTGCTTGCCAATCTTTTTGCGGCCAATTCCTGCATTGATGACGGTGGAGCACAGCCGCCTAAAATTCCAGATTGCGGTGCTAATATGCCTGAGATCCGAATCAGGCAATGTGATGTACGTGCTGAGTTGCAGTCACTCGATGTAAAGGAAAGCTAGTGGCCCAGACGGTATTCCAGCGTTAGTACTTCAAATTTGCGCAGCGGAGTTGTCTCCAGTACTCACACGCCTGTACCGCCTCTCATATACCTCGCGCCTCGTGTCCCGGTCTTGGAAGGAGAGCGAATGTTCAGCCTGTCCCAAAAAGGGGACAGGTCTGATCCTGCCAACTACCGGCCCATAGCTATAACCTCAGTACTGGGTAAGGTGTTTGAGCGGATTATTAACGCCCAGCTCATCCGCTACCTAGAGGATCACTCGCTGCTGCATGACCGTCAATACGGTTTTAGACCAAAACGGTCCACGGGTGATCTTCTAGCGTACGTTTCGCACCTCTGGGGGAGGCTATGGGAAGCACGGCGAATCTATGGCAGTTAGCCTTGATATCGCTAAAGCGTTTGACCGTGTATGGCATCGTTCGCTTCTCTCAAGCTCCCGGCATACGGTCTGCCACCTCGCTTATGCGAATGGATTGCGGGATTTTTGGAGGGCGCAGGATTCGTGTCGCTGTGACGGACGCACTTCCTGTTTCCACCCAATAAATTCCGGTGTACCTCAAGGTTCCGTTCTGTCGCCGACATTGTTTCTGCTGCATATCAATGACATGTTGTCACTGGGCAACATTCATTGCTATGCAGAATGACAGCACTGTCCACGCACGTTATTTTGGAAGACCTGGGGTAAAGCAGACCGAAACCGAGGAAAGAGGAACCTTCTTGTCGCCGAGCTTGACGGGGTCTTGGACCGCATGTCCGAATGGGGCTCATGCAATCTTGTCGAGTTCAATGCCAAGAAGACACAGGTGTGTGTTTTTCCAATTAAAGTGTCTCCTTTCCTTTCCCATCCTACTCTTCAGAGCACCCCCTTACCAATACAGGATAGCCTTAGCATCCTTGGCATAGATGTTCGCCGCGACCTGAACCAGCGGGATTACATCGAGCGTCAGTAGAACAGCCTCCCGCAAACTGGGGATCCTGAACAGAGTGCGGCGATTTTTTCACACCGGTGCAGCTCTGCCTTCTTTATAAGGCACAAATTCGCCCATGTGTGGAATATTGCTGTCAGGTCTGGGATGGCGCCGCAAAATACTTGCTCGGCGCTCTCGATAGGTTGCAGCGACGTGCTATCCGTATTGTTGATGATCTAGAGGTCTCCGAAACTCTGAAGCCTCTACAATTACGTAGAGTCATTGCTGGTCTAAGTGTTCTCTACCGTCTCTGTAATGGTGAATGCTCTAAAGAGCTATTTCAGCTAGTCCCTCCCTCCCCTTTCCACTCCCGAACGACACGTGCTGGACAGCGCTGCCATCCGTATACGATGCAGGCGCTGGTGGCTCAGACTAAGAGGTTCAGCTCTTCATTTCTGCCCCGTGCCATTAAGGCATGGAATGCCCTTCCAGCTCTCATGTTTTCCCTCCCTCCTATGATCCCGGGCTCTTCAGGCGGGGCGTGAAACGGCATTTAAGCAGGCCTTCAGGGTGAGTGCGACAGGCGCAATATGATCTATTGTGCCTGTCGACCTCATATTTGGATCTCACTACCGCTTACCATCAGGCGGAGTGTGGTCATCTTGTTTGCCTATTATAAAAAAAAAAAAAAAAAAAAAAAAAAATTTCAGGTTTGATCTTCTAATGCAAAAGGCAAGGGTCCGGTCTAATAACTGAGCTGCTATTGCTCTGAAGGTTACGGAATGAAATTCTTGTGTACCCTTTTCTACGTAGTCTAGCCTAAAGATATCGCGGTCTACAAAACTCGATCTTGAAACAAGCATATCTAGGTTTTCTTTTAAGTATCTCGACGCCAGTTTTTAAGTGCTAAAAATAGCCTTAAAACGGAGTGCCTCAGTACGGGTCGTAAGTAAACACAAAAGAAACCGTTGGGTTGATCGAGGCTAACGTTGCGTGAAATGGATGTCATCTCGATAACTTTTCACTTACCGCGGGACAGGTTTGATGTGTGGAATCGATGACTGAGCTCATAAACTTGAATGTCTTGTTTTAGAGGAGCTTCCATAAGAAGGGGTGGGAAAAAGACCTTGACACTTCGATTTGTCTCGAATATACGTAGCTACCTTATTACCTGGCGGTTTGGTGCACCGACGATGTTTTTACTGCAAACTAAGCCATATAACCCGCAGGCCAGGTGGTGTGACGACCTGCGCAGGACGGCTGGTAGGAGCTGGATGCGAGTGGCCGAGGATAGAGAGAGAGAAGTGGCGTGCATTTGGAGAGGCCTATGTCCAGCAGTAGACAGGAATAGGCTGATGATGATGATGAAGCCATATAAAGCAGACAGTGTGGGCACTTTGAGTCCCAAAACATAACCTTTTTTGGGTCATTCTACTTTTTAGTGCAGTTTTTATGATTTTAATAAACCGTTAAATTTTGATATTTATCGTACATTTAAATCTATACTTATATCTGAATCAAATAATGATCTGCAATAGGATGTGTGTTTTACTGTTGTTATCTTTTTATTTCGACGTTTTGTAATCTTCGATTTCAAAATTATACAACTTTGTTACGTCCCTAAAGGTAGTACTGTATTTTTGGGAAATACCACTGTGTTACCGGTAAAAAGTATGAATAATATATTTCTAAACAAAACTGCATAGTACGGTCCGCACACTGTTGCTGTCTATTTTACATTGATGTGTAATTTTTTATTTTATTTATAAATTTACCTTAATAATTTAATATTTTCTTCGGGGGACAAAAATACCTGCACTAAAAAGTGGACCTTGTGGTATCGTACGGACTTCCAATTGGTCCGAGGTCTAAGGGATATTAGAATCCTACTGACTAAGATACTTGGGACATTCCTACGCATTCCTTGAGATACTGCTGAGCAAAACTGATGTTTTGATCTAATGAGCTCCCGATATTTCGGCACCTTTGCAAGCCATGATCACGAGTGTCAACTCCCGGACGTTTTCAGTTTTCTAATGTGTGCAACAATGACAGTTTAAAATTATATAATTATATAATGAACACAGTAGATGAACAATTTTTTTTTTAAGTTGGACGGGTAATTTTTTGTACATTTCTAAAAAGTCTCATAACGGGTACCCGTAAGCGCTTACAGTAATTAAATATACCTTTTCAAATAGACTTCGTAGTAGTATAGCACAAAAAACGATATTTTACTCAGAATACACAAATACATAGTTAAAAATAAAAATTCTACGAACCCGTTAAAAATACAAGCTTACAGTAATACGAGGACTGAATTGAACAAAGAACGCATTTCAATTTTTAAGGTTCGTTGAAAAATCCTAATGCGGCATGCTTCTAGATACATTGTGTGTTTCTAGAAAATACGAGGGACATTTTTATCGCTCAGACAATAAAAATAAAATGGACATTGGTCGTAATGCGGCGCAGGCGAGGCTTTGTATTGAAGGCTTTTACGGTTTTTACGGTAACTTGATTAGTGTCGTCCTTGCTCAATCGAGGACGATTTAAAAGGGAGCTTTTTAAGTCTTTTAAAACCTCTTTTAAAAAATACGGAATGTTTGTAAGATCTACAAAGATGTTCAGTACTAAAACTTTTATGAGTCGTACAAATTTATTTTTTAACTAGTAGTGGGTTCGATTCATACTCGGGACAAATATTTGTGTGACGAACATCGGTGTTTGTTCCGTGTCTGGGTATATTATTAAATATATTTAAGTATATTTGTGTATCCACTGTGTTGATTCTGATACCTGTAACACAAGTGCTTAAGCTACTCGTACTTACCACGGGATCAGATCAATGTATGTGATGTTGTGAAATATTTATTTATTTATTTATCTCTCACGACTGTCCAAAATATATTGATTAACTGTCTAATAAGAGGGACTAACCCTTTTTTCTCATCCATGCCATGACCACTTTTTCAGATATTCGACTATAGGTACAAACTGAAAAGGTTTATTGGTATAGTAAGTTAGGAAAAGTGCCGTTAGTAAACCGTACTACAATGTCGAACGAATATCGACGCACCTGAAAGCTCAGCCCTAAAGCTTCACGTAATCACAGCTAGCAACGACACTGTAGGAATTTTCATCAACTCTGTTGCGTAACAACTTGTATCTATTTTTAAGTCTTTTCACAAGCGGGCATTGTTTTATCGCAATGTGTTTCTTGTAGTTTTGCTATGTTATGACTTAGATGTATAATCATTTGTTTTTGAAGATAACAAGTTAGATACCTGCGTAAACCTTAGATAGGTAAACGAAAAAAGGCGAACCTTGCATTTCAATTAATACCTACTCTTGATTAATGTAGTTTAAATATGCGCTTCTTTTGAATGACAAACGAAATAATGTAAGAAAACTGAAATTGTCCGGGATATTTACCATGTTACAAAAGTGTTTAAATGAGCTCCCGATATTTCGACACCGTTGCACCAGTTCACCCGTGATCATGGCGCTTGCAACAGTGCCGAAATATCGGGAGCTCCTTAAAACAAAAGAACATGGTAAATATCCCGGACATTTTCAGTTTTCCAATGTGTGTAACCATGACAGTTTAAAATTATATAATGTAGGTACTGTGAGTGAGAACAGTTTATTAGTTACTAAAAATTTGGCTTAACGGCCAAGTCGCCAGTGCCATGAAACATTTTAAAAAGTTTCCCGGCGAGCAAATAAAACAAATGAGCAATATTCCCGGAGTGACGTTAACGTACGACATGGGAGGTATCTAGGGCGTGCCTCTGACGCGGGTTTTCACAGGCAGGCCCGGCTTTGTGATGCCTTTTATGATAAGTTGATTAACTTGCTCCACTCTCCCTATTAGACGCTTTAGGGGGACGAATTTAGGGTTTTTTTTTTCATTAATATGATTTTTATTGTTAAGATGCTATGAATGCAATGCAATAGAACACCTAAATGGAAGTGGTGTCAAGTCAAAGCAAATTTGTACACGCACTTATTAAATCGTCAATAAAGTAAATGAGTAATAGATTATTAGGTAGTAGTGTGGTAAAAATCACAGAATAAGTAGAGATACAAGCCAGGCGAACTAGGATCAATAATGGTACTTAGGAGTTAAGTCTTGTAGTATACTTTTTTTCGAACTCGTAAAGTGCACTTTTGAGTGCTTATTAAACCACATCATGACTCCCCTGTTCCCCTGGTCCACTGGTTATACAGGTATCTGTTAGGCTACAAATTAGGCTACTTTTATTTTTTTTTTTCAGAAAAGAGCTGGGACATAATATTTTCCCGTTGTATTCTTGGCCACCAACATCCGATAAGGCGCACAAATATTTATTGGGTGTGATTATTTATTTAATTATGTATTTATAAATATATACGTATGCATATCCGTCTATGCCGCCCATAGTAGTAGACCGTGTGTGGAAATGTCTTAGATATTTTAATTATTTATTTAAATATGAATCCGTATCATACCCAACTCCTCACCGTTCCAGATTCGCCGATGACATCGAGCTGATGACTGGTCAGCGTCCGGGCATCTACTGGCTGATCTGCTGGAAGTACCTCTCTCCACTGGCTATGCTGTCGATCCTGGTGTCTTCCTTCGCCGAGCTGGCGGTGGAAGGCTCAGGGTACGATGCCTGGATCAGGTCTGCCGGTGACACGGAGAGACGGCCCTGGCCCACATGGGCTGTTCTGCTGGTGTGCGTTCTGGTCTTGGCTTCGGTGCTATGGATTCCTGGATTGGCTATATGCAGGTACAGTTAATAATAATAATTTAAAAGTTTCCAGGCGAGCAAATAAAACAAATGAGCAATATTAGACTAGGCCGTGGCCCATCCGTCTTAACCACCCAAACGTAAAAAATTTCGAGAACTTCATATCGTACGAATAAAAATAATAATAATAACAGACCGACAATAACAGACAGACTTACTATTAACACTATTATCATATACTATTTACTTGGTTTTACCCGTAAATAGTATAAAAAAATACCAGTCAATTGCTGAGAAAAACGTAAGAAAATAGAAAATAATAATCTTTATTATGATCAGATAGATAAGTTTACAATAAAAATAATGAGATAGATCTTGATGTTGTGTCGTGAATGAATGTTCTGGAATAGTTGTTTGTGGGGGGTACAATAATTGGCTGGAATTTTCTGCTTACGTTTCTGCATAAAAGAGTAAGAAGCGAAGTGTAGAGTCTACATCATAAACGTTGACGATGACTTAGAGGTTTATAATAATTATTTAATGTTAAATGGATACCCCCGGAAGTAAGGGCCTTTTTCTTGCTTCTGCTTGCATGCGAATTATCGGTCTCACTCAATAATGTTGTAAGGTAAACATGAAATAATAATGTCACACAGTGATCTATATCAAGACAAGAAATCACGATTGTTGTTAATGAGTGTCAATAAAAAGTGACCAAAACGTATTCTTAACATTTGTTGTCTCACCATCAGCCCATATACGTCCCCACCAAGGGGCACAAACCTTAAACCTTTGTTGCTTCAAAACATCCGATTATACCGCTCTGTAAAAGTGATCACAAACTCACCCAACCCTCTCAACAGGTACTTCGGCCTCCCGATCATTGACGACGAGGAGCGCGCCTGGTTCCCTGCCGAGGAGCTTCGGGACTTCCACGGCATCGAACCCCGGCCCGTGTCCTCGACGGAGACGCTCCTCTTCTGCACCAGACCAGACGGCTCCGAAGGCTGCTGCTGGCCAGGGTGCTGTGACACTGATGATGATGAGTAGGAGATTCGGAAGTAGGTCGAGAATTAGAGGTTTGATCGATTCATTTCAATGGCTCTATTTATAGCGGGGATTGTCTTTTACGAAATTTAATTTTGTTTTTGAGATATTTACTTGATCGTTTGAAAGTATTTAGGTTGAGTACTTAAACATAGGTGTATTTGTAATAATTAATAAATGTCAAATAATTCAAAAACCTGACAACTAAGACAATAAAGTGTAAAAGCCCCAATTTTTGGGCTCATACTCTCTAAACTAATAAAACAAAGGTCTCAATATGAAAAGAGAATAGACGTAAAATATAGATTTCAGTTAAGATAGCAAACTACCATATTAAATACACAAGACAGAAGAAAGGTAATCTTAATAAGACAGGTAATCGAAATAGCGAAAAGATTAAATATAAAATGAACATGAAATAACAGTCTTAAATAATAGATGAGATGTTGTGATAACGAAACATTAATGGTTAACTTTTAACCTAATAATTTTTAATCTGGTAATAATTTTACGTACGCATTTCACGTAATGGCCAAAATTATGGATACTTCAGTTTGCACAAATAAAGTATCAGGCCTAAAGATTTAACACCAGATTTTAAAATACGAACTTTATTGGATTTAGAAGTATTTTAAAAGACATTTGGACAATAAACATAAAAAGTCGTGCCATTTTCTAGAAAGCTTTTGTACCTATTAACGTTGTAAAATAGATTGTTGTCTAAAGTTTGATATTTTCATTAGAATATCAGACCTTTTATATCAGTATAATCGACAATAACGCCTTACCAGGCATAGTTATAGTTACTAATCATTATTCATTCAATAGCTGAGCTACACTTGAAGACAACACTGTGGCCACTATTCAAACATTTGATATGCTACCAGAACTAACCAGAGTAGCCTAAGTAACATGAGAGCCGTAATGGTGGCAAATGCTATATTGGCTCATCCACAACATTTTATTTCCACCATCTGTGATTGTAAACTGAAATTAAATTACCTATGAGGCATTCGGACCACTCTGGTTATGTAGCGGCTCGATATCGCCTATGTAAAGAATGTCTAAGAAAAAATGTACAGCGCCCCTAGCGCTAACGCTAAGAACTAAAATCGGTAGTATGAAAAAAAATCGATAGGTTTTTAACGTACGTAAGTTTTCGATAGCTAACTCATGGTAGCGCTACTGGTGGCCAGACGATATCGATTAAAAAAGTGGCTAGCATTTTATACTCGTACATATCTACGAAACGGATTTCATCAAATTCTGCATATCATTAAAATCCACATAAAACTAAATAAATTTATATTCATTTAAGACACATAGCTTAACAATGTGTCTAATTGATTTAAACAATATTATATGATAGGTATTATGTTGTTAAAATTTACTGTTTACGTATAACTTTTGAAAATATTTTACGCAAATTATATTATCTAGAGAGTTTATACTCGTATTTAATGTCAAAAGCAAAATCTTTTAAATAGTTTTGTTAAATATATAGAGTACCTATCTAGATGAATAAAGAGTTGTTAATTTATGATAACATAAGATTTAATTCATAATTATATTTACTGAATTATTCTAGTTATTATTTATTTTTACAAAAATCTTGTTTTAGAGACTGGTCGTTTTTTTAGAAATTCAAATTTTAAGGTTTTACCAAAACTATTGTTACTAAACCTAATGGACAATAACTAATACATCGGGCAGCTATTTTATTCCCTTTTAAAGTATTTTGGAATTAGAACTAGATGTGGCTGATTGTATTTGTAATTCTATACTAATATTATATCAAAAATCATGGAATAATATACAAAATGTGTTGCATTGATGATATATTTGGGACTTAGAACAACCACTATTGATTCTCGCCAGTAAAACCACAAAGAATGTCAAGTATTTATACGTAAATAAATGGCAGTCGGTTAAAGTCCAAATCTAACGAATCTAGACTTCAACCCACAAACGTATATTGGAGAATATCATAGAATAAAAAAATATCGGGTGACATACCGAAACTTTAATATAAATACGCGAAGAATCGTCCTATATCTTGGGTTTACCCAGTGGCCTATTACTTCCTTGAACGTGTTAAATACAAGCCATGGAAAGCTTCCAAAGTAATATTTAATGGACAATAAATAACGTGTTATTATAATAAACGTATTTTTGTTTGATAGAAACGTATACTTATCGACTAATATTTTTTATTAAAATATATCCTTGTAGTAATCTACATATAAATATGTCTTAAATATGTAGTAGGCAGGTACTGATGTAAATAACCTATACCTTATTCAAGTACCTACCTAATGAAATAATATCTGCTATATAATTGTTGATATAATTTATAAAAAAAATTTAACAAACGAAATTTTGACAATAACAAAATATGTCCATTGACGACAAAATGTCGTTAATTAATCAATATTATTCTCAATCATTTTAATGATACGTATAAGATTCGATGTGATAATTATTAATTGTTATCTTTTTGACTAATATTGCTAGAATAGGCGATCCTATACTACTATATCACTGAACTGTAAAGTTTATTGTTGTTTTATAGCAGAATAATGACTATATCTACTTGTTATATTAGATGCATTAGTGTATAAGTAGTAAACGTACATAATATAGTATATAAAGTCCATTTAACTCATGTCTAAGTCTTAATGTTATATTCATAAGCTACCTGTTTTTTTTCGATATAAAATGCATTTGAGTGTTTTAAGTACAACTGGCAACTGGTTTTTAGTCAATACTGTAACGAAGAACACGAAAATATCTATGTCTATTCCATCGTTTTATGTAATGTAGGCTACGTATTTTTTTATTAATACTTGTCCTGTTTTTTTTGTTAAAAATCAAGATTTATTTTAATTGAATTAATTAACTGTTCAAGTGTTGTCAAATTTAATAAATAATTATATATGTCTGTTAGTTACCCAAATTTAAATATAAATGAAGAGAAAATAGATAAAATTTCAGTTGAGATAACTTCTATATCTTTCGTTAGTCTTAAGATTCTTACAGGCCTTGCTTTATTAAGAAATTGCACATACATCGTGCTTTTCATCTTATACATCAAAACGATTCGAGTCAATTATCTATTACTTATATTTATAAAAAAATAAATGATTTATTTCTCTTAAAAATAGACTACGGAAACCATCTTATGCATTTCGCACAACATTTATGTCATAATAGTCTTACAAACATATTTTAATCACAATTTTTACCGTACTTATTTGTTAGTTGTAACTTAATGATAGATAATAAAGAATACTCCTTATCAATAAAAAATATCAAAACTGATATGTGTACAACATTAAAAAATCATATGCATCCTAGTCTAATTTTTACTTTGGTATCATTGTAATAGTGTAGACAATTTGTCCATTATTTGTAGGTGTAAAATGCTTAATATTGCTACTTCAGACATTTACCTATATATCATGAAATTCCATATAATATTTTTTGATTGGATAAATAATAATAATATACCTAACTACCTATTCCATACAAACTGATTTATTTTCAAATGTTACTATTGCCCCCACGTTGGGCGCTAACTATGAAAAACATTTTTTTTAAAGTGCTCATGAAACGAAAGAAAATACTCTTGTATATAACTTTTCAAGATTGTGCAGCTTCTAACTGTATGCAAATAAAAAATATGCAATTGTAAGTGTTTTATGGTTACGTCCATATGGTAAGGGTTGAAAAGATATTATGAAGGAAGCGCACAATGATTACACACTTAGAAGTAGTGAGGACTGTTACTTAAATTCGAATCTTAATACTCATGAAAGTACTGAAATTCGAATTGAAAATGGAGAGAAAAAAAAAATTAGGGTGAGGAGAGCAATCCGCTCCCCCGCAAGTCCGGTGATGATGACGAGGCTACTCCAAGCCATCATCGTATGTCAGTTAGGAAAAAAAATCTACCGTAAAACTAGAGAGAGGAGTTCGTCAGCCACCTTAGCGGGTTGATCGATTTTGCACAACCTTAATTTCGTCAGGCTATGTCATGATTATGAAAATAAACTGTGACATGTTCTAGGTCACTCCGGAAATAAAATACCTATGTACCATGATCATTCTATTACTCCATTATATACGGAGAATGTTAAAAAAGGAGTTTCAAGTTTTGTCGAGTTCTATCCGTTACAATGTTAAAAGTTCTGAAATGATTCCAAGAATTCTGACATTCCCCAGTTCTAGCATTACTCATTAATTATTTTAGTCACTAACGTCTAGGTATAGCATAATACCTTTTGGTTTTTACAAAAATAGCGAATTTTAGATAATATGTTGGATATGTACCATTAATATACATTTTCGCACAACATGCATTCCTGTTAATATATAACTTTAAACTGTCATGGTTACAGACAATAGAAATCTGAATATGTCTGGGATATTTACCACGTTGTTTAATTCAAAGACAAAGTGCAAATTCCTTTATTTATATAGGCATTTGCGCACTTATGAATCGTCGGTACAGTAAATAAATAAGTAATAGATTAGTGATTTTACTACCGGTTCGGAAAGCTTATTCTACCGAGAAGGCTCCGGCAAGGAACTCGATAGTCACCTACTCTTTTTAACCGATTAAAAAGGCATAAAGTTATACAGTTGACCCGTGATCATGGGCATGGCGCTTGCAACAGTGCGCTAGCTCATTAAAATATAACAACACGGTAAATATCCCGGACATAATCCCTCTAATATTACTAATAAGATTTAGGCGGGACGTGAAACGGCATTTAAGCAGGCCTTCAGGGTGAGTGCGATAGACTTAATATGGTCTATTGTACCTGTCGATATCATATTCGGGACTCACTACCGCTTACCATCAGGTGGAGTGAGGTCGTTGTTAGCCTATTATAAACAAAAAAAATATATTGGTTTTCTAATATGCGTTCCTATTCCTTGACCCAAAAATGTGTAATTGTCTAAATATGTTTTGTTCGTAGACAGACTGTTCTTCCTTATAGAAAGGTACACGCATAGCAGTATGCCCACATATATGTATATGCTAGCTCCTTACGATGCCTGCGTGCACCGATTTGTTGTTTCTATGTAATAAAAATTGTATGCCTGATAATAATTAAAATAAATGTTGATGGTAAATAAACGTTCTAAAAATTTTTAATTTTTTTATTTACTTAATACTTACGTGTGGTATGAGTTTTCTAGTAACTTATGTCTGTCTAGATGTCGCTCTTTCACGATAAAACTAGCGAACCGATTTAAATGATTCTTATTCTTAATGAAGCACAGCATATTAAAAAATATGGGTTTCGCCGGTTATTACAAATACCACAAGGTCCTAAAGCTTGTAGGGTCTATCATCTACCTATACTTATTTTCCTGTTGCCTTATTTAGGGTTAAGTGAATTGCATACACGGATAGTAGGTATACAGGGTGTCCCAAAAAGTAGTGTCAAGCGGAAGTTCTGAGATAGTACATCCCGTGGGGCATCCGAAACACCCCCATGTATGTTCCGCGATTTTTTATAGTTTTCGAGTTATGATTATTTTTCTAAAATTTTGAGAACAACTGACCTAACCGAACAAAAATCTTATAGAGAAAAAAGTATTTGACTTTTTTGAGTAATTCTTTTTGCAAATCAATTTTCATGAGTTTTTCTTTAATGCCTAAAATATTTGTCTCCATAACTTATATGGAAAATATCAAAATTATGGTACAAACTGAAAAGTTACGTTCTGTAAATAATGTCTTACAATTTCCACGTTAAATTTAAAATATTAGGAGGTAGCTGCATGGCTCCTAAGTAACTTTAAAAACTGCGCTAGACTCTCAGCTTTCATAATCATTAATAAAAACTGGTACTTAAAGGGTTACTTTTGCTGAAATCGGACTTCAAAGACAGAGAGGTGGAAAAATAATAAAAAATTGCCATTTGAATACGAAGTATTATTTGGACATTTTATTATTTCTACAGTTAATAAGATTGTTAACAATCAAAATTATACCAGAAATGCTAAGAAATAACCACTTGAAAGTTTAATTTGTGATACTTAAAAATTTAATCAAGTTTAAAAATGGGAACTTTATTGAAAAAAAAAAGTTATCGTTTTTGATTATTTATTGTTAAAAGTTTATAAGTAGAAGTTTATTAAAGTCCGTAAAGAAAGCAAAGTTCGTCAAGTTCGCCGTAACAAAGGTATTGCATGTGAAAACAGTGTGAGCGCAATGAAACTTAAATTAAACAAAAGAAAGCATCCAAATGTTTGCATCTGAGTGTTCCTGTATTAAATTTAGGTTTGTTAACAAACTGACTAACTTTCGGAATAATAAAATGTCCAAATAATGCTTGTTCATCAAATGGCTAATTTTATGATTTTTCCACCTCTCTGTCTCTGTAGTCCGATTTCAGCAAAAGTAGCCCATTAAGCACCAGTTTTTATGAATGATCATGAAAGCTGAGAGTCTAGCGCAGTTTTTAAAGTTACTTAGGAGCCATGCAGCTACCTCTTAATATTTTAAATTTAACGTGGAAATTGTAAGACATTATTTACAGAACGTAACTTTTCAGTTTGTACCATAATTTTGATATTTTCCATATAAGTTATGGAGACAAATATTTTAGGCATTAAAGAAAAACTCATGAAAATTGATTTGCAAAAAGAATTACTCAAAAATGTCAAATACTTTTTTCTCTAAAATATTTTTAATCGGTTAGGTCAGTTGTTCTCAAAATTTTAGAAAAATAATCATAACTCGAAACCTATAAGAAATCGCGGAACATACATGGGGGTGTTTCGGATACCCCACGGGGTGTTCTATCTCAGGACTTTCGCTTGACACTACTTTTTGGGACACCCTGTATAGCCTGGTATCCCAGGTCGAAAATGCAAGTTTTTAACAGACTAAGCCATTAACTTTTGTGTGACTAATTCACGCAGTCGTGAGCTAAATTAAAAATAAATAAATATCTGGGACATTTCCACACACGGTCATCTGACCTCAAACTAAGCAGAGCTTGTACTATGGGCGTCAGAGACTGATATACATACATATATATTTATAAATATATTCTTAAATACATAATCACACCCAGACACGGAACAAACACCAACGTTCATCACACAAATATTTGTCCCGAGTAGGAAACGAACCCACTTCCTCTCGGAACCGCCAGGCAGGATCACTAACCACTGTTCCACCGAGCCAGTCAATTAATTTTATTTATTTATATTTTCAAAATTTACAACAGTTTGCTGCAATCAATTGACTGGCTCGGTGGAACAGTGGTTAGTGACCCTGGCTGCGATTTCCACTCGGGACAAATATTTGTGTGATGTTAGGGGTGAGAGCCATCCGCTCCCCCGCAAGCCCGGTGATGATGACAAGGCTCCTCCAAGCCATCATCGTTAGTCAGTTAGGAAAAAAAAAATGTGTGATGAACATGGTGTTTGTTCCGTGTCTGATGTGAATATGTATTTAAGTATGTGTTTATAAATATCTATGTATGTATATCAGTCTCTGACGCCCATAGTACAAGCTCTGCTTAATTTGGGGTCAGATGACCGTGTGTGGAAATGTCCCAGCTATTTATTTATTTATTAGTAAGGCAAGAACAACAATTTGATAACAGCACAAAATGAAAACAAAGAACAATTCATTTTAATACAGTTTATTTGAACTATCTAACTATGCATTAAAGAAAATCCAGTCTTATGAATACAATCGCTGGTACAAAAATAAAATCTGTCCGCTACATTTACGTAACATACATAATAATATGGTGTTTAATTGCAGGGCAATACTACGTCCCATACAAACTTAACACATTCAAGGCTAAAGTTGTTGGAACATTTTGTTTTCAAACAGTATAATTCATTATACATATTTGTAAATGTGCTCTTTAGTCGACTAATCGTAAATATGAATTTTAAATTTAAAAAAACACAGTGGTACGTTGCGGGGTTTGAACTGGCGACCTCTCGCATGGAAAGAAACGACCTTAACCACTCGGCCATCGACGCTTTTTTGAAATAACCGTACATTATGAAATTGAAATTCATATGCACTGTCAACTGCTCAATGTGAACTATTTAGAATGACTCAAAGAATACATCTACATTTTGTTTGTCATAGCAGGTCAATATTTTAACTAATTTAACTATAAGCAAAGTATGTTTATTTGGTATACAAATTTCGACATTGGAGGCGTAGGTAACTTAAAAACAAATTGACAAAAAGTAGTCAGCAAAATAAGCTATAATTATACATAGGTACTGTATCAAGGATAAGTCAAACAGTTTGTCTGACATCAATACTTAAACTAATGAACCTTAGAAGACGAGGCAAAAAAATAACGCTAAAAAGTTTCACCAAATCCTTATTACTTTAACTTAAAAGTATACTTAAGTCTCATACGGAACTATTAGACAAATTAAAAATAAAACACTCTAAGCACGGAAGTATATAGAAGATAGGGGACTATGTTTTAAAACATATTTTCTTAGGATAATTTCATAATATATTTCATAATATTAGGTACATACAGAAACAATGCAGAACTTATGGAACTACTATACTTAGAAAATATGGAAGAACGAAATTTGACATTAAAAATGTATTGTCACGAAATAGAGGTTACATGGTGTAAGTTCGTAAACTAAGCCGATTTATAATACAATCGGTTAATTTTTCATGCAAGCGGGCCATACAATGTATTTTATGGCCATACAATATATTTTATTGAAAACAAGGTTTCACTTAGTGATATGTCGTAAAATATTGCTTGTTAATCCTTACTAGTCCTTACTAATATTATAAATCCGAAAGTAACTCTGTCTGTCTGTCTGTTACGCTTTCACGCATAGAGTACTGGACCGATTTAAATAAAATTTGGTACAGATATAGTCCAGAGCCTAGAAAAGGTTATAGGCTACTTTTTAACCGACTGCGCTATAAGGAAGTAATGTTTTACCCGTTAAACGTCTCTACGCGGACGAAGTCGCGGGCGGAAAGCTAGTAAGGTTATAATTAGGATAGTCTTAGAGTCGCGCTGACCACACGCTTACCGACACGCGCGGACAGATTTTTTTGTATTGAGTGTCGGTGTTATATTGATCTGTCGGCGATGATTAAAAGGTCAGAGCGAATCTTAAATCAGCCTTTTTGATAATAGATTATACACATGTGCTCATTTTATGTGAATTGTAGAGAACAGTGAACATACTTGCAGGTAAAGGTACTATATTTTTTAGTTTCTCTATCTTTTCAGAGGATTGAATAGTAAGTATACATAGTAGTGTAAAGCTAATTTTACGTATTTAGTATGCAATACCATTAGCAAGATACATATTGAAATAATGGCAGTGAATAAATGATTATTGCAAGGAACCATGGAGTATGTGAACATTATTATTTATTTTGAACCAGATTGGAGATAAAATTCTATGGATTATGTATCAACACAAGAAACTGGGTTTATGTGAATAAATCACATATTACACATAATATGTGATTTATTCCCCATTTTCAAAATTATACTATGAGTATATAACTAAATTTAAAAAGTGGTGGGTTTCTAATTAGGCAAAGTTATAACTAAAACTATTTTTATAAAAGTTTAACAAAGTATATACTTGATCCTGATTTAAGAAAAAGCTTGGAAATTACAGAAGCTATATATAAGAAAATAATAAATTCTAATACCCTACAAAGATTTTTTTTGGATAATGGACTTTAATAGCTGGTATAAGCTTTAGATATTTTCCTCTGTTTATAATGATTAAGCTTTTTTATTAAAATATGAAGTACATCTTATTGATTTGGTCGAGTTTTGACTCTGATAAATTTTAATAACATTGATTGAATGTTGACTACAAAAACCATAATTAGGTCTTATGAATGCATTCTGCATCGGTGGTAAACGGTGTCAATGATTAAACTACTTGAAACATTGCCATACTCTGAAAGTGTCACAAAATTTAACTATATTAATTGAATTCCTCCGAAACATACTAAGTATCAACATTCTCAGTTTCCGCTTTCCTCATTTTTTTAGCTCTAATATCGGCCATTGTCTGCTCGATGGACCGCTGATCTTTTTTATTTTCACTTGGCACCTCACCATAGCTTTTATTGACATTTGTTTTATGCGCAGCCTTAATGGCTGCATCGTGACCAATGAGATGAGCGTATTTCTCCTTATAATATGTACCACTTAACTCCTCCTTACCGCGCTTACGTTTCCTATTCTTCTCCTCTTCAGAGTCCAAAGCAGCTTGCTTTTGCATATCCAAATGTCTCTGAGCCATCTCTGCAGCTTTTTCTTCATCCCAGATACCCCCCGCTCGACGGACAGTCAGCTCATCTTGTGTTGGTCCCTTTTCTTTGGTATAAACGACAGCATAACGATCAATCCCCTCTTGGCCAAATGAAAACACTTGCAACCCAGCAGTTTCCGCCACCTCCCTAATGATAGCCCGGTACATCTGATCCATAGGTTCAAACTGAATGTGTGGATTATTGCCGTCTTTGATGAAATTCGTGACTTTCTCCTCTACACGCTTTCTAAACTTATTAACCATATTCTTGTCTTCTTTTTTCTTTCGTTCAAAAGCTTCTTTTTGTTTTTTCATAGCATTTTTCTGTGCTTCACTTGCCGCAGGCGGTGTCTGCATAGTACTAAGAATAGAGTCTAATAGATCCATGGTTCTATACTTTATTTTCTGAACAGAATGATGTGTAAGATATTATTTCAGGGATCCTCTTTTGCCAACGGGCTGTTATTTTGAAGTTATCAACTAAAGAGTCAGCGTTCAAACCTTTATAGGTGAGAACATTTAAGGCTGTGTCAATTTGGGCACAGACCTCAC
This sequence comes from Maruca vitrata, assembly GCA_039566165.1. Lineage (NCBI taxonomy): Eukaryota > Metazoa > Arthropoda > Insecta > Lepidoptera > Crambidae > Maruca > Maruca vitrata. The sequence goes on along the minus strand of CM076922.1, from coordinate 2,742,904 downwards.
CGCCAAAGGATAATGAGTCTTCGATGAATTCTAGGAGTTGTTTCAGAGGTGGCTGCAGAGGAGAACCTTTCACCAGTGGGGTCTGTTGTGTCAAATCAATGGCTCTACAGCTCTCCAACAGAGTGCCATGCATGTAAGAGAGTTTGTCAAATAAGTCTTCTATCTTGGATCTGAAACATCAGTTGAAATAATTTTCAATATGCTGAATTAGTTTCTTTCAAATGTGAAATTATAGGAATTACTAAATAGAGGCTATACTAAATGATATTAACTGTTATGGGTTATACTTACAATTCAGTTCTGATTTCAAGAATGTCTTCAGATATTCTGTTATGTAAAAGAGCTGAAAGTTTATCCTGGAGATCTTCAAAGTCTTCTAGTGAAGTGCTTGACACATCTGCTCTGAAGTAAAATAAAAATAATACATTCACCAAACAATTTATCACATTATTATTATTACAATTCATGATTTTTTATTGAATTATTGATATTTAATTTAGTTGAAAAAAATTTCATTGCATGTTACCGGGAATCATAATAAAATAGAACATTAGTTTTTCTTTTTCAGTAATGAACTGTGATTGACAAAACATGATTGTTAAGATATGTGCCATGCATATTTTTTGGGGTTTGATAAGTGATAAAGTGTAATCAATACAGTGAACAAACAGAATGTAGTTAAATAGATTGTGACCCATATTAAATACTTTGATATGAACATAAAATTGCAGTATCACTAATGTAAATAAGTACTTATTATATCATATCTATAAAAATTTAAGGAACATTAGCAACACAAGATAACATTCTAACAATCATTATTAAACAACAAACCAATTTATAAATTACATAAACATAACAATGGCTTTTGAAAACGATAATACCAAGTCCAGTTGGTAACTTTGAGGTTATCGACACAAACAAGACCTTAGAAACTATGCAAATACATTTTAATAGCACCAACTGTTTGTGCAATACGAAATAAACTAGAAAATGCATTTTACTCACTCTTGCACGTTTCTGCAGCGTTTTATCAGTTTATTAATAGATATTGCGCACTCCTGGCAATTTTTCAAACACGCTTTTGATGTAATGTAGAATTCCTCGAAGAACGAAAAATAATCAACTATTTGTTTTTGTATCTTATCTTCCATTATACACGAAAAATCCCATAACGCATTTAGTTATTGGAACATATATACGTATGGTTTTCTTCTGCAAATTCGCGGAAAAACTCAGCAACAAAATAATCAAATTCTGAAAATGACGGACAAAAACAAAGGAGGCAATGGCAGTTACGTTTTGTTTACGAAGTTCGATTAAATCATAAATATTTAACTTTCAACATTGAATATTTTTCACAAAATTCTCTATCGTATTTTAATTTTAAATTACAAAATTTTTTAATTAATTTATGGATGTAGATATATTTCACAAACAGTCTTTATAAATGAATCTTAGATTCAAAGGAGGTATAAAGAGGGAATCGGTAAATAAGGGATGTGCTTGACATTCATTTAATCATAATTAAAAGCTATTTAATAATTGTTTTAATTCTACATTTGAACATTAGCTTACTATTGTTGTTTTTAATTTTCTACCCGTTTAAAAATTTGTGACAAGCAAAATAGGTTCGTTTGGTTTCGGCACGGTTCGGTTGTATCCGGAGACTGGTCGATTGCAATCGGATAACTGTCAAAACGCGGACCAATGGCCGGCCTCGAAGAGTGCCCTCGAAAAACAGCAGTCCCAACTTTCCTCGGACGGAGAATGCACGTCCGTCTACGTCGCGATTTATTTCGATATAAACACGTCACAGGTTGAAATAAAGCGAGTGTATCAATGAAAAAAGTTGTTCGTTTCGTATGATGGAAGAAGAGTGTTTTATGTGTCATTCAATTTGATTAAAAGGTCGTGAATTGTGTCTTTACAAAAATGAATGGTAAAATGCATAGTGAAACCGGCGCTTTCTCATCTGACGGCATGAGAGCCGAAATATTGAACCCTTTCGTTCATAAATTGGAATTGGACAACACGTACGATAAAATCAAGGTAAATATGAGCTAAGCATTCAGATTTGGTAGAAAAAACTCTGTAATAAAACAAGGAAGACAATACCCTAATGTGTTATGCTGAAGTAAAAGGTGCTCGTTTGCGCAGACTCGAAAGAAAGAGCAACACAAATAGGAGTTGAAAAAAATTAAACCGGTGATTACTAAAAAGGTGCATATTAGACATCAACACGGTTAAAACAATCACACAATGAACCATTAAAATTATTCAACAGTTAGGCAAATTTTTTAACCCTAAGTAAGGGTCTTATTACATAGTAACAATGAATAGACGTCGATAAGGTAGCCATAATGTGATTAAAAACATATTCGCAGTCTTCAGCCAAGTATAGGTTTGTTAGAGTACATGCTTATCTTTGTATTGTTCTGATCTATACGACAATTGTACACAGCCTTATTAGTATAGTATCATTGTCGTTTCGATATGGCAAGTCCTTTGGGACACTGCATGTAATGTAGGTATTAGCAATACGCCACTGTATTCGTACTCCTAGTATAATAATGGTTACCTAGATCGAAAGAAGTCAAATTATTACTTACTAGACAATAGGTATACGAAGAGTCCGGGCTTGGTTGGATACCTGTTCATTACTGGCGATTACGATTCAAAAGAATCATAAGAATTTTTGATGTTGAGACCGTAATAATATAGGTATAATTGGTAATAGTGTGTACTAAATTGCGGAAGATTAGAACCGGTTTTTAGTTAATGCGAATATGTTAAATGACTGGTGAGTTAAGTAAGCTCAATGTAACGAAAAGTTTTATCATTTGGATGAATACCGAAATAAAGGCTATGGATCAAAGACAACAAAACAAATGTAGGTACCTACTACTACTAGGTATTATATAATTTCATTCCACAGTTCACAGGCGAACAAAAAAATGAAAAATTCAAATTACTTAGGTACTTACGTTAGAAAAGCTTTAAAAATAATTTTGATCGACTACCTATATACCTACCTAAATAGCATATGTATATTCAAATGACTACGACCTTACCTACGTCAGAAAGCAAAATAAACAAGAGAAAGTTCATGATGACCTAGTCGTGAAATAACGCGGAATAAGAAATACCTTAACCATTTTATAAGATGAATCGAGATTTATATGTGTGTACTGGCCCCGTAGACAAAATAACAATATCGAAACGATATCGAAATTCGAAAAGAATAAAATGTATGGGATTGACATTAGACGCGATAAATCACGTGGTCAATCCTATACATTTTGTTCTTTTCGAACTTCGTTATCGTTTCGATATTGTTACTTTGTCTAAGGCCCCTGACCCGCGTTCGCTTCGGGTATTATTATATTTTACATCAATACCTTCCTCTTCGATCCCTATATGTATACAGAAAAACCGTATCAAAATCCGTTGCATAAGTTTTAAGATTAAATCATACATTGGATTGGAATTGCGTTAAGCGACTATTTAAACTATGTAACAGAGGTATAATTTGTATACGACAATACGCAAGGTGGAATTTCACAACTTTCAACATCATGTTGAGATACATATTTATCACATTACAAGTCTGACTGCCCGACGTTTAGTCAATCAAAACTACAGATGACTATCAGTTGAAAGTAGTCATGTGGACTTCAATTCTGAGGGAAAGTTGAACACACGAATGTTTAACTCTCTGTACAAGCAAACTTATGCAATTATAAAAGTGCACATTTTAAATTGCACATTTTGAATCAAACCGTAGTACCTGAATAAAACGTGTGACACAGTTTTTTACAGAAATTAAGTGGTAATGTAAAATCTAGCTTTCTATCGCCTAAAGTCGTATCACGCATAACATTATCAGGTTAAAAAATAGCCTAAACACCGTGAAATTTGAGTGGTTGTTTTCCCGTGGCAGAACGGTTTGCCTTTAGTAATACTATCGAAACATGAAAATTATTCCTTGAAAAAATTTTTTTTCTTTTCAAAGGACAATGGGCAAAAATTTATGGAGCTTGGTCTATTTTTGAAAATGAGTGGCAGTCTCCGGAATCAGTATATCTTGCGAGGCACTATTAAAAAACACTATTTAAAAAATTAATCATGAGCATATACCGGTTAGTTTAGGAGATATCGAATACTTATTGTCTTCGTATATTTCGATGATTTAATGTAACATTTTTTTAATTTTTATAATATTCCTATTGTTAAATGCATATAAAGAACTATTAAAGTCTAATATATTTTGAAGGTTTACAAGACAATAAAAAATCGACCATATTTTTAAGATTTTATTATGACCCATACAATAGGTACAATATAAAAACGTCCAAAGACAATGCTTTTCTTATAAAAAACTTATGTACTCATCTTTAATAATTAAAACAATGCACAAGGCAGAATGGCGGCGACGTAGTCCACAACCCGTCACGTCAAGTTTCCCACAGAGGTGAAAAGTGGATCGCTGGAAGTGATCTCTGCCTACCTCTCTGGGAAAAAGGCGTCATTTTATGTATGTATGTATCGTATCTAAAAACGCAGCAGGTAATCGAATTGCTTCTTGGTACCGTGCCCATCCCAGCAGCCTAAGGTTGCACATGAACAATAGTACAAATAACTAACCGGGTCGAATGATTAAGTAATACGGGGTTACGTATCAAAATAACTAAAGTTATTTCGACTACTGCCGATTCAACTATGCTCGACTCACCTAATGTTTGAAATACCTAATGATCGTTTCACATAATTTCATAATAACTAATGCACGCAATCCCTAATGTACAATTCGCCTACGCTCGACTCACCTAACCTTTTTTCGTCTACGCTTTATTCATCTACGCTTTATTCCCCTAACGCTTTACTCACCTATGAGCGAATTCACCTACGGCCTATACTTTGGTATTTGGTAACTGCCACGTTGATCTATTGGTAGCAAGCACTGCGTAAGGATCGAGAGGTCCCCGGTTCGAGTCCGGGGTCAGGCAAAATTTGTGTTGAGTTTTTCTGCAATGAAATTACTCAGCCCGAAGTTCAGAAGTTGGCGGTTTAACGCCCGTGCCTCGGAAAGCACGTTTAGCCGATGGTCCTGCGTCCGATCTCTCATCGGTCATGTCGGATTGCCGTCTCACCGAATTTCGAGAGTAAGGGAATATAGAGTGCACTTGTGTTTGCGCGCACACTTGTGCACTATAATATGGCCTGCGCACTTGGCTGATCTATATTGAAGCTGCGGTGGTGAGCGAAAACATTCTGCGACGGTAAGCTTGCGTGGGACCGCCGGAGCCCCGCACCGTCAGAGCCGTGACATAGCCCAAACCGCGCGGCGCGCAGTAATGATAAATAGTAGGCGAGTTGTTGATTAGGTATTTCAAACATATTCGAAACATGTATTATGTTAAAAAAGCATTAGTTTAAAAAAGCATTAGATTAATTGGTCCTTAGTGCAAACAATTTTAGTTGAAACAAAATTATATGAGTTAAGCATTAGGCGAGTCGTGCATTAGGCATAATGATTTTAGGTGAGTCGAGCATAGTTGAATCGGCAGTAGTTGAAACAACTTTAGTTATTTTGATACGTAACCTAATACGGGGATCGAACGGAGACTACACAACAGTGCGCTACGAAATACGTGGACTGAGTGATTTCGTCAGGCGAGTTATCACTATAAAAAAAATGTCTCTGTCTCGCTCGCACAAATCTGTGACACTTGTCGTAGACGCAGGTTTATTGTAATACTGAATTATCCTACTTTTCAAACCGCTGTTTGCTTTTACAAAATTCAAAATAAAATAGTTAACGTTTATGAAATATAACAATCTTCATCACTCTTTATTTCTATATCTAACCATAACTCGAAATAACTGCCATATAATAAGTTTTTATTTATGACACGAACTATGATATGCAATTGATATTTGAGACTGCCACCCGATTTTTATTTAAGCCCAAAATGCCCATTGTCCTTACAAAATAATAATTTTCCAACTCGAAAACTACAGAAGCCATCGTTCTTTTATAAGATGTGACGTAATCAGGTACCTACTGCTTGATGCATGAAATCTATGTCGGTCTAAATAAAGCGGTTCGAGCGTTCGAGTCCCAGTTATACCTACCTTTTCGTAAAACCGGCATAGGTATATTGATTTCAATAAAAAAGAACTGCACAAATCTATTATGCTACTAAGATAGAATCATAGTGATCTCTGCCTACCCCTCTGGGAAAAAGGCGTGATTGTATGTATGTATGTATAGAATCATTTTACTGCGGGAAAACAACCACTAAAATTTCGGTGTATAGGTGTCCTTTCGCAGGTTCTGGACTACCTATAAAAATCGGTTCAGTAGTTTTGGCTTGAAGACGCGACAAACAGACAGACAAGAGTTACATTCGCTTTTGTAATATTGGTAGGGATTAACATTTGTATAACTGCATAATAGAGACTGGTTAGTGACCCTGGCGGTTCCAAGATTCCCACTTGGGACAAATAGGTATTTGTGTGACGAACATCGGTGTTTGTTCCGTATCTGGGTGTGTTTTTAAATATAAGTATTTTTTTGTATCCACTGTAGTTTCTGATTTTCGTAACATAATTAAAGCTAGGTATGTACTTACCACGAAATCAGATCGTTGTATGTGATGTTGTGAAGTAGCTTTAAATATCTATACTAATATTATAAAGCTGAAGAGTTTGTTTGTTTGTTTGAACGCGCTAATCCCAGAAACTACTGGTTCGAAAAGAAAAAATATTTTTGTGTTGTATAAACCATTTACAGAGGAAGGCTTTAGGCTACATAACATCACGCTGCGACCAATAGGAGCAAAGATACAATGGAAAATGTGTAAAATACGGTGGGAAACGCGAACGAAGTCGCTGGCACAGCTAGTATTAAATATATTTAAAGCTACAGTTAAGTGAAACGTGATTATGACTTCAAACTAAAGCAAACATTGTACTCTCAGAACGAAAGTTTATTAAACAAGTACTGCAATATAGATCACCTGTTTCTTTATGAGTGAGACAAGAAACATTTCCCCTTGTACGAGTATTTACTATGAATTGAATAAAGAAAGATACGCCAGTGTGATGCAAGCGAAAGTGAAAGTGTACAATTATTAAGAGCGTAGTACCAACCTGTACTACAAATAGATATTATTATGATCATAATAACAGAACTGTCATGCCTGGCCTTCCAAAAATACGGTTATTTGGTGAGATTCTTTTATATTAGTATTTGAAAATTTAAATATCAAACTAAAATCGTCTTCAAGCTTGCGTATTAACTGATTTAAACAATATTAAATTAAAAACGAAGTTTTTTATTTTCGTACTAAATGACCAGTTACTATTTTATGCCATGTTAAATATTCGAAATTTCTTGTTACCGCTAGTGACATACTAAAATACTTACCTCCATAGTAAGTTGAGTTTTATATCTGTGCCCTGCAATTTTTTAACTATTCTTTGTCATAAAACAAAAGTTTCCTAAAAGCGTGCCAATGAAAGGGAAAGCTATATTCACACACAAGGTGTCCTAATTAGGCCTAATAAAGAGTCTCAAAAAGACGCTTATAAGATCAATAAAAATGATAAACATATGCTTTTTGTATATTTTAATATCATTGTGTCCAATTTATTGATAAAAGAAAAAAAAAACTAAAATTTTGTGTCACATGCCGTGTCGCAAAAAATTCAATATATAGATCTGTGCTACGTAGGTACCGGTAAGAATTCATAAGTACTGGTTATGTATAAAGATGCAATTAAGTCCAAATTTGCGTTTCATGATAATATTATAATCAGTAGTAAAGTTATATTGGTATCAAGGAGAATCATAAAGTCGAAGATCATTAGTCGCATTATAAAGCTAGTCACGTCATGAAATTTACTCTGTGAATTAATCATCTCATTAAATATTTAAATGCGATCAATGATCTACGTACGTACCTACGTATTATCTCAGACTGCCAGCGACTTCGTCCGCATTTACCCCCGCTTTTTACGAGTTCATCCATCCCTAGATTCATACTCACAAACTTTCACGTTTATAATATTAGTAAGGAGAACACATTGTTATAACTTATAAACATGATTATTAAGTAAATCGTTTTGTTATTTATATCGATATTTTATAAACATTAAAAAATGTTTTCATGAACTTGTTTTTTGCAATTTTCTTTGAGCGATGAAGGCAGAGCAGGAAACTGTTCATAATTTCAATGGTATTAGGATCTAATATTCATTCGGTGAATTGCAGTAAACTCAATCCAATCAAAAACATAAATGTGAAATGAGAGCCAAGTTCAATATTATGATAATTGCCTTGGTTGTTGACTTCAACGACAAAAGAAGTGAGATCTAAATGGGTGCCAAGTTCAATGGTCAACCCAGAAATTTATTTATAAGTAACACTATAACATACCTATCATATCTTCTTATAACATAAGATAATGTATGGTGGTAGCCTATGAAGGTCTGTCTTGGCTAGTTTCTATAAACCTACCAACGTATTATTATGTTCGCTCGCTAGATTCTACCAACAATCCAAATTTTCGGAATTATAAAATAAAAACCGACAAATACTTGTAGGCTTAGAACTTGCGACGGCTATAATTCATATATGAAAACTAGCCAAGACAGACCTTCATAGGCTACCACCATACATTTTCTTATGTTATAAGAAGATATGATAGGTATGTTATAGTGTTACTTATAAATAAATTTCTGGGTTGACCATTGAACTTGGCACCCATTTAGATCTCACTTCTTTTGTCGTTGAAGTCAACAACCAAGGCAATTATCATAATATTGAACTTGGCTCTCATTTCACATTTATGTTTTTGATTGGATATCATTACTTTTTGTAGAAAAGTATATATCATCGTAACGCCGCGGGTTCTTTGAAAAGGACAAATTCAAAACTAAAACTAGACTTTATGTAGGTACCTACCCTAAGCCTAAGTAATAAATATGAAAACCGACTATAAGTACCTACTCCTAATTGTAAATAAGTAAGTATACCTAAATATATACTTAGTGCTCTGCTTTCCCCGGTATATACGCGTGATTAGGCACTAATTAGGTGTTTATGTTAAGCGTTCATAATAGAACCTAACCTAATTATTAAAAAATTGCCAGTTTTTTATTTATTCCTTTGTATTCATGTAATTACCTATCTGCATACCAAATTTTAACTCTCTAGGTCATTTGGAACTGGGTTAGAATTTTGATCTGTCAGTCAGTCAATGATAAAAATGAGGATTTTTGGACATTAATATCTAAATAACTGTTTGAGATAAGCTTATGAAATTTAGAACACATATTTATCTCGCAAGTCACAATATATGAGCCAAATTTGATACGTTTATGTGAAATAGTTTTTGATTTATGAGGGGTTCAAAAGTGGTTCCAAATGGTTCGTGTAATATTACACACGGTGCGGCTCGCCAGTTCTGTTTCTTGAACTTGGCTTGACACGCTACCGCGTGTCTAGAACGATGCGTTGGTCAAACGTGCATTGGTCTACGGTTCATTCGGTAAGAATTATAAAAGTGAAATAACTTTATGGGATCTATTATTTGGTAAAATAGTTTTCGGAATCACGTTCGGGACTCCTTTTTACACATTTCCTACTATTTCTATGCTCCTATTGGTCGCAACGTGATGGTATTAAGCCTAATGCCTTCTATAGGTCAATGGTCTAACCAACACAAATATTTTTTGAATTCGTACTCTTAGTTACTGAGATTGGCGCGTTCTAACAACCAAACTGTTCAGCTTTATAATATCAAGTATAGTTGTAAAAAACAAAGATATTAACCCTAAGACCCTAATAATAACAGATTTTCGTATTAAACCACTTTTGGTAACTAAAAACGGTTCTGTAGATCTTAACATAGTATAGATTGTGATTTATTGTTACAATATTCTAAATATCTCTCTAGGCATGTAAATATTTTCTATACTTACTAAAGAAGAAGGTCATTATACCTTGGCCACTTACCTACTTTGAAAACATGTTTAGAGGTCTTTTGTTGACGAACTGTACGTATTTGTCTTTTTCCCTAGATATATTAGGTAAAGTTTCGGGCAGGTTGTGGCATTTTTTTTAAATTTTTATATCAATCAATAAAACTTATCATCACTACATAGTGTTAAGGAAAGTCGTTTCTCGCGTCTGTCTTCATGTATATTATATCTCTGGGACATTTCCACACACGGTCATTTGACTCCAAACTAAGCAGAGTTTGTATGGGCTATGGGCGTCAGAGACTGATATACATACATATATATTTTTAAATACATACTTAAATACATAATCACACCCTAACACGGAACAAACACCGATGTTCATCACGCAAATATTTGTTCCGAGTGGGAATCGAACCCACGACTCAACGAACCGCCAGCCAGGGTCACTAACCACTGTTCCACCGAGCCAGTCAATACATAATATGTATGTAACCAAAAAAAAAGTTTTTTCACTTATTTCTATTAAGTAATATCAGGTAACAATCTTTGAAACTACACAACAACGGATTTTGATGCGGTTTTTTTAATATCCCCGTAGCGAGGGCGGTCTCTAATTCATCAATAAACCTCATACGTCTAACAATCTTCTTCTTATCGTATGGTTGATGAACAACCTGGTGTCAGAGTTTAAACCGCCCTTAGGCCTCTGACATGGCTTCACACACCGTTGAAAAATCTCTCAGGTGTGCTGGTTTCCTCACGATGTTTTCCTTCACCGTTAAAGCGTCGAATGGATGGTACTATCGGCAACGCTGGCGGTCGACCACCTATAAGGTGAAAATCGCTTGGCAATTTCGCGTCTGTCAGAGCAAGTTCCGCCCAATTGTGGTCAAGGAGCTGGCAATAATTTTTTGGTAGATATTTGAGGCATGCTGAAAACTTGTCCTGTACCTCTCCTATTATATCCCAACACAAATCCGCAGACCTGGCTGAGTACCGGGGCTAAACCAAACCCCCAATTTTTTTATTTAAAAATATATTTTATAATCCAAAAAAATATAATTTGTCAGTTCACCTGGCAGGTAGAAGTTCCATCAAAATAATTTGTGTTAGTGAGTCTTATTTTTTAGTTATAAATAAAAAGATGAAAAATATTTTTGGGGGTTTGCTTTAGCCCCGCTACTCACCAGCCAGGTCTGCAGTTTCGTACTGGGATATAATAGGAGAGGTACAGGATAAGTTTTCAGCTTGCCTCAAATACCTACCAAAAAATTCTTGCTAGCTCTCCTACTATTGGAACGTTTTTCTTTGGATTTTGACAGATTTTCTTCAAGTGCTCTTCTATTGGCCAGTGGGCGGGGCTAATGGCGTTTAAAGAAATCTGTTTGAAAAGTGTACTACCGCCAAATACTCCGATAGTACATATGAATTACAAACTACACTTTCACTTATTATAGGTCCTCACAAATAAAAAAATTAGTAAATAAAAAAATTACAACAGTTAAGAGCACATTCAACGTCACATTGTAAGTTTTTGCCTATAAATAACAAAAATAAGAAAACAGATAAAAAATCCGAATATGATTTTTTAAGAAACAAAGAACCGCCTGCCCTTAAGCCGTCCAACCGTTGGCACTTTATTATAAATAATAATTATTAATAATAATAATTTATTTTTTGTTCCAGACTGCGATCTTCACAGTGATATTACTGCCTTTCCGAGTAATAGTGATATGTTACTTGATAGTAACGGCATGGTTCCTAGCGTGTATCGGCTTGTACGGCCTGAATGAGGATGACTTGAGGAGGAAACCCATGACTGGGTGGAGGAGGTTTGTTACCTGATGTTACTTAATAGAAAATAAGTAAAAAACTTTTTTCTTTGGTTACATACAAATTGTAGAGATGGGTGGGTAATGCAGCTTTTCTTGAGTCAATAACTCAAGTGCTGTAGAGCCTTCTTCTTCTACCCACGCAACGAGAAAGTTGGTTCAGAACTTGATTTGAATTGTATTGCGCCAGAACTGCCTAAATCGTAGATGTTTTATGTATTATTTTATCTCATCATCATCAGCCCATATACGTCCCCACTGCTGGGGCACGGGCCTACCCTAAACTAGGGCGATAAGGCCTTAGTCGACCACGCTGGCCAAGTGCGGGTTGGTCGACTACACAACCTTAGAATTTCTTCGTAGGTGTGCAGGTTTCCTCACGATGTTTTTCCTTCACCGTTAAAGCGTCAAATGATGGTACATATGAATTTCAAATTTTGAAAAACACATTGGTACCTGGCGGGGTTTGAACTGGCGACCTCTCGCATGGCAAGCAACGACCTTAACCACTCGGCCATCGACGCTTTTTTTATTATTTTATCTACGATTTAGGAATATCTGGCGCAATTGAGGAACTTTTTGGACCATCTTTATTATGTTTAAGCGTACAATTTTCTATAAAAATATATTGATAGCTTCCCCACACGCTCCATAGATTTCGAAAATGTGCAGTCAACCGCTGGTCAGATGCAACACTTTGAATTTAACGTCCTTATTCCAACTTGGGCTTAGCGTTCATATCGAACTTTCTGTTGACTGTACGTTATTTTATTACCAGGGAGCGTATTACGAACTCTTAATTGCAGCCAGTTTAAGAATGGGCATCGACTAACTACGTCTTTCTGGTATACAAAGTTGTGCGCTATGGTTGTGGAATTATACAGACTGATATAACCCCTCCTTCTTCTTCTTATCGTATGGTTGATGAACAACCTGGTGTCAGAGTTTTTAAACCGCCCGTAGGCCTCTGACATGGCTTCACACACCGTTGAAAAATCTCTCAAGTGTGCTAGCTAAGCTACCGATGGCCATTTTGACTGACTAGAATTAAGGGGTCGTAATACGACCTCTGAGTTGTGAAATGAGTTAGCATAATGAGTTAACACAGCACACCCATCTCTAATGATTGTAATACAATAGATGCCACGGTATCTATAAACTGAATGTTATCTTGGTACATCTTATCTGAAGATCACCTTCTAAAATTGTCAATAACAATAAATGCTAAGCAGGTATTATACAGGAGAGTACCTACTTAAATACTTTGATTGACAAGGTTTATGATGATACTTTAATAGGTAAATGCAGCATGCAAAAAAAGATGCAACGATATTTATAATAATATTTACCAAAGTACTGCTTTTAATTTGCAGTGTGGTGTTTTTGTTTCTGTAAATTAATGCAGACAGGATTATAATGGCTGATAAATAAACAGTCATAGAAACGTTACATGGTTAAAAAACAACGTAAATCGGGGTTGGGGCTTTCAATACAAAAGCTTTTTAGAATTCGGGTAGTTCGTCGCAATTTCGTTTAATGGTTCATACCACTTTCTAATAAAGCTTAACTGTGATATTCCTGATTATAATAGGTAGCTAACATCAAGAGTGATTAGAAAACTGTAACTGCTCGGGATATTTACCATTACCATTTCGGCACTGTTGCAAGCGCCATGATCACGGGTGAACTGAAATATCGGGAGCTCATTAAAACAAAACAACATGGTAAATATCCCGGACAGTTACAGTTTTCTAATGTGTGTAACCATGATAGTTTAAAATTATCAAGAGTGATGTCTAACAGTCTTAATAAACACAATGTCGTTACTCTTGTGTCCGTGGTATAAAAAGTCTGATATACAGTTGCTGAGCGTCATTAAATTCAAACAGTTACCTCGTTTTTGTGTAGTAGGTATGTTTCGTTTTGTTGGTTTGTCTGTCGTTATGCATGTTTCGTTTTTTGTCTTTTATTTTAAATTTTGCTGTGCGTGTCTATGATTTGGCTTTTTTGTTATAATTCATCAAGGTCTTTGTAAAGTGATTTACAAAAAACGGAATTACCTGAATATTTTTTTGTATATAAGATGACAAAAGGTCAAAATGAAGGATTTATGAGCATATAGGACAATTCACATTGATAATAATGAGTTAGCATGCGTGTAGATTCGTATCGTAAGATCAACCAATCGCAATCTCATGTTTGTTAGACTCTATCCAACATTATAAATAATATAAATTGTAATTTATGTATGTACGTAGGTAAATCTAGTTAAAGTAATTCTTTTAGGAAATAGTTCAAGGTGCGTTTTGTGCAAAACAAACGTCCGTGAAGGTTGTAACAAATTCATTTTTAACGATTTCCACGTTTTTGTGTGTCGGCGTCAATGTCAACGATGTCAGCTTAGATTTTAGGTACCTATTTACTTTTAATTTCAACTACGATTTAAACTTGACATTCGAATAAATAACTACATATTTTAACACAAATATATTTTAACAAATATTTGGAAGTCAAAAATTCAAATTAGAAAAGTTTATTGAAACGTGATAACTCAATGTACTTAAACAAACACTAGAAAACCTAAATAAAAAAATGAATATCAAAGTCATAGCCTTTATAAAATCTCGGAAAGATGGTTTAGTAGATAGTGTACGCTGTGTTGTTTATCAATACTACAACGTTATTCCTCGTTTTGCTTCTGAGTGAAAATCAGTTTTCTCATGTAAGTAAAAATAGCGGCATGACAAGTAGACAAAACCGAAAAGAAATCTCAATAAAGATCTCGGTAAAAAAATAACTTTTAATCACTGGACTTTCCATTTCTCCATAATTGGGATCATATTTTGTGTGGTAGTTTCCCATTCGCCTTCCACATCGCAGAACTATTTCCAGTTAAAAAGATACACTGAAAAGTGCACTATAACTTCCTACTTCTTATAATAATCCTACATAATGCTGCCTGATGTTATGGCTAAGCCCTATCATATTAAACCGTTAGTGCGAGTTTACCTACTGCGAATATCTGGTCGGCATTTTGCTTTGAGTTGAGGTGAGTAGGAAATAGCATAGCTTTATATACCTATACAAGCTATGCATGTTATCTTGCATTCTCATGCTTGCTTTCATATCTGTCTGTCCGTTATTCAAATTCAATTCGAAAGCGATGTCTTTACGAGAACTTAGTATGTTTTCAGGTAATTGAATATGATATAGTAATGTGGCAATGTTTGTCTTATTAATACGATAACAAAAAACAGATTCTCGTTGTGGTGCAATTTCAATCTGCCTTTATATTCAACTCTTTATAACTGCCAAAAAGTAAACTATGTATGGGACCTCATCAATTCCTTTCTACCAGGTTTCTACTATCAAAACTATTAAAAAAAGAATAAACAAGCGATCTATGTCGAGTAAGTTAACGGTAAAATTTGAAAACATATTAAAATCAGGAGTTTTTGGTTTTTTTATTCCTGTTTAACATAGCCTCTATGATTTCAAACAAATATTTTTTTCATCTGCCATGCCGACTATATTCGTATTTTCTTCTGTGCGATAAATTATCGTATCTAGTTCTAGCGTGTCGCAGAGAGGCATCCGAGTAGTTTGCCTCAATTCGGCTTTCATTAGAATGTGTGTCAGACACGGTCCACCGCGGATATTGTGTTAGGGTCGCCCGTATTCGGTGAAATACTTCAATATCTCTCACGCTAATACCGTAGCTCGTAAGGTATCTATACTCCATTCATTTTGGCGAGCGACCAAATGTTAACAATTACCCTACGGTTCTTAAACTTTGAAATAATTATCATGGTTATTCATGTAAAATTTGTATTTAATTAATACTCTTTCCAAAGACGACCTATAAAAATATCCTTTTAATGATTTGTTAACATTTTGTGCCCGCAAAATCAATGAAGATAGATGATAATGTTGATTGAAGTGGTTGATTTTCTTGGCGTCTCATCATCAAGTAGCAAACTCGTATACTTGTGAAGAAATTGTCAGGTTGTCAGTAGACAACTAGTCGCACATAGCCAGCGTGGTTGACTAAAGCCTTTTTGCCCCAGTTAAGGATAGAATCAAGCCTCTCTGATTTTGTTTAAGGGATGTTGATGGACCCTAATATAGTTAAATAAATAATATTTGGGACTTTTTGAATTTATGGAAAATAAATTTTGCCAGGGTACTTCTGAGTTAGTTATAAAACATTCCCATGGTAAAGAAATATATCTCTGAAATGCTCTATGTCTTTATTTGATAAGTTAAATCTAACAGTTGCATAATACATATATGTATATATGCTCATACATACCTAAATAACATCACGCCTACCCAGAGGAGTAGGCAGAGATCACTTCCTGCTAAAATCTCACTTTCGCTTCTTTCACGTCCATAGATCTCTTGAGGCATGCTCGTCGATTACGGGTACTTTTAATTTGACCTCATATATTTTTTGCTAATATACTGATCCCCTTTATTTGCGAACCAAGTAGGTAATTTGAACTATGTTATTCAAGACAAGAACATAGGTATAACCGTAGAGAGTACCTATCTATAGTATTCGTCGACGGCCCTAGATCAAGTGTCATTAAGAGATTTCTTCAGATTGACCTTGATGATGACGTTGACCTTCACGAGGTCACCGCTAGGGTTGCCAACCTTTCTTTTTGATTGACAGAAGGTGAATTTGTTTTGTCTGCTGATTTCTGTCAGTATTGTTTTTTATATAGGTTATTGTAACAGCGATTACTAACCGTAATTAAATGAACTGTGCTTTTTTTAAAATATTTTTATTTGTTTTAAGATTACATATTTCTTACTATTTTAGCTAGTTAAAGCTTTTTCCTCTAATGTAAATGAGATATATCCTAAAAGAAAATTAGATCTTTAAATCTAAAAACAAAAATAAAAAAATAGTTATGACGTTATGTTTAGGGTTTTGATAGACACTTGTTAATGCAAATGTCTTTAATTATTTATTCTTGAAATTTCTCTTTCACAAAGTTGTGAACCCTAATTATGGCATGTCAGATGCTTGCTGTACCTAATCTACTGACGATTGACTGTCATACAAGTGTAAGTTGCACATCATCATCAACAGCCCATATACGTCCCCACTGCTGGGGCACGAGCCTACCCTAAACTAGGGCGATAAGGCCTTAGTCGACCACGCTGGCCAAGTGCGGGTTGGTCGACTACACAACCTAAGAATTTCTTCTTAGATGTGCAGGTTTCCTCACGATGTTTTCCTTCACCGTAAAAGCGTCGAATGATGGTACATATGAATTTCAAATTTGAAAAACACATTGGTACCTGGCGGGGTTTGAACTGGCGACCTCAAAAGCATCGATGGCCGAGTGGTTAAGGTCGTTGCTTGCCAAGTTGAACAGATATCTTATAAATATGTAAAATATTTACAATATTTGCTGTTTCATTCTGAGAATGAGGTATTATTGAAAATTTATAATTAGTCCCCTGGTCTTGTTGAATAAAGCTTGACTTAAGATTATGTTACAAATCTGCAGTTAGTTTTTTTGATTTATTTAGAGTTATAATAACTTCAACAATTTAATATTATTCTTAACTTGCAACCCAATCTCGCGTTGCTTTGGGTATATTATGCATATTCTACTACCCTCTTACATTGGTATACCCGTTTAAAAAAAACCTTTAAATTCGTCGCGTAATTTTAAAGTTTCAAACATACATAGGGACAGAGACAAGGGGAACAAGTTTGTTTTTTTTTTCTATGTAGCTAGATGATAGAGGTCATGACGTACTTTATTACATGTTTGCCTACGTCACTAGGTCTGATATGATAATACTCTACGCTTTAACGATAACGCATACCGGATATGTTGTTGAGCCCGTTTTTGAACGGTTTGTGTGAATACTATGACACGCCACACCTACGTTAGTCGTGCCCTAAAACTATGTTGATAAAAAAATATAATGGCTAGCCTGCCCTATAGTTGTCGAGATAATAAGCTTTTTATAGTGACCGTTGTCATGAATATGAATAGGTAGGTACATAATCTCAATAAATAAACCTTAATATAATATCTGGATATGTTAATTAGTATTTGACGCGTAAAATAAAATTAAACTATGGTTTACAAACTCTAGAAGTTAAAAATATTGTACTATAGACAAATATTTTTAAATCCATGAAGGTTTTGGCTTCTATAATACTTTCGGTTGCATTAAAGCTCTATGATTATTTATTTTACACACCCATATGTTTTACCTGGTATATCATGTTTTTCAAGGAACAGAAAAATCTGTTCCTAGATAAGTTGCTATTTTTTTATTAACCCTTGTCATCCCACTGCTGGGCAAAGGTCTCCTCCAAACTTGTCCACAGCTCTCAATTCAAGGCTTGGGCTTGCCAATTCCTTGATAGCTGGACCAAATCGTGACACCATCTCTTCTTGGGCCTTCCTCTTCGGTTGCTATTATTGCATAATAATGCTATATTCCTAAAATAGGCGGATTTACTTTTAAACTATCTATAAATCGTGGTACTGACACGTAAAAAAAATCAATATCTGGGACATTTCCACCCACGGTCATCTGACCCCAAACTAAGCAGAACTTTTACTATGGGCGTCTGAGATTGATACATACATACACACAAATATTTGTCCCGAGTGGGAATCAAAACCACGATTCTCGGAACCGCCAGCCAGGGTCACTTACCATTGTTCCACCGAGCCAGTCTACTTGATTCGATTTAAAAAAAATAACTTGAAATGTGTTACTTAAAGTAGCATGTAAGTGCTCCTCCCCCCGCCCCTATTGTTAGGATAAGTAATTTAAAATTTAAATTCTCATTCGGCGAGTAGTCAGAAGGTACTTTAGGAGGAAGGCACTTTAGGCCTGGAGCTTAACTTACGATGTTACACTAGCTGTTACTTACGAATTCGCTAGAGCGAACTTTCTTACAAATTTTGCCTTTCGTTTAACCCGCTTTGAACTTCGCGAAATTTCGACCCGTCTTAGTCTTTGTAAAAAGGAAATGCAAAATTAAGTAGTACTAGCACATGTAGTTTCTAAAATTGGTAGAAGTATAGTGCACTATAGTATGTCATATACTGTAGTGTACAAGAGTACCTATAAACTATAGATAGGTGCACTCTCTGTTCCCTTACTTTCATGTTGAGATGGCAATCTCACATGCATGACCGATGAGAGATAAGACGCCGGACTAACGTCCTTTTAGAGGTAAAAGGTAGGCTCTTACCATACTTAGGTTTATGAAATAAAACTAATTGTACGGATTAAATTCGCGTGTATTATTACTACTAGCCCCAGATTGTAGAAGGGAAGTAAACCATGGAATGCCTTCCATACCTTAATGGCACGGGGCAGAAAAGAGGAAATGGACCTCTTAGTACAGGCCACCGTGTGGTATGTGGATGGTAACGCTGACCAGTATGTGTTGTTCGGGAGTGGTAGGGAGCGTCTAGTTTCTAAACATATTATTTAGATACCCGACGTTTCGAGATCTTACAGCGCTCGTGGCCGCGGGCAAGACTCTACATAGAGTTTTATGTATTTGCTAAAAGTACCTACGTATCTAGCTAGAGTCAATCGCTCTGTTATATCTGCGAAGCGAAAGTCGGGAAAGTGTTTGATGATGGTACACAAGTAAATCGCTCAGTCGACGGAAGTAAGGCTAACGAGCGCATTCACCTATAAAACGGATGTAGGAAGGCAAAGGCTACGTGCTTCTGTGTAGATCAATATTAATTTACGGCTGTTAAGGGCATCTCCTAAAATGTCTTCTGCCACGAATTACTTATTATCTATCGCTATAGCTATGAGTGAGTAATTAAAATAAACAAATTTATGCGGATATGCATTGGATAGCTAGTGGATTACTTATAGTTAAATCTGATGAACATAAGTCTTTGCTATCACGATTACACATAGTGAGTCAGTAATGCGAGAATTTTTCAATGTTCAGTGATCAGTGATCAATAATAACTATCCGTACTGTTCTTTACACGAATGTTAAACAAATATAGTTTACCTGGCAATCTATCTAGACATCCCTTGTGCAATTGACTTATCTATGTCTCCAGACCCGCCTAAACTGCCCCAGAATCCCCTAAATCGGTAGAAATATATGTGCGATGAATATCGGTGTTTTTTCATATACGTCACCACTGCTGGGGCACGGGCTTACCCTAAACTTAGGCGATAAGGTTTTAGTCTACCACTGATGCCAAGTGCGTGTTGGTCGATTACACATCCTAAGAATTTATTCGTAGGAGTGTAGGTTTCTTCACAATGTTTTCAATCACCGTTAAAGCATCGAATAATCGTATATATAAATTTCAACATATAGACTCCCCCAAGCCATCATCGTTAGTAAGTTAGTAATAAATAATTAAAAAGCATCTACAAGCAAGCCTAACCACCCGGCCATCGACGCTTTTAAAATCAAAGCAACATCTAAACTTGGCTCTCACCCCTAAAAAGTTTCCAGCCGACGCACACTTTTTTGGAGTGAGAGCCATCCGCTCCCCCGCAAGTCCAGTGATGATGACAAGGCTACTCCAAGCCTTCATCGTAAGTCAGTAATGAAAAAAAATCATCTAAACATGAGATAGAGGTAGAAAGTAGCGTGGCGCGGGCCATGGACCGGCATTCACGGTTGAGGACTCGACAGCCGACACAGATATGTGCCCGCTCTTTAGACTTGACATCGATTTGATAATGCTACGGGTGTAAATTGTAGAGTGTCGAGTGTATTGCCTCGGGAAATTTCCACGATTGCTGTGAAGATGGGATGCTGTGTTTTTTTAAACGGACAGCTGATCGACAATGACCGTTTAGGTGTCGTAAATGAATGTAAAACTTTGTGCTGTTTTAGACGATATGTGTACAGCTCATTGTCGTATTTTAAATATAATTTTGTTGTATTACGCCCTTAAATATTTATTTACTCAATTATTTTTTTTGCAATTTATTGTTTTCACTAAGTATACTGAAATTATGCTTACTAATTACAATTATAAATATGGAAGCTTATTATTTGAATAATACATGATTTGTCATATAAAATGTTTAGGTTTTCTAAAAAAAATGTATTATTTTTCCTTAAAAACCCGTTCCTGGAACGGGGATAGTACTTTTTTGTTACACTTAATTAGATTAATCGGTTAGACCCCCGCACATAAGGTCGCCGCATGTGGTCGACAGACACAATAGACCTTATTGAGCCTGTCGCACTCACCCGGAAGGCATGCTAAAATGCCGTTTTACGCCCGTGTAAGGGTGTGTATGAGAGCCCAGATTATCCATAGTAATCGAATCTCAGACTACAAGTTACTAAGGCAGTTAGAAATCCACTAAAGACAAAGCTACAACGAATTCCTCTGTCCATCTGTCACCCTAATAATATACCCCGACCAAAACGAAATCAATTTTAGAGATATTAATGATGTTAAGTGAAGACAGCATCTAATTAAACTGTTACTTTTAAAACATGGCCGGTGATTAGCAGCTGCATACTAATTAAATGAAACAAAAAGCTCTTCCAACTTGAAGACAAGAATGTCGGTGAAAGGGTTTCTTTAGAAACTAAGCTTAAAGCTTCCTTTCCAATTCGCAACCGTCTTATATTTCCTACCAACTAGCTGGTCTCTGCCTAGTTACCTGTTCTGATCCTCATAGAGATTAAGCTCTAACTTGAAAGCTTTTGTATTTGTTGAAATAAAAATAAAAGCATTTTTTTAGGTTAGATCTAAGCTTTCAAGTCTGGTAGAGCTATGTAGCTCAAACACTGTCAAAGTCTGATATCTTTATCTACAAGTTTGGACTTTCAAAAGCTGAGTAAAATAACGGCACTAAGTGTCTAACCTCATTAAAAGCCTTTAAAACATTTTATTTCTCAAAGAATTATAATCAATCTCAGAAGATTTATAATAAATTACATTGTATTAACAAATAAATGCAAATATATGCTATTAATCTTAAATTAAGTATAGTGTGCAATGAGGTGGAACAATATAATAATAAAGTCAGGATACCAATATTTGTATACCTGCCTACTACTGCATTGAAATGTTAAATAGCTCACATTGTATTGGCTTTCTATTTGCAGAGATCCTATTGATTATTTCAAACATGATGTATGTAGCCTTTATCTCTATAATAAATTCTAAAACGTGTTTCGTGATCATGCAATCATTAAAAGAGCAAGATAATTTATGAATAGATAAGCTAAAAAGGGCCGATTTGCCGGGTTTCCTGTGGGATGGAAATTGGGTGGGTGGGTAAAGGAGAAAGTACAGAACCTACAAATTTAATTATATTATACATAATCCTAATGATTAAATATAGACCAGATAGTGTCAAAACCTCTAAAGAGAGTTCCAACCAGCTATTATATAATTAAAAGTGTAAAAATGATATCGATTAAAAACCGGCCAATTTGTAGTAAATAATACACACAGATAATTTGAATTATTTACTCATTTTGAGCGATCTTTGTACCAACTAGGTAATCTGTAGTTAGTCAAAAGTAATTTTGATTAAATGCAATAACAGAATAGAAAACCTCTTAACATTATCGCCTTTTGCAACGCGTTGATACATATAAATAACTCGTACTTATTATAATGACAGTGTAATTTGATAAATAAAATTGCAATCTAGATTTACAAATCACGATAAGAACTACTTATCTATACAAATGAAACTGAAAAGAGTGAGGAGAAAGAAGCTGTTACTAAGTTAATCATGATATTTCCATCTGTTTTATTGTCAGTCGGCTTAGTGAAAGTGACGCAAACAACATTAACTCCGCCTTAATATACAATTCACATTAACTACTAACGTTAGCTCTTTATTACACCCGCTTAATTCTGTAATGGCGGACAAATATTTCGGCATAATGACGATTACTTAATTTTATTTTGGAGTGTTTTTAAGGTTCCGTAGACAAGGGGGAAAATATGACTAAAACCTGGCTGTCTGTTTATTCCTGAAGTAAAAAAAATGCGAAAGCAAGACAGCTCATGTTTTCCCTCCCTCATACAATCCCGGGCTCTTCAGGCGGGGCGGGAAACGGTATCATAGCATGCTCTCCGGGTGAGTGCGACAGACTTAGGTATATTGTGTCTGTCAACCTCATATGTGGATCTCTCTACCGCTTACAATCAGGTGGAGTGAGGTCATCCTGTTAGCCTTTTATAAGAAAAGAGCTAGACAGTAACATTTTCACAAACGATGTGTTTCTGTTGCTTCTATAACGAAAAATAAAATTAAATACAATGGGCTCCCATACAAACCATTACTACTACTACAAACCTCGGTACGGATCCCTTGGTGCGCGAGTCAAACTCGCACTCTGCCATTTTTTTTAACTGCCATTGATAAGGCCAAAACGTTCAACAAAAATCGCAGCTTTTAAAATTTTGCACAATTCCTAAATTCCCTGTGTTTTGTAAGTAAATACTCGAATTCCATTAAATGCGCTACCTTCGTCAGTGTCCACTGTCAAATTAAAAGCATCGTCCCATCCATTTAATTAGTTCCAAGCAAATCAAATCCCTGTTTTTTATTTATTCTCATAAAATGAATTGGTACCTTGTGAAATCATCTGTTTAATCTTGTAAGTCATCAACAACAAGGTTTTCAAAACCTTGTTCGTTTCTCAATTCGGTATTTTTTTTTCCAATAAGTTGTTATTATGACTCTGAAGCTTTTTTCTGTATTTTTTTTCCTTTTTATGAAATGAAATAATTTATTCTGCAAGTAGATTTCATGAAATTCTTTCGCGTGTCAAATCACAGGTTAATTAATTACAAATAAATAATAATATGTACAAGTTACATAATTCATGGATGTCCAAGCGAGCAGCTCATCATGTCCATGGATTCTTATCATAAAAAATAAATCACTACATACATACATAAACCTATTCTGTCCCTATATCCCTATGTGCGCTTAAATCTTTAAAATTACGCAACGGATTTTGATGCGGTTTTTTCCAATAGATAGAGTGATTCAAGAGAAAGGTTTTTATGTAAAATTTACCCGAAGCGAAGCGAGGGCGGGACACTAGTATAATATAAATCTGAAAGTTTGTATATTGTCATTAAAAGTGGATGTTCATAATGTAGATACAAAGTGTCGTACATTTCTCAGCAATAAACTTCACATGATATGATCGTAACTTTCTCAAATGTTGAGTTTAAGTAATAAACGTTACAAAGATGGAGTTTGACACTGTGCGTGTGGTAATTGGCTGAGAAAGGTTTGATCAAATCACCGCGCAATCAAATGAAAGCCAATTACAGAATATACGGGAATGGAGCAATGACAGATAAACGTTTTGTCAGTTGGCGTTTTAGAAGAACGTAGTAATCGAGAAAGAATATCAAAGTACTTTGGACTAAATAAATGCAGGTATTCTCATTTACACAAAAAAATAAATTCGTATTTCGTAAATAGATACAATAACAAAAGTGCTATTTGACACATGCTTAGACATGACAAACATTTATTTTAACAGCTTTTAACATACTTACATTACTTATTAGTAATTTAAGATAAGATTGTAATTTTGATGGCGTATTTATCCATAAGGAAAAACATCATAAAGGGGGAAATAAATATAAAATGAAATACAGAGCATGCATTTTTTGCTAAAATAATTTTGTTTTACAGTTTTAAAAATTATGTCAGATGACTATGCAACCATAGCGTTTGTTTCCTTATTTAGATTAGATTAGATAGAGGCTATTTGTTTAAAATGAAAAAAAAAACGCTCTGTTGTTTTATTATTGATTGGGTTCTAATTTGTTCAATTAGTGATTACTGTTAATTGTCTTATCAGTAGCTTTATCATCCCGTTTTACGTCATTATTTTTGCGTATGTCGTTGTTCCCTCACGAGTTCGACAACATATAGTAACTACTCAAATTGTAAAACGTGCATACGGAATGCCATGTGTCCTTGGTCATGCAGCACGTACAATGCTTGGTAAATCTGTTCCTTTCTCAAAATAACGGAACAGAGGGCCTACCATGAGTTGGCTATCGAAAACTTACGTACGTTAAAAACCTATCGAGTTGTTTTTTTCATACGGCCGATTTTAGTTCTTCGCGTAACCACCAGCGGCGCTGTACAAGTTTTTCATAGACATATTTACGTAGGCGATATCGAGTGCGTAAGTTTTAAACTCATAGTAGCCCCACAGAACAGAAAGTGCAACTTTTGCGTAATATTTCTTTTGTTTCGGCATTATGATCACTCGCGTAGAAACTTGCTAACTTTTAGAATACCACCACTGCCCACTGGGTTTTACGCTTGCCACCAATAAACTAAAGACGCATTTGTTGTTTTTGTGACAGAATATTAAAATAATTCATTGGTTAAATAAATAGTTTATCCCTGTTTTCCAGTTTGATATACCACAATCGTTTACACTCTAATTCTAAAATAAACTTACCTACTAATTATTAGTCCAGTCATATTAAACATTAAAATCGCAAACTACAGGCAATTTTGAGAATTTCGTTTTTCGTTTAAGAAAAGTGAAGTGTGTCTTATATGTCTGAATTGCCTCGTTGGTCTAAGGGTAGCGCTGCGTAAGGACCGAGAGGTCCCCGATTCGAGTTGGCGGTTGCACGCCCATGCCTCGGAAAGGACGTTAAGCCGGTGGTCCTGCGCCCGATTCCTCATCCGCCGCCGCGGCGCCGCCTTGGCGGAAATCGGTCGGTCGCCTCATATTATATGACTGGACAAAATCCAAAAGTAGCGCTAGACGTTTTTATTAATTGTCTTATATGCTAGGTTTACATTATGCGGAAATCTTATATTAACCGTATTCGAGGTAATTAAAAGTGTCTAGACACTGAGTTAGTTTGCTACTTGCTATCATAAATAAGCTAATTTACATAATGATTTGTGGATTCACATCATCAATCATAGCTTTTGGTTAACGGTCGTTGTAATTTCTAAGCTTTTGCCATTAGTAACGACTATCTATCAACATAACCAATATTTTATGACTTTATTAATCAAATTTAAATAAAAAAACGATTATTAACTACTTTCGTTTATTTTTACTATTGCAGACTCTGTTGTTTGACTATTAGTTATTACTCATATGTAGGTAGAGTTCACAGACGAAAATGTATTTTAGAAGTGACATCGTTGACAAAGCCGTTCTTTGGTAAACTTTCAAAGAATCTTATCGCTAATTAAATGTAAACAATTTTGCATAGTTGTTGCAGTATCAAGATTCTATGATGCGTAATGTACAAGTATTCCACTGCCTTATTATAAATGTAACTTTTCTTTAATGGTTAGTGTGCCCGCGCATTGAGCGATAAGTTAGTAGTAACCACTAAACGTGACCATCTCCACAGATAAGTTTCATATACGCCACTATAATGCTTGGTATGCCTTGATGCTATGCTATTAGGCGGTTGCTAGCATCTAGCGGCTTGACTAAGCCAGCATTCACAAGTGAATAATGGCTAGATCAAATGAAGAAGGTTGGACTTAAAACGAGGAATGGATTTATAAGTGCGGAGTCCCTAACATCATATGCCAAATCCAGCTTGTTCTAAAACCTACCGCGAAAGTTTTTTAGCTAGTTTTTTACCTTTCGATTTATTCGCTAGTGTCATTCATGGCATTTGAAATGTGGGTTGTCTCGAGCATACCCTCAACTAAAGGGATTAGGCCTCAGTTAGCTACGCTGACATTGTCTGGGTTATTCCACGTCACACAACCTTTTCTTCATAGATGTCCAATGTCCAGGTTTCACTGTAAGAATATCGAATAAACGTATTCATAAAACTTTGATAACACATTGCATGTGGTGATTTTTGAACTAGTTAAAAGTAGCCAGTTAGCGAATCGACTTTAACTACTAGGCTAGGCATCGACATTGACGCTCTCCATTACATAGACTATAGAAACCAACAAACAATATCTGGAGTAGGTGTGGTCAGAGCAATGTCCTGTTGCAGCAAGCTCCGCTTCTCGATCCTCTCCCTCATGAAGCTGGTGGTGGTGGCTGCGGGCTTCCATCGTGTGCGCGTCCGTGGCCGGCGGCACGTGCCGGCAGACTCCAGAGAAGCTCCCGTGGTTGTGATGGCACCCCACTCTACCTTCTTCGACGCCATTGCCATCGTCTGCCTGGGCGCCCCCAGCGTGGTCGCCAAGTCGGACACAGCGAGGCTACCATTCATTGGCCGTATGTCCAGTGCATGTAGCTGGCTTGCTTAGGATCTAGTCTGTGTGTGCTTTATCATCAGCCAGTGCTCTTTTGTTTTTTTCTTGTGTTATGACCTTTTTTGTTTCGTCTTGCCACTTTTTTTCGTTTTTCAAAACACTTCATAATCATTGATACTTTTTTTTTCAGACATGTTTAGTGTTCTTTTTTGTATTTTGTGTTGCAGAAATATTTGCTAGATTTTGTTGTGATGAAGACTCAGGGTCCAACTACAATGTCTTTAGAACCAATGACGTGATTTTGACTGTAATTTTTCAAACCGATGGCAGTTTAGTTGGATTCTGTATCTAAAGTGTTACAATTTGATAGTTGCATATTACATAGAAAGTTGCATCCTATTTTATATCCCACTGTGTTATTTGAAAGTCGTTTTGCACTCGTACAAATATTGAATGTGACTATATTGTTCTGTGCACAATGTACCTAAGGCTTTTTGACACTAAGATTTTGTTGTTCGTCAAACTGTATTTAGCATGGTATTGTGTTCAGTTGTTTATTTTAGGCACAATAGATCTTTGTTGTTGTTCTCACATAGTTGTTGTTGTGTGTTCGTTGTGTTCTTAATTTATCTTTTTGTGGAGTGATTTTTAGAAAAGCGGATATGTAAGTACATAATATATTGTTTATACAACTTTTTAATTTCATCAGCCATTTGGAAAAAAAAACCCTACTTTTACGAGTTTTGGGGCAATACATTTTCGAATAGGTTTTAAAACAAATTGAATTTACGATAGATATAGTCAGAGTTTTAAAAAGCTCTGTATGTCCTGTTATATATATTATCGCGAGTCTCAGAAAAAATCTCTTGGGATTTATTGCTAAGACATAGTAAGGTCACTTATATTAGCTGCACATATATACAAATTCTTCTCTACATCAAAAAGAAAATCATGAGATTAAAAGCACACATAGTGTTCATAAGTATATTCACATACAAACTGTCCTAAACATACACATATACAATACCCTTTGTTGACTAATCTCCGTGAGTGTAGTGATCGATGTACGGTTATGGTCACACAATATCGAAACCAACATTCTTCGCTCATAAATAGGGTGGGTTTCAGTATTATGTAGGTGTTCTTTAAAAATCAAAGTACCTGAATAACTATTTATCTATGAATGTAGCATGTATGCTTAGATGGTTTGGTCATGTTGAGAGGATGAGTGAAAGACGATTAACGAAGAGTATATATAGAGTGGGTGTAATTGGAGATGTCGACAGGGGAAGACCAAGAAAGACCTTTCATGACCAAATAGGTCAAATCTTAAAGAAAGGTCAAATCATAAGTACCCGTAATCGACGAGCGTGCATGAAGAGGTTGATGAATGTGGATGAAGCGAAAGTGGTATGCCAGGACCGTAGCACATGGCAGGAAGTGATCTCTGCCTACCCCTCTGGGAAAAAGGCGTGATTTTATGTAAGTATGTATGTAGCATGTAAATGTGGCCGCCATCCCCCCCCCCCCCCCGCAAGTCCGGTGATGATGACGAGGCTACTCCAAGCCATCATCGTATGTCAGTTAGGGAAAAAATGCCTGTTATAAGGTAGGTAGTATACATAGATATGTATGTGATGTTTGACATCAATTGTAACACAGGAGAATAGATACAGGAGTACTGTTATTCAAAGTATACATTGAATATAACAGTATTCTTGATAGGGCGCTTGAAATAATCGATAGGGCAGTTGTAGCAATTTAAAACTTGGTATCAGTCTGTATCAGACACAGGATTATCATGACTGGTACAGTGGTTGTGAATAAAAGACTTTCTAGAGGAAGATCCCAGAGCCGCCAGACATCACTTATTTTCTAATGGACAAAATATATACGATTGAGTAGTGGTGTGGTGTACTATCATCATATGACTAGTTACTACCTTGACCAGACGGCCATTTTTCAGATATCAACCAATCAAGGTACATAGAAACACTGCTCACCTCACTTAAATTCTGATGGCTGATTTTAACATATATTTCACACAATATCATTAAAAATCAGGTTTTATTACTCCCAGACACATGCGGTCGGCGGTTTTACCTTACAGACGCTTTAAAGCTATGAAAAAATTTTTACTTTTACTTAATTTTACTTATTTTGTGATGCTTGATTTTTATATATGTTATTCAAACAACTATTTTAAAACGTTTTGCAAACGGACAGACCGATCCAAGGGGCCAAACATTCACCAGACCCAACTGTTTTAGATTTTTTTTTTTAAATTGAATTTAGTTAAGTTTTTCTAATAAAATAGTTTGTAAGGTACAATTCTATAATTATTGCGGTCAGATGAGCACTTTTTAGTTGTTTGAATAACATATATAAAAATCAAGCATCACAAAATAAGTAAAAGTAAATTTTTTTTCATAGCTTTAAAGCGTCTGTAAGGTAAAACCGCCGACCGCATGTGTCTGGGAGTAATGAATCCTGATTTTTAATGATATTGTGTGAAATATATGTTAAAATCAGCCATCAGAATTTAAGTGAGGTGAGCAGTGTTTCTATGTACCTTGATTGGTTGATATCTGAAAAATGGCCGTCTGGTCAAGGTAGTAACTAGTCATATGATGATAGTACACCACACCACTACTCAATCGTATATATTTTGTCCATTAGAAAATAAGTGATGTCTGGCGGCTCTGGGATCTTGGACCATTCGATCTTATCGCGGTCTTTTGTTGTCTTGGTGAAATAGATCGCGGATTGTAGGTAATCAAAATATTCAATTAATGTATTAGTATGTAATAAAGTATGCAATCTATACTAAGATAATTTAGGGGAATAGACCGTGTGTGTTTAAGGGTTGTAGCACATATATCAACTCGTGAACGGAACGTAAGCGTATCAACCTCGGCTTTCAGTATTCTTTGTATGAAACTCTACCGAAGCGCTCATAAATCGGAATCGTATCGTAATCGCCTTCGAGACGCGAGGCGATTCCTTTCCGAGTTTTTTGTGCTACGATTTTAAGAAAGATATGGAACAGTTACTCTTAATCAGAACGTGTATTTACATATTTGGAAACCGGTGTTTATATTGCCGAAATAAAATTAAGTTTTACGTTAATTGCTCATGGAAATTTATGATGATAAATAAATATGACACACGACTACTTCATAAAGCGACTACTTCAAGTAGACTAGTTCTAGAGTGGAGACCGCGTCTCGGCAAACGTAGTGTAGGACGCCCTCAGGCCAGGTGGAGTGACGATTTGCGTGGGACGGCTGGTAGGGGCTCGTTGCGAGTAGCCGAAGATAGACAGAAGTGGCAAGCATTTGGGGAGGCCATTGTCCAGGAGAGTACATAAATAGGCTAATGACGATGAATTTGTCGAGTACTCTATAACTGTTGGCTCTATGATGAGAGTTGTTGACAACAAATTGAAAAACTTTTATTTCATGTAAAATAACTGGAAAATTCTTTTGTTTAAAGTATTACACAAAATCAATATTATTCGGCGTTTGACATTTCAATGATTTGACATCCTTCAATACTTATTCAAAGTCGGTTGTCAGTTTAACGATTGATCAATGATTTACACGTCATGTCACATGGAATAATATTGTGTAATCTTTTGTCTGAAAAGCTAAGAATATTCATGTGGCATCACGCTATTAATTAAATAGGCAATACATGTGTTGAGGATCTGCGTATGTTATATTTATGTATATGCGTTTCAAAGATATCTAGAAGGTGGTTTTTATGGTATAGACCTGGGTTCTAGTAGGCTACTAGTAGCCTGTAGTCAGAGAGGCTTTACTTTGTTAGATAATAATTGCGTGCTTAAGTCGTCATCTCTTGCCTCTTAGACCCTGTTCAGATGGCGCGTTATGGTGAGATACTATAAGTTTCATACGTGATTTTCACACGCAGTCGCGCGTCTTGCTAGTACCTCACAAACTTACGATTTAAAAGGCCATCCGTAGCGCTACCATGAGTTTAAAAGTGACAGACTCGATATCGCCTATGTAAATATGTCTATGAAAAAATTGTACCCCCCTAGCGGTTACGCTAAGAACTAAAATCGGTTGTATGAAAAAAACAATAGTTATTAACGTACGTAACTTTTTGATAGCTAACTCATGGTACCGCTAGTGAACAGAAACAGCTCAAACAGCTCTGTTAGTTGCCCGTTGAAAACTACTAGCAATAAACTGTTTTTATGTCGCAGTAAACAATGAAATCATTGTACCAGTATCAATGGATAAACAAACTCTTTTCTCCCCACGTGCAAACGATGCGTGTCAGTACATTTACATAATAAATCAAGTTCACACGTGTCGTGACGTAGGAGATCCCGCTCCCAAAATAAATGTGCGTCTCAAAGTCTCGGTGAATGCACTTCACCTTAATGAAGGTGACATTTGGGAACTGTCATCGATCATAAACGACCTTATTACAACCACTTAAGTGCTAATTTAAGTTTGTAGATAAGTGAAAGTAGCTCTTAAAAGAGTCATATAGGTAAAGCATTTAGTTAGTGTATAGTAATACTGATTGATGTACAAATTGCATGAGTGAAATTTTGGGAGAAGAGATTGTGTTTTAGTAATCATTTGATTAATTACTTAGTTGTAATCTGGGGTTAATGTCTATGAAAGATTTAAGAGTATCGGAAAACACGTTATGCGTAGTAGTATAATTATATGGTAAATCACGATTTCGGAAACGAAGATGTCAAGAGTTCACATCTCGGGTCATATTAGAGATTTGAATTAATATTTAAAAACTATTGACATTAATATAAAAAAAAACCTTGTAATTAAATTTATTTTAACTTGATGTCTTTGAATTATCTTTTCAGCAAAAAAGTAACGTAAACGTATATTAACAAAACATAACTATAATCTTGGAAATTAAAGTAATGCAGGAAATTTACATTTCTTTTTACCCAACTGTAAAAATATACATGTTTGAGAATTTATTTGCAATGAATCAAGCGAGAAACAAAGTTACGAAGATATTGTAACTATATCTTAATACTGTATGGAGTTATAAATTACTAACAGTTACTCTCACTTACTATGAACTATGAACCTCTTCATAGTTGTCAAATCAGACATTTTAACACCAACATAAATCAGTTAAACCGTACCACAATCTGTCAAATGTATCTTCTTCAATTCAATTAGCATGTATTAGATTAAGTTTAGCATGTCAGTCGAATTCAAACTTTAGGTCACAGTAACAAGGTTGTCTTTGCTTTATTCGGGTCATCTCTATCCGATTCATAGGCTTCTTGGGAGATGGAGGAGCGTGACGTCCATTCAAATTTGGATCTTATTCGAAGGTATCACGGTATGGTTTTGGATCGGCAGTTCTGTTGTGGTAAGTGGACCATGCGAGGCTTCGTCGTTGGTCGCGGTTGCTTTCTTATTGTTAACACTTGTTTGAACGTGTCTGGTGCAGTGATGGATTATTGCTCGTTCATCTATAGAGGAGAAATATGTGTAGTTCGAGATAGATTTCCAGTTTCCGCAACATTTTAGAATTTGTGGGTTATGTAGTCATTGATAAGAATCAAGCTTCATATCAAGTATTTATTACCATTACATAGTCTCGTACTTGCTTCGAGGTTTATTTATCGTTTCAGGATTAGGATATAATGTTAAACTCTATTTATTATAGGTACACGACAGAAACAGTAGTAAGATTCATAATAAATAGTAACGAATGTAATGTGC
Organism: Maruca vitrata; assembly: GCA_039566165.1. Lineage (NCBI taxonomy): Eukaryota > Metazoa > Arthropoda > Insecta > Lepidoptera > Crambidae > Maruca > Maruca vitrata. Next base: position 2,710,125 of record CM076922.1, on the reverse strand, counting down.
CACAATAGTGTTCAATCTTATTATTTGTGGATCAGATATAACATGTGTAACATTACTTAAGTGAGAGTTACATATTATTATATTGCCAACCACTATCAATAAAAAGTACTTAAGAAGTCAACTAAAACGTCTCTGTCGCCTGCATTTTGTATGATAGCCGCCGTTGACGTATGGCGCCCGCAGTTTAGAAACGGTCTCTGCTATGTAATTTGGCGAAGCCGAAGTGTATAATGGCGTATCATTATTTATTATGCCTAAACATTTGATTGACGATTCAAACGCCATCTACATAATGCCACAGCACATTGAAGATTTTCGATTCCTGAGGTTATCCGCAACCTAAAAAATAGTAAAGTATCAATGAAATCTGGTCCCGGGAAGACAACCGCAAAATATTATTGATTAAACAGTTTTTATATTTTGCTGAAGCTATTTTGAAATATATTTTATTCCACTGTTCAATATTAATTTATAGGATATATATAAATTAATATTGAACAATATTAAGATTTCAACACATATGTCCTAACCAAGCGCAAAAATGTTGTTGATGTAAAACTACGTAGTTCAAAATATATATTTTTAAATATTTGGCGTAAAATAGGTATTTTAAGAGAAGTAATTTGCCTTATACATATCATTACATAGCAGCGATCGTTTCTTAACTGCCCACCTTACGTAGACGAGAGTTAGAGACTAGAGCTATACGCTTCCTCTTAAGTCCGGTGATGATGACAAGGCTCCTCCAAGCCATCATCGTAGCCAGTTAAAAAAAGTAGACAAGGGATTAACATATAATGCCCGCGACATTTTCAAAAGGCGTCGGTACCATTTCGATAATGTGCCGGCATTATTTATCTAATGTTATCTGCTTTAGTTAAAGTCTTTTTGTTTCTTTGTTGCATAGTCGAGAGTTATTTTGTATTGATAATTGGCGTGAAGACATGTACAATGTGTTGTAACACATACTTACGTGTTTTGTTGTGTGGATGGAGCGTGGAAATCGATCTATTTGGCTTTGGTATATGTGTAGGTACCATAGATTAACCGTGATAGAATACAGATAACGGTGAACCTAACAAAAGAAAACCTCATTTACTGAGACTAGTCTATTAAACTTTTGGCTAAAAGAGAACTAGAGGGTTTACATCGAATATCTCTTATATTTTATAGATATAAACATATATTTTTTCTGTATCCATGACAACTAACATTACGGTTGTCGGCAGGCTTAATGAAGGTATATCCACAACAATAGTTACCATAGACCCATATGGTTCGTAGTATGGTATGATGTAGCTTCCATTAAAGCCTTCGGAAGTTTAGAACTTCGTCCCTTTCCCGTCAAAAATGTAATGGAACTTCAAATGGTTTTATTGTTATTATGTTGCTGCTTTTAGCTTTACAGTAGGTATGAAATTAAATATGTACCCTAATTTCTGTACCCATAAATGTACCTTTATGTTATACCGGATGCACCAAATCGGTATTGTCACCTTTATTCAGGGTTACTATATAGATACTGAGCAGAATGACTTTAATATAGAAAGAAGAAAGAAAGAAAATAAATTTATTCAGAGCATTAAGTAAAAACAGTACAGAAAAGAAACATACTAACAAAATATTCAAAAATAAAATAAAATAATGCCACTGAAATGGACGCCACTCAGCTTATGCCACGGCATCGAGTGCCATGACGCTGATGTTCAGTGGCACCAGCGAGAGGGACGCTGTTACAAAAATTAATATAAAGTAGGTACATTAAAATACTTATTACACAAGTTTAAATAACACAAAAATATACAATTTAATAAAAAAGCACATGAGCAGCGAGAATAAGTATATAAAAATAAATAAAATTTAGATCTGTTACGGGAATACAAATATGTGCTGATTCCTTGTTATTATCAATTATACAAATATCCGTGTTTATTCATTCTAAGAGTTAGTTAAACCTATATCGGTCAGTAAGTTATGTCAATATTATTCACAGTTTGCGTTACTTTGAAGTTCTAAAAATAAATACCTATTTACGATTTGGTTGCGCCTTATAATTATATTAATTGTGGATGCTAATACTTTTATCAGTTTATTTAGTAATGTTAGTTTGTGTAGCTTTTATTTATTTACCGGGAACGTATTTAATATGGTAGGCGACACGTCCTAAAATGGTTTGTTAAATGATTTAAGTAAAACACGGCTAATGACATTGGCTCGGTCAATAAATTTTGCTATTTTATATACCCTTATAGGGTAGGGTAGCATAGAAAGACTGCAAGAACTGTCACGTAAAAAGTGAATAACTATTATTAGGTACATATATTATGTACTCGTACATTGTACTACGCTAGCGTAGGCGGTCACGAGAGTTGGAAAATAATTAATGAGGAATGTATGTTCGTTTTTGTTGCGCAAACAGCGCAGGACACACAAAAATAGCACAAAAGCACTAGAAAGCTGTATGTAAACACATACAGGTACATGTGTCCACAAAGTAAATGTACTATAAATATGACGTTATGCGCCAAAAGAAAAAGCTCTATGAGTAGTCGTTTTTTGTTTGCGCAGGACACAACACACAGATATAGCACAAAAGCACTAGAATGCTGTATGTAGACACATGCAGGTACATGTGTCCACAAAGTAAAAGTACTATAAATATGACGTTATGCGCCAAAAGAAAAAAGCGCTAGAGTAGTCCTATTTCTACTTGTGACTTGTTTGTCAAGAGTGTTTATTATTTATAGGGCGCTGAAACCGCTAATATGCTTCATCGGGAAGATGTCCTATCTGGCGGGGGGCATGGCGATCAGCGTGCGAGGCCGGCAGGCGACCCGCCAGGAGGCCCCCATCTTGGTGGTGGCCCCCCACTCCTCGTTCCTCGACAGCTGCATCGTGTATGCCACCAAGATGTCTTCCGTCATTGTCAGGAAGGAGAGCATGGACAATTACGTTGGAAGTGAGTGCCGTTTGGTGCTGGTGGTTTTTTGGGAGGTGGCGGTTTTTTGGGGGTTGGTGGTTTCTTTGGGGTTGGTGGTTTCTTTTTGGGGTGGTAGTTTTTATTGGTTCGTGGTGGTGGTTTTTGTTCTGGCGGTGGGTTGGTGTTGGTGATGGCTTTTAACGTGGATCTGGGTGTTCATAACTGATGGCATGGCATTCTTAGAGGGTTTGTATGAATAAAGTTATTTTTTCAGTTTATCATTTTTAATTGGGTTTGGAGATCTAGGTAAGATGTAAGAAAGTTTCAATTTACTAGCTTAGTGTGTACTAACCAGGAAATAATTGAATGGTGATGGTAATTCATTCTTCAAAGAAACATTTGTATAACACTAATCACTGGTCGACAAAATTCGACTTTTTTTTCATACCTGCAACCAAATTAAAGTTTTTCGAAAGTTTTCGATGCGCCAAACATTGTTTTCTTATACAAGTTTTCTCTATCACGTCAAGTTTATAAGATATATCATCCTAAAAATCCAAAAAATGTGTTTTCGGGTCACTTTCTGGTACTTGTAGCAAACCTAATATATTTATTAACTAACATTTACAAACGTGTTATTTAAGAATAAATATTGCTCCTATTGGGTTTGCTTAGATATCTTTTATCTAAATCAAAATATTTAATTTGAAAATTTTTGAATTTCGCCCCATACAAACAGGACGATCATAAATGTATGGAAAAAAGATCACAAATTTCAAAGTTTTATATCTTGTAGTAGAAAAATGATATCTGAGCAAACTCACCGGTATCTAAAGGCTCAAGAGTTATATTTAAATTACTTTCTTTGTAAATGTATGTCAAAATATATATTAGGTTTCCTACATTTCACAGAAACTGACCCAAAAACGCATTTTTGGATTTTTAGGCTCATGATACTCGAAAACCTGAAAAACCTTCAGAATAAAGTAAATTGGTATCTGTTACAAAATCCTGTCGACCAGTGAATTGCACTTTTAATGTGATTTGTAAGATAAGTATGAAACTCATCGTCATAGCCATAACTTTTACGGACTTTTAATAACACGCATTTAAATAAATCATTCGTGTCATACGAAAAATTAACCCTCTAAAAGTTCACTCATTTCACTCTAATGATTACATCACGGAATCGATTATTTCGGTTCAATAAAACACTGTCTTCTACTAACGATTATCTCATTAACTGTTAATTGACATCGCCGGCTAGTGAAAGTTATTCGATAACATCTGGATAACATCAAAGAGGAAGGCTTTATTTTAAACTCTGAGATGGTATCTTTTCTACACTTCCGCGGAGTGCATTATGTAAGTAATAAAAGTGAATACATAAAACTGAACTAACTACTGAATTAAAAGTTTAAATTTACATTATATCTCTTGGTAGCACTAAAAACACAATCAAAAATATAATTGACAGGTGCTACTATTTCTGATAATAAATGTTTACGGACATTTGTAAAACCGATAGTGTTTATCACTATCGGTGGGGCCACCCTTGCGCCACCCTTGGTTTACAGGTAAAGTGACGAAAAAATTTACATACATGAAGTTACGCCTGGATAGTATTAGCAGTACGTGGGTTCGAGTCCCCGTCCCAGGCTGGCATGAATGTGAAACTTTACAATTTCAAATTTACATAAAACTGATAAGAATAACCGTCAAAATGCTTGAATTATCGAGTTTATGAATAAAACTTATGTTTTTACTTGTTTTCGAATACATTATTGTCGCATCTGCGTTAAATTGAGACCCGTAATGTGTTACTTTAGGAAGATATCAATAAAATAAGATGTTTATGGCGACGACTCTATACTTAAAGATTTGGTTTTGGGAGAAATCACTATTATTTTATTTTTATTCATGATACAACTCACAGAATACTATTTCATTCATTGCTTCACAAAAAGCCAACATAAAAAAAGGGTTTAGGTACCATATTGAAAAATACAAATCATGCCACTAGTAGGGCTCTATAAAAATACACTTCAATGGAGTAGATCTTTACATATAGCTATCTATATCTATTTTTATCAACATATTTTTATCTTCCAATGCAACATAGCGGGTCAGATCATACATGATTAACTCGTGCCCTTTCGGGCCACCATTTCACTTTGACATTTATTGTATGACTTGCTTTTGGGCCTGAGCACAAAGAAATAAGCTCGTTTTTGTTCCTTTTGTAACCGATTTCCTCTTTGAAAGACGTGTATGGGAGCTAATGAGATATGACACAGATTTTTTTGAGCCGATCGTGAGACATATCCGTTTGTAGCAACTAGAATGATAGAGTTTCACTGCCAAATACAGTTTTAGGGTGTTAGTAAGTCGAGTATATAACTGGAGTTATGTGGCCATTAAAAAAAGACAGAAACATCACATACATTGATCTGATCCCTTCGTAAGTAGCTTAAACACTTATGTTTCGGAAATCAACAGTGAAAATTAGTATGGGTGAACTTTTACGTGTTTATAGATTTTTATAAAACTTGGTATAGAGGGGGGATTAGGCTTGCGGGGACAGCGGGAATACACGGTCAGGTTATACAGTCAAAATACATCTTACATCAGATTCTATGCAGACGAAGTCGCGGGCGTCCTCTAGTACTTAAATATATAAATAACACGGGACGAACACCGATGTTCATCACACAAATATTTGTCCCGCTTGGGGATCGAACCCATAGCTCTTAGCACGAAAGTCATAGCATTACCAAACGTGCTATTTAGCCAGTCTTTTTAGGGGTTAGAGCTCCGCTCCCCCGCAAGTCCGGTGATGACGACGAGACTACTCCAAGCCATCATCGCATTTCAGTTAGGAGAAAAAAAAAGCAGTCATCTCAGGTCGCCTTTATACGTATTTTAAATTAAACTGCTCTCTTTTTGCGAAACTCATTACCGTCAAATACTTAACATTCGTCTTTCGGAACCAGAATGCCAGCTGATTGGTATAAATGATTGCACTTTCGGACCGTAAGGCGGGTATTACACTGCACCGTTCCGCTGCGTTATGCGATGGCAGATAAAAAGGAAACCCTCTTTACTTTGGCTCAAGCAAGTTATACCAAAAAAAAAAATTATACATACAGGCGAATTGAGAACCTCCTCCTTTTTTGAAGTCGGTTAAAAAAAGTAGTTCTATTCCTATTATGTATAATAAAAATATATGTACGTAAAATATATAAATAACACACCCCAGGTACGAAACAAACACCGATGTTCATCACACAAATATTTGTCCCGAGTGGGAATCAAACCCAGTACTCAGGCGATAGAGACAGGGTCACAAGCCAGTATCATTTTTTTTAAGACTTATCTTGGTTTTAAAGAAAGACATTTTCATACTATGTCAAAGTAGTGCAGTGTGACAGCCGCCTTTACTGCAAAATGGAGTTGTATTGAGTGGCAAGAACGTAATTGTTACCTGTCAATGTTTTTGCATCGTCGTTTTTCCAAGAATTAAATTGGAGATTTATTTTTGAAGAGATCTCATTGAGCGGTTGTAATACATGTTCCACCTTTCACTTAGAGTAATGGTTGTTTAATATGGCTAAAATAGTTTTTTTATTGGCACCAATCGTAGGATGTTCAGGCGGTGATGAAGGTATCGAAGGAATCCATTCACCTTTTAGAATGGAATAAAAATGATTGATGAACTTGTGAACTAAATTATTATAATTTTATACGTTTATGTATTAATCGGAATTTGTACTAGATGTAATAAAAAGTCAAAGTCTTAAATCCGTTAAAGAAGAATTATTATTCACTAGACTTCGCCCGCGTTTTCTCCAGTTTTTTACACATTTTCCACTGTGTCTTGCTTCTGTTGGTAGTAGCGTAATCCTTACTAATCCTTACTATACTATATTATAAATCCGAAAGTAACTCTGTCTGTCTGTCTGTCTGTCTGTCTGTCTGTTACGCTTTCACGCATAGAGTACTGGACCGATTTAAATGAAATTTGGTACAGATATAGTCCAGACCCTAGAAAAGGTTATAGGCTACTTTTTAACCGACTGCGCTATAAGGAAGTAATGTTTTTTCCCGTTAAACGTCTCTACGCGGACGAAATCGCGGGCGGAAAGCTAGTTTAATAATATAGCCTAAAGCCTTCCTTGGTAAATGATCTATCCAACACAAATATAATGTAACAATTAGAACCAGTAGTTCCTGAGTTAAGCGCGTTCAAACAAACAAACAAGCTCTTTAGCTTTATGATAATAGTAAGTATAGATTATCATAATTCATCATCATTTCCTGCGTTAGGCCTACCGAGGCAACTTCAAATGTATTGTTGCGGGAACGGGGTACGTTAAATTCAAGATACGTCAAAAGTCACTAAAAGACAATTAATTTATTTATCGACTAACAATTACACAATTAAACACTTAAAAACACAATTAAAAACACTTAATAAAAACACTAAACACGGAACACTAAATTACACTAAAGCACTGAATCACACTAAAACACTGAATTTCACTAAAACTATTCGCAGGTAACGCACTCGATCACTTCTAGTTCGCAGGAGACTGATTCGCTTCGCTTTCCAAATCGGAACTGTCCCGTCGCGTCGTACATCCCGCTTTTATACCCAGAGACGCAGCTCTTCGCGTGGCGTCGAGAATCTTCTCGCGGGGATCGAAATTTCTAGAACTCGCTGGAGCTCGCTCCGACCGACCAGAGTGTGTGACGTAGTATCGTGCAAGCGAATATAGACCTTATCCATACGACGATAAGACTCATTTCGCTTGCACGGTCTCTCAAGGTCGTAATATTATTATTACTTTAGAACACTCTAGAGCTCGCTACAACCTACCAGAGTGTGTAGCGTAGTATCGTGCAAGCGAATAAAGACCTTATCCATACGACGATAAGACTAATTCCGCTTGCACGGTCTCTCGTGGTCGTAACATTATCCCCTCTTAGTCATGCTCGTCCCGAGCATCATTTTGACCCATGGTAACGAGCCAATCGATCAATGTGAACAATTTTCGGCTTGCCTCTTGTCCCTTGTTTGATCCGATAGGTTAAGTCGTTCAGCCTAGTGATGATCTTGTATGGTCCTTCCCACCTTGGCTGGAACTTCTGGTGATTTGCCCTTCTTCCTGAGTGGGTTGTGTAACCAAACCAGACTCCCTTCATCGAAACCGTCGGTGTTGGCTTTGCGGTCGTAACGGGTTTTCATTCTTTCGCTGGATTTTAGACTGCAGTCTCTGACGAGAGCATGTACTTCATCCAGGCGCTTCTGTAGGTCAGCCGCATATTCGGTTACTGGTTTCGGAGCTTCTGGCGGTGTCCCAGTCAACGCGTCTACCGGAAGCCGCATTTCTCTACCGAAGTTTACCATTGCTGGGGTTGCGCTGGTGCTATCGTGGATCGCAGATCGGTAGGACAGCAAGAAAAGCGGTATGTACTGGTCCCAGTCTCGTTGATGCTCGTCCACAACTTTGGCCAAGTGGTTTTCCAACGTTTGGTTGAATCTCTCGACCATGCCATCGGATTGCGGGTGTGCTGGTGTAGTACGGGTCTTATGCATACCCAACAGTTGACAGACCTCCTGGAACAGTGCTGACTCAAAGTTTCTTCCTTGGTCAGAATGTATCTCAAGAGGCACACCAAATCGGCAAATTACCTCGTGGACTAACTTCTTGGCGACCGTCTTTGCTTCTTGATTAGGCGTAGCGAAGACTTCAGGCCACTTAGTGAAGTAATCTTGGACCACAATGATGTACTTGTTTCCCTCATCGGATTCTGGAAAGGGGCCAGCTACATCCACTGCGATTCTTTCCCATGGAGCGCCAACGTTGTATAGCTTGAGTTTGCCCTTACTTCTGGTTTGAGGGCCCTTTACTGATGCGCAAGTTGTACATTTCTTGCACCAGTCTTCAACGTCCTCCCGACAGTGTATCCAGTAGAACCTCTGTCTCAGCTTCTCTAGGGTCTTCTTCACGCCTAAATGTCCCCCGGATACCCCATCGTGTATGTACCTCAGTAGAGAAGCAACCTGTTTACGGGGTACAATCAGCTGTAGTGTCGTTTGATCCCCTTTTGGTGTTTCCCATTTCCTGAAGAGTACTCCATCCTTAATCTCCAAACTGTCCCATTGTGCCCAGTAACTTTTCGTGATGGGGCTTGATGATGCTACATGGCTCCAAGAAGGTTTTTGACCTACTTCTTTCCATTCAAATATTTTCCTCAGGTCACTATCTTCTTTTTGAGCCTTTTTGATAGCGTCTTCGCTCCATTCATTATCAAGTCCCTGGGTGGTAATCACCCGGACTTCTTCTTTAGTCTCCGTCTTAGAACAATGACTGCAGGCCACAGGACAAGGTCTCCTTGATAGGGCATCGGCATTCAAATGCGTTCTACCACTCCGATGTTCTGTTGTGAAGTTGTACTCCTGTAGCTGCTCTAACCACCGCGCCACTTGTCCTTCAGGGTTCTTAAACTGCAAGAGCCATTTTAACGCAGCATGATCTGTCCGCAGGGTAAACTGTCTTCCAACGAGGTACTTGTTAAAATGCTGTAGAGTCTTTACTACTGCCAACAGTTCCTTACGAGTCACACAGTAGTTCCTTTCAGGTTTTGAAAGTGACTTACTGAAATAGGCGATCACCACTTCCCGTTCACCTTGCTCTTGCGACAGAACTCCGCCTATGCCAGTATTGCTGGCATCGGTGTCCACGATAAACCTTCCTTCTCTGTTCGGGTAGCCAAGTATAGGACTGGTGCAGAGGTGTTCTTTTAATCTGACGAAGGCTTGATCACATTCCAAGTCCCAGGCGAATACTCGTTTATCTTCTGTGAGCCGATGAAGAGGTTTCGCTACATCAGAGAAGTTCTTTACAAAGCGCCGGTAGTATGCACATAAACCCAAAAATGATCTCACGTCGGTCTTGTTAGCTGGTACAGGCCAATCTTGGACAGCTTTTATCTTCTCTGGGTCGGTCCTTACACCTTTCGATGAAATAATGTGGCCTAAGTAGGCAACTTCTTCCTTGAAAAACGTGCATTTCTTTGGGCTGAGTTTCAAGTTTGCTTCTCGTATTCTAGTGAAAACCTTCCTCAGGTTACTAACATGCTCTGTGAAATTTCGTCCCATGACAATGATGTCGTCCAGATAGACCAGGCATGCATCACCCAGAAGTCCAACTAGTACCCTTTCCATCAACCGCTCGAATGTCGCCGGAGCGTTGCAAAGACCAAAGGGCATGACGTTGAACTGCCACAGTCCATTCCTAGTTCCGGTCGTAAATGCCGTCTTCTCCTTGTCTACTGGATGGATGTCTACTTGCCAGTAACCACTCTTTAGGTCCACTGTTGAGAACCACTTCATGCCGCTCAACATGTCCAGTGTGTCGTCTATACGGGGCAGAGGGTAGCTATCCTTCTTCGTTGCATTATTCAACAAACGGTAGTCCACACAAAACCTGGTGCTGCCGTCCTTCTTCTTTACCAGGACTACTGGCGAAGACCACGGGCTTGTTGAAGGTTCTATGATGCGGTTCTTCTGCATCTCAGCAACCATGTCTGCTACCTCCTTCTCTTTGGCAAATGGAAGGCGTCTAGGCCGCTGCTTTATTGGTGGCGCGTCTCCCGTGTCTATTCTGTGTTTAACGAGACCTGTCCTGCCCAAATCATGGTCACCCTTCGAAAATATGTCGTTGAAATCTAGCAACAACCTTTTAGCTTGCTGAAGTTCCCGCTCAGATAGCTTGTCCTTACAATTTGCTAGGAGCGGCGTGATATCATCTCGTTGACAGGATTCCGGTTCCCGGGCCCTTTTCCGAATTCTGATGGATTGACCTGCATCGCACCGTCCGATGACACAGTTTCTCCGTAGTTGCACTTCATCTCCGCTAAGATTGATGACTCGCACCAGGGCTCCTTTTCCGGTCATTGCCAGAGTTCTTGCTGTGATCCAACTCGGATGGTCGCCGCAGTTTTCTATGACGACGCTTCGCCCTTGGCACGCAGTGTAAGGGAATCTAACTTTGACCAGAGTTTCAGATCTCGGCGGTAGGGTCGTATTTTTCAGGCAGTAAACTGCGCATGATCTCGCTCCCCCTAGGAATACTTCTTGTTCGGGGAAACTAAGTACTCCTTTAGCGACGTCTACCACACACTTCTGGTCTCTTAAAAAGTCTAATCCGATGATGCAGTCGTCCGTGATGTCTGCTATGAGAACGCCGTATTCAAAGGTTTGTTCTCCAATGGTTATCTTCGCCATCGTCTCACCGAAGACGGTAACTGGCTGGCCTGTTGCTGTTTGAAGCTGAACGGATGGTCTCTGATTCCACACAATAGTCCTTTTCAATAGCTCCGGACGCACTATTGTTCTTGAAGCACCGGTGTCAACAGTAAAATGACACGTTACGCTGTTCAGCTGTCCAACCACTGTAAGGTTGTTCCCATTACCCATTTGTGAAACAGTGACGGTAGGGGCTCGATGTTGACCAGCCAGCGCCCGCCCCACGGCCCTGGCTTCTTCTAGTTTAACGACAGCTCTTCTGCGTCCACCTGTGTAGAGGACGCTACCGTCGTTCTACGTGGCCATTTTCGCTTGGGGCAACTACTCCGAATATGGCCCCTCTCGCCGCAGCCGTAGCACATCGGACCCAAAGAAGGTTTTTCCTTCACCACAACCTCCCGAAGTCGTTGAGTTCTAGCGTCTTGACGCACGGCTTCCACCTCCAAAGCATGGGCTAGAGCTTCCTGTAAGGTCTGATGATGGCTCAATTTCACGGTGTGTCTGACGTCTGCGTCTCTAATTCCATCACAGAAAGCTTGCGGGATCATTGATTCCACCATTGTCGGGCATGACACGTACGCACGTCTGACTAGCCTTTCGATTTCCGTTGCCCATTGCTGCAGACTCTCACCTGGCTTCTGCTGTCGATCGCGGAGTTGTGCTCTATACGCGTGTTCCAGGTGTTTGTCGCTGTACCTGCCCTCTAGTGCTCCTTGGAGAGCACCTAAAGTTCTGTTATCAGAAGGCAGGTTTTCCAACGTGAGCAGGGCATCTCCACGAAGAGCCAGAGTCAGAGCTATCAAGGACTCTTCCTCGTTCCACCCCTTTCCTTTAGCCACCGTCTCGAACTGGTACCAAAATGCTGCCCAAGACGTCGTTCCATCGAAGTGGGGTACTTCGATTTTCGGAGAATCCGACACTACCGTAGCACCCCGGGTCCCCACTCTTGCCATTTTGGTATGCAGCTGTCGCATCTCAGCATCCACCTGGCTCAATCGATCCTCGTGTTGGGTGAATCGATCTTCATGTTGGGCGAGTCGATCTTCGTGTTGGGTCAGTCGATCTTCGTGTTGGGTCTTGACGCTTAGCACATCATCCTTGAGAGCATCCATCTGCTTTTCTAATACTTCGTGCTTCTTTTCAATAGCCCCCAACAAACTCTTGCTTAGCTCTTCCTTGAGTTCGACCAGTTGCTCCTCCTGGCGGCGGGCTTGCTCCTCCTGGCGAAGGTCTTGCTTTTCCTGGCGAAGGGCTTGTTCTTCCCTCAGTTTAGCAAATTGTGCTTCCTGAAGTCGGGCTAGCTCCTCCTGGCGGCGGGCTTGCTCACGGGCTTGCTCCTCCTGACGACGGGCTTGCTCTTCCCTCAGTTTAGCAAATTGTGCTTCCTGAAGTCGGGCTAGCTCCTCCTGGCGGCGGGCTTGCTCACGGGCTTGCTCCTCCTGGCGGCGGGCTTGTTCACGGGCTTGCTCCTCCTGGCGACGGGCTTGCTCCTCCTGACGGCTGGCTTGTGTCTGCAGCATTTTAAATAAATCTGCAAGCTCCACAGGCCCAATTGATGTTTGAATTGATCCCTCCGTTGAAGTTCCTTCACCCTCTTGCAGGGCCGCGGTTTGACTCCTTGTTACTGGACCCTCACTGTCTTCTCGTGGTGTAAGAGGCATCTTGAATCCCACTTCTGACACCAATTGTTGCGGGAACGGGGTACGTTAAATTCAAGATACGTCAAAAGTCACTAAAAGACAATTAATTTATTTATCGACTAACAATTACACAATTAAACACTTAAAAACACAATTAAAAACACTTAATAAAAACACTAAACACGGAACACTAAATTACACTAAAGCACTGAATCACACTAAAACACTGAATTTCACTAAAACTATTCGCAGGTAACGCACTCGATCACTTCTAGTTCGCAGGAGACTGATTCGCTTCGCTTTCCAAATCGGAACTGTCCCGTCGCGTCGTACATCCCGCTTTTATACCCAGAGACGCAGCTCTTCGCGTGGCGTCGAGAATCTTCTCGCGGGGATCGAAATTTCTAGAACTCGCTGGAGCTCGCTCCGACCGACCAGAGTGTGTGACGTAGTATCGTGCAAGCGAATATAGACCTTATCCATACGACGATAAGACTCATTTCGCTTGCACGGTCTCTCAAGGTCGTAATATTATTATTACTTTAGAACACTCTAGAGCTCGCTACAACCTACCAGAGTGTGTAGCGTAGTATCGTGCAAGCGAATAAAGACCTTATCCATACGACGATAAGACTAATTCCGCTTGCACGGTCTCTCGTGGTCGTAACAGTATGATAATTAGAAATCGCCAAAAATCTAATGATAATATAATCATTATCTTCACCGTCTCTCATTCATCATCACTTTTCACTGAGCTGAGTACATTAATCACGTATTTGATTTTTCTGACTACTTTTATTAACTGGATTAGAAGTAATTTAATTAATGATAGGCTCATAGGATTTCATATGTAAAATATTGATGAATAGCATTGAAACACTCCTATAACTAATTTACGAGAGATGAGAAAATTATATAATAAAAGTACTTACTATGAAATGAGAGCACAATTTTAGCAGCTTCATAGTTACTATACATAATAAAGTTTGGTGATAATATACGATACGAAGTCCGAAGGTTTAGAAAGATACACTAGGCAGTCATTGTCTGGCATATTATGCATAAGATGGTATATTCTTAAATCATCTTTGGCAAAAAGGCGTGATTGTTTGTATGTGTGTTTGTTTGTCAAACGATTGGTTACAAACCCGCATTGATCATTGACTGTCTTCCGTCACTAATTAGACCCATGTTAAATCAATTAAAGCCAAATTCTTCATTAATTGAGCTTGAAGAAATTTACACCATAAAATAACAGAACTTTTTCTAGTAGCTAATTAAGAATTTAAATTATAAATCTACATTCAAAATGTAGAGATAAGACGGAACATAGTAGATAAAAGGCAAATAACATGGAAGGTAACTGGGTTTTTATAGTTGAAAAGTTTAATTTTGCGCGCTAAACTTTTTGCCCTACTAACGGTAATTGTAAGCAGGCTATATGTATGTTAATGATATGGACAATCGGAAAGCCTCAATTTGAATGTGAAGACGATTTAGACGATATGAAAATAAAAAAAATTAAATACCGGAATAGTATTCCTTTCTCTAATTCACACAGTTTAAATAAACTCACCTTTTATAAGGTAATAAACATAATTATTAAGAACCTGACGTTAGATCACAATACAGAGTTCATGTAGTTTTGTTTGACATCAAATTATGCGCGAACGTGGTTCGTGAAAGAAGTATTTTTCAAAATTGTATGGTTTTCAAAATCTTGCTTAATACTCTACGTATATAAATCAGTAGTGACGATTTGTACTGAGAGTCGGTAGAGAAAGCGGCGAGAGTTCCATGTTTATAGGTTGGTTATCAGTGGAAATAATGGCTAATAGTCGCTCTACAGTTATTTTTATGACTCATTTTTTACTATGGTACGATTCCATGTTTATGGTCACGAATCTAACGGAAGTCATCACTGAGGGAAGATATTAAAGCCGCAAAGGGAGAGCTCTTGGTAAATAAAATAATGAACAAAACCTTGAAGTAAAAAATGTCGTAAAGTATAAATATTTTATGGTGTTTGAGGGACCGCAAATTTTATCTCATATTTAAAATTTGGTTAAAAATAGTCGGGATATGTTGGAACATATACTAGAAAATAAGTGATTATTATCGTTTATTATTTGCGTGAATATTTGAAATAGAACTAATTTCACGGATTCAACTTGCGTGTTTTGTTACTCTAAACATATTATTTAGAAACATTTCTTCATCATGTCTTCTTTAGTCTTTCCCGGGACCACGAGCACTGTAAACGTGGGGTCTCTGAATCTGTTTATAATAACAATACACGCGAGTTTAATCCGTAAAATTAGTTTTATTTCAAGTGATAATTAAGAAACTTCTACCATAAGAATGTTAATGAAAAATTAAGTGAATATTTTTACCACATTTCGTCGTAAAATGAGAACCAAAATAAGGTCACATTGTTTCCAATTAGGGCCGTTCTTTAAAACAAAAATAATATTTTCACATCGTAATAAGTTCCGGAAATCGTTGAAATTGTGTTGTTTTATTTTCCCTCCGGTTCTAAGAAGTTTTTGAACGCTTAAGATGGCAAATACATACCGAGTTAGCTAGGTAATTACTTACCAAGTTATTTGCCGAATCTTAGTGTTGCGTAATTGACTATTGCCGAAGATTCTGGAAAAAATATCGCGTGTATCAAACCAATTACCTTTTACTATTAATTTACAGCTTTCAAAATGAGAAATTACATTTATTTTGCATATTATTACGAATAACTGGCCATAAACCTCTACACTCTACAGTTCGTGTAATGGTTTTAAAACTGCCAGTTTAATCAAGTATAAGTAAAACTGTTTTGCAAAATTACGGCGGAATATCAAAAAACTGATCGAGTGTGAGTCGGACTCGCATTAAAGGTTCCGTACCATCAACTAGGTAAATTACAGTACTTATAGTGAGTATAGAATTTTGTGAATTTTTAAACCTGATGTTAACCGTTTAACGGTTAACCTGATGCTTTTTAATGCGGTCCATAATCGCATATGTGTTATAGCGGCAACAGAAACACATACATCACACTTGAGAACATTTCAACTGGTTAGTAATCACTGTAAGATACAGCCTGTTGACCATACAGACGGACGGACGGACTAAGTCTCAAGTCCCGTTCTTACCGTATGGTCGTGAAACCCTAAAAAAAGTTTTTACGATGAAATATGATGAACTAGATCTGCCAGTTTGGACCTCAAAGTGCCCAGGCGGGAGCGAACTGGTTTCGCGAAACTTTACTTTCTGTGAAACACAAATGAGACCACTTTCCGAATGCACCGCCCGAAGTTAGGTTGTAATGAGAATTACATTTTTGAGGTGAGTCTTGGAAAGTAAGTGATTACCTGTAAGTTCATTCAAATAAGTATCAACTACATACTTTGAATCTTTGATTAACTACTGACTATTATAATTTAACATTCATTAGGTTTGGGGTGTAAGCGAGGGTTGTGCGCTATTTACAAAGAACTTAACAATATAGTATTACGTAACTGGTTCGATATCGTGTTGGATGGATAGTGCCCCGGTCTCTTGGGAATAGTCGTGGGTTCGATTCTCATTCGGGAAATAAAATTGTGTGATGTGAACATCAATGTTTCTTCTGTGGCTGGGTGAGTTTATTTGTGAACTCCACAGACTTACCACTGTGCTTTCTGATATCACAACAAGTGCTTAAGAAATTTATTTCAGAATCGGAACAATATATAGTACAGGATCCGTGGTGTATTTTTTCACTTGATTACTATCAAGCTAATTTTCCGTGAGTAGCTTCATTTTGATAAGACGCCCAAAAAATTCCTGTGCGAAAATTTTTGATTGTGGTAGCTAACAGAGGTATCAATGATTAAATATTTAGGACCGTAGGACCGGGACAAAGTACCACGGAATTTGTAGGACAATATGACCGTTACATTATATAAATATTAACTAAGTAAAATAATAAAAATCAGCTGGTTAGTAATCATTTTTGGTGATCTCCTCCCCCTCCAACTTGTATCGATAACGAGATCACCAAAAATGATTACTAACCAGCTGATTTTTATTATTTTACTTAGTTAATATTTATATAATGTAACGGTCATATTGTCCTACAAATTCCGTGGTACTTTGTCCCGGTCCTACGGTCCTAAATATTTAATCATTGCTACCTCTGTTAGCTACCACAATCAAAAATTTTCGCACAGGAATTTTTTGGGCGTCTTATCAAAATGAAGCTACTCACGGAAAATTAGCTTGATAGTAATCAAGTGAAAAAATACACCACGGATCCTGTACTAATATGTTTTGTGAAGAAAAAATAAAATCTTTAAGCAAATAGGTAAGTTGCTATAGCTATGAAGTAATATAAACCTGTGAGTTCCGCTCATATGAGAATAGTCACGCTCTTTCGCATGTGGCTTAAATACCTAACTATGTACTAGACCTATATGAAACTTCTTTGATACCCAGCCATTACTTCGTTTACATTGCACGCTAGCCATAAAAGGTTTTCATAGTGACAACACGGTTTGTTTGGCGATCGGACATTATGTTCAAGTTCATATCGCTCTATAGAGAGTGATAATCGAAACGAAAGGATATCGATTTGAATCTATACTAATATAATAAAGCTAAGGGTTTATTTGTTTGTTTGAACGCGCTAATCATTGAAAGTACTGGTTCAATTTGAATTTTTTTTTGTGTTAGATAGACCATTTATCGAGGAAAGCTTCTTCTATACATCTTCTATACATAGTATAAAATGAAGTTGCGAAGGGCGCCCAAAATGTGTTTGTTACCCAGGATCTCAAAAAGTACTATATCAATAGCTATGCGGTTTTCAATAATGGAAAGAAGACATTCCAGGGATTCTATAGGTGTATAATTTAGGTGTACCTACTTAAGAAATTATTAGATTCAGACGGACGGAAGAAAAACGAGCTTTTTGGAGGCTTGCATAGCGTGCGCTGCTGAAATAACTCAAAATACAGAATAACAATGTATGGGGGAATTATTTTCCTCAAAAAGTTCTATAAAAAAGTCTGCGATAGCATATGTCTATCCTTTAAGGTTTAGCCACAATAACGATTTTAGTGGTGTTCAAGTTTAATTTACGAAATATCTTATTTTTCTATTACTCGATGTTCCTACCGACATAGACCATCAACATAAAACAAAATGCATATCAAATTAAAGCTGATGAAATGAGGATTCCGAATATATACATATCATAACACTTTTATGTTAATGTTGAGGTGCGCGACCCGAACGGGCAGACACGTGAGGGCAGACAACGTTGATGGTTGTGTCGAATTATAAAATTTTCAGTGCCTCAACAACGCCTGAACCAATTTGGCCAATTCTTTTTTTAAAATGTTCGTTGAAGTCCAAGGATGGTTCTTACGGCGAGAAAAAATCGAATAATTGCCGGGAAAACCCTAAAAACAGCCCTTTTCTTTTTCCTATTTTTTTGACAGGACGAAGTCTGTCGGGTTAACTAGTTAAAGATAAAATGGAAAATGTTTAAAAAACTGGGGAAAACGCGGACGAAGTCGCGGGCACATCTTGTATTAAATAAACGACATACGATTACAAGCTTACTCAAATACCATATTAAGTAAACAAAAAGTTAAACAGTTGTTAAAGGTCAAATAACGAAAACCATTCGAATATAAAAAGTGTAAAGTAGCCCAATTCGATTCTCGACAATACACGAGGCTTAATTGAAACCGTACCATTACCAAGTTAAAATTACAAGTTACAATACTGAGCAATGCAAGTGTTAAACACTCAGATGAAACTATATGTACAACGAAATACAACTGTGTTCGTACGGCAATTTGGAAATGGTCTGGAGCAGTGTTGTTACGGAGCTCTATATCCGTAACCGAAACTATCGGATATTCGAAATAAAATACAAACTGTAACCGAATCCGATATAAATGTTAAGGTTTGTTTCGGATAGGGCAGACTCTGAATAAAGACGACATGTTGGTGACAAGTTTTTCTTTTTGTCCGGCCGAAACGACAGATCAGCCGCGCACGCGCTTAAACTTTTTTTTAATTATTGTGGTATTAGAGTGCTTAATGTGTTTCACTTTTACACTTCCATGAAACGTAATATCCGTATCCGTAACCGAAAATATCGGAATATCCAAAATAATTTAATACCCACCCATGAACCGTATCCGAAACCGGTATTACATTTTACAAATAGCCATATCCATTAGGGTCCCTTATGTTCTGAAAAGTACCTGTTGTATCTAAGGTTCTAGTAAAAATACTTTTTTTTTGTAAATCTAATATGCATACCCTCTTATTATTTTTTCAAGATCATAGCCTGAAAAATACAATAGTTTTTATTGACTTGAAACTTAAATACAACAGGAAATTTTCAGAACATAAGGTACACCCTAATATCCATATCTGGATCCGAAATTATACCATAGTAACATCACTAGTACGGAGGCATTAAGCCTAACTGGTCGCGTCATAAAATAATCATATTCCTCACCTAGAAACAGTTATGCAGTAATTTTAATGACGTATGCGGTTTTATAGAATTTTGTCGCATTGTGTATGGGAAAGCTTGCCAGGATTTTAGGATACCAAAGATGTCTGTTTGTGAAATACTGGTTATTAAGAAAAATAAACAATAACTGTCATAGTATTCTCTATTGCGCGAACACTACTTTTTTTATTAAAATATCATGAATAGGGTATTTTACTATTTTTTTTATTGATTTTCGCACTTTTGAAATGGACTTGCCCACCCAACTTTCAATGTCTTTTGCTGTCTCATTACGCCAAAAAATTAAGTTTCGATTTCATTAATAGTATTGATTTACTCAAATCTTACTGCTTATAATTAAAATGGCAAACATAACAACCACAGTTAAATACCCTATATACCATGGTGTCAATAAAAAATCTGCGTTTTATAATTACGTAAGTAATCGTTGTGATTTTCCATTCAACATTCGAACATATTTCGTATTACACCGCTTATTATACTCCAACCAAACTACCGCTTCAAATTCAAACTTCACAGTCGTAATTACTCTAAAAATAAACTCGTTAAGTTAGCGGGAATCCTCAATCTTCTCCGGCAGAATACCTTGACAGGTTTCTATGCATGAGATCGCTGTTATTTTTGGTTGTTGGTGAAAGTCTTTTGTAATAAAAACTCTATAAATAGCTACACACGGAATGTAAGCGAGTCAATAGCCTTCAATAGATCTCGGACGCGACATGGCTCTTATTTAAATTGTATTGTTTTAATTGTATCTATGTAACTGTAGATTTGTAACTTAGGGTTAGGCATTTAGATGATAACACAACAAATGTAATAGCACAGTAAGAGAGGGGTCTCTTCTAATACAAGTTTTTCAAACTTCAAAGAAGAGTCCCACACTAGTATACACCAAACTGTAGTTTTAATAAAGAAATTTTCAATTTTGAATATTTATCTGACATTTATGTTATAATCACACTAAAATTGAATTATATATTCGCTTAGCTTCGGCTATATTATACACTAGCTTTCCGCCCGCGACTTCGTCCACGTAAAGACGTTTAACGGGTAAAACAATACTTCTTTATAGCGCTGTCGGTTAAAAGGTAGTCTATGTCTTTTCTCAGGCTCTGGACTATATCTGTACCAAATTTCATTTAAATCGATTCAGTACTCTATGCGAGAAAGCGTAACAGACAGACAGAGTTACTTTCGGATTTATAATATTAGTAATAAAGTAAGGAGAAAAGCATTCCTCTTAAATCCCTCTATCTGTTAAATAAAATCCGTTGCGTAGTTTTAAAGATTTAAGAATACATACATATAGACAGACGCGGCATGCGACTTTTTTTAGACTATGTAGTGATTATTAATAGTTAAACACAACTAAAGAGTGTCGAATTAGAAAACCTACTACTAATAGAAGTAGCTATACAAAGTATTTCGCCTTATATTGAATGTTCTATAGATACTTACATTCCAGAGGTTAAAACGGAGTTCATTTTAATTTGTGATCCATTTGCTAAAAAAAAAAATTAAATTTTTGGGTAATTGTCATTGACTTTAAATTAAAAAAAAATAGGAAATAATTTTGTCAACGTTAATACTAAACTTGTGAGTTAACTCACATTGCACAATTAATAAGCGATTTTACAAGCACTAGATTTGATTTGAACTACGAAGAGAAAGCTGCAAATGAACGGAGAATCTCCAAAGGAACAGGTTTGTGATATTTGAAAGCTCAGTGCCACTCAGTTGACAAATATTTGATTCACCAATATTTATCTTACTATCGAGCTAGGACCGGAAAGGTCACATTCAATGTCGAATAAGAGCAGTACTTCACTGGGACGCTATAACGACCATAATAAAATTCAGTGTTAACTCACTTTGCTTAGTTTATTTAGTTTATTTATTTGTTTATTACACACACTAACAGAGTTACAGTAGGTACATTATGAAACAACTTGCTAAAATACTATTTAAGCTGTAACTCCACTTTTAAGTGTGAACAGCATGTTTGGCACAATCGATCTAAACGTCTAATATTTGGTCACAAAGAATTAAATAAATAAAAATTAATGTCAACAAAAAATAATAAATATTAATTACAGGTGTTGAAAAATAAAAAATATTACAATTAAAATTAACTAATACGAAAATTAAACATTTCAAAAATACATTTACGTCATCACTTACCTATCTACAAAAATTCGATTCAATAATAAAAGTTAATTAAATGTATATTAACAATTTAAATAAAATAATTATTTGGTACACCAACGACTAATACAATAATACTTAAAATACAAACAAGGATACTCAAGCTGGTTACTTAATCACTTGAAGGTATACACCGCCTGCAATGAAATTTAAAAGTGTCACAGTTTGTCGCATAGGCGCCTTAGTGAGCTAGGAGACTAAAAGAAAATCTATCATGATTACCAAAGCCTTTTTAATTTTAGTGTCACAGTTTGTCGCATAGGCGCCTTAGTGAGCTAGGAGACTAAAAGAAAATCTATCATGATTACCAAAGCCTTTTGAATTATCATGTTTAAAAGAACTACGGCTAGGAATTGTACCTAATATGAAGAAACTAGCTGTGTCAGCGATTTTGGCTGCGTTTTTTTCCGTTTTTCTACATTTTCCATTGTTTCTTTGCTCCTATTGGTCGCTCTGTTATAAGTATAAAAAGCCTTCCTCGATAAATGGTCTATCTAAGTTTTTTTTTCAATTCGAACCAGTAGTTCCTAGATTAGCGCGGTAATCAAACTCTTTAGATTTATAATATAAGTATACCTAGATTGTTAATAAAATTTTAGTCAGCCCTACTTTTGTAATAAAATTATTAATTAAGGCTACCAGTCCTTCCTTATTTTATTTCCGGAAAAGGTAGATTTCAAACTACTTCACGGATAAAATAAGCCGAGACCTCCATTACTGTGTTACTAATATGTACTAACAATCAAACGAAGATATCTTAATATTTTACAAATATTAGGTACATACTCCAGAGTACATTAATTACACTTACGAATTCCCAGTTTACTTAAGTCTCTGTAAAATAGCTCAACTCATTCTTTCTAAACCAATGCTGAACACCTAGTCTCAATACAGTTCCATTGACCTTGTAGCAAAACGGATCGATAGCTCCATGGCAATTTCTATTCCTAAAATCTTGTTATATAAATTGAATCGTTTATTTAAGGCGCGCTGTAGTGTGGCTTCAAATAGGTCTCGTGGCTACCTAGGTAGTCTACGTGGCTTCAAGGCTGTTGTTATACAAAGGGTTCTTCAACCCGCGGCCCAACCGCTTAAGAATCGATTTACGTGTTTACAGTTGCTAAGTAGACGTGAACCTTTATTTGGAAAGCCTGCCCCAAAAGGGTGGTAGAGGTTTTAAGTCTATTAAATATTCCTATGGTTCAGTAGTCTCCTATCTATAGTAACATAAACTCTTATAACTTTTTATCGTAACATCACTATTAGTTTCTCGTAACCACGTAGAAGAGATTGAAACGTCAGATCTCTAAATGTCTTTAATTATACGTGAGTTTAATCCCTGTAAAGTTAGTTCAATTATTTAGTGTTCTCACCGATAATATTATTAAATATATTTAAGTTTATTTGTGTATCCACTGTTGGTTCTGATTTCCGTAACACAAGTGCTTAAGCTACTTACCACGGGATCAATGTATGTGATGTTGTGTAATACCTATTTATATTTAATTTAATTTAATAGACCAAATAAGTAACGATTCCTTTCATAATTATGTAATATTGATTATTTAAAATCCGTTTTAAGCTGTAAGATTAGAAGAGGGAAGATTAGAGAGAGGTTTCTTGTAAGTTTATTAAATAAGAGTTGTGGGTTTTAAAATTCTAAGGATCTTAGATCATGCTTTATCATACCTTATAATTTGATCAAAGATGCAATTGCATAATCGGGCACAGCAATCACAATGGAAGGTGCAAGTACTTGGTTCATACAAGATAAAGATCGGAATCCGAAGTAAACGAGTTCGATTCCAATCTGTATTGTCGAGGTCAAGGTTCACGTTCGGTCTCAGGTGTAGGTAATATTTAATGCTAACTTGCTCTCTTTCTTGCTTTGCTACGGTCATGGTCGTAACCTTGTATGACTGCAATGCTTCAGTTATAGCCAAAGTTTATGTACTAGGAACATAATTGCCTTCAAAGTTGCATAATTTATATAGAAACATAATATCTAAACGCTTAATACCTAAAGATAAGTCCACAAGGAAGATTAAGAGTGCAGAAAATCAAAATGAAAACCTTAATAGCTTTTACATGGACTTACATCGTCATTACAGCAATAATGCGATTATCTCTTATAATGACAGAGGTATGATACCATTGGGTCGCCGTGAACCGTTCACTCAATCGAAGAAAGCAAGAGTTTAGGGTATGCCCGTGCCCCAGCAGTGGGGACCTATAAGGGCTGATGATGACGATGAAGAGTTACAAATGGTAGGGGCCCCACGAGCCTTGCTTCGCTGACCATCTCCGTTGTCAGTTTTTTCTGTCTAGTGTCGGTGCTGGCCGGTCAGCGTAACTTAAAAACATTCCCCTTATAAATATTCATCTTATGGTGCAGATGGTGAGCGTTTGATCAGACCGACTACAAAACTAGGCTAAGACTCAATTCACATCGAAAGACTACCATTAAGGCTGGTTTTAGTATAACACTGACCGTCGGTACAGACCAATATTTTGTGTGGAGCGGATCACATACGCGCGGATTTGTTCCGCAGCGATAGTCAGTGCCACAGAAAATACAACCTTAAACGGTCCTTGAAATTACATATGAGTTCGTAAGGAGCAATCCGTACCGATGATCAGTAAGTAACACACAAAAACTAAGCTAAGACAAGATATATTACATAGGCACTATACACACACATACTGACATAACATACGTACAGATAACTTAATCCGTAAACTTATTATAGTAACTAAACCAACCATGTTTTTTCTGCTACTTTCTTCCGAATCCCATTAGGATATTACAAAATACATTACATAGTCACTTTTAATCTACGTACATGATTGAACTGTCAACTACGTACTTACTGACGAAGATCACTTTCTCGTCGTTAACATGCGATTTCCGTCCAATGAAGTGTAAGAACATTACATAAGACCATTTTGTATGTAATACTAATTCACTTGTCGTGCCTCAGGCTATGTAATATTTATAATTTTGTTTGCTTCGATTTTCATATTAATAATTTGTTAGAGACTAGAAAAGGTTTGCCTTTATGTAGTAAATTAGAGGACCACTTTAAATGTTGTTATCTAGATTATGTGCTGCAGAAAGTAGTAACTTAATAGGCAGTAGTGTACAAAGTTGATTAAAAAAAAGTACTTTATTGGAACATTATGTCACTGTAGTATTGTATCTGAAATTAAAAAATTACATGTGTACACATGTAATTTTTTAATTTTCATCACTTTATTTAATATGCATCATTAAAATTTGTAATAATGCAAATATTTCTATTCTAAATTATATTTCTGATTTTCTCAATCGTCTTTGAAAAGAAGGAGGTTGTATTGTTCATTTGCATATTATTCTTACAATCGATAATATCAGATCAGCCTGACATTTATTGCTTAAACATTATTAAAGCCTAACTGTACAGTCCACTTGTCTTAATGTTTTACTTTTTGGACAAAATATGGAATTGCCATACAAGCTTGTGCGTCGCGTTTGAATCTCGCAAGCGTTTTGTTTTCCCAAGTATCTATAGAAAGAAGGAATTTTGAAATAAAATAAACTTTACCCAAAACACGATACGTCTAGTCTTTCACTCACTAACTTTACTAAACGACCAAATGTATTGATTGCAGAGCTTATCAACTACACGCAACCACTCTACGTGAGACGAGACGACCCGAACTCGCGACAGAACACCATCAAGGAGATCATAGAGCGAGCCACCTCCAAAGAGGACTGGCCACAGGTATGTACCTATCTTACTTCTTCTTCTTATCGTATGGTTGATGAATAACCTGGTATCAGAGTTTAAACCGCCCGTAGGCCTCTGACATGGCTTCACACACCTTTGAAAAATTTCTCAGGTGTGCTGGTTTCCTCACGATGTTTTCCTTCACCGTTAAAGCGTCGAATGATGGTACATATGAATTTCAAATTTGAAAAACACATTGGTACCTGGCGGGGTTGAACTGGCGACCTCTCGCATGACAAGCAATGGCCACTCGGCCAAGCGGACTCGGCGAGAACGCAAATCAGCCTAAGACTTTAGTGGAGCTGATCGCTAACCATCGGTGTCGACTGATGAGTAATAATGTAGAAAGAAAGAAAGAAAGAATACATTTATTGATCATTACAAGAAATATATTTAAACAAAAATAGACAAACATGCACATATGTATATTGATCAAAAGTCTCTGCCTCAGCATGTGCCGTAGCAATCGCAAGAATGTAGTCTAGTATTGATGGTGATATCGGATCATCAACGGTATATCTATGGTGTATCTAAGCATGTGGTCAGCGCGACACTAAAATTTGTCTAGTGACTTATGAAAGGCACGTTTACCGAAGGCAGCGGTGATTTTAGATGACGTCACAAGTCGGCTGTCTTAACGATGGTGTAGGCTTCGAGCCGTCGACGCTACATGTCTCAACATCCTATGTCGACACGTCGATAGTTTGTCGACAGCTAGCCACCGTCACTTAAAGTCGACTAGGTCGTCGAGATGATGTGGTTATTACATACTCAACATAACCAGTGGTAAAACACCTATACAAGTGCTATTATATTCTTGCTGTTGTACCTACTACTATTAATTCATTCGTTGTATCAAACTTTCTTTAAGAGAAGTATAATGGTTTTGTTATTGACCCTGTATAACTGTTAAAGGGTGCCCAAAACATCATTTAACGTATCTAAGTTATTCACGACACGGTCTGTTTGGAATGTCTGTTTAATTTATGTTGTAGAGCTAGTAATTACTGTAACTGTTATGTTTAAATTTCATTAATAAAGCTTCGCTAATATTTTAAGTTAGTTTGAGGTAGGTATCTTACTGTTTTAAGTTTTGATTGAGGTAGGTTACAAGTAACTGTTTCTCGATTGCCAGAATCAAAGCCAGCTAAATAGACAAAAATCTCATTAAGTATTTCTAACAGTTCAGAATAAATTTTCTTTTTAGTGTAACATTTAATGATTTGGCAAATTAATTGACCAGGTAGCTCTTGAAAGGCCCTGTAATAAAGCTTCTTAAGGGCAGCATGTAAGAGTTTTATAAGATTAAACCATTTTATCACTCACGAGTTTTAGTAGTAGATACTTACTTCAATAGTAGATATTTTTTTATTTTTATTTATTAAGGACAACCATCAAATCATACACTAAACAAATACAATAGATACATGACATAGAACAAGAGCTAAGTGCAGATTCAATTACAGGTAGCCACGACTTGCATGGTGAGATAGATCTATATTTTATCAATTTGGTAGACTGGTGAAAATTTGTATTGCTTGAGCTACGCCTTAACCGTGTTAACCTCTCTCCCAGGTGCTGATATTCCCTGAAGGCACATGCACGAACCGGTCATGTCTGATCACCTTCAAGCCGGGTGGGTTCTACCCTGGGGTGCCGGTGCAGCCCGTGACCATCCGTTACCCTAACGCGCGCGACACCGTCACCTGGACCTGGGAGGGCCCTGGCGCGTGAGTGATCCTTAGTACACACCTGACTGAGTCGACCCTTAGTACACACCCTCACTGAGTCGACCCTTAGTACACACCCTGACTGATCTTTACCGAGACACGTGCACGAACCGGTTATGTCTGATCACCTTCAAGCGGGCTGATTATACCCTGGGGTGCCGGTGCAGCCCGTGACCATCCGTTACCCTAACGCACGCGACACCGTCACCTGGACCTGGGAGGGCCCTGGCGCGTGAGTGATCCTTAGTACACACCCTGACTAAGTGACCCTTAGTACACACCCTCACTGAGTCGACCCTTAGTACACACCCTGACTGACCTGTACCGAGACACGTGCACGAACCGGTTATGCCTGATCACCTTCAAGCCGGGCTGATTCTACCCTGGGGTGCCGGTGCAGCCCGTCACCATCCGTTACCCTAACGCGCGCGACACCGTCACCTGGACCTGGGAGGGCCCTGGCGCGTGAGTGATCCCTAGTAGACACCCTGACTGAGTCGACCCTTAGTACACACCATGACCCTTAGTACACACCCTGACTGATCTGTACCGAGACACGTGCACGAACCGGTCATGCCTTACACACCCTGACTGAGTCGACCCTTAGTACTCACCATGACTGAGTCGACCCTTAGTACACACCCTGACTGAGTCGACCCTTAGTACACACCCTGACTGATCTTTACCGAGACACGTGCACGAACCGGTCATGCCTGATCACCTTCAAGCCGGGCTGATTCTACCCTGGGGTGCCGGTGCAGCCCGTCACCATCCGCTACCTGGACCTGGGAGGGCCCTGGCGCGTGAGTGACCTTTAGTACACACCCTGACTGAGTCGACCCTTAGTACACACCCTGAGTATCCTGACTTATATAGACTGAGAGGCGCGCACCGACCGGTCGTGCCTCTCAGTCTATATAAGACAACGAAGTTAAGCGAGTTTAATCCGTAAAATTCGTTTTCGGTCAAATATATAAGTCAAAATGCATTTTTTTTTATAAAAAGCTAACAAGATGACTTCGTTTGACACTCCACCTCACAGTAAGCGGTAGTGAAATCCGCATATGAGGTCGACAGGCACAATAGACCATATTGAGCCTGTCGCACTCACCCTGAAGGCCTAAATTACCTGTTAAGATGTGAAGGTAGTCAAGAAACAGGTGCCTTTAGTCAGGAACGTAAATCAACCTTTAATTACCGCTAGAGATGGTAATTATGATTGCTCATTTGAAGAGATTTTTATAGCCAGTGGCTAGTGATAGCCGAAGTGGCCCTATCGCTCTAGGGCCACTATTTAGCTGGGCGTCGAGATCCTCGCGTCGTCTCTTTCTAGATCTTTCCCTTAGCCGACGACCGCTTGGTTACTATTCGGTGACAAGTTTTGCCCTTCTAGCGTCAATTCGACAAGTAGAGTTAAATATCATTAAAATAACATATTGACAAGACTCTGACTGATCCATAATATTAAATACCTATTACCATACTTTGTAGCCGTAACGACATCTCAGTGAAGAAATAAAGTAATCGTTTAGACCTAGATACATTTTACTGTGCTCATCAAAACCCATAATGTGCAGTACTTACCCATAAACAATCACGCAAACTCTATTAGATCAATGGATCACAATAGTGGTTTATGGATAAATCCGCTCTTTCGTTTTGATGTTAGATTGCATAATTGTTTGGCAACATTGACAACCAGCCGTAATCACGGTCTGTATGACTGTTTGCAAAACCAGCTCAAGGACTTTCAGTAGATATGCATCGTTTACTTAATTGCAAAACTGTCTGTTTGATATCGTGATTAGTTTGTTACTACTTTCTTGTTGTCGTACTTTCGAAAGTTACAAACTATTCTTTTATGTAAGGTATGTTTAAGTGGTTCTTTTTACGGGACGGATAGCATAACTTTTTTAACTGAAGAGTCCCTGAGCCGGCATTCGGAACCGATGCATGGTACAATCATAGAATTATTGAACTGACGATTAATAAATGCATGCAAAATGTCTTTTGCGAGTAAAAGATTTCTGACTTCGACTCTAAAAAATAATTGCATCAAAGTATCAGTATTTTTAGTTTAAGAGGCGGCGTTTTGGCAAATGTGTAGTTAGAAGATTTTACTTAACTATAGAGTAAATTGGTTATGATGCCAGATTACTCTACAGCGTGAAATTTTAGTGGTTGTTTTCCGGCAGTGAAATGATTCTATCTTAGTAGTAGAATAGATTTGTGCAGTTCTTTTTTGTTAAAATCAATAAATGCCGGTTTTACGAAAGGTTTAACCGAACCTCGAAAGCACGTTCGAACCGCTTTATGACTTAGGGTGTCGAGCTTCTTCAGCTTTAAGCATTGATTTCATGCGGCAAGCAGTACCTGATTACGTCACATCTTATAAAAGAACGATAGCTTCTCTCGTTTTCGAGTTGAAAAATTATTATTTTGAAAATTTGAAAAAAAAAATTTTTTTTTTCGCGGAATTTTTACATGATTCGATAGTATTACTAAAGGCAAATCGTTCTGCCACGGGAAAACAACCACTAAAATTTCACGGTGTATAGTTAAGTATAATCCATTGCAAACCGACTCGATGGTGCATATTAAATATTTTTTACTCTGGTGCTAAACTGTACAATCAGTTACCTAAAGACGTTAAAGACGCAAAATCTACTTTGACCTTTAAAAGATTTCTTTAATACTATGTCAAAAATAATATAATATAATGTAAATGTAAAATTATATTAAGAGTTCCCCACCTTTGCTGCATCTTATATTAGTTTAAGTAATTTATTTATTTTATCATATCATTAACTAGCGACTTTGTCCGCGTTTCCTCCCAGTTTTTTCACGTTCCATTATTTCTTTGCACCTATTAGTCGCAGCGTAATGTTATATAGCCTAAACCCTTCCAATGGTCGATTAATGGTCTATCCAACACATTTTTTTTTCAATTCGAACTAGTACTTCCTGAGATTAATAATACAAATAATCTATATTAGTACAGATTATGAATTTTATATATCCATTTTCAGGCTTAAACTTCTTTGGCTGACGCTGACACAGGTGCACAGCTCGTGCGAGATCGAGTTCCTGCCGGTGTACTACCCCAGCGAGGAGGAGAAGCGGGACCCCAAGCTGTACGCGCGGAACGTGCGGGACGTCATGGCTAAGTGTGTATTGTGCCTGCCTTATACTGCTTACGTCATAGGAGGCAAGCTGACGCTGACGAGAGAGCACAGCTCATGCGAGATCGAGTTTCTGTCGGTGTACTAGAAGTGTAACCCTAAGCTGTACGCGCGGAACGTGCGGGACGTCATGGCTAAGTGTGTATTGTGCCTGCCTTATACTGCTTACGTCATAGGAGGCAAGCTGACGCTGACGAGAGAGCACAGCTCATGCGAGATCGAGTTTCTGTCGGTGTACTAGAAGTGGGACCCCAAGCTGTACGCGCGGAACGTGCGGGACGTCATGGCTAAGTGTGTATTGTGTCTGCCTTATACTGCTCACGTCATAGGAGGCAAGCTGACGCTGACGAGAGTGCACGGCTCGTGCGAGATCGAGTTCCTGTTGGTGTACTATGTGCTATATATTATAACATAACATTTTTATTTTATACATATACAGTCATAAACAAATTCATAGAACACCTTTCCCTATCGATCGCCCTTGTTTAGGGTTTCCCCGTCCCCAGCAGTGAGTACGTACTCGTATATGGGCTGATGATGATGGTTATGATAGAAGGTCTTATTGTGTTTGGCGACTGGGTAAACTCAAGTTACCATTCGTGTACCTTTCAGTCCAACAAACAAATATGCTGTTTAACCACGACGCAAAAAGCCTGCTTATTCTGTGACTGCTATGTGTGTCTGTCTACTACTACTATCGACAGTCGTGATGTGATAGGTTTAATGCGGTTTGAGATGAGCCTGACGCACCATCACCAATCTATCCACAAACTTACAATTCAACCCTCTCCTTCCAGAGCCCTAGGCGTCCCAGTGCTGGACTACACGTACGACGACTGCCGGCTCATCGCGCGCGCCAAGCAGCTGGGCGTGCCGCACGCGCCCGCCGCCAGGGAGATCAACGAGCTAAGGGCACAGATGGGGTGGGTGCTGATTTATTTCGATAAGTGATAGAGAGAGAGAGAGAGTAGAGAGCGAGAGAGAAAGAGTAGAGAGAGAGAGAGAGTAGAGAGCGAGAGAGAGCGTAGAGAGCGAGAGAGAGAGTAGATGAGAGTGAGTGAGTAGAGAGAGAGAGTGAGAGAGAGTAGAGAGCGAGAGAGAGTAGAGAGCGAGAGAGAGAGTAGAGAGCGAGAGAGAGAGTAGATAGAGAGTGAGTGAGTAGAGAGAGAGAGTGAGAGAGAGAGAGTAGAGAGCGAGGGAGAGAGATAGAGTGAGAGAGTAGAGAGAGTGAGACAGAGATAGAGAGATAGTGTGTTAGAGAGAGTGAGAGAGAGAGAGAGAGAGAGATTTTAGAGTCGCGCTAACGATGCGACGAGCGATTATTGTATCGGGCGTTGGCGCCGACCGGTTAGCGTTTCTTAAATACGGCTCCTATAACTCTATGCATACTGGTCCTCTCCATGCATCATACTATGCGCTGACTGTCATCGTGCGATCAGTGCGACTCTAAAATCAACCTATCCTAGGTTTCCTTTATAAACCCTCTAACTGGCGCAGCGAGTCAAAATTTTTCATTGGTTTTGGACTTTATGTCAAGTAATTAAGGTCTAAATTATAGTAGGAATATATTTACCTCTGCCCCTTAAAGGGTCAGTGTATGCAGGTTATTTTGTGAGATATCCTTATCCGTATGTCTCCACATTCCCAGGCTGGAGCGGTCCCAGCTAGAGCTGCACTTAGCGGCGCAGGGCGTAGCGTCGCGCGCGCGCTGGCTCACGTGCCCGGAGCTCGCGGCGCGGCTGGGCGTGCCCGCCGACCAGCGCCTGCAGAGGCTCTTCGACATATGCGTACAGGTACAACTACCTCCACAGACCAATCAGGGTGAGAGCCATCCGCTCCCTGCAGAGGCTCTTCGACATCTGCGTATAGGTACAACTACCTCCACAGACCAATCAGGGTGAGAGCCATCCGCTCCCTGCAGAGGCTCTTCGACATCTGCGTATAGGTACAACTACCTCCACAGACCAATCAGGGTGAGAGCCATCCGCTCCCTGCAGAGGCTCTTCGACATCTGCGTATAGGTACACCTACCTCCACAGACCAATCAGGGTGAGAGCCATCCGCTCCCTGCAGAGACTCTATGACATCTGCGTACAGGTACACACGTAGCGTACAGGTATACACGTAGCATACAGGTATAATAAATAAATAAATAATAAATTTATTTATTGAGCCATTTACAAATTACAATATATCTTAAAGTAATAGATGCATAGCATGATAACAATGAAGGCGCATATTTAAGACGATGGATCGTTAACGTCTATACTAGTTTCAAAACAAAACTGTGTGACAGAACGCTAAGTTTTCCTCTCGTCTATGAACGGTATACATTGCCAAACACTTAAGAGTACAATACAATATTAATTTATATGGTATACACGTAGCGTACAGGTATACACGTAGCGTACAGGTATACTTACTCGTACACGGAGCGTACAAGTAGC
This sequence comes from Maruca vitrata, assembly GCA_039566165.1. Lineage (NCBI taxonomy): Eukaryota > Metazoa > Arthropoda > Insecta > Lepidoptera > Crambidae > Maruca > Maruca vitrata. The sequence continues at coordinate 2,677,382 of CM076922.1, read as the reverse complement.
GTGAACGATGTAGGTAAACACGAAGCGTACAGGTATACACAATGTATAACAATCCGCTCCCGCAAGTCCGGTGATGATGACGAGGCTACTCCAAGCGGTCGTCGTAAGTCAGTTAGGAAAAAAAAGTAACAAGATGATTTTGTCCGTTCCAGAGGTCGAGCGGTCTGGTGTACTTCCCGGACTACCTGTTGACGGCGTGTTTCCTCTCGTTGCAACACGCGCCGCTGACTCAGCTGCTCTCGCTAGCTTTTAAGGTAATTTGTACTGTAATATGTTTTTATGTGTAACTTTAAACTGCCATGGTTGAATACATAAGAAAATGTAATATGTCCGGGACTGTAATGTTTTTTTTAATGAGCTCCCGAGCGATATTTCACCGCTGTTGCAAGCACCAAACTGGGTATTTGCAAGTATTTAAAAAAAATATATTAGCTAAGTGTTTCAAGTACTATTTTCAATGTTGAAGGGCATGGTAAACAATAATGTTCTGATTTTCTTCTACATACTTTTTTTTACACATGTGTGCAGTGTTTGTATTTAAGTTTAATGACTTTAATTGTCTCTAATAAAGGATTTCCCATTTGATTCTCTCTTCAGTTGTATTGTTTTCTTCATTAATTCCTGTGACAGTCTCTACTAAACGATCTTCTATTCCATTCTTCTGACTGATTGACTGGCTTGGTGGGTCAGTGGTTGGTGACCCTGGCTGGCGGTTCCAAGTGTCGTGGGTTCGATTCCCACTCGGGATATTTGTGTGATGAACATCGGTGTTTGTTCAGTGTCTGGGTCTTATTATGTGTATAAATATGTATTTTTTTTATTTGTTGTTTTATTCTAAATAGCATTAAAGCTGTAAAAGTAAATTTAAAATTTGAAAAGAATTAAATATACATTCTTCTTCTTCTTATCGTATGGTTGATAAATAACAAAAATTTTCAAATTTTAAAATTACATTTAAGTATGTATCATATCTATGAATGTATATCAGTCCCTGTTGTCCGTAGTACAAGCTCTGCTTAGTCTCGGGTCAATTGACGGTGTGTGGGAATGTCCCAGGCATTAATTTATTTATCCCCTTCTCCTGCCCCAGTTGTACGACGGCAACCGGACCGGGCGACTCATGATGAACAGCTTCGAGGAGGTGGCCGCGCGCTGCCTGGGGCTGTGCCAGGAGGACGCGCAGAACTGCTTCCGGCAGGCCGACCTGGACGAGAAGGGGTACCTCACTTACGGTGAGTCTCCATGAGGGTTCTGACTGGCGACAACTTAGTTCCAACTGCGACCGATAGATGGCGCTTTCAAACTATTATGATACATTGCTTCCGGCAGGCCGACCTCGATGAGAAGGGGTACCTCACTTACGGTAAGGCTCCATAAGGTGCCGACAGGCGACAACTTAGTTCCAACTGCGACCGATAGATGGCGCTTTCAAACTACTACCATACATTGCTTCCGGCAGGCTGACCTTGACGAGAAGGGGAACCTCACTTAGGGTGAGTCTCCATGAGGTTCTGTCAGCTGGCGACAACCTAGTTCCAACTGCGACCGATAGATGGCGCTTTCAAACTATTGTGATACATTGCTTCCGGCATGCCGACCTCGACGAGAAACAACTTAGTTCCAACTGCAACCGATAGATGGCGCTTTCGAACTACTGCCACACATTGCTTCCTGCAGGCCGACCTTGACGAGAAGGGGTACCTCACTTACGGTAAGGCTTCATGAGGTTCTCACAGGAGCTTGGCGACAACTTAGTTCCAACTGCGACCGATAGATGGCGCTTTCAAACTACTACCATACATTGCTTCCGGCAGGCTGACTTCGACGAGAAGGGGTACCTCACTTACGGTGAGTCTCCATGAGGTTCTGACAGGTTAAGGTGCTTGGCGACAACTTAGTTCCAACTGCGACCGATAGATGGCGCTTTCAAACTACTACCACACATTGCTTCCAGCAGGCCGACCTCGACGAGAAGGGGTACCTCACTTACGGTGTGTCTCCATGAGGTTCTGACAGGTGCCTGGCGACAACTTAGTTCCAACTGCGACCGATAGATGGCGCTTTCAAACTATTATGATACATTGCTTCCGGCAGGCTGACCTCGACGAGAAGGGGTACCTCACTTACGGTAAGGCTCCATGAGGTTCTGACAGGCGACAACTTAGTTCCAACTGCGACCGATAGATGGCGCTTTCAAACTATTATGATACATTGCTTCCGGCAGGCCGACCTCGACGAGAAGGGGTAGGTACCTCACTTACGGTAAGGCTCCATAAGGTGCCGACAGGCGACAACTTAGTTCCAACTGCGACTGATAGATGGCGCTTTCAAACTACTACCATACATTGCTTCCGGCAGGCCGACCTCGACGAGAAGGGGTACCTCACTTACGGTGAGTCTCCATGAGGTGCCGACAGGCGACAACTTAGTTCCAACTGCGACCGATAGATGGCGCTTTCAAACGACTACCACACATTGCTTCCTGCAGGCCGACCTCGACGAGAAGGGGTACCTCACTTACGGTGAGTCTACATGAGGTGCCGACAGGCGACAACTTAGTTCCAACTGCGACCGATAGATGGCGCTTTCAAACTACTACCATACATTGCTTCCGGCAGGCCGACCTCGACGAGAAGGGATACCTCACTTACGGTGAGTAAAGCGCGTAAAAAAATAGGCTTTTTTTTTTATTTAGCCTATGCTGTCCCACTGCTGGGCAAAGGCCTCCCCCATTTCACTCCAGAGCTGTCGATCTGAGGCCAAGACCGGCCAGTTCCTGTCATCAATAGGGTATTTGTCTATTTTTTATTTTGATATAGTTGAATGGACCACTCGAACACGAAGACACTGTTGAAAGTATGACTTTGATATCTCGATAACTCGACGAGATATGACAATTCTAATTGCACACTATTTGGGCGAGCTCAAAAAGGGTATATAAAAACGTCTACTGGCTTGTGTACACGCCAGTATTTTGTAAGCAGCGCCTAGGAAGTTTAGTCGGCAGGTTCATCAAAAGTTGCTTTTATGGATATGTTTTCACAATAAAAGATGTAACTAATTTTGTTATTTATAAGATGACCTTCAATACTACTACTTAGTAGTAGTTACCTCACCATCGCGCGATTCCAATACGCGCGATGGTTAGGTACTATACACCGTGAAATTTTAGTGGTTGTTTTCCCGTGGCAGAACGATTTGCCTTTAGTAATACTATCGAATCATGCAAATTATTCCTAGAAAAAAAAAAATTTTTTTTTAGATTTTTCAGAATAATAATTTTCCAACTCGAAAACGAGAGAAGCTATCGTTCTTTTATAAGATGTGACGTAATCAGGTATTGCTTGCCGCATGAAATCGATGCTTAAAGCTGAAGAAGCTCGACACCCTAAGTCATAAAGCGGTTCGAACGTGCTTTCGAGTTTCGGTTAAACCTTTCGTATAACCGGCAATTATTGATTTTACCAAAAAAGAACTGCATACATCTTTTGTACTACTAAGATATAATCATATTACTGCGGGAAAACAACCACTAAAATTTCACGGTGTATTTGTCCCGAGTGGGAATCGAACCCGAACTCTTGCAACCGCCAGTCAGGGTCACCAACCCCTCTTTCAACGAGCCAGTCTACAGCTGTAATAGCTAAATATAATATTTTCCAGACGAATTCCTGTCGTACGCGCAGAAGAAGGCCGAATTCGCGTTCGTGTTCGCGAGCGACTCGGCCGCGCCGCACAAGCCCAAAGCCCAGTGAGGGTCGCCGGTTCACATCCCGACTGTCTGCAGCCACGTGCCCTGAGGTACTTGGACATACACGCGTCAGCTACCCGACTCCTTGAAAAGAAGGATTTTCAGATTTTTTTTTCCTGGCTTGGAGTAGCCTAGTCAATATCACCGGACTTGCTGGGGAGCGGATGGATCTCACCCCTAAAGGATTCTCAGAGAGATTCCTTGCAAAGAAAGTGATCTTTGGACGATCTGATAGATTATTCTTGGTTCTCCGAAGAAAAAATGATTTTTATTTGGTACCTACAATTTTACAGCAATAGCATGATTTGAAATGTAAATTAAATTGGAAGCGATTTCATAGAGCTAAAGCTCTCAAAAGGATACATCGTGTCTTTTTTGGAATAATTAAACGGCATCTAAGCAGGCCTCCATGTGGACCTCACAAACGCTTACCATCAGGTGGAGTGAGGACTTCCTGAGTTTTTTTTTATAAAAGAAAATAAGAATATTTGAAAGTAATATACAGGTAATCAAAACATAACAAGATTCTTTATAGGTATCCTTATGAGCTATAGATGTTTCATTTACTATTTAAGGTTGTTTTTTTTTCTATTCAGTTGTTTTTTTTATGAATTCGCTGACAGAGAGGCTGAGATGAGAAATTATGTAACTGTCATATAGCACGTAACAATTTTGGAAATGGATGTTTACAAATATCGCATGAGAAATCATAGTATAATATCTACTAGAGAAGTTGCCAGTTTACCAATTGCTATATTCTTCAATACATATAGGCGGGATTATGAGTTCAAAATGTTTAATTCCAATTTATTGTCTTCCAATATTTTATTTACAAAATTTCGGAGTATTTTTCAGTCCTGCTGTACTATTAAATACCTTAAAAAATAAACACCTAATGGTTTAACACTACAAAATGTTCTAAAACTTCCAATAACTATTTGCGAAGTCTTCCTTCTAAATTGAAACATGTTAGCCTGTCTATAATTAACGGACATTATAATATGATACGATTGATTTTCCACGAGAATTCCATTGAGATATAATTTACATAAAAAAGGTATGTGATGCACCCAAAAAGTATGCGTTTTACGTACAATTGCTTTGATTGGAACCCTTTTTAACCGACTTAAAAAGGAGGAATTTATCAATTAGTCTGAATGTTGTTTTTTTAGGTTTTTGAGATTGACATTTTGAGGGTTTAAGGATGTTACAGATGACATATGAGAACATTTCAAAGTCAGAAAGAACATATTCTTTCTATTTGGCTGGGTAAATAAAATCAAATCAAAACTTTTTATTGGAACATAAAGAGTATATATAATATAATAGGAGGTTTGATAACAACTCTATCTATTGAAAATCGCGAACAAATATTACGAATGAAAGTTGAAAACTTTATAATAGAAAGTAGTCAAGGGGAATTGCTCAACAATGAGATGAGAGGGAATTAACATGAATTATGTAATGAGGGTGATATGAAATATGTGATGAGATGGTTGGAATGGGAGCAATGTTATGAATGTTTTGTTTATCATGTTCGCTATTCGAGTTTTTTTATATTATAGAAATAGATTAATTCAATAGGGGACAAGCAATGTATTTTGAAACTTAGATCTTTTCTATTATAATACCACTTATAATAGAATTATGTTAATAACATTTTGAATTAATGTGTTATTCTAGTAGCTTTGTTAAATAATTATTATTTCAAGATTAAGGGCACTAAATGTTTTCATCATACAAAAATCATCAGCCCATATACGTCCCCACTGCTGGGGCACGGGCCTATCCTAAACTAGGGCGATAAGGCCTTAGTCAACCACTTTAAGTGCTTGCTTGTTCTCTATTGCATTAATATCAATTCACAATGAAATGTTACCACACTGAGATTATTCACGTCTTTTATAAAATTTGTTCAAATAAACTCGAAACATTTTTCTCCATATCATAACGCATTGTTAGTAAATTCGTATCATCAATCCATTAATGTATTCTCGCTTCTCATGTTCTACAATTAAGATAATTTACTTTAGTCAATTATGTATGAGTTTAGTCAATTACGGCAACTTAAACACATGAAGCTTACATGCGAATTTCGTAAAATTTGAAAGGTAACGTAAAAATACAATATTTGCCTTTAAGCTTTAGTTTGACACGTATAAGCTTTGCATTATCAATTTGAAACATAAAAATGAGGATTTTATTAAATCATTTTGTCATTCATGTATTAAGCTGATGCTAATAGGGTATTGATGTAACTAGATTTAGTAAATAGATCTGCAGACAGAGGGTATGTGAATGTAAAAAATACTGAGAATCAATGTAATTCACGGACAACTCACTAACGCCATTGGTGGGTATTTAGATCAATTAGAAGATTATTTAGGCTATTAATTACATAATTGGACAAATGTTATGTAAATTGTTCTGATTTCAAGCTCTTTTGCTTAAGTATGTATGTGACAAAAATAAGTGATACACACTTATGAATACACTGAAGAATATACTTAAGTAGGTATATGAATACACACAAAGACGCGGAAATATAAGTTAAAAAAGAAGATATTGGACATGAATCATAAACATTTGTTTTACACACTGATGAATGTATAAAAAATCAGTGCTGCGAAAAAAAATACAAAATAATATGTAATTATTATATATTACCAGAATAACTAATATATATGTATAATATCTGTCATTATGTATTAATGGCTGAGTGGTTTTCCTGTGGACTCTAGTGTAAGCATGGGTACATGTCACCGATTTAAAAAAAAACGGCATAAAATTGTCAAAACAAAATTAATTAGCATTTTACTGACTTCTAACGTCGTACTCTAAGAAATATACTGTAACATTGCTGTAACATTATGTTACCAATAGAGTATGAATAACATGTTATCTATTTTATAGTATTGTCTAATATTTGTCCAAAACTACACATTGGAAATATAACAAATTTTACAGTTTAAACTCGCGTGTATTGTTGTTCTAAACATTATTTAGAGATCCGACGTTTCGAGCTCTTTACAGCTCTCGTGGTCACGGGCAAGTCTGTCTAAATAATATGTCCAGGATAACAATACACGCAAGTTTAATATATTTTATTTTTATTAACTTGGAACAGGAAATGTATTGCCAATATCTTTCTCTGTTAAATCAGTGATATGTACTAAAGGTAATTATTCGTTAGTCATTGTCTGTTTATCTGTACTTTGAATAAAATTTTGATACACAAGCTATGAAATACAATTTGAGAGGATGCTTTTATTAAATTAAAATTCTTTGTAACACTTTAGAGGGTGCATAATAATTAATGCTAATAACACGGCTTAGGTATTCCATTATAACTGACATAAGGTTTTAGTCCTTAAGTTTAATGGATAACAGATTTTGTAAGATTTTAGACTTTCGCGTTACATTACACTAAAATTAGTCTTTATGGGTCTACACGCGATATTAGCAGTAGCAAATTACATAATTACTTACTGCCCGACGTTTCGACTGGGTTACACCAATCGTGGTCGCGAGCGAACCACGAGAGAGCAGACCCGTAAAGACTAATTTTAGGATAACAGATTTTGTTTTATCAAATTTAAGTGTATGTAAAGGTTCCAGAAATTATTAATTTATGTTATTTATTTTAATTTCAATCGTTAACGCAGCCAATGTTCTGCATTTGTATCAAATACGTCGAACACATTTGTTGATAAGTACATACAAAATGGATTATTTATTTGTAATTTTTTCACATAGTTCAAACACAATGAAGGCTTTTGCGTATGAAAAATCTACTAGATGGAAAGACGTAGATATGAGGTCTGCAACGTGATTGTTGAATATTGCCATGTCTGTAAATGTCACGACGAAAATAACCAATCATGCTGCAGTTGGACCTCACGCCTACATATTGCCATCTATTGGATTTATCATATTATGCGGAAACCCTCATTAATTACTTACGGTGATACATACCTACACAGTTCGGAATACATTGCTGGCGCAATAGGGATTTGGCGAATCACGATAGTGTTGTAACGGCAATGGTTTCCAAACGGTGTGTTTATGAAGTAACACAGTCTCGATATTATTACGTAAAAGTTGTAAATAAATAAATTTCACACAACATCACATCATAGTACCGATTTTGATATGTGCCTAAGTAAGTACTTATATTATTGAAATGTTTGGTAAACAAAGATTACTTCAATTTTAGCCCTTACCAGGGGCTCAAGCCCATCCCTAAGATGACCTCTGTCAACTACATTGACAAAGTTCAGGTTGGTCGACTTCACACAAATGGAATTTCTTTAGAGGTTTTCAAGTTACCTTACTAACCAACCCCTTAATAGTAACAAAACTATAAGTTGCTTAAAGCCCGTGCCCCGTGGCGACGTATATAGGCTGATGATGTTAAGTGCTCTCAAAATGATAATAATTATGTAAAAGCCTGTTCTAATGTAACAGTGATCGATGACTGACTCGGTGGTGTGACAGTGATTTTTGTCCCAGGTTCACTTACTAAGGTTCCAAAAGTCGTGGGATTGATTCCCACTCGGGCAGTGGCGTAACTATACCCGTTAAAGTCCGTGGCAAAATTCTTCGGATGGGGCCCCGTGCACACCACGTTCTTTTTTTTTACCTTAATGTGTATGTGTGTTGGTAGTTGAGATTCTGCTATGACCGAGGGCCCCTTTCGGCTGGGGCCCCCTACCGGGTGGGGGCCCGTGGCATTTTGCCGACTTGCCACCCTGTAGTTACGCCACTTCACTCGGGGACAAATATTTGTGTGACGAACGTTGGTATTTGTTCCGTGTTTGGGTGTGTTATTAAATATATTTAAGTATGTTTGTATATCCACTGTTGATTCTGATATCATTAACACAAGTGCTTAAGCTACTTACCCCGAGATCAGATCAATGTATGTGATGTTGTGTAATATCTATTTACTTATCTATTGAGACGACTGGCTTTCTCTTTAACAAGTGACAGTTATTCGCTTTAATTCTAGGTCGCCATTGATATATGTGATAATTTTAAGGTGTAGCTGTATTGTGTTAATGTACAAACATGTATTTTTAACTCATTCCAAATGAGATTATAATTTTTACTTAAATTATTATAGAGCTGTTAATTTGTTTCATTTTGTAGTTGCTTGTTGTTTAATGTTATAATTGCTCTTAATTTATTTTAATGTTAATTGTAAATAAAATTGCTTATAAGTAGTATTGTTAAGGACAGCCTTTGTAATCGTAAACACTAGCTCATGTGGTGTTTGAAGTTACTTATATTTAGATATACCTAATTTACAATTTTAGTCGTGTATTCGTAGATTTAGTTTTAGTTCTTAATCGAAAGCGGTATTGCTTTGATAAGAATACTACCTACCAAAATATTATTTGGCAACTACATACAATAATTTTAGCCCTTAATTTGTTAGGTTTCATTCATAGGGGCAGAATGGAGCATCGCATGAGTAAGATTTGTCAATGCAGCTTTTGAGATACCCAGGTTTTTTGTAGAAACCCGTTAATATCCTTTTTAATTAAGATTTTAGACTTTCGCGTTCCATTACACTAAATATTAGTCTTTATGGGTCTACACGCGTTATTAGGAGTAGCAAATTACATAGCTACTTACTGCCCGACGTTTCGACTGAGTTCGCTCGCGACCACGATTGGTGTAACCCAATCGAAACGTCGGGCAGTAAGTAGCTATGTAATTTGCTATTCCTAATAACGCGTGTAGACCCATAAAGACTAATATCCTTTTTATTGTTATAAATCTACGGGAAGAGGCACTTAGGTAGGTACTGACAATTAGTAGACATGATTGATTAGTCTTTTATATAACGATTCAGATTTTATGTAAAATAAAATCTAAATAAAATGTGTATGATTGTGTATTCTGTCGGATATGTGTTTGCAGTCTATTTTGTGTACTCTTAGTTTTAAGTGGCAAAAAATTATTTAATTTCAGTTTTCAATTATCATTGTACTTATACGTATTTTCCTCATCAGTACCAAATACGAATAATCTAGATCTTTTTTGTTGTCTTCCTATTTTCTCCGTTATAGTCTTCCTATTTTTTAATTTATAGTTTTCCTCAATTTGTACATACCTCTATCAATTAAGAATGTTTTGTATGAAACGATGTTACTATTTTATTATTACCAATTTTGTTTTTGTAGGTACTTTGTTGAGCATCATCATTTTAAAACTAAATAAAAGCGAATACTCATTGAAAAATTGTGTTTTTATGGATTTATTCCCGTTAAGTTACAGGTTATTATTTTCCGATAATTTAAGTAGAAATGTAGGTATAACTTTATGAAAAATATAAATATTTATAGCCAGTTGAATTACAAGAGAATGGGAAAATCGTAGACACCGCGGGGGCCAAGTATGGCTGATTCATATATTATCGTGTTTCGATTATAATCAAACACTATCAATTGTCCCATCCCAAATGTCTTTTACTTCACTACATAGTATAAAGCAAAGTCACTTCCCGCGTCTGTCTGTATGTGCGTAAGTATGCTTAAATCTTTAAAACTACGCAACCCATTTTGATGGGTTTATTTAATAGATAGAAGGATTCAAGAGAATGGTTTTTATGAAGTATAATACCTACCTATACCTGAAGCGAAGCGAGGGCGGGTCACTAGTAAACTATAAAATCAAGTAAAACTCCGGTATTTCCGGTAGATTTATTAATTTCCCACGTTTAATCCCAAGCTAAAAAGCTACAGTTTCACCTTCTTCTTCTTTATCGTTGCCTCCTTTTTCAGTTTCTTCATTTGCTTCCGTTTCTTTCTCCATAGGTTTCGTGGTAGCCTCGGTTACTTGGGTCGTGATGGATGGACCGGCATGACTACTCATACCTTCAGCAGTAGTACCGTCCCCGTCAGCATTAGTACCGTCCCCGTCAGTATTAGTAGCGTCCCCGTCAACATTTGTAGCCTCCCCGTCAGCATTCGTAGTCCCGGAGTCGTCAGCAGACCCAGTCCCGTTTCCAGTGTGTTCATCCCATACTGTCGTGATACTGGTCTCTGTGCCGAGTTGCGACGGGATGTAGGATCCTGCCTTGGTCTGCCCGGAGTGCGTGCGGCGCTCCGAAGTAGTTCTTCGGACACGTCTGCGTCTAGACGTTGTGGTTGGCAGAGGAATCGTCGGCATCATCAGGGCAGCCTGAAAATAATTGCTTTATAATCCATCATTATACAACATCTAAATATTAGTCTATATGGGTCTACACGCGAAATTAGGAGTAGCAATTGCATAGCTACTTACTGCCCGACGTTTTGACTGGGTTACACCAATCATGGTTGCGAGCGAACTTCATACATCATCTACAGATATAGTCTTAGAGCTTGAGAAAGGACAAAGGCTTATTTTTAGCTGACTGCGTTATAAACCAGTAATGTTTTACGTGTTAAACTTCTCCACGCGGACGGAGTTAGTAAGTATATGTGAACTCTTAATGAAATATCTTGACATCCATTGCCTCGATGGTTTATTATTGGTTGGGACAAGGGCTGCGAAAGGATTGAGAGGACCCTGGTTCGAGTACGGGTAAGAGCAAAATTTGTCAGTTTTCTGTACAGAAATTACTCAGCCCGGAGTTAGGAAGTTGGCGGTTGCACGCCCGTGCCTCGGAAAGCACGTTAAGCCGGTGGTCCTGCGCCCGATCTCTCATCGGTCATGTCGGATTGCCGTCTCACTGAACTATGAGAGTAAGGGAACAGAGAATGCACTTGTGTTTGCGCGCAAACTTCTGTTTACGTCCTGATCACTTGGCTGACCTAAAAATTGAGATCGGCCGCCATGGCCGGTCGGACGCCTTATTAATTATTTTCATCTTGACATACCTTGTCGCCTCTTTGTCTTCTTATGTGAACTGTCTGTAGATAGAATATTCTTTCAACCATGTCGTGAACATCCACGTTGGCGGCGAGAATCTTCTCGTAAAGCACCAAAAACCACAGGAAATGAGTCTTGTTACGAAGCTTTTTCATGCTCGAAAACAATATCTCCATTTTAAGATGAATTTCCATTAAGGACCCATAATAAATACCGATGTTGTAGGATACGTCGTCACTAAAGTATTTTCTGTATTTTTTGGTTTCTTGCAGCTTGTATCTAAGTGAAAAATGTTATAAGTTTTAAATTGCGTTTAAACTAACCGATACTTATTTTTGTAGTAGTCTGCTGAATATCTTGTCTTCCAGGAAAAAAGGAGTTTACACAAATAAGAGTAACTCCCAGACACGGAGCAAATACAGATACGAAAATCGAGATACTCAAATATTTGTCTCAAACGGGGATTTCCTACTTAAAAACTATATAGGTACAATGAGACTAAACGCGTTACATAGAATAGCAATTTCATAGCTAGATACTTCCGCCCGTCTATTCCAATGGATTGCAGATGTTATGGTCCCGAGCAAACTGACAGGGCCACTTCTTCTGGCCATCGGTGGCTGTGGACGGCTACCTAAAACACTTTTTAATATATTGGCGAGTGGCCACCGCCGGATTCACGTGTGCCGCGCGTCTATCTAACGAAACTAAATAATATTGAAGTGTCTGTAATATAAAAATAACGAATTTTAATGAATGAGTATGAATCTATATCGGGTAGGTACCAATAACAAAGTACAATTATTTTTTATCTGTATGTCTGTTTGTTTGTTCTCGCTCATGTCCGAAACGGCTGGACCAATTTCAAACGGACTTTCGCATATAAATGGCTTTATATAATGTATATTAATATAATAAACTATGTGAATAAAATCATTGCTGCAAAAAGTTACTTCTTATTCTTCTTATCGTCTATGGTTGATGAACAACCTGGTGGCAGAGTTTTTAAACCAATTTAGGCCTATGACATGGCTTCACACACCGTTGAAAAATTTCTCAGGTGTGCTGGTTTCCTCACGATGTTTTCCTTCACCGTTAAAGCATCGGAAGATGGCACATGTAAATTTCAAATTTGAAAAACACATTGGTAAGTAAAAGTTACTATTTCACGTGGACAAAATCGCGGGCGGCTAGTACCAAATATACCTACTGAAAAGTGTGTTAAGTCGTCCATTTCCGCCCAGCCCATGTTATATTTACCTAGTTGCATATATGGACTGCTGCATCAGATTAATGGCCGTTACAATCATAGGGTCACTGTCATATGCATGCATATTGTGTGTTTCGGATCTCTTTCGAGTTTCGGCTTCGTGTACTCTGACCGCGTCATTGATCATTTTCCTAACGCTATACGCGTCTAGGACGTTTATATCCAGGTTGTCATTATCAGTTGGCACATTCCCCTGTAGGTATTCAAATATGGCACCGTTGTTGTCTTTGTCCCCCAAAAACTTGGTCAGGATTGCATCTACATCTTTGTACCGCGGCACAGGTTTACCGCGTATATTTGAAGCCTCCGCGGTATAACCTGTAAAAAAATATTTTGGATCATATACTGGCTGACTGGCTCGGTGGAACAGTGGTTAGTGACTCAGGTTCAAAACCTACGGTTCCAAGAGTCGTGGGTTCGATTCCCACTCGGGACAAATATTTGTGTGACGAACGTCGGTGTTTGTTCCGTGTCTGGGTGTATTATTAAATATATTTAAGTTTATTTGTGTATCCACTGTTGATCCTCATTTCCGTAACACAAGTGCTTAAGCTACTTACCACGGGATCAGATCAATGTATGTGATGTTGTGTAATATTTATTTATTTATTTATTTATACGCCATCAGATCACAATCTAGTCTTGAAAGACTTGTGAGTAATTTATATAATATTATTAATATGAAAATCGAAACAAGCAAGATCATAAATATTACATAGCCTGAAGCAAGACAAGCGAATTAATATTATATACTGGGTGTCTGGGTGTATTATTACTTACCTAAATATATTTAAGTTTATTTGTGAATCCACTGTTGATCCTGATTTCCGTAACACAAGTGCTAAAGCTACTTACCACGGGCTCAGATCAATGTATGTGATGTTGTGTAATATTTATTATTATTATTTATATACAAAATGGTTGGCTAAGGCCTTATCGCCTTATTTAGGGTAGGCCCGTGCCCCAGCAGTGGGAACATATATGGGCTGATACTTTATAAGTGCAGAAACTTTACTGCTTAAGTCAAATTTAATAAAAAAATATTGAGTACAAACTTACGTAATAAACATAAAATTAACATTTGTTTTATCATTTCTTACTTCACGATCACATTGTCCATGCTTGAATAGGAATCTCATAAACGATGATGTGTTTAAACACACAAAGATATAGCCTATAACTGTTAAAATAGGCAAGCACGAGTAGTGTTTTTGTTTTTGTGGATCTATTATTATCCTACTCTACAACATATTCTAAGGGGCATTGATTTGGACAATATGTTTGTTTGACACGCCTAAAAAGTAAGGTATATACCTTACTAATAAAGCGTCCCAACGATTTCGGCCATGGCGGCCTATCTCAATTGAGATCAACCAACTGCACAGCACATATTATAGTGAAAAAGTGTATGCACAACAACACAAGTGCATTCTCTGTTCCCTTCCACTCATAGTCCAGTAAGACAGCAATCCGTCATGACCTATGAGAGATCAGGCGCAGGACCACCGGCTTATCGTGTTCGCCCATGGCTATCCCAAACCACGGGTGTGCAACCGCCAACTTCATGACTATGGGCTAAGTAATTTCTTAGTAGAAAAACTCAAGTTTTGTCCCGGACTCGAACTGATCACCTCTCGGTCCTTATTAAGCGATTGCTACCAACAGACCAACGAGGCAGTAAAAGCGTCGATGGCCGAGTGGTTAAGGTCGTTGCTTGCCATGCGAGAGGTCGCCAGTTCAAACCCCGCCAGGTACCAATGTGTTTTTCAAATTTGAAATTCATATGTACCATCATTCGACGCTTTAACGGTGCAGTGAAACATAGTGTGAGGAAACCAGCACACCTGAGAGATTTTTCAATGGTGTGTGAAGCCATGTCAGAGGCCTACGGGCGGCTTAAACTCTGACACCAGGTTGTCCATAACCATACGATAAGAAAAAGAGAACGAGGCAGTTCAACGACCTAGGAATCTATGTACTGTATTTCTTAACGTAATCCAGAATTTATCAGTCCAATATCCGATGAAGCTGTTGTCGAGAGATTTATCCTTTTTTTTCCTTTTTAAACGGTTTTATTTTTCAAATAAAGACTTAACCAAAAGGGAATTCTAATAACCAATTGCATTAAAAGCACCAAGTAATTTTTAATTTTAGTATTATTTGATTAGGAAATCGTTTATGGATATTACTGTAAAAAGCATTTAGACTAAAAATTGAGTGGGTTCTCTCACACACATTCGAGTATTGTTTTTTTTTTGTGATTAGTGCTTGAACCCCTGAACCCATAAGAATATGAGGAAAGTAATCCTGGGGTGACTTTTTTTTTGACTTCGATAAAAACGGCAAATCTGATTTTTTTGCTAGGTGACTATATCGATAAATGTACTTTATATACTTACATAGTAGGAACAACGTCGATGGCCGAGTGGTTAAGGTCGTTGCTTGCCATGCGAGAGGTCGCCAGTTCAAAACCCGCCGGGTACCAATGTGTTTTTCAAATTTGAAATTCATATGTACCATCATTCGACGCTCGAATTCGGCGAAGGAAAATATCGTGAGGAAACCAGCACACCTGACAGATTTATCAACGGTGTGTGAAGCCATGTCAGAGGCCTACGGGCGGTTTAAACTCTGACACCAGGTTGTTCATCAACCATACGATAAGAAGAAGAAGTAGGAACAACAGCAGTATGTGGGGGAGTTTGCCCCCACTGGGTACGTCCATGCTTAGGTATTATAACTACATGTCGTCGATTCCGACTCGGCCACTTGGCGTTGACGTGCTGTGGATTCCTTAGCGGCTACGGCGACAGATGTCTGGCTAACATCATCCACTACTAAATATTAGTCTTTATGGGTCTACACGCGTTATTAGTTATCATTCGCTCGCGACCATGATTGTTGCAACACAGTCGAAACGTCGGGCAGTAAGTAGCTATGTATTTGCTACTCCTAATTACGCGTGTAGACCCATAAAGACTAATATTCAGTGTAATGGAACGCGAAAGTCTAAAATCTTACATCATCCAATACTTCATAGACGGCTCAGCAAGTCAGTTGCCAAAAAATCACCTCTCGGGCTCTACTATTATTTTAGCCTATTTAGTCATGATACAAATTGGTCATAATAAAAATTCATAACAAGAGTCGTTATTGTTTTATTTTATTTAGTTTTCGATGATTATCACTTAGGTACTGCTGAAATATTATTTTCTGTATTTTACCTTTGTTGTCTTAAACTTCATTTGTGAGGACCCTAGGAGGAGGATTTCTTTATTTTTACATTATTATACTATGCTAAAAATGTTAATGCTGGTCTTCCAAAAATAAATAAATAATAATACTGTCGTAGTAAATGAATTGCGTTATACCTTTACTTTTTAACTATCTTTACATTCGAATTTATCGAATTAATAAGTATTAGGCTCCAGCAGTGCTATTATTGTCCCCATCACCGGACGTCACTTGCTTCTCATCATCATGCAGGGGTTCAGTGGCCTCATATATCCTACTCCTCGTGCCCTTCCTGGCCATGGTCGACTTCAGCCTGGTCTGATACTTCCCGTCCACAGCAATCAGAACCCACCACAGGTATATGAACTCCTCGTACAGCTTAATGCATTTGATGTGCATGATCTGGGCTTTCTCTATGTACCCCGTGTGGTACTTTCTTGATATCATGGTCCAGACATCCATGATTCTTCTCCAGAGTCTTCGGAGTTTTCTGTAGAGGAAGGCGATTCGGTAAGCGGTGTCGGTGTTGCTGAAGTGGGCCTCGTTTTCCAGCTGTCGCACTTTGTGGCGCGCCATGTAGATCAGCTGAAGCATCAGGTCGATGGCTTTGACCTTCAGGATGTGGAGACTCGCCAACCGGAACTCCCAACGACTGTAGACTGGGACCGCTTGACGTCTCGCGTCCTTTGGGACAAATGTGGCTGATTATAATGGGCACTGGCTGAAGTAGTTAAATATAAATAAATAAATATTTCACAACATCACATACATTGATTTGATCCCGTGGTAAGTAGCTTAAGCACTTGTGTTACAGGTATCAGAATCAACAGTGGATACACAAATATACTTAAATATACTTAATACACACCCAGACACGGAACAAACACCGATGTTCGTCACACAAATATTTGTCCCGAGTGGGAATCGAACCCACGACTCTTGGAACCATAGGTAGTAAACCTGGGTCACTAACCACTGTTCCACCGAGCCAGTTGTATATGATCATCATCATCGGCCCATATATATGTCCCCATTGCTGGGCCACGGGCCTATCCTAAAGTAGGACGATAAGGCCTTAGGCAACCACGTTGGTCAAGTGCGGGTTGGTCGGCTCCCCCGCGAATCCGGTGATGATGACAACGCTGCTCAATGCCATCATCGTTGTAAGTTGGGAAAAAAAGACAAGTGTACTCCACGTTCCATCACTTATATTTTGGTGAAACCTACTGCATTTTATCAGTTGCAGGACTACCGCCTTAACGTATTTGTGCCTTAACTGCCTGACTGAGGATTTTTTTCAAAGAAAAACTCACAAACATCCCAAAAAGATTACAGTACCCGAAAACAATAACTAAATATTTCAGATCCTGTTAAAATCACCTGTGACAACACTAAGTTCGCAATAAAAACTTTGACCTTCACATTCATCATCATCATCAGCCTATCCCTGTCCTGTCCTGGACATATGCCTCCCCAAATGCACGCCACTTCTGTCTTTCACTTAGACATTGTTAAGTACCACCTTGATAAGTTTTTTTTTTTTTTTTTATAAAGAGGCTAACAAGATGACCTCACTCCACCTGATGGTAAGCGGAAGTGAGATCCAAATATGAGGTCGACAGGCACAATAGACCATATTGAGCCTGTCGCACTCACCCTGAAAGCCGTGAAAAAGGAGACCACAGCTGCGGCAACAACGAGACAAGGCGTGGAGTCTCGCATTGGTATTGAGCTGTGCGGGTCGGAGTTGGCCAGTCCGCCGGACGGAAGGGCCCCCGTTTCTACGGGTCTCCCTGGCCGGCGGGCTGACCCGCTCCGCCCGCACAATACCGCCGCTAAGACTCCACTGGTCCGGCGTTTGCCGCAACAATGGTCCCCCCTGGCTCCGGTTCGTACAGTGCTGATCCCGGAACGCGACCTGACCAAGAGAGGTCAGAGTCACTTGGCGAGTTTTACACAACTGTATGGTGGTAACAGCAACCGGTCGACAAAATGTCTCCCACCTGGAGCAACCGGTCGACAAAATGTCTCCCACCTGGGCAAAATGTCTCCCACCTGGGCAAAATGTCTCCCACCTGGGCAAAATGTCTCCCACCTGGGTACACCTTGTAAACACTTATAGAGTAAGGTCCCAGGGCCGCCAGACCTACGTCATTTTAGCTAAGCTAGAATTTCCATGACTTATAGTCTAGTTGTACTTAGGAGAGTACGCGTACTCACTTGCTCGAAAGCGGGGCCGTTTCACAGGTACCGCGAACTAAAGGTGTCCCAAAACTGAGGCAAACTACGTCATTTTAGCATGCCTAAATTTGACATATAACTACGTGGTAGTATTTCCGGACTAATTGCAGCCAAACCAATCCAATGGGCCAATTATTCTCCCAGACACCTCAAAGGTTCCCTGTGAGTGCAAGCTTGAGGGCGTATCGACGCACAGCCTGGTCGGTCTGGCGGCCCTGGGATCTTGGTCCATTATAGAAGCAATAAAGTATTGAGTTAACTGCCTCGTTGGTCTATTGGTAGCAAGTGCTGCGTTAGGACCCAGAGGTCCCCGGTTCGAGTCAGGGGTCGGGCAAAATTTGTGTGAGTTTTTTTGTAATGAAATTACTCAGCCCGGAGTTAGGAAGTTGGCGGTTTAACGCTCGTGCCTCGGAAAGCACGTAAAGCCGGTGGTCCTGCGCCCGATCTCTCATCGGTCATGTCGGATTGCCGTCTCACCGAATTATGAGAGTAAGGGAATAGAGAGTGCACTTGTGTTTGCGCGCACACTTGTGCACTGTAATATGTCCTGCGCACTTGGCTGATCTCAATTGAGATCGGCCGCCATGGCTGAAATCGGTCGGACGCATTATTATTAAATTATTGAGTACCAAAGCTAACGCCTCTGCCATACTGATGTTCCCAATCATCTGAGCTTCGAATTGCTCCAATTTACTCTTGAATTTGTTCATGTCGATCCTATCTAAGTCGATGTCAAGCTTCTTCATCGGCTCCAAGGAAGCTGGTGCCACTGTTGGGAACAGATCCTCGATTTTCGGGAATTCCTCGTCACTCATCCCCCGTAGGTATCGCCATTCTCCAAGCGCAACTGGATTAGAAGGATACTTGAACTTTAACGATGTATACGTAGTATGTTTAAGTATATGTAATATATCTATACTAATATTATAAAGCTGAAGAGTTTGTTTGTTTGTTTGAACGCGCTAATCTCAGGAACTACTGGTTCGATTTTAAAACCAAAATTACCTAAATTGGTATAGACCATTTATCGAAGAAGGCTTTAGGTTATATTACATCACGCTGCGACCAATAGAAGCAAAGATACAATGGAAAATGTGTTAAAAACGGGGGAAACGCGAACGAAGTCGCTGGCACAGCTAGTGTTTAATATAAGTAAATATAACATAACAGCACATACATTGATCTGATCCTGTGGTAAGTAACCTAAGCACTTGTGTTAATAATAATAAATAATAAAAAAATATTTATTGACCAGAAAACAGAAAAACAACAAAAAAAACACCATAGAACTCAACATTGAACAGTGGTCAAAGCCTCACATAATAATATGGATTTAGTTTTTTTTTATCATTGCTATTTATGTATTTAAGTTTATTTGTGTCGTTTCTGATATATTTAACACAAGTGCTTAAGCTAATTAACACGGAATTAGATGAATATATGTGATATTATACATACAATGACTTAATAACAATGAAATACTGAACATTTAATCACCTACAGGAGTGGGCGGCACGCTACCCAGATCGACTTCCTACTCACTAGGAGGCACCACATCGGCAAAGTAGTCAACTGCAAGGTCATACCCGGAGAGAGTCTCACGGCACAACACCGTCTACTTGTCATGGATCTCTGCGTGAAGCCCAAAGCCAAAAGCTTTGAGCGCTGTCGGCGTCAAATAAGGTGGTGGCGGCTTGACGAAAACAAATCCCAGGTGTTCGTCACAGCTATCGGCGACAAGTGCGCTGAGGCTGAGAACGAATCAGTTCAGAACCACTGGGACAGGATTCAGGCAACCATAACCGAAGCGGCGAAGTCAGTGCTTGGCACGTCTAAGGGTGGACGCAAATTTGACAAGGAGACTTGGTGGTGGAACGACGCAGTCCAGAGGGAGACTAGGGTGAAGAAAGCCTTCTTTAAAAAGTGGCAAGCGTCCAACTCTCCTGAAGATCGCGACGCATACAGGTCCGCAAAACGTGCAACTAAGAAAGCTGTTGCCAGAGCCAGGCGAGCCCACCTACAACCGCTCTACGATAGGCTGGAATCGTCTGAGGGGCAGAAGCTTATCTATAGATTGGCACGTTCTAGGGTCAAAGCGGCACAGGATATCTCCAAGTGCCGCTGTGTTAAAGACCCTCACGGTAACCTACTATGCGAGGACCTCGCGGTGAAGGAGAGATGGCGCTCTTACTTCCACGAGCTGTTAAATAAACAGCATAGAGAAGTGCAGCCACCGGACCTCCCTCCAAATCTTGGACTTGTGCCACCGGTAACGCCTGAAGAAGTAGAGAATGCTCTTCGCCGCATGAAGAATCGGAAAGCTGTCGGAGCCGATGGAGTCCCCATCGAAGCCTGGAAGGCAATGGGTGGTCGTGGTGTGGGCATCCTTACTAACCTTTATAACCGCATACTCAGCACCGGCGGGATTCCTCGCCAATGGAGACTGAGTGTTATCACCCCGGTCTTCAAGGGCAAGGGATCAGTGCAAGAGTGCGGTAGTTATCGCGGTATAAAGGTCATGTCCCACACCATGAAACTATTCGAGCGGATAGTAGACTCTCGAATCCGTCAGGAGTGCACTGTCTCTGGATGTCAATATGGTTTCCGCCCCGGTCACGGGACTATGGACCCCGTTTTTGCCCTAAGAATCATCATGGAGAAATACAGGACGAAGAACACGCCTCTCCACTTCCTATTTCTGGACATGGAGAAGGCCTTCGACTGTGTTCCGCGTGAGATGATTTGGTGGGCCCTGAGGTCCAAGGGAGTGTCAGAAACGTATGTTGATATCATTAGAGACATGTACTGTGATTCCGATTCTGTAGTTAGGACCGCTGTTGGCGACACTTTGCCCTTTCGTATAACCGTCGGAGTACACCAAGGCTCCGTCCTGAGTCCGTTTCTCTTCAGCCTGATATTAGACGTATTGTCAGACAGCATCAGAGACCACCATGAGCAGCCACCATGGCTACTTATGTATGCTGATGATATCGCGCTGGTGGACTCGGACAGGGGACGGCTGGTGAGACGTGTTAACACATGGAAGGAATCGCTTGAGAACGGGGTCTGAAACTCAACGTGGCGAAGACAGAGTACTTGGCCTGCAACACTACAGATCCCATGTCCGTCCGCATAGGCGAAGACACGGTCGAGCGCACGGACCGGTTCAAGTATCTGGGATCTGTACTCCACGCGAACGGCGACATCGACTCCGACGTCAAGGCACGCATTGCTGCTGCGTGGGATAAATGGCGGGAGGTGAGCGGCGTCACTTGCGACCCTAAAATGCCGGTTAAGCTGAAGGGACAGGTCTATAAATCCATCATTAGGCCTGTCCTCTTATATGGTAGTGAAGCATGGCCATTACTTGAGCGGCACAAGCAGGAACTGCGGGTCACGGAGATGAAGATGCTGCGCTGGATGTCGGGAGTTACGCGAGCAGATCGCGTAAAGAACTCCCGAATTCGCGGCAGCCTTCATGTCCGAGACATCGCTGATAAACTGCAAGAGTGCCGCCTACGTTGGTACGGTCATGTTTTACGGAAACCGGCAAACTACGTAGGGAACAAGTGTCTAGCCATGTCGCTACCGCCGGGTCCCGGCAGAAGGGGAAGGCCCAAGAAGGCCTGGCTTGACGTTGTAGTGGATGACATGCGTGCCAACAAACTCTCCGTAAAGGATGCCGAAGACCGTGCGAAGTGGAGAGTTAGGAGTAGGAAAGCGGACCCCGGGCTCCGCAAGGATGCAACCGGGAAAACGCCAAGATGATGATGATGATTATACATACAATAAAAAAAAAACTCAAATTGCTTACCTAACACAACAATAGAAAATTTCATGACTGTTTCTTGACACAAATTATTGTTAACTAACGAAATATATAAAAGTACCTACCAGCAATAATTACTATTACTCAATACTTAATGATTATACAGATTACACTTAAAGTAACCACTAGCAATTATTTTTATTAATCAATATTTTTTAATAATAATCATGTCGGTTTGTTTGTGGGTAGCCATTGTGGGGGCGATTCTAAAAACAATAATTAAATATTTGACTTTTAACGATTTAAACTTAATACACTCATCGTTTGCTAATCTAACTTGACGCGTAAGTAAAACAATAACGTGTTTTTTGCACATTCGGGTAACAGTCTTTGATCATACTGTGATATTATGTTTATACATTTTAAATTGGCTTTGATTTTTTTAGTGTACCTTACATAGATAATAGGTAGAAATCTTTCTTTTAGAAAATAATTGCCATTAACAAAATCTATCGATGATCTAGTAAATAATAATACTGCTGTAGTACTTTAAATAAAACACCAGCGTTTTCGAACACGTTTATTTTTCTAAGTGTAAACATAGTGAGAACAAACTGAAACCCGCCCTAAAACTAGAATTGAAATATAACTCTGTACATGAATAAAAAGGATATGCCTTTTTCCAAGAATACTGTATCTTTTCCCAATTTTCCCACCTTTGATCTTGCCTTTGGAGTGACAGATGGTGTCAGCACATAATATTCTCAACCATCACTTCCATAAGGGCCGGGAAGGTTATCCTTCATGATCATCCCAACGGAGACAACATAATTTATTTAAAAAAAAAGGTACTAAGGCATATTCATTATAAAAAAATTACAATTGTATTTTAATGACATGAATACCTAGCGACAATTTTTTATATTATTTATTTGACATTTTTTTATATTATTTGATTGACTAATTGTATTTGTTTGTATATTTTAATATTACTTAATTATAACTTTGACTATTTGTATTAACTTTATGTAAGATTTTGGACTTTCGCGTTCCATTACACTAAATATTGCTACTCCTAATAACGCGTGTAGACCCATAAAGACAAATATTTAGTGTATTAACTTTAGTTTGTAAGCGACTTGGATCTTTATCTGTAAGCTTGCAAATGTAACTGATGAATAAATAAATAAATTAAAATACATCAACAGGCCCGCACACTAGGAGAGGCCTATTATGTTATATCATCTGTATTTTTTATTTTGTTTAAAAACGTTATCCTTGCAGGTTATACCTAATACAGTTATTGATGCTAAGTTATATTCTTTCGACCTTACTTGGCGAACTACAAAATATATCGGATTGATCCGCCAAGCCATTGAGCAGTCGAAGCGCTCAATAGAATATCGCGTATTAGTCGACGTACTTCCACTTCTCTTTGCGACCGTTGAGGGTCTTATCGATGATCTCCTCAGCCATCCGATGATTGTGGTTGATCAGATCAATGAACAATTCAATCTCGAACCTGAAAGAAATAGATACAGCCATAGAGAATCGTCGAACAGAGCGTCAATGGCCGAGTGGTTTAGGTCATTGCTTGCCATGCGAGAGGTCGCCAGCAAACGCCACCACCACTGTGTTTTCAATTTTGAAATCTACAATTATTCTAGGCTTTGATGGTGAAGGAAAACCTCGTGAGGACACCTGCACAGCTACGAAGAAATTCTGAAGTTGTGTAGTCAACCAACCCGCACTTGGCCAGGGTGGACGACTTAGGTCTGATCGCCCTAGTTTAGGGTAGGCCCCTGCCCCAGCAGTGGGGACGTATATAGAATAGAATAGAATAGAAATCGTTTATTGACCACATAACATAAACAAATAGGTATACAACAAATTATATCAATACAAAACACAAAACTCAAGCAAAAACACACATATATGACAGACAAAAGAAGTACAAAGAATTAACACGAACAGATAAGGACAGGATGTGGTCAACGAGGTACAGGCCTCAGCATGTGCTACAACAGCCTGAGGGCTGCTGCAGCGCTGATATTCTGACCGTACCTCGAGTGACATAAATATACTAAGAAAAAAATATATATATGGGCTGATGATGATGATAATAGAGAATCGATGGCCTAGTGGTCGAGACCAAGCGAGAGCTAATTATCAGGTCAAATCCCACCACGTACAATATGGTTTTTATTTTGAGACAAAATAAATACAAAACGTGTATTAAAATTGCTAAATTTTGTTTTTATATGTGAAATTGTATTCATCTTTCTTTATTTCTTCTGTTGCGTCAATCAAAGGTTCTGCCAGAATATCAGCGAAGTCGCGTCCTTGCGGTTGCTATTAGACTACAGGCCCATGTTGAAAAAAATTTGGGTCATTTGAACCACCAGATGATCTATGTAGAACGATATAAGAGCATAAAATAATAAGATTCAGCATTATTCCGTCACTTGTAAACTGTCCAACTGAGTGCAGGTGAGAAAATTCAAAAGTACAGGTAGAGTTAGTATATTTTGGTCATATATTTTTGTACGGCATTCTTACTTCTTCGTCAGTGAGATCAACCTGCACAATTCGGAAAAAAATAAAATAGTTTGAAGTAAACCAACCCGCTAAATAAAGCAGGTAATTTTCTGATATCCGTAACACAAGTCCTTAAGTAACTTACTTCGGCATCTGAACAATGTATGCGAAGTTGTGTGATATGTAATGCAAAGACTTACCATTTATTAACCATTCTCTCCTCACCGTGCATCATTGAGATTATTTCATATCTTTGATAGCTTTTGTGGTATCTATTTGGGCATCCGTGGATGACTCTGCAGAAAAAAATGTCTTGAAATTTCGAATTTCTATAACTCAAATATATAGACAGTATAGTAGGAGCCATACACCATACACCTGTTTTACTGTTGGTAGCAAGCGCTGCGTAAGGACTAGAGGTTTGTACAGACATTATTCAGCCCGGAGTAAGGAAGTTGGCGGCTGCACACCCGTGCCTCGGAGAGCACGTTAAATCGGTGGTCCTGCACCCTCTCATCGGTCATGACGGATTGCCGTCTCACCAAACTACAAGAGTAAGGGAACAGCGAGTACACTTGAGTTTGCGCGCACACTTGTGCCCTATAATATGTCCTGCGCACTTGGGTGATCTCAATTGAGATCGGCCGCCATAACCGAAATATTTCAGACGCCTTATGCTCCATCGAGCAAGTCAAGAGTAAGTAAAATAGCTAACCTGTAAGAGAAAGCGTAGAAGTCCTTACAAGCGAAATCGGTCCTGCTCATCAAATAACCCATCTTGTACAGCGAGGAGTTCTTATACTTCGCCCTGAGGAGTTGCATGATCACCATGCGGTTCCTGGTCTGGTAGATGGTGTGTGTGATGAGCTCGTAGAGTCGCCTCCGGAGGCTGAAGACGTCCTTGTCCCTGACCTCCCAGTTGGGCTTGCCCGGGGGGACCCACTTCCTGCGGCCGCTGCTTCCGGTTTCCACTTTGATTTTTAGGAGGTCGTCTGTTATGTCTATTCCTGTGGAATCGTTAATTTTATTGAAATATGTCTTAGTGATCAAATGTTGCAGTTTAATCTTCATACATATTAAAATGTGAAAAAGCATCCATGTCCGAATGGTTAAGGTCAACGCTTACCATGCGAGAGGTGTTAAGATGTTATCAAAATATTATTGTTAATAAGTACATGTATCACCATCTTTACACTATTGAGGTGCAACTTATGTCTATGATTCTTTTGTCTATGTAACAACTCTATGAATAAAGTTAGTCTATTTGAAACCGCCAAAAACGACTTTCAATAAGAGGCCGGCGCCTTTCCAAACCCCGCCACGTAGCACTATGTTCTTAAAATTTGAATTTCATATATACTATTATTGACATATCTATACTATAATAAAAACGTAGAGGTAAAAATTCTTGTACTTTTTTGAAAAACGCAAAAAAAACCAGTCAGGGATATGTTTTGAGAGTAGCAGAACACATCCCCATACTTAAAAAAAATTGTGTCTTTGTCTGTTTGTTTGTTTGTTTCGACTGACCTCCTAAACGGCTGAACCAATTTAAATGAAAGTTTACACGAAGGTATTTTAAATTCCGGAAAAATGCATAGGATATTTTAAATCACTGACAGTTAACTGGTTCCCGTGGGATATTCAAAAAACCGAAATAAATGACTGATCTCTGAAACTATTACACCGATTTAAATGAAATTTTGCATGGTGGTACCATACATCCCCGGTCAAGATCTTAAATACTTTTAGTCACAGAAATTCCTGTAGGATAGTTAAAATCTTACTTTATTAGATCACGTACAAAAATGGTAAAAGTATATCGACCAAAATGAACCTTCTGACTAGGACTATACGGACTACTTTATTGAGCAAAATGTCATAGTAGGGGAGGTAAATGGCTAGATTTGCAGTTACTCGAACGACATGGAATCGGAATAGAAAGATAACGAAAAGTATATTACACTTTCTTTATAAGTGGGGGGACAGCAATTAATGCAGGAGGGCTACCTGGTAACAAGCTGTTGAAAAAAAAAAGTTATTTGACCGTGTCAGTCATTCAAAGTGCATGTTAAATATCCCTAAAAAGTGACATTGTAACGATTTGGACCACAAAGTTATAATTAATCTTTGTGTCTGTTGAAAAATCCATAATCTTGAGATACTTCAGCGCGTTACATTTTTATGCAGGAGGTTCAAGTTGATATCGAAGTCCTGCTGTATAATAATCTGTAATTTTTTTTCTTAACCTGTATCACCTCACTACTGGGCAAAGATCCTTCAAACTCATCTACTGCTCTCTGTCCAATGCTAGGCCTTGCCAGTTCTTTGATACATGGACCAGATCGTCATACCACCTTTTCTCAGGTCTTCTTCGGCGAAAATCGTCTTCAGGCACGCGATGTGTAACAAGTCTGGTCCATCTATTGTTCTTCATCCTCGCACAATTCATATCACATTCCCCGCCCATTGATACATCAGTTTTAACCAACAACAATACCAGTACGGGAGTGGATGGTGGTATATTTTATTTTAACTTAATACCTACGATACTCCGCTTCATAGCTTTTTGTAAAACCTTGAGTTTGGACTTCTGATTTTCGGTGGGGGACCAAGATGTGTTAGGATAGACAGTATGAAAACGTCGATGAGTTTGCGGTTCAGTGATATAAGAAGATTACCCTTTATATACCCATTCATGGACCAGAAGCTTTTCTAGGCGTTGTCTGCTCTACGGATTATTTCTTTGTCCTGCCTGTCTTCGAAGGAGACTGCCTAGCTCAAGTATGCTCCTCTACATATTGCTTCACCTGCCTGTTGACTGCAATCCACCAAATCAGTGATGCTGTTGGTCATGACTTTGGTTTTGGATCTATTCATCGTCAGTCTAACGTCAACGCTTTCTGCACTCAGTTGTTCGAGCATTTATTCAATTTCTGTCGATGTATACGTATTTCGTCTAGGAAAATGTCATCTGCAAAGCGAAAGTTTATCAGTCGCCTATCCTCTACACCAATTCCTTTTGTTTCCTAAGAATATCATAGTGACCTGAAGACTTCTTGGAGCGTGCTACTGAAAGCTTTGGTGATAGGGAGTCAGCCTGTTTAACTCTTTTTTGTATTTTGAATGTCAGGCCTTCAGTGTGCAGTTTGATATCGGCTGTGCTTTGTTGTTAAATGATTTGGAGAAGTTTTTCTATATGTGGGTTCGATGTTTTGCTGTAGAAGAGAAAGCTAAATGGGTTGATGTGGGTGATACCGTCGAAACCTTTGAATAATCCACAAAGGCCAGGTTCAAAGGTTTATTGAATTCGCTACATTTCTCTATTACCTGGTTTTCGGTATGGAGGTGGTCAGTTGTCCGATATTTGCTTGCTGGCTTACATTGGTGGGTTGTGTTGTTCCAATTGATAGACTGTTCGATATTATCTGAATATTTTATTCTAAGCAAATAAAGGGAAATTTATAAACATTCACGTAAAAATGTTGGACATTATAAAATTAAAGAAAGTTATCGTATATACAGATCGTTACAAATAAAATCACATAGATCATTAGAAAACTGGTCAAGTGCCCCTTGGATCTTTGTTGTGTCAAAGGTTTTAGTAATTGTTGTTATAGGCGCGATTCTACGGTCATCGCTCCATGGAAACCATCAGAGATTATTAGTTCTTCATAATTCTGCCCAATTCTTTTAACAGTGTCTTTGTAATTAGCATCAGCAGTTATCCTATTTACGATCACGCACCCCTTCCCTCCCGTATGAAGTGTACATACACGGCAGAGGTACATGAAAGGGTTCAAGGAGTCTACCATTTAAAAATCTTACAAGACAGAGTCTGAGTCTGATCAATACTCCAAAAACTCCCGTTGGGCTCCCCAACTATTACATTCTTAGCTGGCAAGTCATGTCAAATGCTGTCAGATTTGATATGACGTGATGAGTGTTTAGTTCTTGGTTAGTTAAAGAGATGTCACTATGCTCTATTATTTCGCAATATTGTTTCAAATAGGTACAAAAAGTAATTCATAAGTTATATTTTTTTGCGCTTTACGTTATTATCTCAGTGTTTTATTACGAATACAATACAATCTACGAGAAATATACAAAAACAATGCGCAAAAGTGGCACAAAACAAAGTAGCAAAGCAAATACTGATAAATTCGTCACATGGCGACACACATTCTTTATAGATATTTTGAGACAGTGGATCGGTAGTTTTGTATTTTTTACCTTTTGAAGTTATCCTGATATCAAACATCACTACATAGGTACAGTATGCTGTTTGCAACCATTTAACCCTGTTCCTGTCAAATAAATTAAAGTTTTTATCGTGGTTTTAGTACTAAAATGCGTAAAATTATTTTGTGAGTCCTAGCTACCACTCTCCTCTCAGGCTAAATTATTGCTTAGACAAAAAAAAATGTATTGTGCGAGTGAATTTTATCTTTTAGTTGGCCGATTTGTAATGAAAAATGTGATAATAATATGTATGTTGTTTATCACCTATTAATCTGTAAACAATTTCAGGTTCCTTAATGGATATTTATCAAATCAATGACAAAGTTTAATTATATTTTATTTTGTAATAGTTTTTATAATTTTTGTATCTTTATTTATTTTTCCTGTAATATCTTAAAAAAAATCTTCCTGAAATTAAAAATGCAGGCAAAAGTTACTATTCTACGCAGACGAAGTTGCGGGCACAGCTAGTCAAAAATAAACTAATTCCCTCGGTCACGACATCACACGTGAACGTTTGGGCCGAATTCGCTAATTATTTTTTTGTTTTCCTTTCGATCACTCGCTGTGTTTAATTTGAATAATACAGGCCCCGTAGACAAAGTAACAATATCGAAACGATGACGAAGTTCGAAAAGAATAAAATGTATGGGACTGACATTAGACGCGATAAATCACGTGGTGAATCCCATACATTTTGTTCTTTTCGGTCTTCGTAATCGTTTCGATATCGTTACTTTTTCTGAGCCCCCTGGAATAAGTACCTAAACCATACCTTCAAAAATAGCATCAAAATCTTCTTCAATGCTTGCATTCTTCCCCATCTTTGCCTTTCTCCGTTTTATCCTATCAAACACTACAGTTGGGTTGAACTTCATCAGGTAGTCTTTGAAGTGATAAGTGCTGGATGCGTTATCATATCGTCTTGTTATATTTGGTCTCTGGTAAGGAATGTCTTTCCGGGTCAAGTTAAGTGGGTTCAATATTGGTAGGAACGTGTCTTGCGACAATGAGAATCCCACGAACACTGCATACGTTGCCAGGACAGTGACTGAAAGGTTTTTTTATCAAGTAACATCACGAACAGTCGGGAATTTTGGCGGTAGTACACTTTTCAAACAGATTTTTTTAAACGCCATTAGCCCCGCCCACTTGTTATTTCCGCCAATAGAAAAGCACTTCGACCCTTTGTTTCCGAATACGTTCCAATAGTAGGAAAGCTAGCAAGAATTTTTTGATAGGTATTTGAGGCAAGCTGAAAACTTATCCTGTACCTTTCCTATTATATCCCAGCACGAAACTGCAGACCTGGCTGGTGAGTAGCGGGGCTAAAGCAAACCCATACATACATTGTTTGGATGTCGTGATTAGTTGCTTATGCGCTACTTTAAATAGATAATGGTAAAAGCGTCGACAGCCGAGTGTCTAAGGTCATGCTTGCCATGCGAGAGGTTGCCAGTTCAAACGCCGGCAGGTACCACTGTGTTTTTCAAATTTGAAATTCATATTAGGCTTATTCGACGCTAAACGGTGGACGAACACATCGTGAGGCAATCTGTATACCTTCAAAGAAATTCTTAGTTTGTGTAGTCGACCAACCCGCATTTGCCAGCGTGGTTGAATAAGGCCTTATCGCCCTAGTTTAGGGCAGGCCCGTGCCCTAGCAGTGACGATGAATGGTAAACAACATACTCACAAAGTTTACTTTTCATTGCTGATGGGCAAATGATGCAATACATAATGCTACGTTTTCTAAGCACTCAATATTAACTACATAATTAGCATTACAGAATGATGTGTGTGAAATTTAAAAAATCATGTGTCTTTAATGTTTTAAAACATTTTACAAAGTAAGAAAAAGTAACGAATTTTTTTATTGTTGTTTAACACTATTTAAAAATGAAATAAAGACGTTGTTTTGTAATTCGTGTTTATCAATTTACTTACATAATGTTTCATTGTAATTGAAATATTTACGGCTGATTTAATTACGATTTCTTTCATTAAGGATAAAGTATGTATGTTTAATTATCTCAAGCGCTATTTATACGGCCCAGAACGAATTGCATTAAGGTTTAGTAAATTGGTGAAGACGGTTAGACCTTCATTTTCTTTTTAGAGATACCTGATGAAGAATGATTTTATGGGCTATCCTTTTGATCTGTACGTAATACTTATCAATAATATGACTGTATCTCATCATCCGATATCTGAAATTTTTTCGGTTTGACTATATTAGTATGAAAAGTGAAACTGTCCGGGATATGATTCACGGGTGAACCTTGAGTTCACCCGTGATCATGGCGCTTGCAACAGTGCCGAAATATCGGGAGCTCATTAAAACAAAACAACATGGTAAATATCTCGGATAGTTTCAGTTTTTAACCGACTTCAAAAAAAGGAGGAGGTTCTCAATTCGTCTGTATGTATAATATTTTTTTTTTTTTTTTTTTTATGTATGTTCACCGATAATTTCGTCAATTATAGACAGATTTCAAAAATTTTTTTTTAGTTGGATAGAGTTCACTTCCGAGGTGGTCCCATTTTCACCAGTCCCGGATCTGATGATGGGATCCAGGAGAAATCGAGGGCAACCTTCAAATTTTATAGGGACATGTACCGCGTTTTGCATATTATCTGAATTCATATTGGCATTTGCTTCTGGCTATCATAATGTTATGATGCTGAGCTGATGATGGAAGGTCAACTCCTTAATAGTTGGGAGTAAAGGGATAATTCTTTCAAATCTGTGTACATATTGATACTACTAGTTATAATATCAGTAGAATTATAGGTGAGCTGAACTAATAGGGTGTAAAAAAATGTAACACTAAAAAGGATGAAAAAAAATTGTAAACAAAAAAAAAACCGCCTTCAAAAACCCGACTCACTAAAAATTACAAAATAATAATACGAACATTAATCTGGGTATGAATTTGATATGTTGTTGAAGGCGGTGCCAATTAAATTTTTGAGGAAAACTGCATGAAATATAAACGGCACCGCCTTCAACAACATATCAAATTCATACCCAGATTAATGTTCGTATTATTATTTTGTAATTTTTAGTGAGTCGGGTTTTTGAAGGCGGTTTTTTTTTTGTTTACAATTTTCTAATGTAACCATGACAATTTAAAATTATATATATTAGTATGAATTTTTATTCATATCAAAATCTTAGAGTGGTAATAGATAAATGACATAATATTTTTATTTTCCTTATTGAAGAGTAACTTCACATTACTTTCGTGTACTTGTTAATTTAAATAGACGTTTTGAAGAGGAAAATATTTGTTATTTTTCTAACTCAAAATAAAAAAGGGTTTTTGTATTATACCTAATGTTTCTTGGTCATTCCCTTATACATAGCAGAGGAAATGTGGAAATTAAAATTTAGCCTATAACGTACCTTGTAAAATTACCTATTTAAAAGTGAAAGTCCTGTCGAAATTTGTCTAGCCGTTTCGGACATTAGCGGAAACAAACCGACAGACGAACTTTGCGTTTAATAGTGTTTTTTATTCGTATCCGATATAGATTCATACTCATTAAGTAAAAAGATGTTATTTTAATATTACAAACAGACACTGCAATTTTATTTAGTTGTATAGATGGTTAATAAAGGTCGTCAGTAGAAGCATGCAAAGTAGGTTATAAAAGTTACCAGTAGTGCTACCATGAGTTTAAAACTTACGCACTCGATATCGCCTACGTAAGTATGTCTATGAAAAACTTGTACAGCGCCTCTGGTGGTTACGCTAAGAACTAAAATCGGCCGTATGAAAAAAACAACGTTTTTAACGTACGTAAGTTTTCGATAGCCGACTCATGGTACCGCTACAGATCAGAACTCCACTACTGTAGTATCCGAAGCTTTTGCAAATGTGGATTTTTATTTCGCAGCCTTCATAGAGAAATCTCACAGCACGTCCACATTATACAGCCCTGAAGTTTCGGTCTATGAGCTTCTGTATGGAGACTTGACTAAAATGGAACATTTCTTTGTGCTCACCAACAACTCAGATTCTGACTCAGTACATGAGGAAAATAAAAAGATAAGACCTATATCAGAATTATTGGCTAAACTGGAGAAGATCAATAAACGATTCCCAATAGAGGGTATAGAAGATAAGGACTTGAATGAAATAGGACTTAGTAAGTAAATAATATAAAAAAAATATGTCAAAAGCTTTTAAGGGTTTCAACAGATTAATCAACCAGAGTTCCTCCTTTGTTTTCCGTAGGTACACGAATATAAGTAAATATCACACGACATGACATATTTCACTGAATAATTTATACGTCCCCACTGCTGGGGCACGAGCCTACTCTAAACTAAGGCGACACGATGGCCAAGTGCGGGTACCAACCCGCACTTGGCCATAGTGTCGCCTTCGTTGGTTGTGTAGTCGTGGTCGACTACACAACCTTAGAATTTCTTCGTAGGTGTGCAGGTTTCAGTGACTGCACCGTTAAAGCGTCGCAAAATAGTACATAATATGAACTTCAAATTTAAAAAAATATTGATACGCGGCGGGGTTTGATCTGGCGACCTCTCGCAAGCAACGACCTTAACCACTCGGCCATCGAAGCTTTTTTAATTACTTACATCATCATCATCAATCATCATCATCAGCCCACTTTCATCCACTGCTGGACATAGGCCTCCCCAAACGCTCGCCACTTATCTCTATCCCCGGCTACTCGCATCCAGCTCCTATCAGCCGTCCCGCGTACTTACACACTTAGATAAGTCTAACCTCTTTGGGCAGGTATCAGCAACATGACGACACGTCGACAGCGCGTCGGCAAGGCATCTGAAACCCATTTCTACGCGTACGATCTAGACGACTACTACGACGATCGACGCAAAGTTACGGAGAAGATGAAGAAGATGAGACTGTGTATGATTAACCTACAGTTCTTGATACATATCAGGTACACGATTTTAATGGTTCTTCTTCACAGCTCTTATACAGAACTAGTGTCGCCCTCGCTTCGATTCGGGTTAATTTTTCATTCAAACCTCAAAAATCATATCTTTCATAGTTAAGGCGGCGTTTGTTAGAAAAGCTTACATTCGGTCGTTTTTTTCTCCCAATCAATTTGCAAAACCGAAGAGTAACACTATCTTTGAAATGTTAGATGTTATTCACAGATTAAAAATCTATTAAATTATTGGTTAACATGCATCGATAAACTGCCTGGTTGGTCTATTGGTAGCAAGTGCTGCGTTAAGACCGAGAGGTCCCCGGTCGAGTCCGGGGTCGGTCAAAATTTGTGTGAGTTTTCTGTAATGAAATTACTCAACCCGAAGTTAGGAAGTTGGCGGTGGAACGCCCGTGCATCAGAAAGCACGTTAAGCAGGCGGTCCTTCGCCCGATCTCTCATCGGTCATGTCGGATTACCGTCTCACCGAATTATGAGAGTAAGGTGGTTGTGCACTATAAATGTCCTGCGTCCTTGGCTGATCTCAATTGAGATCGGCCGCCGTGGAACAGTGGTTAGTGACCCAGGTTCACTACCTACGGTTCCAAGAGTCGTGGGTTCGATTTCCACTCGGAACAAATATTTGTGTGACGAACATCGGTGTTTGTTCCGTGTCTGAGTGTGTTATGAAATGTATTTAAGTATATTTGAGTATCCACTGTCGTTTCTGTTTTGTTATTTATAGTATTAGCTTAAGCAGTTCTGTTACTTCGTAACACAAGTGCTTAAGCTACTTACCACGGGATCAGATCGATGTATGTGATGTTGTGAAATATTTTAATATGTCCTGCGTATTTGGCTGATCTCAATTGAGGCCGATATGGCTGACACCAGTCGGACGCCTTAACATTGGCAGAAGATTTCTGTCTTTGGTCTATAAAAAAAATGAAATTTCATCTGTATCATGTCCTTTAGATGGTCCTACAATAAATGAATAAATAAATGCTTTTGAGATTTTTACGTCCCATTTCATTTCATAAATTTTAATTTGGGTCCGATAAAGCTACGGATCCCAAGTTATAACCGAGTTGCACCATTTATGGTCCCGAGCGAGCAGTTGTTCTACTTAGAATAAACTTTAAGAAGACTTCTTATACACCGTGACATTTGAGTGGTTGTTTTCCCGTGACAGAACGATTTGCCTTTAGTAATACTATCGAATCATGTAAATCATTCCCTGGAAAAAAAAATTTTTTTTTTGAATTTTCAAAATAAATGTTCCAACTCAAAAACGATTAGAGCTATCATTGTTTTTTAAGATGTGACGTATTCAGGTACCTACTGCTTGCCGCATGAAATCGATGCTTAAAGCTAAAGAAGCTCTATGCCCTAAGTAATAAAGTGGTTCGAACGAACTTTAAAGTTTCGGTTATACCTTTCGTAAAACCGGCATTTGTTGATTTCAATAAAAAAGAACTGCACAAATCTATTGTGCTACTAAGATAGAATCATTTTACTGTGGGAAAACAACCACTAAAATTTCATGGTGTATAAGAAAGAAGTATAGTAATAACAGCTCATTATCATATAACTACCAATGCCCATTATAGAACTAACTGGTATCAAGAGGCGTATTACGACCTCTTGATACCAGTAAACTTAATCTTTTGGTCAAAATTAGTGGTTTCTTTGAACACCAATACGTTCGATTCTGTTTTAGGGTCAAAATAAAGGAAGCAAGAAGAATACGCAGAGTAGTGAAGCTGGATAAGAGATACCGACTCGGGTATCTCTTCAATCGGATGAGGAAACTGTCGGTCGAACAGAGGAAGCTGGCCACCGCGGCTGAGGAGAACAGGTAGACAAAGTAACAATATCAAAACGATAACGAAGTTCGAAAAGAATAAAATGTATGGGATTGACATTAGACGCGATAAATCACGTGGTCAATGTAATGTCAATCAACATCAACACAACTATTATTTACGAATTACGAATGTGTAATATACACCGTGAAATTTTAGTGGTTGTTTTCCCGCAGTAAAATGATTCTATCTTAGTTGTACAAAAGATGTGTGCAGTTCTTTTTTGTTAAAATCAATAAATGCCGGTTTTACGAAAGGTTTAACCTTAACTCGAAAGCACGTTCGGACCTCTTTATGACTTAGGGTGTAGAGCTTCTTTAGCTTTAAGCATCGATTTCATGCGGCAAGCAGTACCTGATTACGTCACATCTTATAAAAGAATGATATCTTCTTTCGTTATCGAAATAGAAAAATATTATTTTGAAAATTTAAAAAAAAAATTTTTTTTTTCGCGGAATAATATGCATGATTCGATAGTATTACTAAAGGCAAATCGTTCTGCCACGGGAAAACAACCACTAAAATTTCACGGTGTATACGTTGTTGGTGTGCCTTAAATAAATAAATTAATTAATTACTTTGACTTTTCCAGGCTAGAGCGGACCGATCTCAATCGTATGTACCAGATCATGAGAATGTACGAACAAATCGTTCACTACGACGTGGATGTGAGAGACACGGAGAAACTCATCATCAGCGTCTACTCGGAGAAGGCCAGCATCGACAAGCTATATTAACTTATATCATCATCATCATCAGCCCATTCCTGTCCACTGCTGGACATAGGCCTCCCCTAATGCACGCCACTTCTCTCTCTCCTCGGCCACTCGCATCCAGCTCCTACCAGCCGTCCTGCGCAGATCGTCACACCACCATTAAAAATTATAAAAATATTCGTTTTTAACTGACGAAAAGAAGGAGGTTCTCATATATTCTTTGTGGTTATTAGTAAAAAGTATCAGTAAAAAGAAAGAAACATTTATGGAAGTGAGTTGCCGATCCGATTGGATAATTTAAAAAAATATAAGTATTATCTGGGACAATTTCACAAACGACAAATACCATATACGGTCCACATATGACCCCAAACTCGGTCGCTAGAGACTGATATACATACATATATATCTATAAATACATACTTAAATACATAATCACACTCAGACACGGAACAAACACCGATGTTCATCGCACAAATATTTGTCCCGAGTGGGAATCACACCCACGCGCCTTGGAACCGCCAGTAAGGGTCACTAACGACTATTCCACCGAGCCAGTCGAATGTAAACGTAAGTTTAGCTGACGAAACGATACGGTGCCAAGCCCTTTTTAAATGCTGCCGTTTTCGTATGCTGTTATCTTAAAGCGCAATACACACTGAGTCGGCCAAAAGAACTAATGGACAACCTGGCGGCCTATAAAATAAAAGTATCGTGGGCCAAGTCCAAAGTTTTTTTACATAGGTCGACGGCTCAGAAACAGTGTATTGCGCCTAAGCAACGAAGTCAGGTTGATTAACAAAACACTATCCTATTGTGAGCCAACATTGTAGGCCACCAGAATTCGGCACGCGGCGAATCGACTCGGTAACGGTGTAAAAATCAATGGCCCACCTCTTTGGGCGAGTTACACCAAATAGATGGGTGATCGCTAAATAATTCCCCACGACCTAGGCCCAGACTGGCTGCTCATATTTTATTTGAGCAAAGAATGTTGGTCAAACACCGTGGTCGCCGTCAATATGTGCCGTCTTTGCTCGCAGACCTGTTTCCAGATCTTGCGTCCCGCTCTGACGTGCCCTGAAATCGGCCACAGATTAAATAACGCGGAACTGTTAGG
This sequence comes from Maruca vitrata, assembly GCA_039566165.1. NCBI lineage: Eukaryota > Metazoa > Arthropoda > Insecta > Lepidoptera > Crambidae > Maruca > Maruca vitrata. Next base: position 2,639,844 of record CM076922.1, on the reverse strand, counting down.
TTTCTGCCTACAAGCGTACATTGAATTTGTAGATTGTAATAATTCTACAAACTAAACCTCGAAATAGAAATGAGACACGAAATGGAATGGAGCAATGATCTCGGAACGACGAGGTATGGTTTTTAAATAACGAGATGAGGCAGGGATATAAACTTGAGATACTCTTGAGTATTTAGTGGTAACGAAGGTAGAAGGCACACTAAACCATTTCGTTCAAAAACTGTGATGGGTGTTTTAGTATTTCCTGAGGACAAAAAGAGAGCTAAATACATATTTTAATCTCTTAATTTCAACAACTGTGGTGTTATAATTAAAATACTTTATTACAATGTATAAATAATTATATTCTTCAAAGTAAGGAACTTCTGTAAGAGATACCAGGTTGCCAGTAATCTTATATGCATATGACATACTTTGGCTAGGGACGTAGGTGTCAAAGTAGGCAGTCTGCAAGTGATTCTTTGGCCCGTAGTATCGGAGCGTAGGGGTTTCCTACCCCCGAAGCCAGTCTGACAGTTCGCGCCGAGGGAGCGCTACGCTCGCGCCGCGGCCATCTTGAAAAATAAACACGAAAAAAATGTAGCCGAATTACGAACGGAGCCAATCACGCGACGCGGTTCGAACGCACGCGATGATTCCAAATTCGAAAATGTGCGCTTTATATAGTGTGTGGACAAGGTTTTTTTGTTGAGTTCGTAATAGTGTTTGTGGCCTGTGTGAATTATTCGGGGGTCTATAGGATTTTCGCCTGTGTTTTTGTGCACCATTCACCAGCGTAATTAAAGGTAAGTAGCTGAGCTGGTACTTTTTGATTAAGGTCGGCTTTCATAATGTTTATTAATTTTTTACGTGCGCCCGTTTACGTTAAGGTTAAAGGTCTTTCACGAAGTTGTTTTGTGAATATGAAATGGTGTACGTGAGCTGACTTGTAATGTGCCGGATGTTTTTTTAATTCTTGAACGTAAATAAATTACGGAACGTATGAATTTCTTATGGCAGCGACAGGGTACGTACAAATCTTTTGTTAGCTAATGTTACAAATGAATTTGTCTTGATACGGTTTTTGTAATTGAGATGCTTATTTGAGAAATGATGCAGGTATTGTCGTTTGTTCATTTGATAAATTGTTATGCAAATTATGCAAAATTGAAGAAGACTTACCTATATAGTATTTATTTCAAAAAATATTAATGACGATATAACAATAATAATAATATCAAAAAATATGTAAGAATGTGCATAAAACCTTTGTGAAAATTATTTGTTTATTATTTGCATTTATAGTACGAAACCATATATTCTAACGACGGATTGGCAGAAGAATAAATAAAAATAAAATCGTTTGAGAGTGAATTTGTATAGAAAATAAATCAGTCATTCAAATGATTCTACAATAGCTTATTCGAATATTAGCCCACTCACTTATAAATTAGGAGGGGCAAATATTTGTGAAATGAGCATACACGTGTGTGTATAAAAAAATATTATTTATGTATACTTTCTGACGTCCGAAACACGTGCTAAAGAAATTTAGCTCAGAGCCAGTACAAAGCATGTTGTGTAACATTTATCTGATTAGAAATAAGAACTTAAATAAGACGAGTATCTCTGAAATGGTTGAATAATTTTGATAATATCTTTTTAGTGGTTCTGTTGGGCATTTCTTCGCAGATACCGAAACTGAATAATTTGCGGACACAAAGGGTTTCCATAAAGATAAAGATACCTTTACAACGACGAAGCAGCTATTAGATAAACAATTATTTTTCATTGCCGTTATTATTCCACGAATGTCAGTTAAAATGAAACGGGGCGTTGTCTAATTATAAATGCAAAGGCATTAGAGCTATAAAGTTGCAGTAATAATGTTTATTTCGCGGATGAAAATTAATTTTATTGTCAGGAGGATGAAACGTGAATTCCCTAATAATACTTATTTGAAACGTTTGAAAAAGTCGTGGTTGCAATTGCCAGTTGAATTATTTAAAGGATGATCACTATACATTGTTTCTTTTTTGGGTATTGATAGGAGAGGTTATAAATTTATTTATTTATCTATTATTAGGATAGTCAACTAGAAAAACACTGGTACAGATTAATAAAAATGAATAAAAACAACATAGCGGTGTAAGAGTGAAACACAGTCATCCAACTAAGAGGGACATCCGCTCCCCCGCTAGTCCAGTAATGATGAGAAGGCCATTGCAAGCCATCATCGTAGCCAGTCCGAAAAAAAAACGGTATAAGAAAAACCTTTAATATTACCTACAGAAACAACAAAAAAATATCAGGATATTCATCTACATAATAGTATCTTGCCCAAGAAAGTGAGCTTATCTCGAATGGTTTATTTTCCTACTCGAGCCACCGAGATAGGCTAATGGCTCGGTCGATACACTCAAATGCAGACAGAAAGTTCTGTTGCTACGAGTACTGCTACGATCGCTACGACGCTACGCCGTAGCTAGACACAGTTTTGCTCTGTTGTTGAATATGTAGTTGCTAAATAACATAAATATATGTATTTGTGTTTCATTGATTACGATTTCAGTTGCCAATCAATTGTGATTAGTCTTTTATGTGGAAAAGGCTAGAGAATTTGATAAATTGCTTTGAGAAACGTGTTGCGTTCGGCGTGCGAGTATATTTAACGCAGGCAATCCCGTAAAGTATATTTTTACGTTTTAATTGAGTTTGAAATGCACTTAGTATTCGGCAGAGTTCAAACAATACATTTTCACATCTTTGAATAAAACTAAAATTGGGTGACTTGTTTTTATTACCATAAACCTTAGATTGAAAAATCTCATACAATTAGGCATCTCAAACAACATCAGGGGGCTTAGACAAAGTAACAATATCGAAACGATAACGAAGTTCGAAAAGAATAAAGTGTATGGGATTGACCACGAGGTATATCGCGTCTAATGTCAATCCCATACACTTTATTCTTTTCGAACTTCGTTATCGTTTCGAAATTGTGACTTTGTCTACGGCACCTGAACATTTTAATATTTATTTATGCAAAGCTCGTGCTAATTCTATGTAAAGTCAAGTCTTTGACTAAGCCTAAAGTTTTAGGAAATTATATAACAAGTCGTTTAACATACACTCTACATAACATGTAAGTAAATTACTTGTTTGGCAGTTCACATTCTGTCCTACTTACATTGGGTATGGGCCAACTAAAAATAAATTTACACAGACGAGTATTGCTTCGAATGTTAGTGGTAATGGTTCCGAATTGTTGCCTCTGTAATCATCCTTACTAATATTATAAATCCGAAAGTAACTCTGTCTGTCTGTCTATCTGTTACGTTTTTACGCATAGAGTACTGGACCGATTTAAATGAAATTTGGTACAGATATAGTCTAGAGCCTAAGAAAGATTATATGTTTTATCCGTTAAACGTCTCTACGCGGACGAAGTCGCGGTCGGAAAGCTAGTTATTTATATATCTTTGTTAGGCTTAGTTTTTTTAGCTCTTTAGGATTGAGAAAAAATACCATATATATTAGAAAATCATCAGTAACGAAAGAAAATGCTTTACTTGCTAAACACTCATGCTTAAACCAGACCACGACTTTGATTAATGTTGAGTTGTTTTAATCCCTTTAGGTTAACTTCGATAAGAAGTGTTGAAGAATACGCTGAGTATTCTTCATTATACCTGTTACCGAAAAGTTTGAACAATTAAATATTTCATAACATCATATACATCGATCTGACCCCGTGGTATATAACTTAAGCACTCGAGTAACTGATACCAAAAACAACCGTGGATACACAAATAAATATGAATATATAAATAACACACACGTGGAACAAAAACTGATTTTCGTCAACACAAAAAATTGTCCCGAGTGGAAATCGAACCCACGACTCTTGGAATGGCCAGCCAGGGTCACTATACACTGTTCCACCGAGCTATTCAAAATATCCTGTTATTTTTAAATTTACCTATTATTTCACCGTTTTTGTACACAACATATCCTCATACTTTACTCCTTAATACAGTAAGCGTACAAACAGCTGTTTGTATCTAAACGCTGTAGTCGTTTCGCTATAAATAATCCTGCTATCTCATACATTATCCTGTGAAATATGGCCGCCAGCAATCCATGTTCATTCAGGATAAGGCATTTTCCAGCTCAAAAACAACTCGTTTCGTGTAATAAAGACATGTTTTTACATATACAATGTATAAGAGCACTGTTACCTAATGTGTGAATACTAGTGGTCTATCTGGCTTGGTTTTAGCTATGGTATATTGAATTAACCCTCCAATCAATTTAGCAGAAGTTAGCAGTAAGCAAAAAGTCTTACATATAAGTACTGAGTGCCACCTGCCGTTTATAAGTCATATGAAAAGGGTTCAACTAGTTGAAACTTAGATTTTAGACACTGTCTATAGCATGACATTTGTTTATTTGCCAAGTACTAAAACACAATTAAATATTTGACACAAACCTACGGTATCGGCAAATCAGCGCTCAAATCTGGTTTAAAATCTTTCTTCTCACAAGAATTACTAAAGTATTAACTAGTTTAGGGTAAGCCCATGCCCCAGCAATGGGGACGTATTTGGGCTGATGATGATGATGGTGAAATCGAGCGCAGTATCAAATGAAGGTTGAAACCTTATAGAGGAAGATCCCAGAGCCGCCAGACATCACTTATTTTCTAATGGACAAAATATATACGATTGAGTAGTGGTGGGGTGTACTATCATCATATTTATTTATTTATTTATTTATTCATTTAATTTTTCCACACTGGCTTACAGTTGCCCAAAACGCCAGTGTGTTTAAACATTATACATACGTTACATACATGTCAAAAACTTAACTTAAGCATTCATCATCAGCATTGTCAAAGTATTGTTATTACATGTCAAGAACTTACTATAATCAAAATATTATTAAACATTATTATTTAGTCACATTCATCAATTTATCATACAATTAATGACTGTAAAATTTTAGCACTCCAATATTATAATGTCGAAATAACATTAGATAGGAATTCAATTAATACATATAACACACACAATTACACAAACATTACTATTAATAACAAATAAAATAAAATTTCAGAGTCATAGCAAAGTCAAAATTGTCATTTTGTCAAATATTCATTAAAGTTCTATTTATACATATAACACACACAATTACACAAACATTACTATTAATAACAAATAAAATAAAATTTCAAAGTCATAGCTAAGTCAGAATTATCATTTTGTCAAATATTCATTAAATTTGTCAATAATATGCTCTAAGCGGTCGGCAAATAAATCAATACCGTCATGCTGAGCGAGTATGTCCCCGATCAGACGCAAAGCGCGGGTAGTAGGCGCGTGCGCTGCGCGCTCGGTGCGCGCGAGTGGCCGGGCTAAGAGCCTAGGGCGGCGACGCGGTGCTACCAATCCCGCACTATCCCGCGGTACACAACTGGGAACCAAAAGTCTCAACCTGTCGAGTACATGAGGACTATCTATTCTATGATGTACTATTGATAAGAAATGTATCAAAGTTAACATTACTCTTCTAGTCTTAAGAGTATCCAAATTTACCATGCCTTGGACGAACATAGAAGGATAAAGATAAGGATAGTACCCATATATTTTCTTATATAAAAAGCGTGCAAATTTTCGCTGTATTTTTTCAACCATAAGAACATACTTGTCTTCATAGAGATCCCAAATGATGGCACCATACTCGAGCTTACTACGAACAAACGCGCCGTATAATACATTTGCTATCCCATGGTCACTAAACTCACCAGCAGTCCTCACCACAAAACCTAACATCTTGCTAGCCTTTTTACAAATCATTAGCACATGAGAATGAAAATCTAACTTTGAATCCAGCATAAGGCCTAGGTCACGAATGTCATTTACTCTATCCAATGGAGCGTCAGAAAAAGTATAATTATTGATTATTGGGCATCGTTTGCGCGAGAAAGTAATCATTTTACATTTATTATTATTAAAAGGGAGACGATTTAGTAAACTCCACTGATGCACCGCATCTATATCCATTTGTAGTGCCTTAATATCGCCCAAGTTACCTATACCTAACGATAACTTAAGGTCGTCTGCAAATAGAAGACACTCACTACAGTTGATACACTCTGGGAGGTCATTTATGAAAATCAAGAAGAGCGTAGGCCCCAGAGTACTTCCCTGACTAACTCCAGACCTCGTGTAGTAGACGTTAGATGCATAGCCATCCACTCTTACGTACTGACGTCGACCTTCAAGATAACTGGCAAAAAAATTTAGGAGCCGAGGCACAAATCCCATTATAGCCAACTTTCCGAGTAGAACATCGTTATCTACTAGGTCAAAGGCTTTTCTGAAATCGAAATAGGCGGAGTCCACCTGTCGACCGACATCCATCTCAGCATGTATGTAGTCTATATGTTTTACCAGGTTTGTGGTAGTTGAACGGGCCCTACGAAAACCATGCTGACTATCGTGCAGTAAATTATTAATTTGTTTACTAATGCGGTGATTTAATACGGATTCAAAGATTTTAGCAAATACTGGGAGGACCGCAATGGGCCGGAAAGATGAGACATCCATCCCATAGTCTCCCTTCGGAACTGGTGTGACCCGTGATGTCTTCCAACAACTAGGGTATTTTGCCTGCTTGAGTGACAAATTAAACAGATACAGGAGAGGTTTATACAAAACCGACATACAGTCTTTGGCCAAAAATACTGGAATACCATCAGGGCCAACCGAAGACTTGGCCTTTAAACGCCTAATTGCTGCTTTTAGATCGGATTTCTCGATTGCAGTGACTGAGATCGACGTAGCATCTGCATAGTGATGGGCGGCCCGCATCGCTTCAGCAGAATCCAGTAGTGGTTTTTTATTTTGAAATACTGATTCAAAGTATGCGGCAAAAGCATCAGCGGCAGCCTGACCCGATACTTCAGCGCCTTCAAAAATGTAGGTGCTAACTGGGTGCCTATCCTCTATTTTCCGCTTGATGTATTCCCAAAATTTTGCCGGGTTATCTTTAATATTACTTTGAACTTTTGTAATATGCTGCTTGTACGCATTGTCAATTAACAATTTAACTCGCCACCTATAATATTTAAATAATTCGTGATTGAAACGTTTACCTTCAGACTTATACCTCTTAAAATGGAAGTACTTAGTTTTTATATTACGTATTATCTCAGCTGTGTACCATTTGGGATAAGAGTACCGGTTATTCGAATTTACACTCCGTTTGTTTGGTACGAAGAAGCTGATAACTTCAGACAGTTTGGTATAAAATAAGTTAACAGCTATGTCCACATCCACCGTACTCAATATATCTGACCAATCTAGACCAGCGAGTGCTGTATATAATTCCTGTAAGTTCGCTTTACGCCAGTTCCAGTCAGGTTTAATTCCTAGCGTCTGAGTGGAAGACTCAGGTCGCGTCGATAGGGGGGGTGGGACAAGGCATGAAAACTTGATCATGATCTCGAGAGAGGGGTGGTAGTGATCAATTGGTACTAAGGGATCAAGTCCAAGGGACACTGAAATCTGATCACAGCCATAATCGCTCAGCACGAGGTCCAATATCCCACCAGATCTATTTTGTACTTTATTGTATTGCTTAAGGTTACAAAACTCACAAAATAACTGAAACTGTGTTCTTACATTTACACTACAGGAGTTCAAATTGAAGTCTCCAAGAACCAATGTTCTCAAAGTGGGATAAGAGCATATTGCATTCTCAATACATGTCAGTACATTAAGATATTGTTCATCCTTATAATTTGGCGGTAAGTAAACAACACAACATAAAATCGAAGCAAATTTGAAATTAACAATTGCAAATACTACCTCCTTGTCAGATGTCAGGCCTTCAATGTCAGTTATTACCCTGACCAAGAAACAATCACGAACTGCTAGCAAGACTCCTCCCCAACCAGTATCGTTAACGCGATCCTTACGAACTACCACGTAACCAGGAGGAAAAAGTTCACCATCTGCTACCGAGGACGTCAGAAACGTCTCAGTTAAAGCTATAAGATCGAACTTGGCTTGAGTTACACTATTATGGAACACACTAGTCTTTGAGCGCAGACCACGCACATTTTGATAGCACATTGATATGTTTCTGGTCTGGCAACTTTGTTTACGTGCTATTTTCTTTGTGACGAAAATTCTGGCGCCATGGTTTGACACATATATCTTCTGCCCAGTAATGAGGAGACATCACAATTTCCGCCTTTTGTACGGAACCCCAGCTTGAAAGACGCATACCGTCCACGCGACTTCAGTAATTCTACCGTGCACACGTCTTCACCACATATAGAAGCTAAATGGGCACGCACTTGTTCCACGGTAGTGCCCTCCTGTACATAGTACAGATGCAGGTATTTCCATCTGCCAGCTGCAAGCAACGTCGTGGTTCCCGCAGCCGCAGTACCCCGAAGCACACCACGAAGAGAAGCACGACTCTGCCTTGACTTAACTTCCGTCCAGCCATCATTCTCTATTGTGCCTTTAGTATTCATAGTGGCAGTTGAAGCTTTCAATCCGTTAGTGATGGCTTCTGGATTCGGAAATCAAGACTTCTCTTGTACACCAGGTATCCTTGCCTCACTAAGCAGCTTCTTCTCCTGCCCTATTCTTTGTTTCGGCTGTTGCGTTTTTTTCTTTTGACGTGGCATGGGTAAATTGCTAACTTGAGGTAGGTCAGTTTTAGCGTCTGCGTCATAAAGGCCGGAAGTAATTGGATCAACTATTGTGGGCAAAGATTTAGCAACCCTAAAGTTTTTGCTTTTTGCTTTATACTGCTCCTCTAAGTCATCAATTTTTTGGGTCAATATAGTTAACTTATCCAGGAACTCTAATTTAAAGGCAATGAACTGGTCGACAAGCAGATGTTCAATTGTTTTTGTCAGTTGCTTTTCAAAATCCATTTGAATTTTTTTCAGTTCTTCCAAAACAGAGCTTTTAATATATGACTAGTTGCTACCTTGACCAGACGGCCATTTTTCAGATTTCAACCAATCAAGGTACATAGAAACACTGCTCACCTCACTTAAATTCTGATGGCTGATTTTAACATATATTGCACACAATATCATTAAAAATCAGGTTTTATTACTCCCAGACACATACGGTCGGCGGTTTTACCTTACAGACGCTTTAAAGCTATGAAAAAAATTTAACTTTTACTTAATTTTACTTATTTTGTGATGCTTGATTTTTATATATGTTATTCAAACAACTATTTTAAAACGTTTTGCAAACGGACAGACCGATCCAAGGGGCCAAACATTCACCAGACCCAACTGTTTTAGATTTTTTTTTTAAATTGAATTTAGTTAAGTTTTTCTAATAAAATAGTTTGTAAGGTACAATTCTATAATTATTGCGGTCAGATGAGCACTTTTTAGTTGTTTGAATAACATATATAAAAATCAAGCATCAGAAAATAAGTAAAAGTAAAATTTTTTTCATAGCTTTAAAGCGTCTGTAAGGTAAAACCGCCGACCGCATGTGTCTGGGAGTAATAAATCCTGATTTTTAATGATATTGTGTGAAATATATTTTAAAATCAGCCATCAGAATTTAAGTGAGGTAAGCAGTGTTTCTATGTACCTTGATTGGTTGATATCTGAAAAATGGCCGTCTGGTCAAGGTAGCAACTAGTCATATGATGATAGTACACCCCAACACTACTCAATCGTATATATTTTGTCCATTAGAAAATAAGTGATGTCTGGCAGCTCTGGGATCTTGGACCATTACCGTGTTGGACCGTTGTATTTTTTTCTTCCGATCGTCATTTGTTTCCGTGAAAAAATATTTGATAGCCCCTCGCTCTCCCGAAAATCAGTCGCCACACAACGTATGTACAAGCTAACTTCCACAATCTACGTTCGTCTGTCGACTCAGTGGTTTGCTGGCCGGTGATTGGATCGCCGGTATCGGTTTGTTTCGGTTCGAACCCCGGCATTCGCTGAGAGGGAAATATTGAGCTGTGCAGTTTAATGCCTACTCCGGAACTGAATTTCGGACGGCTTTGAACAAGACTGGGCTTGTTAACACTGATGGATATACTTGTTTGCTTTGTAATTGGTGTTGATTGATTGGCATTTATAGTAGCCTGGTGTACTACTTGGTTAAGTCTGTTTTTTTAATTACATACATACATAAAATCACGCCTTTTTCCCAGTGGGGTAGGCAGTGATCACTTCCAGCGATCCACTTTTCATCTCTGTAGGAAACGTGACGTGATGGGTTGTGGACCACCTCGCCGCCATTCTGCCTTGTGCATTGTTTTAACAAGGTCATTGCGTTCCCACGAGTAGCAAGGATATATGACGGGGGAAGGAACAGGGGAAGAAGGATACTATCGCCTCGGATGATTTAGACTGAGTTGATGGTAGCTCGAGGAGTCGGGGTCGCTTACCCGTATACCGTTCACCACCCACCGGACAGACAGTTGTCACTGGTATCCCCTGGCTGACCCCTTTTCAAGCAAACCTTGTACAGAAACCTCTCTCTGTAGGTATGGTTTATAGTTGTTGCTTGTGCTGATGTACGCTGTAAGACGTCATATTTGACTTTCATGATTATATGTCTACGACTAATACCTTGAATCCTACAAGGATTATATATTTCTAAAAAAGGTTGGCCCGAATCCCAACAGTGGGGACGTATATGGGCTAACTGCCTCGTTGGTCTATTGGTAGCAAGTGCTGCGTTAGGACCGAGAGGTCCCCGGTTCGAATCCGGGGTCGGGCAAAATTTGTGTGAGTTTTTCTGTAATGAAATTACTCAGCCCGGAGTTAGGAAGTTGGCGGTTGAACGCCCGTGCCTCGGAAAGCACGTTAAGCCGGTGGTCCAGCGCCCGATCTCTCATCGGTCATGTCGGATTGCCGTCTCACCGAATTATGAGAGTAAGGGAATAGAGAGTGCACTTGTGTTTGCGCGCACATTTGTGCACTATAATATGTCCTGCGCAATTGGCAGATCTCAATTGAGATCGGCCGCCATGGCTGAAATCGGTCGGACACCTTTATTTTTATTTATATGGGCTAATGATGAAATGTTACGTAGACCGGCCCATGTTGTCAAAACAAACTTTAACACAACAATAGTGTCCAGTAGCGCTACCATGAGTCTAAAAGTTACGGACTCGATATCGCCTACGTAAATATGTCTATGAAAAACTTGTACAGCGCCACTGGTAAGGCTAAGAACTAAAATCGGTCGTATGAAAAAAAACAACTCGATAGGTTTTTAACGTACGTAAGTTTTCGATAGCCAACTCATGGGACCGCTACTGTTCCTCTTTTGCTAAAGCAAGCATGCACTTTGAGAGTAGATAGTATAATCGGATAGTGCCTATTCACACGTCGAACGAACGAAGCGCAGTGGACAGTTTGCGTAATGCGCTGATCCAATAAAGGCGATCCATCCTGCTTAAGATACAGCGTGGAATGCCAGTGAGACAGGATTCTAAGGAATATAATAGGAGTAGAATAGAATCGTTTTTAAGCTATTGCATAGCTTTTATCGCGGGCTTTGAGCGCGGCGATCGAACCAAGAAATTCCGTAACGAAAAAAACCTCACAATCGTCTAACGTCGTTCCAGTTCGGTAGACTTCGGCACGGTGTTTGTGTGCGTGCGGTTAGACGTATTGTACGACTCTAAGAAACTCGCACGAATCGAGACGAGCTGCTCCGAAATCGGACGATGCTATGCAATAGCTATACCGCGGCAGTCCCCGAGTGCCACACGTCTTTTTTTTATTGTGAATTAAATAAATACAAATATGTACTTGTTTACTTATGATCATCAAATATGCCATAACGTCACTTCTGATAGAGGTAAGTTGATTAAGCACTTGTGTAACGTAATTAATAACAACACACAAGTATACATGAATAGATAAAAACCAGATGTGATGTGAACGACCACAATATGCATGCATGCATATTTATTCTAATTTCTTTAAATACAAATTATAAATAGGTAAGTATATACCTATTAACAATCAGTGGCGGTTAATCAAGTTCCTAATTAAGCATGGCTGTAAGCAATTTCCTAGTATTATTTATTACTATTTATTATTCAATATTCCTAGTATTGTAATAAGGCATGAACATTTGAAGATTATTATTAACTCTTAGACCAACACTGGGGGCATCTTGATTCCATTTAGTTAAATATGTAGTCACATGATAAAGATCTGATATTACTATAATTATTTTTAAAATTTACGTAGATAGTGGAGGGGTCAGTTCAGTCTGTATGATTCCACAACTAAGTGTACCACAAACACGAAGTTTGTCGATGCCTTTTCTTAAATTGACTGGAATTGAGAGGTAAATAAATAAATAAATATAAATAAATATTGCACAACATCACATACATTGATCTGATCCCGTGGTAAGTAGCTTAAGCACTTGTGTTACGGATATCAGAATCAACAGTGGATACACAAATAAACTTAAATATATTTAATAATACACCCAGACACGGAACAAACACCGATGTTCGTCACACAAATATTTGTCCCGAGTGGGAATCGAACCCACGACTCTTGGAACCGTAGGTTATGAACCTGAGTCACTAGCCACTGTTCCACCGAGCCAGTCGTAATACACTCCCTGGTCGATGTATTTATGGTTTCACTGGTGTTCATTTGACTGTGGAGTGCAATGCATTTGAGTGGACGCAGCTGTTGAACAAAAGCTTGTTTGAAAAGTATTAGTGCACAGAGACAAGTGACAGTAATAGGTATACATACAACAATAAATAAATGGATTGATATAGTGAAGAACATTCAAGTGAGAAGAAAAATATTTAGAATTCAGTGAGAATGGTTTATCTCCATTAAGGTTTTGCGGTAATCACTTTTGAAAAACCATAATCTAAAATAGGTTCAAAAACAATCAGAACTATAAAAGTCTTAAACCAAAAGAAAGTAATTAAATTAGTTATGACCCTCGAAAAACATAACCCTACTAGCGCTATCGGGTAAAAAAACAGCCATTTAAAAAACCTATATTTTGTAGTCAATTAAAAAACACAGGCGTCCGTAATAATTAGCACAGCGATCGTGCTACTGCGTCGTTCGTGATTGCATCATTCTCAGAATTAATTATTCACTTCATTATCCAATCAATATGAATAACGGAGTTACCTCCACACAGAATTCATCGGGAGAATGACATTTTCGTATCGATCCCACTTTTTGCAATTAGCGCTCAGCGTAATTCATTCTGCAAGTGCCTTGCGAAGCACGTAATGTTTCTCTTGTCCATTTTATGGTTAGTATTCTTAATGAAGTGTTTTGAAAGTTAAGGGGAGGTGGGGTCTACACTTTTATCAAAAACAAAACATTTTTTAACCGACTTCAAAAAAGGAGGAGGTTCAAACACATATTCAAATTCCTACACTACAGGTAATTTAAATGTTCGTGTTACTAGTTTGTAATTTTTAGTTTGTCGGGTTTTTGAAGAGATTTTCTTGTTTGACCCTGAAGTGGACCTTCACGAGGGTTACTTCGAACAGTTTATTTCAACTAAATACTACTTATAAATTACCAAGAAATAATATCCTGTACTTGAATATACTTGAATGACTCATCATTTCTAAGAAACTTTCACAATGAATAGTTTTCTAGACATTTGAAATTGCAGTTTTGCATGCTAGATTTAAATGCAGCAATGTGACTTAGTGAGTCAGTTACAAGTAAAAAAAAACGTATTATTGGTAACCTTTTCTTCAACAGTACAGACGAGACAGTGTAGCATTAGCATTCTTTATAGCAAAAGAATAAATAAAGAAATTTAATCTTGATTTTGCATCAGAACTGACATTAAAGAAAACCCATGAAATCCGAGTTGATTTTTTTGACAAAACTTTTAATACAAATGGCTCGTCTTGATAGGTATCGTGAGTCCGCTCAGCATTGCAAATGGTTGCTTCGCATGCCAGTCAGCAGTGAATGCAGTCGAGATATATATTGCCTTTTTATGGCGTTGCAATTTATATCAGGACTAATGACATCGGCAGTCAAAGGGTTAAGCACTCCTAATGTCACTTTTGACAGTTATGGAGTGGCTACGGGTATTTAGAAATGGTCTACTACGTTATAGTAATAGAAGGCGTTATTTATAGTTTGTGTTGCATTATTATTCAAATATGAAGTTATGTGTGATTCGTAGCGACTGGCTAGTTCAATATTTGTGTAATCACAAACATACTCTGTTAACTTGGTTCGCTTGCGACCATGATTGGTATAACACAATAGAAACGTCGGGCAGTAAGTAGTATAATACGTAAGTATTTGCTACTCTTTTATCGCGTTGAGACCATAATAATCAATTTTTACTTCATAAGTCATTCACATGAAACATTACAAATCCTAGGACTTGAGAATAAATAACAATAATTGTCTTAGAATTCGGTTTATTTAATACTGACAGCGTAGAAGAGATACGTAGTGTAGAGTCATCATTATCATCATCATCAGCCCATATACATCCCCACTGCTAGGGCACAGGGCTACCGTAAACTAGGGAAACACAGTTTAGAGTGGATAGAAATAATTACTTAAATTTACAATCAACATAAACGCATGATTTGATTTAATTTTAAAGCTTTGTTTATAATTTAACAAAACAAAGTAACCTTACGTATTAAAGCAGTGCTAAAGAGAAATCGTATCGAATTAATATAATTGCAAGTCGGGCTTTGAACGTTCTAATCTTTTGAATTCCATGAATTCGGAAGTGTTCGAGTACCAATCAGGTTTCGTTTCAATTTCCAGCTTAAGTTTGTTGTTTCGAAAATAATTGTTTCGAGTTGCGACCCTCCTGTTTCAGTCTCACCTTTAAATGTAATCTCGTTATTTGTTTTCTAGTGTGTACGGTATTGTGATTTTTAAGCTATTGCATAGCTTTTATCGCGGGCTTTGAGCGCGGCGATCGAACCAAGAAATTCCGTAACGAAAAAACCTCACAATCGTCTAACGTCGTTTCAGTTCGGTAGACTTCGGCACGGTGTTTGTGTGCGTGCGGTTAGACGTATTGTACGACTCTACGAAACTCGCACGAATCGAGACGAGCTGCTCCGAAATCGGACGATGCTATGCAATAGCTATACCGCTGCAGTCCCCGAGTGCCACACGTCTTTTTTTACGTTTTTGGTCTCGAATACCTAATTATTATAATACGTCAATTTTCTTTTGCACCAGAAAAAAATATATATTCTATTTCAGATCTGAGTGCTAGAGCCTTGTGCAAGATCAGAGATAGAGTGATACGTTCGTTATTTTCTATTTTGCTTGGTCATTTAAGCTACCTACGCCGACATTGATTTAATATTATCACTATAGTACTACATCCACGTACACATTGTACGTGGATACAAAAGAAACTCTATTCCTATCTTCACACTCATTATTCAGTGACAATACAATCTAGAGAATGATCAGTACAGACGACTTATCGGGCTTTCCGACTTAATTTAATAAATGACTATAGATCGAACCTATAACTCTAATCACAAATCTAATCGAATGCGTCATTACACCATTCATATAAATAAATATAAAGGCGTCCGACCGATTTCAGCCATGGCGGCCGATCTCAATTGAGATCAGCCAAGTGCGCAGGACATATTATAGTGCACAAGTGTGCGCGCAAACACAAGTGCACTCTCTATTCCCTTACTCTCATAATTCGGTGAGACGGCAATCCGACATGACCTCTCGGTCCTAACGCAACAACCATTACCATTCATAAAGATTTATTAGAACATACTACATGCCTCTGTGCATCAAAGAATTCCTATCTCGAACAATAGAAAAAGTACATGACAATTTAGCCGAATGCAATACGCAAAGCTGAATATTGGCATTGATCAGTAGTATGGAAACAATACGTTTCGCTTGAATTATTCAAACTGCAAATCGCGGCGTTATTGTGTCCCTCGTACCTAACAGATAATTGGTCGGGACTTTGTGAGCTTGCATTATGAGTAACTGCGTTATTGACAAAGCAGTGGTTCGAGTACATAACCATCCAACACAAATTCGTAAAGATAACTATGCTTACGAGTTTGCATTTAAACTTACCTCATTTTAAGTTAGGTTAAGTTAAGTCTATGCCATATTTTATACTCTACATTTCTTCCCGTTCTGATTCGCTGACAATGGACGATGAATGATTTAAATGAAAACTTGGTGTGTTTAAATCTTATGTACACTTTTATAGGATAAATAAACAGAACATAATCCTTACTAATATTATAATTGCGAAAGTAACTCTGTCTGTCTGTTACGCTTTCACGCTTTTACTGAACCGATTTAAACGAAATTTGGTATAGATATATTCCAGAGCCTAGGAAAGGATATAGCCTACTTTTTAACCGACTGTGATATAAAGAAGTAATGTTTTACCCGTTAAACGTTACGCGGACGAAGTCGCGGGCGGAAAGCTAGTATAATGATAAGCCTCCAAACATTATTTTTTATTGACAGTAAAATATGTATCCTGTTGGAGTAGCAACTAAATGATTAAACTAAATTTATGAAGACTGGCTTGGTGCCGAATTGGATAGTGAGTCTTGCGTCAAGAGTGGGTTTGATTCCCACTCAGGCCTGTATGATGAATATCGTTGGTTGTTCCGGGTCTGGGTATTTGGTATTGGTAAGTTGTTATATTGATCATGAAAGAGACTGCAAAAGGACATACTCGGGCACTTCTTTATGACTTCGGTAAGAAGTCATTCGCGACGGGTTTGCGTGGACGTGTGGAAAGTTATATAATTAACGTTTCATTTAAATAAATCACAAAAAATAATTAGTTAACTCATCAGCTTAAAAAACAGAAACGTTCCGGGATATTTACCATGTTGTTTTGTTTTAATGAGCTCCCGATATTTCGGCACTGTTGCAAGCGCCATGATCACGGGTGAACTGAGTGCCGAAATATCGGGAGCTCTAATGTGTGTTTAATATGTAATTTCAATTGTTTTGTTAATTTTTTATTTATCCTATTTTATTATAATTGTGTATAATTTATATTGTAATTAAATAGTATTTAAGTTGTTGGTATCTTGCAACCAGTTCTGTAAGCCTGCAAGTATATGTTATAAATAAATAAAGAAATAAATAACCATGACAATTTAAAATTAAAACTCATCAGCTATTCGATGCTACATCCGTAGTCATCATCATCAGCCCATATCCCCACTGCTGGGGCACGGGCCTACCCTAAACTAGGGCGATAAGGCCTTAGTCGACCACGCTGGCCAAGTGCGGGTTGGTCGACTACACAACCTTAGAATTTCTTCGTAGGTGTGCAGGTTTCCTCACGATGTTTTCCTTCACCGTTAAAGCGTCGAATGATGGTACATATGAATTTCAAATTTGAAAACACAATGGTACATCCGTAGTGTTCACGTCAATTCTCTCTCGCTGAAATTACTCAAATGCAGCGGGATACACCCACAATGGCGTTAACTGGTTCGACGCACACAATCTAATAACAGACCAATACCGGTGATAAATCTAGTTAGCAGCTATCTACTGAGAGTGCCTCTGTGTTGAGGAGATATCTCAATAGAGAGGGGATCCTTTGGTACTCTTTAATAACTATCTTATGATCTGTCTCATATCCTGGCAAACTAACTAAATTCAAACGACTGATCGAACGAAGTGATCTCTGGGAGATAGGGGTGATTGTATGTACCTATATGTGCTTTTTGCGGAATGGGGTGTAACTGCCAAATCACTCCTACTAAGTTGGTGTTCCCCATTTTGAAAGAAAGTAGGACACAAACAAAACATTAAAATTTCAATCAAAATTAACACTGAGTGAACTTGAAATTAAGATAAAAACATACCACAAGTAAATGCCACATTTTTCTCTTACTCCGCGAAACTAGCATACCTAGTCGAAGCAGTATCTAGTAGTAAACTATAGTATACACACTTTAGTATACAATGTAGTTAAGTATACTCAGCCAATACGTAGACTGTCAACATCGGGCGACCGCTCCTCTATTTGCGGCCAAATTTACTGGATCGATCACCGGTATATATAGCCTGCTATGCACCGCCTTACCGCCACGGTATTTATATAAGCCCGGAATATTCTAGAATTTTATATCAAGCAGCCTGGAGTATTTATACAGGGTTCTGAATATTGTAGAATGTCACCTTTGGTGTTGGCATTTCACTTGTTGTCATATGCATGAACTGAAGTGTGTTTTGCTTGAAGTATTTTTGCCAAGGGTACGCGTGATGATAACAAGTTTAAATCAATATTGATCATCATCACCATCATCAGCCCATATACGTCCCCACTTCTGGGGCAAGGGCATTTGTAGCCAAACCTGCACAGGTTTTTTTTTTTTTTATATATTGAGCTAACAAGATGACCTCACTCCACCTGATGGTAAGCGGTACTCAGATCCAAATATGAGTTCGACAGGCACAGGTTGTGTAGTCAATCAACCCTTAGTAGGCTTAGTAGGCCCTTGCCCCAGCAGTGGGGACGTATAATTATGTGCTGATGATGATGATGAAATTTATTTTAAAACGCTAAACAGTGTTTTGGTCTGGAATACAGACGACCGACAAAGTTATTGTCGCATTTCAAACTCTACATTCGGCTAACTTCTTGAAACAACAAAAAAAAATCACAATCGACATCAATTGAAGTCACAGCGTTCACAAAAACCCTAAAACGAACATTCAAAGGTTATCATACCGAGAATACCTTTCTGGTTAGATTCTTCAAATTCCCACATTTGCACAAAGCGTCCCATTTCCGAGGTAAATAAAGAAACGCGAAATGGGACATTAAGGGCGCTAGGGCGCTTCAGACGGGCGCCTTCCGCCGATCAGCCGGTGTGGGGACGGCTGAATGTGCTTCCGAGTCGCGGGTAACGAACTCGATGTGCTGTATCGATAACTATCGATATGTCATTTGTGTTTTTTATCGATTTTAGGACAAGGTGTGTTGTGTGATTCTAAAAAAAAGAGTTTTATTTATAGTTTGATTTGAATATTTTTTGGATTACGCATCTTAAATGGATATTTTTTTTATAGGAGGCTAACAAGATGACCACAATCCACCTGATGGTGAGCGGTAGTGAGAACCAAATATGAGGTCGACAGGTACAATAGCCCATATTGAGCCTGTCGCACTCACCCTGAAGGCAGTGGCGTAACTATACCCGTTGAAGTCCGGGGCAAAATTCATCGGATGGGGCCCCGTGCACACCACGTTCTTTTTTTTTATCTTAATGTGTATGTGTGTTGGCAGTTGAGATTCTGCTATGACCGGGGGCCCCTTTCGGCTGGGGCCCCCTACCCGGTGGGGGCCCGTGGCATTTTGCCGACTTGCCACCCTGTAGTTACGCCACTGCCTGAAGGTCTGCTTAAATGCCGTTTCACGCCCCGCCTGAAGTCCGGGATCATAGGAGGGAGGGAAAACATGAGCTGGAAAAATTGTGAAACGAAACTTTTAAGTATACGATTACTTAGGTCAATAAATGTTTGTCTGTCTGTTCCATATATTACGCCTAATCGAACGAATTTTCTAGGGAATGGTGGAGGTCTAGTTAAATACATATTTACTATAATCCTTTAAAGCTAGAAGCTTAATATGTAACGTTGTGTAACATTATGTAATATTTAGTACGAACAGAACGTAAAAGAGCAAACCTACATTTTACCTCTGGAGACGATTTTGTATCTGCCGTCCCCTCTCCAATAGAGAGGATCTCTTTAGAAATATATTTTGAGAGCACTCAATAGCCCTCATCTACAAAGGAACTTAAAATAACAATATTAAGAGCGACTAAATCTGTGGCTTCTGTTCTACCTACTAGCTAGTGACGTCATACCTTATTATTCTAGGAACAAAAGTGTTGCATTACTATTGAGTACAATACATTGAATGGATGTTGAAGCGGGGTAGCATCCTCAACTCGGTGGCGAGATTGGAAATTTACGACACTGGAATAAGGAAAGGATACTTTATTCAAATAATCAAAGTCCTAAATTGGAAAGGTCAAGATTGGATTACAATTAGACTTTTTTTCCTAACTGACATACGATGATGGCTTGGACCAGCCTCGTCATCATCAGCTTTAGTCTTAAACGCGAGGTTTATCCGTAAAAGCTGTTTTATTAGAAAGATAGTATTCCCTTAATATTTCTTTGAAAATTATGAAAAGAATCACGAAGACCATCGCGGGGTTTCTTTAGGGGCTATAACTGCGGAGTTATCTTTTCGGTGGATTCACTCTTAGTCCGAAGTGACCTATAACATGGGCCGAACCGTCATAAAATATATATGGGGATAAAGCTTCTGTTAGAAGTTAGCGATAGAGATTTTAAGGGTACTGATTATGTGTTTCATGCTATCTGATTGAATGATTAAGGCTTCAATACTGTAATTAAGGGCATCTTTGTAAAATAACATAACTTTATGTGTAGCTACTTCTTGCTTAATTTCGAGTGTTGATGACTCCTTAGTTATGGTTTTATTGATAAGTATGAGCAGCCAAACAGGTTTATTCAATTTTTAATTAACGAATTTAGTCATCAATGTATATGCTTTCTAGTATTATTAGGTCTTGTATTGTTTTAACAATTTTACACTGTGTGCCCTCCCTGATTAGGCATTTGCAGAACACCAGCGTCGCGATGTCTCCCCGACTCCGCGACACATGCTGAGCAAATGCCTTTTCAGTTACAATTTCACATTAATGTTTCTTGTTTTTTTTTTTAATAATTGTGTGATGTGAATACACAGAGTATTTGGTACTGGTGACAAAATTTGTTTTTCTTTCTTTATTTCATAATTAAATTACTTGTTAAAGAACAGTCTTCGTAAAATAATGCAAAGTTACGATAGACTTATTGCAATAAAAAAATCCTTAGCCGTTCATAAATACTAAAGTACATATACTATTACTATATGTTCGTCCAAATAGTTTGCGTATTCCGTAGATTTAAAGTGGTTGCGACCCTTGATATCAAACTCGCCCATTTGTTGGCCGCTATCTTAAAGACCGCATCTTCAAACTTATTCGGGTGAAACAGACAATCTAATAAAATTGTGAAAAGGGTTTAAAATACTCATAAATACGTCTGTAGCGATCTCTGGAGCCGCACAAAAGTCAATTTGCAACCCTTTGGAGTTTAAATTGAGTTTAAAAACAGAATAGGTTGTTTTTTTTTTTTGGTTGAACCTCTTGGGATGCCAGTCTGCATCTCATTTTTTATTTTATTGTCTTTTATTTGGCAATTATTTGTTTTTAAACCAAGGATTCAAACGAATAACTAATCCCATTGGTGTTTCAACTAGCAGAGAAAAAACACGGTTGACAAGTAGATATAAAAATATAAACTCAATACATAGTTGGTACATAATATCATAAGTACTTAGCTATTAATGCAGGTATTTAAAGAAACTTTGTTATAATATATTTTTTGGGAGTATAAAACGTGTTACCATTATTGTTATTGCACAAGGAGCGAAATAGACTTTTTGTTTTACTTCATTTATACGTAAATATATTTATTCAATTTTAGTTTGTTGTCACAGTGGCCGCAAAAATTAGTATGTCCGAGATATTATAAGTTATAATAAGGTAAGCTATATTAAGGTAATGTGGCAATAAATATAGACAATCAGTGAACATTTATATACTTATACCGCACTGTTCACAAACCCTTCATGACAAAGCAAAGTGTTAAAAGTTCTAACCCTCTACGGGGTGCGGAAACCATAAAAAGTATTAAAAGGAAAGGCTCCAACTCACTGTCCCACTCATTCCCGTCCCGATCACGTCCCATTCACGCGTCACGTCGGGACACGCCGGCAATCCTCGTGAACGACAAAGAATTAGCTTGCCGGAATGCGAAGTAAGGTCGGGACGTGACGCGTTAACACGTCAGCTAAGTAACTCAATCACTTGGCTGTAGGTTAGGTTCGCGTGACATTCGCGTGAAGTCGTTTGAAGTATCGGTCGATATGTTTTTTTTTAATAAGCTAACAAGATTACCACACTTCACCTGATAGTAATCGGTAGTGAGATCCAAATATGAGGTCGACAGGCCGGCAGTAGACCATATTAAGCTTGTCACACTCACCCTGAAAAATGCCTGCTTAAATGCCGTTTCATGTCCCGTAAGATTTTAGACTTTCGCGTTCCATTACACTAAATATTTGTCTTTATGGGTCTACACGCGTTAATAGGAGTAGCAAATTACATAGCTACTTACTGCCCGACGTTTCGACTGGGTTACACCAATCGTGGTCGCGAGCGAACTGGCGCTGCCCGTCTTCGTCTGCCATTGCGGTTGTGAATATCTTGATCCACCCCCGAACCAGCACTAATGTCATTAGTACAGCTACCCACATTAGTCCGACACACAACACTCACTGAAATTCAATAGGGAAGATGGATTTAAATTATCGTCGGCATGGAATCCTGTGATTAATAAGTGCATACCGCGGAATGTTACGTCTAAAATCAACCCGGATGCAGTGAGTGTTGTTATATAAATATTTAGCGTTTCATGTCCCACCTGAAGAACCCTGGATCGACGGGATAGGAGGGAGAGAAAACATGACCTGGAAGGGTCATTCATCATCATTATCATCTGCCCATATACGTCCCCACTATTGGAACAAGGGCCTACCCTAAACTAGGGCGATAAGGCCTTGGTCAACCACGCTGGCCAAGTGCTGGTTTGTTGACTACACAATCTAAGAATTTTTTTGTAGGAGTGCAGGTTTCTTCGCGATGTTTTCCTTCACCATTAAAGCGTCGAATAATCGTACATATGAATTTAAAATTTGAAAAACACAGTGGTACGTGGCGGGGTTTGAACTCTTACATGGCAAGCAATACCTTAAGCACTCGACCATCAACGCTTTTTGACCTGGAAGGGCATTCAATCATAACAAAAGATAGTAAGAATTGTTTTAGAAATTCTCAAGTAAGGTTTACGAATACGATTCATAATTAACTAGCCCTTAACATACATTACACGATGCCTTAATAAAATTTCCTCATTATGATCTACAAAGAAAATGAGGATAGGAGATTGCAGCATACGACAATGTAACGGTTGTACATCCAATATTATCATAACTGAATATGGCAGAGGTTGTTTATAAAATGCTTGTTGGAGCTCCGTTGCGAAGTCAGAGCACTTATATTGTAATTTTGTTTGCTGGAAAATCCTTCTAAAAGGCAAGCAAAGTATTGTAGCGAAGAAACCTATCACATATCAATTTGTTTTGTTGCAATAGTGTGTGTTACCGGAGTCTTAATGGACTGGCATAAAAATAGCTACACTCTGCGTGTTTATTAAAACTTCCATTGTTTTTGTGTAAAATCCAGAAGCTTTTGTTAAGATGCATTATTGGCGAATGACTTTGTAACCCTGTAAGTGTAATATTCCTCTTCAAGATGCAGGCATAAACAAGCTATGACTTTGTAATCTCTTAATGTCGCATAGACTTACAAACTAAGTATTTAAGATCCTGTTTAACAATAACACCTGTAACAACACTTAGTTCGCAATAAAATGTTTGACTATAAAAAAAAACTTAGACAAACAAAAATGTAAGAAGGCCAAGCTTTGTATCATGCTAAATCGTTTTGTTACTTTGTGTTTCTTAGATAGAATACAGTTGCATCGAAGGTTATCCTAGCATTGTATAATGTAAAGATTGATGTATTCATGCACAATATACCGAGTAAATGTTAAACCCTTTCGTGTTTTTTTTTTATTTGTTAATATCGAAATATTAGTGCGCGGCAGATTTTGTCTGTAGTCACTCGCCGCTGCCTTAAAATCACCAATAAATAATAATAAATATGGCGCCAGTGCTACGACATTATTGCAACTCCGATAATTTAATTCTAAAAAAATAGTTCTTCAGAGTGATAAGTTCCAAAAACGTGATTTTTTTGTACATAATAACGCAATAGTTAAGTGACAGTGTTATCCAAGTAAATAGTGACTGATTTCTGTGCAAATTAGACATAAACATGTCCAGCACAATACTTACAAACAAACTATAATTGTCGTCAAAATGTTTCAAGTGTGTCAAACTTAAACCGAATATAGTAAAGACGGTGTTAAATTCCTATTATGTGGATAATTTATATATATTTTTAAACTCTCTGCATCTTGTTTGCTTAAGCATGCAAAATAATTAAGTTCGCTAATTTGACATTTGGGTTTTTTCTACTAACATTGCACAGTTTGGGACTACTAACGCCATCTAACGAATGCTTTTATTAATAAACCGGAATTATCGATACCTTGAACTGCTGATTGTATCCATGCATGTTAAGCGTTTGTACTGACTGCCGCAAGATGGCTTTGGTGTGCGTAAAGTGTAAAAAAGCTATAATAAACAAACAATTATTATTGTGTTCCGTGTGTAAAAAACATTACCATTTGGACTGCACAAGTGTTTCCTTTCAAAGATTTCGCATAATGACTTCAGAGAATAAAAAAGCGTATAGATGTCACACTTGTTTAGACAAACTACATTCTATTACAAATAACAAAAGTAGCAAAAGTAGCATTTCGACATCGAACAATAGCTCATTACATAGCTGCTTATCTAATTCGGCCAGCTCCGCAAGTCTTCATACTTTAACATCTACACCAAGAAATATTGATCTGGAAGAGCAGAACATTACGCACCGTAATAAATATAGATGTAATGTACCCACGGATAACTCTTTTATTATATTGGATAATGACAACGAAGCAGAAATGGTCAGAACATCTACGCCTTCAAAAAATCTAAGTTGTGATATAAACGATCATGACAGCGGCCTTACAATGAGATATTTATTAGAAAAAATTCAGACGCTTGAAGAAAAACTAGAATATGCTACTAATCGAATAGAAACTTTAGCTATGGATAATAAAACATTATCCAAAAGACTTGCTGTTTTTGAACAAACTGTTTCGACAAACACAAAAACAAAAATAAAAAATAGAACAGGAGTCTTTACACAAAACAGAAGCCAGTCCCACGTAGCGCAATCTACATCTAAATCGTCAAAGTCTACTGTACAGGATGAAGAGCAACAGAGGCAAGAAAATTGTTCCACTACGAAAACACCTAACTCACTAGAAGAAAGCGGCAAATTCTCTCAAGACTCATGTCAAACAAAATGCATTCAAAGCATAGGGAAACTATGTATAATTAGCAGCAATTCCGTAAATAACATAACAAAACAAGCTGAACTTAATTTAAGCTATAGGGACTTATGTCATTATAAAAGTCCTGAAAAAAATATAAAACAGCTCCTTAATGGACTGGATGCGAAATTAAAAGATTTTGCTTTGAATGACTTTTGTATAATATTTATAGGTGAGACTGATTTTCACAGTTCAAGTAATTTACATGATACGGTTCATTACATTAAAAAATCTTTAAAACAAGTGCAACACACTAATGTCATACTATGTCTACCTACTTATAAATATGCCAAATATGTAAACTTATTTAATAGTCGTGTTGAATTATTCAACAACTTATTATACTTAGATAATAAGACCCACGAGTATGCTTATATATTGGACTGTAACGAAAATTTGGAATATTCTCATAACTACTTTTTCAGCAAAACGGGTAACGTAAACAACTATGGATATGGAATTATAATTTCTGATTTATACAATCTAATATTTAACACTATGAAAAACAATATTGTAAATAAATCATACATTAACAATGCGAACATGATAACACAATCAGTGGTCCAAAATGATACAGAGTTTTTTCGAGGCTAATTCAAAACACCACAGCCTTAAATTAATGCATCAAAATATAGCAGGTTTTTTATCAAAACGCGACGTTTTTGAAGTAACTATAACTCAACTACAGGAATACAAACCTGATATAATTTGTCTCACTGAAACTTTTATTAGATTAGGGAGTGAATCTTGCATTAACGTAACTGGTTATAATGTCGCAGCAACTTACTGTAGAAGTAATGGCAAGAACAGGGGAGGAGTATGCTGCCTGCTTATAAGAAAGGGATTAAAATATCAGGTATTACAAGACATCAAACAATACTCCCAAGATTTAACATTCGAATGCTGCGGAATTAGCTTAATAGGTTTAAGATACCCCTTAGTTATTATTTGCTTGTATAGGACACCCAATTCTAATGTAAATATATTTTTAGGTAAATTAGATGATGTTCTTCACAATTACACGAAAAATAACAAAACACGTATCATATTAGCAGGTGATTTTAATATAAATACACTTATAATATCAAAAAGTAGTAAAGAACTTAGTGATCTAGTAAAAAACTATAAATTAAATCTACACATAGAACAACCGACAAGACAGAATACATGTATTGATCATATTATTAGTAATATAGAAGACGCTAACGTTGAACTGCTTCAGTTATACTTATCAGACCATAATACTGCACAATTTATTCAACTTCCTTTGCTTGTAAGTCCACTAGAACCCATTAAACAATACATATTTTTACGGGATTATAATAAAAATAATGAGCTGATATTCAAAAACCAATTAAAAAGATTATCCTTTTCTAACATATATAATGAATCTGATATTATTAAAGCAATGAACACCTTCCACTCAACTGTTCAAATATTGTGCAACCTATGTTTTCCATTAAAGAAAATAAAAATAACAAATACCTATAAAAAGCCTAACTGGATAACACAAGGCATAGTAAAAAGTTGCAAAACTAAAAGAACATTAAGATATTTATATTATAAAGAAAAATCAATGGAATCAAAAAAACATTACAAGACGTACTCAAAAATTCTAAAGCGTTGCTTACACGTCTCACAAAAAATACACATTGATAAGTTAATAACAAATTCAAAAAATAAATGTAAAACAGCATGGAGTATTATAAAAGACCATTTGAGCAACAATAACACAAACAATTTCATTAAAGAGATAATCATTGATGGTAAACAGATAAAAGGTGGTAAAAATATCGCGAATGCATTTAATAAATTTTTAATCGATTTAACAAACAAAGAAAAAAAGGGATGTATAAATACTAATAATTTATCAATACCGAATTCATTATTCATAGAGCCATTTAATATTAGTGAAGTAAAATCGATAATTCGTTCTTTAAAAAATACAAATGCTACCGGCTTCGATAACATATGTACAAAAATAATTAAACTAAATGAAGAAGAGCTCGCTCCACCACTTACTTACCTGGTAAACTTATCCTTTGAAAAGGGCAAATTTCCTGACATACTGAAAAAGTCCATTGTAAAGCCATTACACAAGAAGGGTAATAAAGTACAAATCGAAAACTATCGTCCAATCACCTTGCCGCCTATCCTATCTAAAATTTTTGAAAAAGCCATGAAAAATAGACTAATGAAATTCTGCCTAAAGTACTCCATAATAAGACCAGAACAATTTGGATTTCAAAAAACTAAATCGACAACTATTGCTATCTATCACCTAATAAAAGAAATTACTGAAAAAATAAATTCGAAAGTACCCCTTGCTACAGTATTTTTTGATATGACCCGTGCTTTTGATAATGTTTCTCACGATATACTGATATTGAAATTAAGTAACTTAGGTATAAGAGGCTTAGCATTAAGTTGGATTGAATCGTTTTTAGCTAGTAGAAAGCAAGCCGTTGAAATAAAAAGCTTGGACGAAAAATATAATACTATATTGAATCGCTCACAATTTAAAATCAATTCATACGGGGTGCCCCAGGGAAGTGTACTGGGCCCCATCCTATTTTTGCTTTACATAAACGACCTCCCCACAGTAACACCCCATAAATGTATTTTATTTGCTGATGATGTCTCTGTCATAATACCATACAAAAATAATAAAAGTAACTTTGAAAAAGACATAAAAGACACAGTAGTTGCAATAATTAAGTGGCTTGAACACAATAATCTAACAGTTAATTTAAGCAAAACAAAATTTATACAATTTGGAACACACAAACAAAATAAAATTAAATTTGACATAAACTACAAAGGACACACTTTAGAGGAAACTACACATACAAAATTCTTAGGAGTCGAAATAGACGATAGATGCGATTGGAAAAAACATATAGATGTAGTTAGGGACAAAATAAATAGATATGTTTATGTTCTACGAAGGCTTCGTTACACTTCATCGATGGCTACCACACTTACTGCATACCACGGATATGTGTCTTCATTACTGAAGTACGGAATTGTGATATGGGGCAATTCAGTTGACTCAGATAAATTATTTATAGCACAAAAAAAGTGTATCCGCGCAATGTGTAATAAAAGTCCCAGAGAATCCTGCAGGACACTTTTTAAATCACTTGATATTTTGCCTTTTCCATGCATTTATATATTTGAAATAGCAAATTTTGTTAAAAATAATTTACATTTTTTTAAGATGCACTATTGTGCATCTTAAATGTGCCATACAACTAGACCATCAAGAGATCCTCACAAATTAGTGTATAATAATAATCCAAATCTTAGCCATTATCTTCGACAGTGTGATGCAATGTGTGTCAAAATTTTTAATAATGTTCCAAAGGATTTAAAATGTTTACCTTACAATTTGTTTAAAATTAAATTTCGCAAATGGCTTAGTGAAAAAAACTTTTATTCGTTAGAAGAATATTTTAAGTATAATATTAATAAATTGGATCTCTAGATATAAGTATTATTTATTTCGTTTCAAAATTAATAAATTAATTTTGTATTAATGGATGAGAATTTATTCTCATTTCGTAAATTCTTTGCATGCCAAACTTGGTGAAATATGCTGAACACTGTATACGTATTATATAACAACTGTATGTAACCATATTTCTAGCAAATAAAGTTATTTCATTTCATTAAATGTTGGCTTAAACAGTACAAGAAGCTTAATTTATTTTCAGATATACTTTTAATGTGCTAAAGCTGCACAAGCTATATTTCTAAATCATCACAAGGAAATCATGACCCTGTGGACTCGAGACCCCTAGGGCATAACTTCCACGACATCCTGCTTCTATGATAAATCATTTCTGTCTTTCGGTCCTCCACTCAATATGTTAGTAGGTAGCAGATCGCAGGAGACGCGGTACAAATCACTGTTGTCAGATATACGGCCCACGCTGGGGCCTCCGACGTGCCAGTAATTATTCTGATGTATGACTCCCTAGTGTAGTGTTGGAATGACTCGAGTCTTAAGTCTTCGAGTCTTGGAAAATAATTAGATATTAGTATTTTTATGGCCATTTCACATGCAGTTACGTACCCCGCCTTTTATGATCCTGGTGCGAGCTTAAAAAACTGCACCTTTGAGACATAAAACTAGATACTGGTCTGGTCATATCTGTGCCTCTCCAGGGCCAGCGTCCTTTGCCTAGGCATCGCTGGCACCGCCCTAGTTACGGCCCTGTTCACATGCACTTATAATTTGTCAGTACTGTATAGCTTCAGTAATAGTATGGATATATCAATGGTTCAGAATGCCAATTCTAACGAGAAGACGCCGGTAAGAAACTAACTTTAATTCACTTTTTGAAAACTTTTCATCGAGCGCAACTGAACTTTATCAAGTTTTATTGTGAGAAACTACTCAACACGAGATGGATTGGACTTTAGGCCAGGCGTTATAAGGCAAGAAAGATTTTTGACTGGCTCGGTGGAACAGGGGTTAGTGACTCTGGCTAGCGGTTCCAAGAGTCGTGGGTTCGATTCCCACTCGGGACAAATATATGAAACATAGGTGTTTGTTCCGTGTCTGGATGTGAATATGTATTTAAGAATGTATTCATAAATAGATATGTATGTATATCGGTTTCTGACACCCATAGTACAAGATCTGCTTAGTTTGGGGTCAGATGACAGTGTGTGGAAATGTGCAAGATATTTACATATTTATTATTATTTATGTTTAAGTAGGTTCACCTAAAAATTATCTGTGAATATGTATGTCATTGAATGAATAACTTAGTTACGCTTATGCACTTGCACTTACAGAAATTCAGTAATAAGCTTTCCAAGATCCTAATTAAAGACTCGAAATACACGTCCTTAGCAAGCATAATTTATTTTCGAGTCCTGGAACACGAGTTTACTCTGTAAAACAGTATAAATAACTCTTTACATCACTACACACGCCAACGCACCAATGTTGGTCCAACTTTTGACGTATGGGAGCGTTTAATTTCAATATTAAACGCAGTTCACAGTTCGAGTAGATTTTGATTTGTGTTCAAACGGAGTTATTTGAATTATGACCAGTTGTGATATCGGTAGGTTTATTGCGCTACACAATTGTGAGAATAATCTGTTTTGTCGGTACATGAGTAGTTAATGTAATTGGATCACACGCGAAATTTTTTAAACGTTTTAAGTAATGATTGTCAGTATAGAGTTTTTTATTCTTCTTCTTAGTCGATTTCTTCATTTCTGAAGGTCGTGTCTTTCATGAAAGGCGTGTTACCGAAGCGCTAACGATCTGTTTCCACACCTCTCTGTCCTCAGCTTGGCGCAGGGCATCTGGTACATTAAGACCAATTGCAGCTTTCACCAGGTCAGACCAACGAGTAGGCGAACGGCCCCTTCGACGCTTGCCATCTATCTTTCAATGACCAGCTTGTCCAAGCTGTCTGGTTGTCTACGAGCGATATGACCAAAATACTTTTTTTTTATTAATTCAAACTTAAAGAAGGGGCCATTTTCGAGTCCAATTCGCGTCCGAAGGGTTCCGTAGTCTATAAAATACCAAAGGTAAGCGCGATGACAAAAGCGTCGATGGCCGAGTGGTTAAGGTTGTTGCTTGCTATGCGAGAGGTCGCCAGTTCAAACCCCGCCAGGTACCAAAGTGTTTTTCAAATTTGAAATTCATATGTACCATCATTCGACGCTTTAACGGAGAAGGAAAACATCGAGAGGAAACCAGCACACCTGAGAAATTTTTAACAATTTTTAACACTTGGTGTGTGAAGCCATGTCAGAGGCCTACGGGCGGCTTAAAAACTCTGACACCAGGTTGTTTATAAACCATACGATGAGAAGAAGAAGGCTAAGAATCATGAATTATTCTATTGCTTGTTCAAGAAGTCAACACTACCCAGTCATATTTAGCCACTAAAGGGACTTTAAGGGTGGCCTATCAGAGATACAGGGCGACCCTTTTTCCACCGACCTCTGATAGTCAGGCCGGAAGTGAATCGGGTCGATACTGATGAATGTGGCCCTTAGCCCTCAGCATTCTCGGATAAGCCGCAGATATTCCCTCGCGATAACAGCCCTGTCGAATCTTAATGAGACATAAAAGAGTTTTTGCCGCTATGTGTGTGAAACAAAAATAAAACCTACAGCTGACAAAAGAGTTTGTAGCTTTGAAACTACGTACTTGATATTAATAACATTTTAATGAAGCCATTGTTGGATAACCTGTTTTAAAAAAAAAATCGCATCCGTATCGGTTCACACATTTAGGAACACAGTGTCACAGACAGACGGATACATTCAAAGACATATATCACACTACACAGCAGTCAAAGTGTAACATCCCCCCTTTTGCGTTGGCGGTTAAAAAGGCTAAGGCTATGGTTTCATGTTTGACCTTGAGCAATACACGTGTGTTATTGGCAACTATAATAATAAGACCTGTAACTACTATATTATGCAAATATTATTTGATTACATTTGAACATACTTTCCGGGCGTAGTTATTGATCGAGTTTGGAAGAGTACAAGAGATTAATGATTTGCCCATTTTTTTTCTATCCATGTTCTATCAGAGTCTATTGAATACGTTCGTATTCATATAGTACATAGACCATACGAATAGACGTAGAATGTTTAGCCAACTGCACTTTAAAAGAGACTAATATTCAAATCGATGCAATAAATAACTACACGCGGATGGACTCGCATTTATTATATATTAACACTTACTAGTGACCCGCCCTCGCTTCTTTTCGGTATATTATACATTTAAACCTTCCTCTTGAATCCCTCTATCTATTTAAAAAAACCCATCAAAATCCGTTGCATAGTTTTAAGATTTATGCTTACACAGGGACATACAGACGCGGGAAGCGACTTTGCTCTATACTATAACTAGTGATCCGCCCTCGCTTCGCTTCGGGGAATTTTACATAAAAACCTTCCTCTTGAATCACTCTATCTATTGGAAAAAACCGCATCAAAATCTGTTGCGTAGTTTTAAAGATTTAAGCGCACATAGGGCTGAAAACCAGCGTTGCCCGGGAATACTCTCCCGAGGCAACATCAGCTGAGCTCCTTCCCTTTGTCTCATGCATGCATCCTGTATTTTTTTTTGGTATGTTATTTATGTTGAAACTTGTAATATGAGACAATAAATGTATTCTTATGTATTCTTACATAGGGACAGAAAAGGCAACTTTGTTTTATAATATGTAGTGATATCTACAACCATTGTCTAAAAAGCTCTTATGTAAAAACTTCCCAACATTACAAATATAACTACTTCTTAACATACGTACGTAGCTAATTGGAAGTTAACATTGTGCGGGTTTATTAAGACAGGGCAGGGGGAAGGTTCGAGGCCGCGGCGAGGCCGTAGGGGCGGTTAAAGTTTTGAATGTAAGCTTACGTATGCTTGTTATTATCTTCCGCTGGTTACCAATTGGAATTAATTTGTTCTTGAATAATATAATAGGTGAAATATTGTTTTAACACGTAGATACTCGTACTTTGGTTTGACTGGCTCGGTTGAACAGTGGCTAGTGACACAGGTTACTACGGTTCTAAGAGTCGTGGGTTCGATTCCCACTCGGGACAATTATTTGTGTGACGAACATCGGTGTTTGTTCCGTGTCTGGGTGTGTTATTAAAATATATTTAAGTATATTTGTGTATCCACTGTCGTTTCTGATTTCCGTAACACAAGTGCTTAAGCTACTTACCACGGGATCAGATCGATGTATGTGATGTTGTGAAATATTTATTATTATTATTTGCATTAAGATTTGAATGACAGAAATTGGAAACGGTTTTATCCTTTGTCTAACATCGAGTCGAAATCGAGATATTTAGGTTTTAAAATACATATGTCAAATTAAATAACTCTTTCGTAATTGCTTCTTGTTCTCGCGTTACGCATTTGCTATCGCTTAAGATTCAATAGGTACACTGCCCGATGTTTAGATATAGTAACACGAATCATGCTCGCGAAATCAAACGAATTGTTAACTGTTGGTCTCTCAACTAAACGAACATAGTACTTTCTGATACAATCCTTTGCATAATTCTATAAAAAAGGTTATTTTTCCACTTCTTCATTCGGGTCATTTCCTAATATTGTTGGCTTCGCTTTTTCTCTCCAGACTGTGCTGGTAAGGGATGTACCTACTGACCGAGGCTTTCGGCTTTTTTCGGCTCTTTATAAATAAATAAATAAAATAAAAATCATTTATTTTCAGACCATAGTATGTCCATAGATAGTTAGTAAGTAATAGTTAGTTACAATGTAACTTATAGACTTTGTTAGTAGGTTAGTGCAATACATTAAAATTTATTTATTCCTCATTTTATGCAAGATATAAGTACCTACGAGGACGAAATGAGATCATTTGTATGAATGAACTAGTGGTTCCGGCTAATTTCATATTTTTAAATTTCTGCACTTGTTTTTACCTTTCGTCTCTTGACACTGCCACCACAACGGAAAATTTGCAAAATCGGCTCAGTATTTCTTGAAATGGGCGCTAAGTAATTTATAATCAAACTTAACTCAATTCTTTTCCGTAATGCTCACATATAACATTAACATCATTTACAGATAATGATAGATTTTTAACTAATGTCCGTAATAAATATTCCGCAGTTTAATCTTATATCTGTAATACTATTTTTAGTACTTATTGCTTTAATATTATTTATAACCACTCAGCGAATCTCATAACAGGTCAAGTTAAAAAGCGAACACACCATGGTAATCTTCTTCTTATCGTGTGGTTGATGAACAACCTGGTGTCAGAGTTTTTAAGCCGCCCGTAGGCCTCTGACATGGCGTCACACACCGTTGAGAAATCTCTCAGGTGTGCTGGTTTCCTCACGATGTTTTCCTTCGCCGTTAAAGCGTCGAATGATGGTACATATGAATTTCAAATTTGAAAAACACAGTACCATGTTAACCATGGTAATATTTATTGCCCTCAAACAGACAAGGTAATATGTATTGTCCTCTCGCTATAAACACAAGATTTATGAACCATATAATTACGGAGCCGATCTTTCGGCCTCGTAGCATCCCTATATTGCCCTTCACCTGCCGAAAACTTCGCCTTTACCAAGCAAAATAAATCCAAAGCAGAAGTTCTGGCCGGGCCTGGCAGGTATTGGTTCTCGGTTCAAGCCTGTATCTGTTTTAACTAAGTAGGGTTCTGTTTATAATACATACGTGTTTCAATATGGCGTAAATCCTTATTATAAATGCGAAAGTAACTCTGTCTGTCTGTCTGTCCGTTACGCTTACACGCATAGAGTACTTAACCGATTTAAACGAAATTTGGTACAGATATAGTCCAGAGCCTAGGAAAGGATATAGTACTTTTTAACCGACTGCGCTATAAAGAAGTAATGTTTTACCCGTTAAACGTCTCTACGCGGACGATGTCGCGGGCGGAAAGCTAGTTTTTATATTCTTTCAACTGCCTCAGTGGAACAATGTTTAGTGACCCTGTCTGGCGGTTTCAAGAGTTGTGGATTCGGTTACAATTCCGAAATATTTGTGTGATGATTGGTGTTTGTTCCGTGTCTGGGCGTGCTATTAAATATATTTAAGTACATTTGTGTGTCCAAGGTTGTTTCTCATTTGTGAAACACAAGTGCTTAAGCTACTTACCACGGGATCAGATCGATGTATGTGATGTTGTGTAAATATACATTTATTCATTTATTCTTTCCCGCACTACATGCATTTTACGAGTTACAAAAAGCTTGCTGACAGCTTTGATTAATGTACTGTGGTTTTAAAAATTTGACCAGAAAATAACTATAAAAATTCATAAAACAAGTTTAAACAAGGTACGCCATAGCCTTTTAAAGTTAATATTAATAATTGGTGCATGATGTATTTGTGCTAGCATAGATTTAACAGAGTTATAGTGCTAGTTCATAATGCATCGGACCAAAATACACCTAGTGCGTACCCTTGTCTTCTCCATTGCTCTATATAGTGCAGAGACGTGGACCCTGAAAGCCACATACAGGCAAAGAATCGACGCGTTTGAGATGTGGTGCTGGCGTCGTATGCTACGAATACCATGGACGGCCCTCCGTACCAATATATCTATTCTGAAAGAATTAAAAATAGAAAAGGCTCAACGTCTGTCCACAATCTGCCTACAGCGAACATTGCGGTATTTTGGTCATGTCGCACGCAGAGATGCCAACAACCTAGAACGGCTGTCGTGACCGGAAAAATCGAGGGAAAAAGGCCTAGGGGTAGAAGTCCCAAACGCTGGTCTGACCAAATAAAGGAGGAACTAGAAATGCCTGTCAGCGACGCACTACACCAGGCCACAGAACGAGACCGATGGCGACAACTAGTTGACGGAATCAAACGGAGTCACGATCCTCAGCAGTGAGGGAACGATTGAAGAGAGATAGTGCTAGTTAGACTTCTCAATATTCTCTATGTGCACATGACTATGCATTTTCGGAATTTCACAATATGTAGTTTATTCTGTAATGTCAGAATATCAGCGCTGTCGCGTCCTTGCGATTGCTACGGCACATGCTGAGGCAGAACCGTTTGATATTTATACATATGTGCATGTTTGTCTATTTTTATTTATATATTTCTTGTAATCATAATGATGAATTAATGTATTCTTTCTTTAATGTACTTAAGCCTGTTCAATTCTATGTACGTGGATATAATCTAACTCTCCCTAACACCGACGGAATCCCCATCAATACAGCTGATGGAAAGTAAACTCCCTACACCATATGTACACACGGGTTTCTTATTCAGCCAAGGACCCCTGCGAGTCGAAAGGACCCAATCGAAAGGTCGAGGGTTCGCTGCTCGGTCCACACTGCCCCAGTTTAATTGAAACCGTTTGGCCCCAATTTATTTGGAAACTTTCGCGCGGTTAATATTTTACGGAATGGGGAAAGACGTCATAGGAAGTCACTTGGCGGAAATTGACGTCCAATCGGGTATTAGACTGAAATATTGATTAGAAAAATGTTTTATTTGTTTACCTTCTGTTCGTTGTGACTACGAGTCTTGTGTTTTGTTAGATTTTTCATTTTGGATATGACCGCCCTTAAACATTAGTCTTGTATATAAGGGAATAGTATAGGGAATAGGTGTTTGATTTTTCATGTGATTCCACGTTTACCAGGAAGAATTATGTTTTTTAGAACTATTTATGAAGTGGAAAATTTATGAAGGTATGTCATTTTTTTTTGTAATTGAGACTACAGAGACGTTAAAAGTTAAGTGGGCTAGTCCATTATAAAATCTCAAAAATAATTAAAATAAACAATACCATGTTTAAACATCAATATCAACTTTTGCTTTGGAACTATTTTCATAAACGCTTTATTTGTTCTGAATTTATTTGATTCAGCAATGTCGGAATTGCATAAAAAGCGTCAGTTGCGTTTACATTTATGGTATAAAATAGGGTAAGGACAGCGAAGAACTAAAAATTTAATATAAATCTTTATAAAAATACAAAAAACAAATACGGGTCTACACACAATGTTAGGAATGGCAAAAACATATCTACTTACTGCCTGACGTTTCGAATCCTCGTAATAACGCGTTTAGACTCATAAAGACTAATATTAATTGAACGCAAAAGTCTAAAATCTTACTAAAAAATGAGCCGTAAATTCTTCAACTATACCTAAAAGCCTCGTTAACTTTTTAAAAAGTACGAAAACGACCTTAAACTCTGTGAGCATATTATAGTAGTTAACAGAACAATGTGACCGTAACCTCCAAACAACGACACGGTTTCGACAGAGTATTTTACAGGTTTTCGGGTTCGATCGGCGTATGGTAGGTAATCGAATTTGTACCTTAGGTAATTGTGATAACATTGTGAATTCAACGTAGTGGGTTGTACCTTACCGATCGGTCGATCCACCCAAGGACGCACTTTGCCGGATAGTTAACTGCCATCGTGCGTTTGTTCGCGACAGGTATATATATATATATATATGTTTATAAGTATACAAAGATTGTGTATATAAGGACATTTGCATATATAAATAAGGCGTTCAACCGATTATAGCAATGTGCGCCGATCATAATTGAGAACAGCCAAGTGCTAAAGTATGCGCGCAACCACACTCTTTATTCCCTTTCTCTCATATTTAGACGGCAATCCGACATGACCTATGAGAGATCAGGCGTAGGACCACCGGCTTGACGTGTTTTCCGAGCACGGGCGTACAACCGCCAACTTTCTAACTCCGGGTTCCGAGTTATTTCTTTAACAGAAAACCTCACACAAAATAAATTTTCCCCACTCCAGACTCGAACCGGGTACCTCTCGGTCCTTACGCTTGCTACCAATAGACCAACGAGGCAGTTTCATCTGCAGATTTAAAAGAAAAAGCTGGCTTTTTATAAAAATAATATCCTGATATAGATATGCCCACGTGTATGATAATATATTTAGATTTGTTTAGCTATTGCGTACTATTCAGAAAATAATATCAATTTTAATATAATAATATTTTCCTAAAACGTAACTCATTTATAAAGAAAAACATATATAAGACAACTTTTATTTACCTACACTGTCAAGAGTTTCCACCACACGTTACTTTATTTTAATATCGTCAACAGGAAATCTTAGTTTATGACTATAGATAGTAGTTCGGAATATCTACATTGGTTTTTCACAAGTTCCATATTTATTTAGGGTTCTAAAACAAAATATCACTTTGTTATCCGTCTATTTAAGTAGTTTTCTTTCGGGAACGCCTGAAGGTTTATTTTTTTAGTTATTATTATGAAAAAAAAAATTTTTCTTTGATAATGATTTGTCACAATTTTTTCTTATGTTTAAGGAAATACATGACAATGTCTTTACTAAAATTTGGGTCTGTAGTCTGACAACTATTTTGCCGTTTTTCAAACTCTTATATTAAACATTGCTTATAAGCATGATTTTTTTTGTTTATGCCTATTTTCTTATGGGTAAATACGCCATCAATATTTACAAGCTAGTCTTGGAATACTAATAATACATACATACATAAAATCACGCCATTTTCCCAGAGGGGTAGGCAGAGATCACTTCCTGCCATGTGCTACGGTCCTGGCACACCACTTTCGCTTCATCCACAGTCATCAACCTCTTCATGCACGCACGCTCGTCGATTACGGGTACTTTTGATTTGACCTTTCTTTAAGATAATAGGTAATTTGTAATTTATATTTAACTTAATCACTAAATGTAAGAATGTATCCATTTACACTTTTCTTATTGTCTCTATTAAGGGTAGGACACTTTGCTCTGGTGTTTATAAAATTAACGTGCTGATGAATGCGAAGTTCATAAGCTTCGGCGTATTTCTTAATAATGTCTTAAATCTAAATTCATAATAAAGAAAATGTTTTTAAAATGAAACATTTTATAATTTTAATATGAAATGATCTACTATGTCTGGAACTCTCAGAACGCAAGTCCTACTCGTACTTGACTGACTTTTGATATTAACCTGAGGTCACAAAGAACGATCTTATGCTATTTATACTCTGAATATTACGTGCTGATTAACATGGGTGTACACAAACAAAGAATACTGTGGACATAAGAGCGTCTTTCACAAATAAGCACAATATCCTTTCATAATGATAACGTTACTTTTTGAAGGCAAGGCTCCGACTATACTGCAGTTGCATGTGCAATTATTTCGACGCTTTAACGGTGAAGGAAAACATCATGAGGAACCTGCACCCCTACGAACAAATTCTTAGGTGGTGTAGTCGACCAACCCGCACTTGGCCGGCGTGGTTGATTAAAGCCTTATCGCCCTAGTTTAGGGTAGGCCCGTGCCCCAGCAGTGGGGAAGTGTATGGGCTGATGATGATGATGATGATGTGCAATTATATGTAAAAATATTATATGTATGTAGCACTTAAAACGACAAATAAAATAAAAATATTTTAAGCCGTTCAACGCGATATACGTATCGAAGCTTATGTTAATAGTTAGGGTATTTAGTATAGATTTTTTTGCGATGTAAATATTTCATAGAATTTTGACAAGTTCAAAGGAATTTATTTAAATACAAAGTGTATCTTTTCTTCTGAAGAAGAATATTTATTGAAACTAGCCTCTTAATCATTACTTTATTTCGAATTCCACAATTAGTATTGGTAACACTATTTATTTATTCCGGCAATGAAAAAAAAATGTTTTATTTTTATTTCGTCGTTACATGATTTTGCTCGAGAGAAATTACCATGTGCAACTATCCTTATAATATCCTGCCATTATAAGATGAAAACTATTACGTATTCATTACTCGTTGGAACAAATTCTGGTGAACGTTATACGATAGTAAGTAAATATTAAAATATGACAACAAAATCAAACTATAGTGAAATACACAATGAAGATGTTGAGCCTGCTTTAGGAAAAAACTTGTCTTCTGCGGTTCAAAAATGTATCAAAGATATTGTAACGAAAGAAGATCTCAAATGTTATTCTGTAAGTGTTAATGATATTTCGACTAATGGTGGTAATTATCTTGGTGATTTAAAAACCGTGGATATTAAAGGCCATGGCGCAGATGGAGCAAAAGAAATTAACTTGTTCTGCAAAAATATGGTAGAAGCAACTGAAGAAGTCAGCCTCATTTCTATTTCCGATGTATATCTAAGAGAAAGGTTTATGTATAGCAATATATTACCACTATATAATAAATTGCAAGAAGAATACAAGGTACCTCAAGAAGAAAGATTCAACATAGTCACACATTACAACGTTCCCTGTTCAGACGTCATCATTATGGAGAATTTGTCGAAAAAAGGTTTCGAAACTCTACACAGGCACGAGGTGATTTCGTTGAAATTTGGGGAATTATCTATAGCACAGTTGGCGAAACTTCACGCACTCTCGTTTGTACTGAAGCGGACTCAGCCCGAGTATTTTGAGAAAAATGTTAAATCCCTGAAGACTCATATTGCTGTTAAATCTCATTGGCAAGAGTTTGTTAAAAAGATGTGTGATTATTCCATCGAAGCCTTAGAAGGCGACGACAAAGTTAAGCTGACACATCACGTGCCCACACTGTTGAGAAGATTTCAGGAATATGCGATAGATAATACTGAAGATGCTGTATGTTTGTGTCATGGGGACTTCAGAGCAAATAATATACTACTTAATAGAACGGTAAGTGATTATAATGAATGATAAGTACAATTATGACTATAAAAAGAAAAAAAAACATAGTGATTATTTGGTAAGGTTTTGTATTCAAATAAATCAATTGAGCTAATTACGTAGCATTAAAGATATAAAAAAAATCAGCAGATAAAGGATTTAACATGTTCCATTAAGAAAAATACATGAGGTTATTGTTATTTTTTCAGGAAGGTGAAATATCGGCCGTAGTTGCTATCGACTATCAATTTTCATCATACTTAAACCCTGTACTGGACGTGATATACTTCATTTATTCGGCAACTGATCAGAAATTTAGAGATGAATACATGCAGCGTCTCAAAAGCCATTATTACGACAATTTCGATAAGTTTTTGAGTTATTTTGGCATACAATCAGAGAATGTGTATCCGAGAAAAAGGTTTGAAGCAGATTTCAAGGCAAAATTAGATTTTGGTCTCATTTCCTTCATCCTGCTTGTTCCTTTCTTATTTACTACCGATGATGATGTTGCTGATGTGAAAGAATTGATGGACAGCCAGAAACATGATTTAAGCTTAAATAACGGGTATAAGAAGCGAGTGAGAGAAGTGGTCAGTTACTTTATAAGAGAAGGTTTTGTTAATTAAATATTACAGCATAGTATTAGGCCCTCCACCTACCTACTTTACTTCATGTGACGTAAAAGAACAGGAACATATGAAAAACATCAGTATCTGGATAAGCCATGCTGAGATGTTTTCATTTAGATTTTTAAGCAACTTATTTGTTACATTTATAAAGCAATAACCGTTTCTTTATTATTATTTTTTTTAGTACTAGTAGTATTCGCATTTCGTGTGTAATGCCATTTTTTTTTTCTAATCTGGAAACTGTTTTGGCTAATGTCATCAAAATCATGTCATTTGTAATTATATTTTATTTATTTGTTTATTTACTAGCGACCCGCCCTCGCTTCGCTTCTGTATACCTCTATCTCTATTATAAAATATTAAAATATAATATTTATTATCAGGTACTTATTTACCTACGAAACGAATTTAAAGAAAATTAATAATTCCTTCAAGTTAAAATCAAAGTGGCAACCACGCGACTTTTTTCTAATACTTGCATTTTTAAATTCGTGATATCTTCCGAAAGAAATGTCCGAATTGAATAATTCAAAAAGTTATTGAAAGGTACTGAAGCCGTCTTGAATATAAAGAAATTTATTTTGATAAGGATTAATACCAAGGTACAAATAAAGAGCCTTTTCAAGCGGCGACATATAAATTAAATTTTTAGAATAAAAAACCGCTTACTGTGACATAACTATAATATTTAGACATATGCTGTCGCGACACTTTTTGTAGACAATGGAGAGTTATGCAAAGTCGTAGTAAATGATTTTATTCTATCATCAATAGTTTTCGCAGCGCACGCGACGTAAGTAATTTTTCAGGTAATTTTTTTTACACCTTGGGTTACATTATTGGAGTTTTAGTAAGGATCCCTAATTTAAAAAAAAATATAATATAGCCTATGTTACTTCTGAATAATGCAGCTTTCTAATGGTGAAAAAATTATTGCAATCGGTCCAGTAGTTTTTGAGTTTATTCATTACAAACATACAAAAATACAAATCTTTCCTCTTTATAATATTAGTGTAGATTTACTGATATTGAACTGTATGTTTCCTTATATAAATAAAATAAAAATAATAATCGAATAAAATTGTATTGAAATGTGGAAATTGGCAGTTAGCTTTATGAATGTGTAGGTATTCTCCCAGTTTGTAAGGGTCCTACCCAAAATCACATTGTAGTCTGTAGATCACACAATTTTTGATTCTCTATTGCTGATTACTATTGCTCCTATGAATCGTAATTTTTTCTACATGGTGTTTTTTGTCGATTAAATGTCTGAGTTTGTTTATTATGGACAAAATTTAAACAAGGTATTATAACTAATTGTATAAAGCAAAGACTTTTCCCGCATTTGTCTGTATGTATGTTTGCTTAAATCTTAAATACTATGCAACGGATATTGATGGGGTTTTTAGGAATTCCAGAGGAAGGGTTTTGTGTATAATGTACACGGGTCTAGTTTATTAGTATTTTTTGTATGAAATTGACTGACCTAGCTTAATACACCCATAAATACTAAAACTCGATAAAATTAAGTAAAGTATATTAATACGAGCGTTCAGAGAGTCGAGTGGTTAAGGCCTTCCTTGCCAGAGGAAGGCAGTTCAAACCCCGCCACGTCACCATCATCATCATCATCATCATCAGCCCATTCCTGTCCACTGCTGGACATAGGCCTCCCCTAATGCACGCCACTTCTCTCTCTCCTCGGCCACTCGCATCCAGCTCCTACCAGCCGTCCTACACTATGTTTACCGAGACGCGGTATCCACTCCAGTGGGGCTACCATGAGTTTAAAACTTACGCACTCGATATCGCCTACGTAAATATGTCTATGAAAAACTTGTACAGCGCCGCTGGTGGTTACGCGAAGAACTAAAATCGGCCGTATGAAAAATCAACTCGATAGGTTATTAACGTACGTAAGTTTTCGATAGCCAACTCATGGTAGGCCCTCAGAACTCGTCTACCCCATTGGTCGTCGGCCCCGCCACGTACTAGTATGCTAAGTTGCGCATGATTAGTTTTTAAAAGTTAACTCAGTAGTTTTTGAATATTGCGACATTTAATAATATTGATGGTAAAAATAAAATTTGTGCTAGTTGAAACGTGTTATCGTAGGAAAAAATGCATTATTACGTTTTTGATAACATTTTTATACTATTATCTACTGGAAAGTTATCTTAATCTAAAAACAAACTCGTAAATTCGATAAGAAGACAATGTTAAAGATAAAGTAGTTTCAACTCGTAAAAAATAACATTACATTGTATTCATCATCATCTGGGCTGGCATGGGCTGATGATGATGATCATCATCAGCCCATATACATCCCCACTACTGGGGCACGGGCCTACCCTAAATTAGGGCGATTAGTCGACCACGCTGGCCAAGTCCGGGTTGGTCGACTAGACTTAAGAATTTATTCGTAGGTGAGCAAGTATCCTCACGATGTTTTTCTTCACCGTTAAAGCGTCGTAGTGTCGTACAACGCATTATGTCGCGGTA
This sequence comes from Maruca vitrata, assembly GCA_039566165.1. Classification (NCBI taxonomy): domain Eukaryota; kingdom Metazoa; phylum Arthropoda; class Insecta; order Lepidoptera; family Crambidae; genus Maruca; species Maruca vitrata. Next base: position 2,596,276 of record CM076922.1, on the reverse strand, counting down.
ATTCAAATGCACACTCAAAAAGTTGTTTACCTTTATATTAGATTTTGATATTTAAAACTCTCTAATTAAGCAGAAAATAAAGTAAGCCGAAAATAGCACCTATTGGTCAAACTTCACAAGTAGGTAAACTAGAAATGTGATATTTTTTTGAACTAAACTACTTTAAAAACACAACGTCTCAGAAACGGATCTGAATTCGGAAACTGTATTCGATATTTTTATTTACCTACAAGATGGATAGTGAAGAAGCTTAGGTTTCCGAGAATCAGAATGAAGTTGTGAATAAGGTTCAAATAAATAAATACATATATCACAATAAACAACATCACATACATTGATCTGATCCCGTGGTAAGTAAGTAGCTTAAGCTTGTAGTACCACAGTTAATTCTGATACCAGATCAGAATCAACAGTGGATATAAATATATAAATTGCACTTAGATATACTTATACACACCCAGAAACGGAACCGGGTAAGAATCGAACCCACGTGTTTTAGATCCGTAGTAAGCGAGCCTGGGTCACTAACGACTGGTCCAAAGCGCCAGTCAATGAGTTCCTTTTGTTTTTTTTAATCTGTTGTTGTCTTTACTCCACCATCCATCTTCCTCCTACCCAAATAACTTCCCCAACTCCACTACAACTTGTAAATTCGTTTAATTGTTTACGGTTGAGTAATTGGATTATTGTGAAGTTTCCACTTAAGCGAATTACATAGATTCTAGACCAAGCTCTAAGTTACTAGGGAAACTTTAGACACTGATCACTCTAGTAACAACTTATTACAAGTAAGCCAATCAGATACTAAGTAATATTGTGTCGCGTTTTAGTGCGGATAAAGAGAGAGAGATTGGTTTGTTTAAGGAGTTGACTGGCTCGATGAAACAGTGGTAAGTGACTCAGGTTCAAAAGCCACGGTTCCAAGAGTAATGGTTTTAATTAGGACACAAAACAGATAACAGTCGAAAAAGTTATACAATGCACACTTATGAGATAACTTAAGAGCTAAACGATTACCTAAAACATGTGTCCCTGACATGACAAGATAAATAAAAAAAAGTCGGTATAACGAGACGAAAAAGGTGCCAAAAGGGCTGTAGGGAGGTAGGAAGAAAATAATATTAGTTTTCAATTCTTATTATTTTATTTTTTTTATTTATGGTAGTTTAGGACTAGATTATACAAAAAGAAATCATTTTCTTATGTTTTTACTAGTGACCCACACTCGCTTCGATTCGGGTATATTATATATAGAAACCTTTCTCTCGTCTCTCTATCTATTAAAAAAATCCTATCAGACTCCGTTGCTTAGTTTTAAAGATTTAAGCATACAGACAGACGCGGGAAGTGACTTTGTTTTATACTACGTAGTGATTAAATATCTTGCACAACTATGCGTGATATGATGGAAGAGATAAGGCATAGGATCATCGACTTAATTTTCCTAAACAAGGCTTAGGCGTGTATCCGTCAACTTCCTGCCTCAGGGACAAATAGTTCCTTAAAAAAAACTTGTATAAATGCGGCCTTACCCTGGATTCAAACTAGGATCCTCTCGGTCTTTAAGCAGCTTGCCACCATTAGACCACTTTGGGAGACCACAATATAGCGTATCTATCGATAAAATGGCCGACATCCAAAAAAGTTGAATAAGCACTTATAAACTGATAATGGGCCTTTTAAACTCGCATCAATCATCCTGATCTGCTGTTTGAGGGGTGAGTGTAAAAAGCCTAATTTAACTTTCGAAGAAATTTTAATTACGCCTAATAAAAGATATAATAATTTACTTTGGTACCTTACCCAATTTTTCATACATCCATATGCCGCTTTTCACTGATAGTAAATAGTATATTAGAAGGGAGAAGACAAAGTCGCCCAGGTAATTTAAAGGAGAACCACCATTTTGGGCCCAACGTTACAGGATTAAATTATATATCAAAAAATCGGTCGATTTTTGTAAGTTAACTTATAGAAATCTTAGCCAAAACAGCAATGGCCAACAGGGAAAAAAGCAGATTTTTTTTATTTTCCTTATGTTACTGGTTTTGTAAACGTACATTTATATTATTTATTAATAACGTAGCTATCTTCGCAAACGTGATACAGAAATCTATCCATAGAGTATAGTAAACAGAATCTACTTATGACATTGATCGATTTGATTGATGTCGATTAATAATTAAAATGTTTTATTATTTATCATATTTATTTAGATCGTATCCGAAATACTATTCGGAGACGTACCGGAGTCACGGACATTACATCGATTGTGACGAAGTTGAAGTGGAGACGGGCCGGACATATGTGCAGAAGAGAGGATGGCAGATGGGCACGCAGAATTGCCGAATGGAGACCTAGACTCGGACGGAGAAACGTTGGGAAACCACCTATGCGCTGGGCCGACGATATCACAAAAATATTGGGCAAGACCTGGATGCGAGCAGCAAAAGACCGGGTCAAATGGAAAGCACATGAAGAGGCCTATACTCAACAATGGGTGATACAGGGCTGAAGAAGAAGACGCACAGTTTTTAGATGCAATTTTTTTTTAGATGTAATATGATGATAAGGATGAATAAAATAATTTAATTTTATTTTGTAATGACCTGCTTTTGTTACATTTATTTTTTTATACTGAACTGCTCTGTCCAGCCATAAGCAAATCGACAGTGACTATTAACAATGTCGGATCTGCAAAATCTCACTTTTTCGTTTATTTCAGAAAACATGCCCTTATAACTAGATCTACCATCGGGTGAAATAAAAAAAATGTTTCCATGCATAGTTTTTGAAATAATCACATTAAGAAAGTCGGATCTTACCTAGAGAGGCCGTTAAAAACGTCGGAAAATAACTTCCGACGTTGTTAGCGGGACGCGGGGCCGGGTGTGCGTGCGCGATCTCCCAGATCCGTCATTGTTAGCGGGATGAGTGGATGTCGCGTGGCAACTTTGTTTTTAAGAGAGTTTATTTCTTATCCCATAATTTATAACACTATTCACGATGAAACCTACAAGATCAGCACATTTAATGAGACTAGCCACGAGAAAAGATGATGAGACCCTATCTACCTCGAGTATGCCTGCCAATAATAACTCTCAAACCAAAGCAAAACCTACAGTGAAAACAGCTATATGTTATTATTTATTACTTTTATCATAATATTACTCTTAAAATTTTGACAGTTTTTTTTTTTTTTTTTTTTTTTTTTTATTTTTTTTTAGTTTGTTTATTATTTAACTTTGAGGCAAAATTTATAAATTATGAGTATTTCCTAGTACGGCATTTAACAATGTCAGTTGTACCACATCGGACGTTGTTAATTGGTTTTTCAAATGACTTAAATGTCGGTAGTACCACATCCGACATTGTTAATTTACGTTGAAAAAAGTGAAATGTCGGTAGTACCACATCTGACTTTATTAATTGCTTTCTAAAAAGGTTTTATGACGGTAGTACCACATCCGTCATTGTTAACTTTTTTTATTTAGAAATCAAATGACGGTAGTGCCACATCCCATTTTATTTAACGCGTTTGAGATTTATAAATAAGTCGGTAGTACCATGACAGCAGAGAGGGGGCTCTCCAGGTGGTGTGTCGGACTCCCCGACGGCTGGCGAGAAGGCGGTAAATGCCAGCCGCGGCTCCTGGGCGGAGTGTAATGCCCAGGGGGTTTATCGACTAAAATACCGGGGTGTACCTCATCGCCTATTGGCAGTGTCATAGTACCTGGCAGAGCTTTCACTCACAACACCGCCGGCGGACAAGCCTCTATGTCTCCCTCAAGCGTCCCCAGAGGGGGGCAACGGGGCGACCCCGTGCACAGGGTCGCTCCCGTCCCTCAACGATGGCCGTTGGTGTAATGCCGATGGCAGTGTCCCCACACCCGCCGCCGGCCGGCCGTCGTAGGACTGCGGCATGTGACGCGCATAATCACGCCTTCTGCGCCCAGTCGCTTAAGTAGTCGGGTCGTCTTCACGCTCTCTCTCTACCGCTTCCTTTTAAGTCATCACTGACTCGGAGAAGGAGGCAGTCGCCACCCACACATCTACGTCCTCTACCATTCCTCGCAGAAATTGGGCGAGAGGTCAGCGGCCCGGCCACAGATATTAGGGCCGACCTCTCTTCGGATCACGACGGACACTGGAAAAGAGTGTGGTCCGCCGTGTCCTCCTGTGAGCCGCACTCGTCACAAACGGGCGCGTCGTCCCGCTGAATGCGGTGCAGATAGTGGCCGAAACAAACATGCCCGGTCAGCACCTGCACCAGACGGAACGACAAGAAACCGCCCGTCCGTTCGAGCCAGCTGTTGAGCACTGGTCCGAGCGCATCCAACAGATGACGCCCTGCCACCTACTTGGCTAAGCTATCTGCCCACATCAAAAACTCGCGAGCTCCGTTCGCAAACTCCTCGCGCTCTCTCCTCACTGGACTAAGACCCAGATCTCGTTGCTACTTAAGCCACTCATACTTCGCGGCCAGCAGCTATGCCTCTAGCTTCCAAGGTAGGCTTTTCGGCGGCCTGCCAAGGTGCAGACCGCTGAAAAGCCCACAGTGCGGTAGGCACGCGTCACGCGACACGCTATCGCCAGCTGAGGTCTACGGAGTAGGACGGAGTTCTCGCTGACATGGAGGGAATCCGCACAGATGAGAGCTCCGTAAAGGGCCATGCTTCTGAGTATGCCGGCGTAGAGTTGCCGGTATCTGGCCCTAGGCCCTCTTATATTCGGAAAGAACCACCTCAACGTGTCCGCTGCCTTGAGGCACGGCGACAGCCCTCTGAAGTGTGGGACAAACTACCTCCGCGCATCCAAGACTTCTACTTGGATGCGCGGAGTACTTCATTTGGCACTGGATTGCCACCCGAACTCCCCCAATCAAGATGTACGAGTTGGGGAGAGGTCCTTTCCGAGTTCTATGGAAATAGACGGCCTCGGTCTTCTTCAGCGCCAAACGCAGGACCAAAGTACTGATACGCTGCGCCAACAGCGCGCTCGCCTCCGTCGCTTTTCGCGCTGCCTCCTCAAGGTTCTTCAATCGGGACAGGGCGTCTAAGGTAGATCGCCCTGTCCTGAATCCGAACTGGTTCTCTGAGCGGTCCAGCCCCACGCTCCGCCGATGGTCGTTTAATCGCACTTCGCAATCGACCGATACGCGGAAGGTGACTCTGAGGGGCGGCCCCCGGCGGGCAGACCCCGGAAAGACTGCTCCAGTTCTGAGTAGGCCAGAGCGATGTCTCGGGCCGGGACACCGCCCGGACCAGGGGCCGTCTTCTTCGCCCAGAGAAGGAGGACAGCCGACTCGAACTCCTCTGGAGTAAGCGGCGTTATGGTCTCTAATTCTAAGATAGGTCTCAGATGTGAGGGCATCCGTGGCGGCACATAGCCTGGGTCTATAGGTGGAAAGAGACCCCGAACTGATTTTGGTTAGTTTAATGTGATTTTAATTAATATTTCGTCCACTACTTGTCACATACGACCTAATATTTTTTTATATAATCATTAAACAATGTCGTAAGTACCAGTTCCGGCAAACAATAATTAATTTTATACAAGTAAAAATGTCGGTTCTGGTACTTCTAACAATTTAACATTCGTTTAGAGCCGTTAAAAAAGTCGCAACTGACTTTTCTCATATTTACACATTTAATAACGGCGTCCCATAATATTGGCCTGAACAAACATTATTTGTATAGCATAACCCTAAAATTTTGTAATCCTGCCTCAAATAAGTAAAAAGATACATCCAAATTAAACTTTGATTAGCTCTCCTGTAAAGTTGCTGTTTTGCACATCCGACATTGTTAATAGTCACTGTCGAAATATGCATTTAGAGTTACTTAGTTAATTATTATTCACTTTAATGAAATATCTAATAAATTGGTTTTATAGTTGACTGGCTCGATGGAGCAGTTGCTAGTGAATTCTGGCTTCTAAACCAAGGGTCATGGGTTCGAATCCCACCCAGGATAAATGAGGAGGAGACTGACACCCAGGAGAATGTCTAAGACATAAGACTTTGACTTCATAAGTCGAATGATTGCAATATCCATAGATTTATTCTCATACCTACTATGTAGCGTGCTTGCATGAGTGCGCGGTGCAGTGGGGCGCAGGGTTGACCGGGCATTGCGCCGTCAACGACGCTTGGGAATATATGACTTGTTAATATTCTGTTATTAATATTCAGAATTACCCAACAACTTAACAAATCACAAAATCATATTTCACGGACACATGCAAGGTTCCCTGACTTATGTATAAGTGTGAAAAATAAAACATTTTTATTTTTATTATTTTATTATTAATATAGATGACATATAGCCTACGTCTTGATACCATTTTACCACTTTATCTGTACTGTTGGATAGCTTGTATACAATCTGTAATGCAAAACTTAAAAAAGAAACACCCTACAAGCTTTCTTTCATAATAGAAAAACAGATAACCTCAAAAATATTCACTGTATTTTTAGTGATTTGGCCATTGCGGATCAACATGAAAATTCGTCTCATGGAAACCTTTTATATGCTTTGTCTGATGGCCAACTTTCAGCTTTGTAACGTTGGGCCCAAGTTTGTATGGAATCGGGTGTTCTCCTTTTGATGATAATTTTTTTATTATTAGATAGATAGATAATATGTTTATTTATACCAAGAGACACACATACAAAAAATAACGGAAATTTAACAATAATAGTCTCCTTCTTCTTATCGTATGGTTGATTAACAACCTGGTGTCAGAGTTTTTAAACCCGTAGGCCTCTGACATGGCTTCACACACCGTTGAAAAATTTCTCAGGTGTGCTGGTTTCCTCACGATGTTTTCCTTCACCGTTAAAGCGTCGAATGATGGTACATATGAATTTCAAATTTGAAAAACACATTGTTACCTGGCGGGGTTTGATCTGGCGATCTCTCGCATGGCAATCAACGACCTTAACCACTCGGCCATCGACGCTTTATAACAATACATGTGTAAGTGAAATAAAAAATTACAGAAAGTATAAAGAAATTTAAGCACAAATGCCCAGACGACATTCATGTGTGTCGCTGTGTTACAAAATAATCTTCGTTTATCATTTAAATTGTAATTATAAAATAATGCAAAGTTAATTAAACGTTTGAGTTAATAGCAAAAGTTAGTAAAACGTTATAGTTTATTATTTTCATAAAATACATTTTATCGCAGTCTACCAAATCGTAGTAAATCATTTTTCAAAGTTTAAAACAATTACTGCATTTCCAACTTCAATAATTAACTAGCGACCTTTATTGCATGTATACGTATACATATATATACGTTTCTCTTGATAACATAGGGACAGATAGCTGTAACGATATCAAATCATATGTAGTGATAAAGCATACAGCTTGCTAATTATATGTATGTATAAGTAACATAATACATGCAATGATCGTCTTGCATAATTTTTTGATAGCCGGTCAATGACCTAGGAAGGAAGTAAGACTAAGTGCAAAATAAATTAGCCAGTTACCAAAAACCAACTATTTCATATGGCATATATTCTAATAACATGTTTTAACTATCTTGCTCTTCGATACAAGACTGACAGAGACCCAATTAAAAATGTACGTAGCTTGCTAATGTCATGAGTCAAGGCGTGAAAAGGACAGCATTTCGCATCGACGAGAGAGCGAGACAGCCTGCGTTCACAGCTGCACTATTTAGTTTTAAAACGTTTTTGGCGTAGTTACCTCGTGCCGGCTTTTCTGCGTTGCCTGTTTACTGATCGAGATTATTGACACACTTTTCAACTAAAAACTTCTTGGTAAGGAGGATAATTACTATTTAATTTCGCTATACTGGCTAATTCATTCATTACTAAAGTATGTCACTGTTTATGTGATTTTGCATTGATTCACAACGAACAATATGACAAATTTATAGTGCATTAGTTACGTTATGTTATGTATCAGTAGTTGGTTATTGTTATAACTCACATCATTTCTTCTAATATGTTTATGCCAGTAATTCTTTCATGCGCAAAAGTGTAATTAAAATGATGTTAAATACAGTTGTCAATGTGACAGTTGGTTGACATTTGTCAGGAAATGTTAGCACTAGCTCACACACATGAAGAATAAGATTGAACTATCCATTTTTATTTTGTTTTAATGAATTATTAAATGTTGATGTAGTGTTGTAGAAATTGAAATAAAGAAAAAAACCATTTAAATTTCAAATTATTTCAATACTCATGAAAAATATTAAAACATTTCGTTACAAAATTACTTATTGACGTATCTGTTGCTTGCTAGTCTCTTCCTGAACGTAACACAGAATAATTTTAAAATATTATGAAATATTTCAGTTGAGTCACTACCAAACGAGTTTATCAATGTAGACAAAATCACGAACGAATAGGAACAGGCCGATATCTTTATCTACCTACATTTAGTAGATTCTGATTACGACAAGTGTTTTAGGAATAACAGGTGTTAGATGGTATTACTCGTATTTCATTCGATTGCACATCATCATTAATAATTAAGTGAGTTGAAAGTGGTATCAAAGGGATTGTGAAATGTTTGCATTATGAAAAAAAGTGTTGATTCCTAGCTTAAATCATTTTATGATGAAATAATTTAACGTTAAATGCTCAAATTTGAAATACTGGTTTTTCTCCTTATTGGCATTATTATATTGGACGATTAATATTATTGTCCAATATGAAGGAACCAATACAGATTTGTGTTACAACAGTCGACGGTTAAATTTATCAAAAATCTGGTGAAATTAACACTTCCATCTATTTAGATCCACATCGTATTAATATCTGGCCTAAGTGTTGTATAATGAACAATTTTATAAGTGATTGAACAAGTTAAAACATAAAAATTTATCTAATCTTACACAGAAACTCAAGATGATTGCCGATGATGATAGTATGCCGCAGAACCTGCAAATATCTCTTAACAAAATAATCAACAAGGAAAATTTCACCTCTTACACCATTAAGTCAAGAGTAATCCCCCCAGACGGAGGAAGTTTCATGGGAATACTTAGGGAAATCACCATCAAAGGTCAGACCGAAACCGGTGAAAAAGAAATGGAACTTTTCGTGAAATCAATGATACCTGGTGCGGTGCTAACAATTTACTCCGTTCCCGGAGTTTTCGAAAATGAAACAAAAATGTATTTGGATATTTTCAAAATGTTTAACGAGGTACAAGAAGAAGCGAAGGTTCCAATTGGTGAGAGATTCCACACGAATAAAGGTTATGCAGGCGTTGACACCGAAAATATTATAATGGATAATTTGGCTAAAAAGGGTTTTTCTATGTGCGAGAGGTTAGAAGTTATGCCACTAAAGTTTGCTGAGTTAGCAATCGAACAGCTAGCGAGATTTCATAGTATGGCTTTTGTGATTCAAAAAAAGAGACCTGAGTATTTCGAAGCCTCGGTGAAAACTTTGAAACAGCCGTTTTACTACCATTTACCAGATTGGCAAATTTTTGTGGGTAATATGAGTCGTTCGGGGATCTCTCTCTTGGATCCTGATGTGCAGAAGAAGGTGGAAGATTATTTGCCCACGACGTATGAAAAGTATAGCAAATTTGCCGAAGATTCGCCGGTAAAAACGTTCGTGCATGGAGATTTTAGAGCGAATAATATTATGCTTAAATCACAGGTAAACAATTGCTTTTTTTTAATAAAATAGCGGAAACAAAATTTTGTTATTTTTGCTATTGGGTTATTCTGATCATCGCAATTACCTTATTGATTGATAATTTTGATGTTTGAAAGTTATATAAAATACATTTTTTTTTGCTCATATACTCTTCTAGACTAAAAGTCGACCATACTTTTCAGGACGACGATATCACCCAAGTGAACTTCATAGACTTCCAGCAGACGTTTTACGGCTGTCCAATGATCGACTTCGCTTACTTCATCGTCAGTGGAACGGATCAAGCATTCAGAAGAAAAAACTTAGAAAAACTGAAACACTTGTACCACGACTCAATGAGAAAGTTTTTGAAGCATTTTGATATGGACGTAGAAGACTGGTTCCCTAAAAAGGAATTTGAAAGTATGTTCAAGGAGAGGTTGGAGTACGGTCTGATTGTATCTTTGTGGTTGATTCCTGTCATCCTGGCCGACAAAGGAGAAGTGCCAGTTGTCGCTGAAGTAGACCTAGGTGGGATGAAAGTCAAGTCCAATAAAACAGTTACGAATAGATTGAGGGGTATAGTGGATGATTTTATAGAGTGGGGCTATTTGTAAAACCCAACAGAAATAGTACAGGCGACATTAAAATCTCTTCTCTTTTTTAAGTCGTTTAATGAATGTCTGAAAAATACAAAGCAATTAATAAAGTTAAGTCTTTGTCGTATGGTAATAATTTTATGTTTATCCGACTTTTTCCATTTGAAATTTCTTGTGAAGAATTAATACTGAACTGTTGAATAATGTGATTGATTAGATAAACTTCAATTTAAGATTTAGCTATAGAAAAAACTTGTTATGCCACAGAGAAATTCAGTTTATTTAATTCTCAAATAAAGTTTTCATTTTGGAGAATAATATAAGAAACGAATTACTCAATAATTATTACGTAAGAAATCATAATAAACGTTCCTGAATAATATTCCAATATCTTTTATTTTTACCTGATACTCATCTATGTGAGAAATATATGGGTAGGTAGGTACTGATAAGTTTTAGAATTGATAAATGAAGCCAAACTCAATAATAATGTACCTGTAATTGTAATTGCTACCAATTTACACGACATAAGTAACAGTTGTTGCCAACAGCAATAACGAAACCTTTCAAAGCTGTCTTTCTAGATATAGAAAGAAAAAAGAAAGAAAGAAATGTATTTATTCAGTTACACTTAAAAACACACATACATTTGCAGAAAATAAAATAAAAAACAAAGTAGGTAACTGAAAAGGGATCTGCTCAGCATGTGTCGAGGAGTCGGGGACACCGCGACGCTGGTCTTCCGCAGATACCTTATCAGGGAGAGCACACAGTGCACAGCAGTACATTGATATATTAAGCGTTACCTAAAGTAGAAACTAATAGTAATAGTTGACATGAAAAGATGAATATAAATGTAAAATTGAATAGGTTAAATAAATAAATAAGTTATATTACGGTTTATGGTCGAAGGTGAAAGACGGTACGGGCTAGTGGGCTTTGCTGGTAATAAATTCTAGGTAAATTTCTGCGAGTTTATAATGTACTTCTTATGATGGAATTTAAATGACTTTACACTTGTACTATATATATATGTTATATAGTCGACGATATGCTTACAAAATTAACTTAAGATTCCCACAGGTTCAAGTACCCACAAAACCATAGCTTTAACACAAATTTTCTATCATTATTTTATTTAAATTCATTGGCAATAAGGCATCCGACTGATTTTAGCCACGGAGGCCGATCTCCATTGAGATCAGCCAACTGCGCAGGACATATTATAGTGCGCATATACAAGTATGCGCGCAAACACAAGTGCACTCTTTGTTCCCTTACTCTCATAGTTCGGTGAGACGGCAATCCGACATGACCGATGAGAGATCGGGCGCAGGATCACCGGCTTAACGTGCTTTCCGAGGCACGGGCGTGCAACAGCCAACTTCCTAACCCCGGGCTGAGTAACTTCTTTACAGAAAAACACACACTAATTTTGCCCGACCCCGGACTCGAACCGAGGACCTCTCAGTCCTTAAGCAGCGCTTGCTACCACAATAGACTACCGAGACAGTTATATTATACTAGCTGTGCCAGCGACTTCGTTCGCGTTTCCCCCGTTTTTACACATTTTCCATTGTATCTTTGCTCCTATTGGTCGCAGCGTGATGTTATATAGCCTAAAGCCTTCCTCGATAAATGGTCTTTACAACGCAAAAAGATTTTTTTCAAATCAAACCAGTAGTTCCTGAGATTAGCACGTTCAAACAAACAAACAAACAAACAAACTCTTCAGCTGTATAATATTAGTATAGATTATAGCTATTAATTATGATGCTAATAATTATATTAATAATATTATTAGTAAAATTAGTAAATTAGTAAATTGGTAATTAGTATAGATAAAAAAAACCTTCCTCTTGAATTCCACTATCTATTAAAAAAAAACATCAAAATCCGTTGCGTTGACAGACAGACGCGGGAAGCGACTTGCTTCATACTACGTAGTGATGCCTAGACAAGATTGCTGTTTGCTTAGCTGTCATCTAAATCCTCTATTCGTCTCATGTGGGTACGTGACCCTTAGCTAATGGGAACACTATCCCTATGGCGTAGTTTAGTTCTCGGGTAAAGCACTCGTATGGCGTCAAGAATGGGGTTTCTTGATTGTACACAGTAATGGATAGTAGCATCTCATGCTATGTAGGTAGATGTTAATTTTCTAAGTTTTATTTGAATATCTGAGTGTAGAGAGGTTGTTCCTTATATAATACTAGTGGCCCGCCCTCGCTTCGCTTTGGGTATATCTATCTAACATGCGCTTCCCAAGACATAAGACTGAGCTAGATTGATATTAATTTTCAGCGAAATCGTTAGGGCCGTTTCCCAGATCACATGCTTTATTAGATTTGAAAAAAAAGTATTTTTTAACTTCAGATACAACAGGAAATTTTCAGAACGGTGTGGACCAGTTGATAATCCATATTTTCTAAATTTTGAATTTTATTTTTAGTTCTATACTTTGACTTGACTGTATAACTAAAATCCGTGATTCGACGGAGGAGTTTGACAGTGCTATAATGTGTGGGGAAAAAAATTATGAGGTTAATGATAATATTTAATTATCGACAGAATAATCCGGTCTAAGTATAATATCGTCGGTTATCTAACAACACCGCTCAATTAATTTGAATCAACTTTACAGGAGAGTTAATAAACCCGCATTATTTTATTGATTTTAAGAGTTGAATAATGCAAGATCGACATTGTAGTTTTATGCAGGAAAAAAACTTTCTTCAGTGATGTTCCAAAAGGGAAAACTGCCAAAAATCGACTTGGGCGGTTTTATTAGATAAACGACGAAATTAGGGTTAACTTTTATATGAGTACTAAATTAAACAGAATATTTGTTTCATCATATTTAATATGGAGTTTGCACATTAAATCTTTAATATAAAACTGAAAAAAAAAATCGGTTTCTTGTTCGGATCGAATCGGGTCATAAATATCGACGCAAGCAACACTAGGCTGAACCTGGCAAGATAATGCCATTTTGAGTTGTCAAACCGCTCCGTCGAATTACGGATTTAAGTTATACATTTCTTCACAAATAACCCCATTCGATAAAATCGTCAACAATCTCCTGAAATCTGACTCTCAAAAGGTCAGTTATAGGAAAATCCATTTCGGAGATTTTGGATTCCCCGAAATCAGTAACACTTTCTTCAGAAGCTAAGAAGAATGGCAATGCCCATATTGAGTTGAGGAGACCACTGTCAAGTTTCTCCTTGAATTCTTCCTCATAGGTCACTCTAGAATATACATCTTCGATGTGAATATCGAAATATTTACTGAAATTCTCCATAGTGTTGTAGTAATAATTTTTCAGGTGGTCTAAATGCTTTCGCCGAAATTCTTTGTCGGTTGTGGTAAAGATGAAGTACGTCATATCAACGATGGGTGACCCGTAATAAATTAATTGATAGTCCACAGGCGTCATTTCTATTTCGCCATCCTGCAAATAAAAATATTTATTTGGTTATAAATCATTATCAAAATTCACACGATTGTAACAGGTCTTCAGGTGAGGAAGACTGGCTCAACAGGGTCTATTGTGCCCGTCGACCTCATTTGTGAATCTTGTGACTTATCATCAGATTGAGTGAGGTCAACCTAAACGCCGTTTAAATATAATAAAATAAATGTATTTATTTGAAAGAAAATATCGTGCCTATGTTCCCTAAATATGTATTTTGTTTTATTTATTCGAAGTTTTTTGATAAGCTGCCAAATTCAATCGGGCACTATATTGAAAAGTCGTTTTCAATGATTGTGTCTTCTTTTATTTTAGTGTATGTTTTCTCTGTTATTCAACGAATCAAGCAACAATGTGAACAACTTTTACTACTAAAAGTTCTAGTAAAATACTTTGTAGCTGAATCATTACTTTAATTAAAACTGTCTTAACATATTGTCATGAAAATGAGACTTACGGTTTCCTTGACCAATAAATTTCCAGTTTTGAAATCACCATGGCACAAACACCTAGTTACATTTTGTTTAGGACTAAAGTTATTGCACGTTTTCTCAAACATTAGCGGCATATAATTCTTAAACCTTTCTTGCGCACTGCCCTCTAAACATGTAAGGCAAGTGTTACACATTGTGGCGAAAAACGCTTCCCATTCTCCTTTAAATTCGACAGGATATTTCAACCCCTTGATTTGATTGTAATAATCCGGACATTTTGTCTGCAAAACGAATGAGAGAGTGTGCAGTTTTGCTAAAGACTCAATAGATTTCTCAGCATATTGTAATGTTATGATATCTGTTCTGGATACTATTCCGAAGCCGTTTTTAGCTAGATTTTCCATTATAATAAACCTATTACTGCTTTCTTCGTATGTTTTCACAAAGTTATATCGTTCTTTGATTGGTATCTTCGCATCGTTTTGAAACTTTGTGTATATTTTTGCAATTTCTCTATACATGTACAATTCCGTTTTGTATAGTTGACCCACATTCACAACATCGAGGATATGGTTATCAGGAAGAATTTCCTTTACGAATAGTTCAAGTTTTTTTTCTTTCTCTCCTGTAATTTTCTCAGTAATAGTTATTTCGGTTAAAATTGCTAAGAAGTTATTACCATCAGGAGTACACTTTTTGGCGTGTATTTTGTAGTTGTTAAAACCTTCTTCTTTGGCGATTTTCTCAATATGAGCTTTAACATTTTTACCGATTTCCTCTGATTCTGTTGTAAATTTATCTTCTTCGTTCAATGCATTTTGGTCGGTGCGAGTAAATTTGTTTATTTTTGAATTATCACTCCTGTTTTCCACTTGCATGGTTGGAATACACAAATCGCCTGAATACTAGCTGAAATTAAATAATTTCGTGATGATAATCGGCCTTATATGAACATGAAACTGATACTTTTGTAAATAAAGTTGGTTTACATAATTAAATTATCTTAAGTTATTATTGAAACAAGAATGTCAAACATAGATAAAGTTGAAATCTTTATGAGTTTGTGATCCATGTTGAAAACATCTAAATGTACATAAATATTAAACGGAAAAGCATATTTTTTGCAAATAATAAATCAAATAAACAATCGTGGAAATATTTTTTTGCAACTTTAAATAAAATCTAAATATATTTAAACTAGTGACGGTTGATTCGTGTAGTGTCAGACCTATAAAGCCCATATCCTAAAAGATTATAAGAAAAAAAGGTAAATGTGGCATATCAGTTGTACATATACTTGGCTATACTATGCCGGGAACGCAAAAATAATCTCTTAGCTAGCCAAAAATAGGTTTTGTTACGGAACCAATGAAAACATGTCGGCACAAACACTTTTGATTGATGTTATTGCTATTCAAAGAGCGGGATTAGAGTGGGCTAGTCTGAATATATTCATTGGGGATAGGCGGCAGTCAAAGCTTGTAAATATTTGTGGATATTGTAGGCTTGCCATTTTTCGAAGAAATAATTTCAGTTTCTTTCCAGATTTATGCCTCCTTTGATTACAATTTAATTGACTGATTGAGAAAGAACAAACTACTTCATGATTGTTTCCCGAAAAGGTGAAGGTGCTTATGTATTTTATTATATTCGCTGAGTACGAGTATAATCGAAGTATCTTAGTAGTAAACCTACGTGCTAAGCGAATGTAATAGGGACTGTTGAGATAACAACAAATTAACATACTGTTGACCTTATGTGTGGATCTTACTTCCGCTTATCATCAGATGGAGTGAAGTAATTCTAAACGTCGATTATAAAGCAAATGTAAGTAAAAATATTTTTATTTGTTTCAGAACTGTAACACACCATGAAAAATCGTACAACCACAACAGTGAACGGCTCAACACACTGGACCTAAAATGGCGGACGAGTCGTCCACAGACCCCGCAAGATGGCGTTGTTTAGACAGATCCAAATCGAAGACAGTAAGAACCAAAATGCGGTCTCACATATGCATCACCACAATTGCCATTCTGGTCCTTCTACCGTACAGTTCAACGTTGACATTGCCTAGCGGCGACCCTGCACCGGGCAGGTCTCCTGGGCCCCCTAAGTTAGAAGATGAGGTGCCTGGGACCGTAGTAGCAAGTATAGTGGATGCAGTAGACTACGATACTACGACTGAGGAGGTAGAATCAACGACAGTTAGTGATGTTAGTGAGTCGGGCGACGCTTGTGCCTTCGCGAGGATTCCGAGTGACAGTGAAGAGGTGGTGACGATAGACGCGAGTGATAGTGATGTGAATCTGACCGTCAGCCATCCGGTGTTCGATGCTGAGGAGCTGGTTAGGGGAGTCGTTTATGATGGTAAGTGTTTTGCTATTTAATAAATAATAGGGCAGTTTCCTTTTTTTTTGATACAGATGGATGAACCACACAATTGCAAATGTGCTGTTAAAATAATGGTTTGATATTTGGAAAACTCCTGGAGACATTTCAGTTTCAATAGCACATCAATTGGCCGAGCTCAAAACGCTTCATAAAAATGTCGCAGCGAGCTATGACGTCACCGCTTGTGATACTGTATGCATATCGTAAGAACTTTGTTCAGCAGCTATATCAAAAGTTTCGTTTACGAAAAAGTTTTTATTGTGAAAGTTACTACTAATTTTGTAGTTTATAAGATGGCATAGTAATTTTGAAGTGCACTTTTGAAATGAACTTTCCCACCCAACTTCAAATGTCTATTATTGTCTCACTAGCTGTGCCCGCAACTTCGTCTGCGTAGAATAGTAATTATTGTCTCATTTCGTCAGAAATTTTGTATTCGATTTGACTAACGTTATTCATTTACCTATATCTTACTATCAATTGTGAAATTGCATGTAAAATCAGACTTAGGAAACTACCTTATTACCAAACACTAAACCGATACTAGCACGGGAAGTGAATTTCCAGTTGTAGTCCAGTCAAAATATAATTTAAGCTTGCATACGTTTTAACGGAGCTAAAGATTGATATTGGTAGAAATCTTCACTACACCTTTACACCATCAAGCTACATACTAGTAAATATCAAAAATAATTGCCTCTCGCGTTTTTCTTATAAGATTCGTTAGTGATAATTGACATACATGATGACATATTAAAATATGTACTACATAATAATGTAACGACTATCTCTAATTAATTGACGTCACGAAACCTTGCTTCGAACTGAATGCCTCCATTGTTTCATAATGCATTCCAAATATTTCTCCACTATCGTATAGATCGCCAAATATTTGAGTGTGATAAAATGATTTGCTTCTAATTTTTTAATATAATTAGTTTGGGTTCGATTCCCATCCGGGTAATAATTCATGTGATGAACATTTGTCTGTTCCGGGTCTGCGTGTGATTATGTATTAATAAATATGTATATGTATGCATGTTTATTAGTCTCTGACACCCATAGTACAAGCTCTGCTTAGTTTTAGGTCAGGTGGCCATGTGTGCAGATGTCCCAAATATTTGTTTATACGTAAAAGTTACCTGTCTACGGGTCCGACCCGGAACTTACATGCCACAATACATCATCGAGTTATATAGTATGAGATAATCCCTTTTTAACCGACTTCAAAAAAAGGAGGAGGTTGTCAATTCGTCTGTATGTTTTTTTTTATGTTTGTTACCTCAAAACTTCCGCCTGGGTGAACCGATTTGGTTATTTTATGTTTCATTTGAAAGCTGGTGCTTCCCGTTTGGTCCCATAGCAATTTGGTCCAGTTCTGACAATGGCATCCATGAATGATGGAAGGTTAACTCCTTAATAGTTAGGAGTTAAAGGATAATTCTTTCAAAACTGTACAACACTAAAAAGTAGAAAAAAAAATTTTAACAAAAAAATAAAAACCGCCTTCAAAAATCCGACAAACTAAAAATTATAAAATAATATAACACGAACATTTAAAATTATCTGTGTAGGAATTTGAATATGTGTTTGAAGGCGGAAAAGGAAATAATATTTTATAATTTTTAGTTTGTCGGGTTTTTGAAGGCGGTTTTAATTTTTTCGTGTTCTATGTAGGAAAATGCTTGATGCACCTTCACCCACAACGGTTTATCGAGGCAGTAGGTACGTGCGACTCCGCGATCGAAAGATAACCTAGCCCAGCCTATTTTAAACTTCGCCTATTCTCTTTAACTTCGGAGGAAACAAACAAGATGCCTTATCAAATATTAGCAACAGAACGGAAATTAAACCTGGGAACTTTGTTAAAGTTTAAACGTGTTTTAAATTGGTTCGGGCGCTAAACTACTTCAGTTGGACTTTAAGCAAATGTGCTTGGAAGCAAGATGGCGTATTCAGATTTAACTGTAACTGATGAAGATATTGGTGCAGATACGATTAAAGGGGAGTAGTTACACTATGTCGGAGTTTAAGACACATCACGTGATTATATATTTATTTTTCATAAAAGATGACCTCACTTCATCTGATGGCAAGCGGTAGTGAAATCCACATATGAGGTCGACATGCACAATAGACCATAATAATATTACATAATAATAATAAGAAATAATATAGGTATAACTTATACGACATTTTCGTCTTTATAATCATCAAAAAGTTAGTCCCGGTAGTCGTTTGTATCGAGTCCTATCTAGTCGAAGTAGCTAAAGTTCTTTCTAAATCTCTAATACCAAATTTTATTCACATCAGTTAAGTCTTTTTGGTGTGAATGCCTGACAGACAGAGGTTTTTTCGCATCAACAATATTAAGACGAACGGTAATCAATGAATTTGGTCAGCTTTTTCTTCTATATATCCCATATAAATAAACAAATCGCGTGGTTAATCATTCAGCAAACAACCTGCAAGCGCTCCCAAAAACATTTTTTCATAAATTTTCAGCTCAGTTTCAATCGAAAAAGTTTTATTCACAGATCAACTGTCAGGCGTGATGAAGCTCACTCGTGTAATAACAAGGCAGGGGCCGGTAAATTAATGGACGGATTCAAAAACTAAACCAATTTCCCGATGGCTCGGTCGGATTACCTACGAGGGAATAACAGGGTTGGCGTTTTGACAAAACAATGACACAACTTAATAAAGTCACAGCGAAATTGCTAATTGTCTTGGAGATAAAGTGTCTTACTTAAAGTTGAAGAGATTGATGCATGTGAAAGAAGCGAAAGTAGTGTGCCAGGATCGTAGCACAGGGCAGGAAGTGATCTCTGTCTACCTCTCTCTACGGTACCCCTCTTTATGTATATGTGTGTATGTATATGTATGTATGTATGTCTTACTTCAGGTGGGCATTTATCAAATCTGTATACGTGGTTCGTTTATTAGTTGCAAATACTCATAGTAAAAATAAATGTACATTATCATGACAAACTTTTGCTGTATTACTGGCTAATTACATATCAGAAACAACTGTGCTATAACATACACTTAAATATATTTAATGTAATAATAATAATAAAAATAATAAAAGATATTTATTGACCACAAAACAACAAAGAAAACAAAAAAAAATCAACATGGAACACAACATTTATAAGTGGTCAACTAGGTCCCAGCCTCAGCATATGCCACAACGACATGAAGCCACTGTGGCGCTGGTATTCTGGCTGGAGCCTATTTGAGTGACGTTTTAGGAAAACAATACAAAAAATACATATTTACTTATAACAAACAACACAAACAAGAACAGACAGAAGGAAAAAAATCAAAAATAAAATAATAAAAAATACAGACGGATAAAAAGAAAAAGTCAAACAAGAAAGGATGTGAAAAACAACAAAAACAAAAACAAGGAACACAAACTTCGTTTCCGAACGTGCCACGCCCGCCTGCCACGTATAGCAGAGTGACTGTCACACCCAGACTCGACAAACACCGATTTCCGTCACTCAAATATTTGTTTCGGGCGGGAATCGAAGCCATGACAGTTAAAACTGTAGCCACGGTCACTAACCACTGTTCCACTAAGACAGTCAAATGAATTTATGATTTTGATTCAGATGTATAGGTATTACTGAATTATATACATGTTTGATATCGATCGATATGCATTTTTTTATGTTTAAACCAACTAGCCGGATGGACGCAATAAAATACTTCCTTTATTGAACGAATAAAGCGTTATCATAAAAATAAGTAAACATTCAAGTTTCAATGAACAGACTTACTTATACGGTATCATAGCAAGTTAACATATGCAAATGGGAATGTTAATTATACTTCGTTGGAACCGCAAGCGTGCGGGCAAAGCACAATCCGCCATTTTGACATTCCTGAGATGACAGGACAATGCGACGCTTTGCGAAGTACAGTCTGTACTGTACTGTATGTATATTCGTAGGTCTGTAGCTACGAATATACATACATACAATACACTAACGTGCGTGGCCGCGACTTCGTCCGCGTGGAAATATGGAAATTAAAATAGCCTATAATATAACTTGAAAAATTGGCTTTGTATTAGTGAATGTCCAGTAAAAATTGCCCAGTTCCAGTCCTCTCAGCCGTCTCGAAGATTAGCATGAACAAACAGACAGACAAAAATGTTTTTAGTTGTGTTTTTGGCATTGGTACCCGATAAAGATTCATACCAATTTAGTAAAAAGAAGTTATTTTAATACAACAAACAGACACTTCAATTTTATGTAGTTGTATTAGATTACTAGATTTTCTGCCGTGATTTTGCCTGCATCGAGTTTATCGCGTACGATAGATCAGTCGGTTGAAAAGTTACCTACGTTACATGACCTTTCTAAGACTAACTGTATACCTACCAATTCCATTTCGATTTGGATTTTAATAGTTTTTTTTTTTATTTAAGACAAGTCTAACTTACAACAGTTACAACACATAAATACATTATACATACATACATCTCGCGTAAAATAGTGACAACAAACAGAGCTACGCATTTGTAATATAGGTGTAGTAACTGAGTAAGGATTTGTATCTGAACTAAATGCCGCGTACTATTTAGATATCATTTTATGTGTAGGATTGGGCTTAGACTTCGTTATTGAGAAATTTAATGTGTAGAAATTACTGAGAATCAGCCTGAGTCAGTAGTTTTGTCGTGTCCCGGAAAGTACGTCAATAAAGTCGGTAAGTACGAGTATGTACATAGGTGCATACTATACTAGTTGATTATACTAATGAAATAAAAAATTAATAAAAAAATAAAAAGTCATTGTGTTTGCGCTCACGTCCTAAGTAGGTATCCATATCTTTTAGAGGACGGTAATCTTTAATCATCATCCATCACCAGCCCACTTTCGTCCACTGCTGGACATAGGCCTCTGCAAATGCTCGCCACTTATTTCTGTCCTCGGCTACTCGCATCCAGCTCCTACCAGCTGTCCCGCGCAGATTGTCACTTCACCTGGCGTGAGGGTGTCCTACACTACGTTAATCTTCAATAGCTAAAAATATCCGTTACAAAAAAATGCTTACATAAATAGAATTCAGATAAAGATGAGACCATAAAAAGCAAGAAACATACATACATAATATCACGCCTTTTTCCCAGAGGGGTAGGCAGAGATCACTTCCAGCGATCCACTTTTCACCTCTGTGGGAAACGTGACGTGACGGGTTGTGGACCACGAATGTAAAAAGGGGGGGAAGGATACTATCGCCTCGGATGATTTGGACTGAGTCGATAGTAGCTCGACAACCTTCAATATACCGTTCACCAACCACCGGAAAATGCTTACATGAATAGAATTCAGATAAAGATGAGACCATAAAAAACAAGTTAAGAAAATAAAAACATAAATCTCCAAGAAAATATGACATACGTAAATCAAATAACGAAGACACGAAAGCGAAGTGCTATCGAAGAGAGCTGTAATAAATTTGAGAGAATCTCTTCGCCGAACCGGAGCATAATTGATGACGTTTCATCATTTATCGCTTGCTAAAATGAGCATAGGATTTTGGGCGTTCGGATTAATCCTACTGATATTAAAAATCCTACATCCTACTAATATTATTAATGCGAAAATGTGTATGTATGTTTGTTACGTAAAAAATACTGAATGGATTTTGATGACACTTTACATTAATATAGCTTACTTATCAGAAAGGGAAATGGGAAAATAACCGACTTCAAAAAGAAGGAGGTTTTTCAATTTGACCGTATATGAATTTCAAATTTGAAAAACACGGTACCTGGCGGGGTTTGAACTGGCTACCTCTCGCATGGCAAGCAACGACCTTAACCACTCGGCCATCGACGCTTTTTTTTGTATGGGACCAATAAATATTTATTATATTCAATCTAGAGAATCTGCCACCTACGAGATATTTAAGCATTATCATCGCGCCCTATAAACTAGTGGACATCTCGTATATGATCGAGTATAGTGTAAATGCTTACCTTAAATAGTCCTAAAAAGTTCGTTATTTTAAACCTTTCTTTATATATATATGCCTACCTACGTTAAAAGTGGCGGCCCGTCGCTAGTTAAGCCTGAAGCAGACTTGTAGTGAGTGATAGAACTGTTGAATAAGTAGCGAATTGTGCTAGTAGGACATCGTCCGAGTAGCGAACAGTGGCTACGAAAGTTTTCCACCAAATCATAGAAGATATGACAGGAATTTCATTGTCTAGCCCGTGACCACGAGCGCTGTAAAGAGCTCGAAACGCCGGGTCTCTAAATAACATGTTTAGAATAACAATGCACGCGAGTTTAATCCGTAAAATTTGTTTTATTTCAAATGGTATTTCATTTTTTTAAAGTTTTGTACTCGTTTGCGTCTCCACTTTAGTTATGGTGGATTAAAACAATGTTATATCTTGTTCTTCCTAAGCTTATTCAAGCTGTTTTTGCGATTTTCTTTGTTATTAGGTGCCTAGGAACCATTTGTTTTGCGTAGATAAGTGCTTAAATTTTAGATTTAGAATTAGATAAGTTTAATAAATGTTATTTTCTGTATAAAAGCTGATGATACATATAATATGGGGCAACCAAAACCAGGGTCGTGTTTCCCCCATATGAGGGCCAATACGGGGGCCTTTTTAGCACGTTAGTGTTATATGTTTATTTGTTGTTTTATTGCTATTTAAAGCTTTAACGTGATTTTAAACCGTCCCGGATCAGGCGGGGTCATAAATGCATTTTTTTTCACATTTTAAATTTACGTAAGTGTAATGTTTGATCTCTCTCTAATTTGTATGTAACTGTGTGTGCTCAACAAACCTTTATTCTATTCTAATAATATTCTTTTGTAAGTGGATAGAAAACATGATTGAATGATGATCCTGTTTAATCTCTTTATGAGATTTAAAAAAAAAAACAAAGCCATATTTTATTACTCCTCCCAGTTCTGAATGTTAAAGATCGGGGTTAAGTCATTATTTACTAAATTAATTAAGCGATTTCCGTTACAGGAGGAGAGAGCTTTTTGAAAGCTCCTCAAATACGCGTTAGAGTAATCATTTGTCGCTTTATGCGAAAAGTTTCCTGGAATCGGACCCAATATTTTGTTTCTTAAATTTTTATGTTACTTTAACAGGAAGAGCTTCTAATTTTTTTTTACAATACTGATGCGTTCTCGAGTTTAAGTCAGACTAACTTATTTATAAGATGATTGAATTTTACGCAACTGCATTCTATTGTTTTTGCTATAATACTCGATGGCCGAGTGTTAAGGTCATTGCTTGCTATGCGAGAGGTCACCAGTTCAAACCAGGCGCCACATGCCTATTTGTAAATTTAAAATTCGTATGTACGATTTATTCGACGCTTTAACGGTGAAGAAAGACATCGTGAGGAAACCTGCACAGCTACGAAGAAATTCTAAGATTGTGTACAACCCGCATTTGGCCAGCGTGGTGGACTAAGGCCTAGTCGCCCTAGTTTAGGGTAGGCCCGTGTTCCAGCAGTTGGGACGTATATGGGACGTTTGGACGTATATGATATAATTATGAGAGTTCAATTACGGCAATATGTACTAATCTATTAGCAGCATCACAACTGAAGAAAAATATTCAGAACGAAACAAAAATCAAACATGTAGGTAATTATAAGATTTATATTCTCTATCTATAAGAAAATATGTCTTGTTCAATGTATACATATTGAAACACAAGTATTAAAGCTACTTAATAACTCACAATGAGACCATTTTCAATGTATGTTTTCCGATACACGTGTAATATCATTTCCTGTCTCCAGGCGGGAATATTATTTATCTATGTGTGTTTTCTTTGAGTACGCTGAAACATTTTTATCGCTTTCAATAAATATGAATAATAAACACCATACAGTGATCTGATTCCGTCCTAAGTTCCTTAAGCAGATTTTAGAGTCGCCCTGACCGCTCGCTGACCGGAGTCCCGAACGTGATTCCGAAAACCATTTTACTAATTAATAGATCCCTTAAAGTTATTTCACTTTTATAATTCTTACCGAATGAACCGTTGACCAATGCACGTTTGACCAACGCATCGTTTGAGTTTACTGCAATTCACCGAACGAACATTAGACCCTAATACCATTGACATTATGAACAGTTTCCTGCTCTGCCTTCATCGCTCAAAGAAAATTGCAAAAAACAAGTTCATGAAAACATTTATTTAATGTTTATAAAATATCGATATAAATAACAAAACGATTTACTTATAATCATGTTTATAACAATGTGTTCTCATCCTTACTCCTTACTAATATTATAAACGTGAAAGTTTGTGAGTAGGGGAACCTGTTGTACCTAGGCCAGTTTTTGATATTTTTATTTTTTATAAATAAATGTTAAGAATAAGATCCGTCAAATTGGGAATAATGGAAAGATCAGTTACTCAACTATATAATAAATACATAAAATATGAGGATTTTCGGTAAAGCTGGAAACAAAAGCAACTTTAAAAAAAAAGGGAAAACTGTCCAAGGTACAACAGACCTGATGTACCTTGGACCGTTCCAGTTGTACTTTGAACATTCCAGGGTAGAATGAAGATAAACACTAGCAATTGCAGCAGAGTTTTATTTTTAATATAGGTAAGTACAACAATAATGTTCATACCTGTAATCAACAAAAACATTAATGTAAATAGCAGATTAACAGTTAACTTAATTAATAGTCTCTTGTCTCTTTATTTTGTGTCAATAACATAAGAAATGTTCACATATTTAAATATTTATTTTTTGCCTTATATAAATGGAATAAAAATATAATCAAAAAATATGTTTTTATAAGGCTATATTATCTATATCAAAATTATCTATGTATTATCTATGTCCAAGGTACATACTCAGTTGGGGGGCCAAGGTACAACATCATAACAATTTTTAGTTACAACTTGTTTAAACACACTTTCAATTAAAGGTTGGGTTCTGACAACTATACTATCTAAAACCTTAATAAACTGAGATTATATCGGAAGTAAAAGATATTTTATAAATACGTATCGTGACAAATTAAGAGGCCGTAAGTGAATTCCAAAAAACGAACTTTTAAGGCAAAAAATAATAAATTACCTTTTTTAACTGCATTGACCCGGCGCCGGCGAATCACAACTAACTTCACATGAGTCTTATCAAAGCAGGCTTTGACTGCCATATACAATATTATTGTAAGGCGCGGGATTGTCCTAGGTACAACACTGTCCAAGGTACAACAGGTTCCCCTATAGATGTATGGATTGACATTAACTGCCTCGTTGGTCTATTGGTAGCAAGTGCTGCGTTAGGACCAAGAGGTCCCCGGTTCGAGCCTGGGGTCGGGCAAAATTTGTGTGAGTTTTTCTGTAAAGAAATACTCAGCCCGGAGTTAGGAAGTTGGCGGTTGCACGCCCGTGCCTCGGAAAGCATCGGTCATGTCGGATTGCCGTCTCACCGAATTATGAGAGTAAGGGAATAGAGAGTGCATTTGTGTTTGCGCGCACACTTGTGCACTATAATAATATGTCCTGCGCACTTGGCTGATCTCAATTGAGATCGGCCGCCATGGCTGAAATCGGTCGGACGGCTTATGGATGGATGGATAGATGGATGGATGTTTGTTACTCTTTCACGCGCAAACGTCTGAACCGATTTAGGGTGAAAATCAGTATGGGAGAATTTTACGTGTTTGTCGATTTTTATAAAACTTGGTATGGAGGTAGCACTCCGGAGAGACACCAGCGCTATTTTTTTTTAATTCAACCCCCATGTGGTTCATTGGGGGAGGGGGGGGGGGGGTAATAATTAGTATTGGAGAATTTTTACGTGTTTGTCGATTTTTATAAAACTTGGTATGGAGGTAGCTGGCACTCCGGAAAGATACTAAAACCCATTAATACGCGGACAAAGTTGCGGGCGGCCGCTAGTGTATAAATAAATCTCATTTATTTAACAAAAAAATAATACTTTCGATTAATTAATAATTGGTAAACAGTAGTATATAAATGTGTTTTAACGATATTGCCAATATATAAAAATGTATGAATTAAGGAAATTGTTATTTGCTTATAGTAGAGGATCCGTGGAGTATTTTTTCACTTGATTACTATCAAGCTAACTTTCCGTGAGTAGCTCCATTTTGATAAGACGCCCAACAATTTCCTGTGCGAAAATTTTTGATTGTGGTAGCTAACAGAGGTAGCAATGATAAAATATGTCGATTTGATGATTCTTCAATATTTATTACTAACTGAATTGTTTTTATTATATCTTATGATAATTATCTAAATTATTTGAAAAAATATTTGTCCTACAAAATCTATGGTTTCATCAAAGAGTCCTCCCCCTCCAACATGTATTGATAACGTGATCACCAAAAATTATTACTAACCAGCTGATTTTTTTTTATTTATTTAGTTAATATTTATATAATGTAACGGTCAAATCACAAATTACTACAAATTCCGTTGTACGTTGTCCCGGTCCTACGGTCAAAAGTAGTAGTACAGATCCTTGATGTAAAAATAGCGTGGTACGCTATTGCGGTGCACCAGTTCAATATACAGGGTGTAACAGGAGGGGTGGATCATCGTAAGTCAATCGATGGGGGACTTCAATACCTATCGATATAACCCCCATGTATGTTCAGCGATTTTCAATAGTTCCAAAGTTATTGAGATTTTTGTGCAATTTTTGTAAGAAGCCGGAATTCAGTATAAAAGTCTTCACTGTAGCTTAACTACTGGACCTGCTTATATGATTTTTTTTTCTAGAAGTAGTTCAATAGTGGGTCTTTATAATTACGATACCGATTTGAGTTATAACCCTATTATATTGGAGTAAAAAAATAATTCTTCACAAAAGCTTCACGAATCGAATTGTGTCTACCAACTTTCAAAGCCTCCAGTGAAAAAAAAGTGCCTGGGTTTTTTTTCTAGAACTTATTTTAAAAACTACCTACATTCATGGATAGTATACCCTGAAAATTTCATACCGCTACTGCTAGAGCATCAAAACGAAAATTGAACGCGAATGGCACAGGTGCCATAAATCAGTGTTTTTATTTTTCATGTAAAACTTTAATTTAAAAAATAAATCGATATGTTTCAGCAAATTTATGCTATGTTAGTAACATAAGTAGCAGTAATTTTACAGAATTGCAATTCTAATTGAAGGGGTGAAAAACAAAGAAAATTTACATAATTTTTGTTAATAATTTTTTTTAAAGTAAGTGTTCATAATGGGCATTATTATTGGCTATGCATAGCTTAGACCTTCTTAAAAAGCTTTTTTGGAGGTTGTGGAATGCTTCTTTTTTGTAAAATTTTTCAGGGGCCCAAATTGTGACAAGGCAAAATGTAGTAGTAGCATTTTGCAACATCCGAAAAACCTTTGTAAAAAGGTGTCGTACTCGTTTATGCATATCCAATAATGGAGCCCATTATGAACACTTACTGTAAAAAAAAATTAATTAAAAATAATTATGTAAATTTTCTTTGTTTGATTTTCACCCCTTTAATTTGCACTTCTGTAAAATTACTGCTACTAATGTTACTAAAATAGCATAAATTAACTGAAACATATCGATTTATTTTTTAAATTCAAGTTTTTCATGAAAAATAAAAACACTGATTTATGGCACCTGTGCCATTCGCGTTCAATTTTCGTTATGATGCTCTGGTAGTAGCGGTATGAAATTTTTAGGGTATACTATCCATGAATGTAGGTAGTTTTTAAAATAAGTTCTAGAAAAAAAACACAGGCACTTTTTTTTCACTGGAGGCTTTGAAAGTTGGTAGACACAATTCGATTCGTAAAACTTTTGTGAAGAATCATTTTTTTACTCCAATACGATAGGGTTATGACTCAAATCGGTATCGTAATTATGCAGACCCACTATTGAACTATTTCTAGAAAAAAAATCATGCAAGCAGGTCCAGTAGTTAAGCTACAGTGAAGACTTTTATACTGAATTCCGGCTTCTTACAAAAATTTCACAAAAAACTCAATAACTTTGGAACTATTGAAAATCGCTGAACATACATGGGGGTTATATCGATAGGTATTGAAGTCCCCCATCGATTGACTTACGATGATCCACCCCCCCTGTTACACCCTGTATATTGGAAAGTCATGAAATTAAAAATCAATTCATTTCTCAAGCGTGAGAAAAAAAATGTTGACTTTTTGGTAGATTTTGACCGTAGGACCGGGACAACGTACCACGGAATTTGTAGGACAATATGACAGTTACATTATATAAATATTAACTAAATAAATAAAAAGAAATCAGCTGGTTACTAATCATTTTTGGTGATCTCGTTATCAATACATGTTGGAGGGGGAGGACTCTTTGATGAAACCATAGATTTTGTAGGACAAATATTTTTTCAAATAATTTAGATAATTATCATAAGATATAATAAAAACAATTCAGTTAGTAATAAATATTGAAGAATCATCAAATCGACATATTTTATCATTGCTACCTCTGTTAGCTACCACAATCAAAAATTTTCGCACAGGAAATTGTTGGGCGTCTTATCAAAATGAAGCTACTCACGGAAAGTTAGCTTGATAGTAATCAAGTGAAAAAATACTCCACGGATCCTATACTATTACGGAAATAATTATACCATCAAAAACAATACTTGTCAAAAAACCCAAATCCATATAACCAAATAAATTACAATTTCCTTAATTCATACATATTTATATTGGCAATATCGTTAAAACACATTTATTTACTACTGTTTAACAATTATTAATTAATCGAAAGTATTATTTTTTGGTTAAATAAATGAGATTTATTAATTTATGAGAACACATTGTTATAAACATGATTATAAGTAAATCGTTTTGTTATTTATATCGATATTTTATAAACATTAAATAAATGTTTTCATGAACTTGTTTTTTGCAATTTTCTTTGAGCGATGAAGGCAGAGCAGGAAACTGTTCATAATGTAAATGGTATTAGGTATTAGGGTCTAATGTTCGTTCGGTGAATTGCAGTAAACTCAAACGATGCGTTGGTCAAACGTGCATTGGTCAACGGTTCGTTCGGTAAGAATTATAAAAGTGAAATAACTTTAAGGGATCTATTAATTAGTAAAATGGTTTTCGGAATCACGTTCGGGACTCCGCTGACCGTCAGTTCTGAAGGTCCAGTATGCATAGAGATATAGGGACCGTTTGTAAGTAACGCTGACCGGTCGGCGCCGACGCCCGATACAAAGATCTATCGGCGCCGAAGATCAGCGTGTCATCAGCGCTACTCTAAAATCAACCTTAAGCACTTGTGTTAAGGTTATGAGAAACAACAGTGGAATAACACAAATATAGTTAAAAAAAAATAAGGCGTCCGACCAATTTCACCCATGGCGACCGATCTCAATTAAGATCAGCCATGCGCAGGAAATATTATAGTGCACAAGAATGCGCGCAAACCCAATTGCACTCTGTGTTCCCTTACTCTTATAGTTCGGTGAGACGGCAATCCGACATGACCGATGAGAGACTTTCTAATTCCGGGCTGAGTAATTTCTTTACAGATAAACTCACACAAATTTTGCCCGACTCCGGACTTGAACCG
Organism: Maruca vitrata; assembly: GCA_039566165.1. Taxonomy (NCBI): domain Eukaryota; kingdom Metazoa; phylum Arthropoda; class Insecta; order Lepidoptera; family Crambidae; genus Maruca; species Maruca vitrata. The sequence continues at coordinate 2,566,138 of CM076922.1, read as the reverse complement.
GGGACCTCTCGGTCCTTACGCAGCATTTGCTACGAATAGACCAACGAGGCAGTTAAAAAAAATTGGTTGTTTGTAAAGTAGATTTACGATCGAGATGTTTACGTGATAACATCTTATTAAGAGAAAATCTCCATTCGTTTGTATGCCGCTAGAGTGAGAGAGACGGAAGATCGGTCCACTCACTCGAACGCTATGCCAGCCTCCGCTCGTGAGGACACAAGTTTCTGAACATGTCACCCGACTAAAACGATTTTAAAGACGTTATCACGTCAATTATACAAATATAGTTAAATATGAAAACAGCACGTCCAGACATGAAAAAAACACAGATGTTCGTCACTGAAACTTGAACGGGACGCGAACCAACGACTCTTACCGACTACCAAAAGCGCCATCAAGCTAGCCAGTGAAAAGAAACATTAGCCATTTTGAAATTCCGTATCTCCGACCGATAATCGCAGTACAAACTGAAATCGTTCGGTTCTATACACTTATTTTAATGGCTACGACCGGAAGCCCGCACGCAAGCCTGTCACGATATTGCTGGCCCATTCAAATTGTTTCCTTAAGAAAAGGCTTTCACACTACCTGTTTACTTTTCGGTATGTACTTCGTTTATGGCGTAAGTAAAGAAAAAAATATTTTTGAAATGAAAGATATTTTACTAATTGTTTTGGTGGACCAATGACTATGTCCATGGTCTATGGTCCATGGGTTTGGTTGATGGTTTTGTGGACCAAAAACCAAATGGACCTTCAGTTGCCTTTGATTGTATTAGATAGGAAAAAAAAGATGTTACCAGGTTAATGATGAGGCTACATAAATAACTGCACAGGCTCCAGCCTACCCTAATTTACGGCGATTTGGCCTTTGTCAACCACGCTAAACAAGTACGGGTTGGTCGACTTCACTCAGCTATATAATTTCTACCATAGGTGCCAAAGGCTTCCTCAAAAAGTTTTACTCAAATTATTAATTTCAATTCTAGGTTAAATGGTAAAAAAATAATTATTACTTTGAAAAATATCCATTATTTACTGCAAAAAAACCACACTAATATTTTATAGGTGACTAGTGACCTACCCTCGCTTCGCTTCAGGTTAATTTTACATAAATACCTTCTTCTTGTATCCCACTATTTAAAAAATACTGCATCAAATTCCGTTGCGTAGTTTTTCAGATTTAAGCATACTTAAGGATATAGGGATCTGTCCCTATAACCCTAAGTATGCTCTGGAAAGCGAGTTTGTGTTATGCTATGTAGTAAAACACAATTTCAAATAATATACAAAAATAATTTATGTTTTCATATCCCAAGTCATTATCAGGTACCTACCTTATAATCGCAGCTTAACCTTTTTCATCACGTAAACTTCCAAATGAAAGAACAAAATTACGAAACGTAAGCTTTAAAAAAGTAGGTGAAACCGTTCGCTGCACCGGTCCTTACGGCCACAATCGATTCCCTTCGCACGCGACATTTCCTATGAAACACCCTAATTCCGGGTTATTTCCTATGAAAAAAACTTTCACACTTACACACGCATAATTTATATTTGGATGTCAAAGGGAATTTAGGCAAGGTCGTAGTAGGTTAGGCAGACTACACACTACTTGATTTTGTATTTTATTTTTCTGATTAAGAATTTTATTTATCTGAATTTACAACGTGTAACGTGTAAATCGATCGAAAAACCATGATCAACGCGAATCTTAAACCAGCTCTGGCATTTGTTATTCATATCTAGTTAAATAATTCACATAAAAATGTGAGATTTTTTTTACCACCTACTAAAAGTGTTTATTATTGTTAGGATTAGTAGACTTTTTCTACTGTTTCAACTAGGTATATGCATATTTAACATGTCCTTTTTATAATATCACTAATGGTTAGTAATACTTACTCAACCATCAACCACATACCTTTACTATATAAATGTTGATGTTATTAACATAGAACTCAATCTACAAGTACATCGGTGCTGTCGAATAGTTGCCTGACAAAACTAATTTCGACCAAACTAATACACCTACCCTCAATTCAAAACGCGCGCTCACGCCACAGCAGGTATATATAGGTAACTAGCGACCCGCCCTCGCTTCGCTTCGGGTATATCTCTATCTCTATATAATATATTTCAACCCCGTAAGGGATTTTACATACAGAAGTTATTTCCCAATAACTCCCGTTCCCATGGGAATTTTGTAATATCGTGCTGGAAGTAAGCTTAACGTTCATTTGGGTACCTGCATGCAAAATCTCAATCGTCTATCTATATCGGTTTAGATTTTTTCATACATAAGTTTTTTTCCTATTACTCCCGTTCCCGTGGGAATTTTACAATATCCTGTTGCAACTAAGCTTTTAATTTATTAAGGTACCTGCATGTCAAATTTCAAGCGTCTAACTTATGCGGTTAGTATTTTTCATACAAAAGGATTTTCCCGTTATTTCCCGTTCCCGTGGGAATTTCGGGAAATCCTGTCCTAACGGATGCTTACGTCATAACATCTACCTGCATGCTAAATTTCATCTCGATCCGTCCAGTGGCTGTGACGACTTCGTCCGCGTAGAGATGTTTAACGGCTAAAACATTACTTCTTTATAGCGCAGTCGGTTAAAAAGTAGCCTATAACCGTTTCTAGGCTCTAGACTATGTCTGTACCAAATTTCGTTTAAATCGGTTCAGTACTTTATGCGTGAAAGCGTAACAGACAGACAGACAGACAGACAGACAGACAGACAGACAGAGTTACTTTCGCATTTATAATATTAGTAAGGATTAGTAAGGATAAGGATTTTATTAGCTCCAAACACGGATTTTGAGCATGGCATACCTATCTACTGATTATCAAAGCTACGTAGACTTGACTATATGATTTCGACAGGTTTATCGATCTGCTGATCAGGGTTGTTAAAACATGTACTATTTTTTAAACAACATGACAGTTGTAAAAAATGACTTCGTCCACGTTTTCCTCCGATTTCTAAACACATTTTCCATTAGAAAACTGAAAGTGTCCGGGATATTTACCATGTTGTTTTGTTTTAATGAGCTCCCGATATTTTGGCACTGTTGCAAGCGCCATGATCATGGCGCGTGATCATTAAAACAAAACAACATGGTAAATATCCCGGACAGTTTCAGTTTTCTAATGTGTGTAACCATGAAAGTTTAAAATTACATTTTCCATTGTTTCTTAGCTCCTATTGGTCACAGCGTGATGTTATATAGCCTTAAGCCTGGCCTATCCAACATAAAAATATTTTTTCAATACAAACCAGTACCTAGTTCCTGAGAATAGCGCGTTCGAACAAACAAACTCTTCAGCTTTATAATATTAGTAGGTATAGATTTAAACGTGTTGGGTAAGTCTCTCGACATTCATTAATTAATCAGTGGTATACGGCCGAACACGAACTGCAATGGTAGGTAATATTAGTCCATTTCAATTAAAAAAAAACCAATAGGCTGATAAACCAATTACGTATGTTCCAAATTCAATAAAAGCATATTTTTTAAATTTAAGCGCCGCGTAAGCTGTTAAAATATTTAATTTTCTTTTCAGTATTCGGCTTCGAGATTAACATAATATCAAATTCATCATGTTACTGGTAAATTTGTCCAGAATGGGGACCAAACCCACATCTCCTGGCTTAAAAGACAGGGTATAAATAAAGGCGCCATCAACCTTTGCTAAGGTGATCCAGAACCTTCATGCGGATGGCAACGGGTGCTCCTTGGTTCCTACGCAACGAACAGCTTCCCGTTGGCTTGAAACTGCCTACCATCGCGCAGTACTTCAAGCAATGCTCCACACGGTCCTTCGATTCTGCTCCTCACCACCTGTCGAGCCTTGTTAGGGGGCACCCTCAGGCAAACATCGTTTAAATTTATTTAGGGGTGGGAGCCATCCGCTCCCCCGCAAGCCCGGTGATGAGGACAAGGCTCCTCCAAGCCATCATCGTTAGTCAGTTAGGAAAAAAAAGGCGCCACCTCACCAGTTAAAGTTCAAACTCTTTACAATACAATTTATACCAGCAAACTGGAATTGAAATAGGTTAAATCATCGAAACGTATACTAAGCCAGATATTTAATGAGAATACCGTGGCATTTCTCTCGTAACAGAGAATGTCAGGTCATCATGTCATATGGTACAGTCGAACGCACAAATAGATCCGCCCACACGACCACGGGCCCGTAAAATATCGAGGTAACATTATATAGTGTTTGGTTATTTAGTATTTAGTCACATAATGACTGTATAGTATGAATTACTGACACGAAAATTGGTCGCCCAAAATACAGGCACTGCCTAGTTTGGGGACCATTGTAAATTGCATAATATTTTCATCGTAATTTAAAAAGCTTCGCAGATAAGACTATGTTATAATTGTATCTAAATTGTATTCTTTGTACCTAATGTAATTATAAATTTTTGTATATTAATGATAGCTATGTGCAATTTAATAAATATTATTTATTATTTAATGAGAGCAGCATACAGCAGATAGGCGGCATTTTTTTATACTATAGAAGACAAACTTCCAGCTGTGGACGGACTTATAGGCTGATGATGATAATGCTGAGAGATAAAAATAGTTCTTTTATGCTAGGTAAGCAAATTAGTTTTGTTAATAATAAAAAAAAGTGTTTGCAAACCTACGACATGGTCACTTATAAAAAAAATTTAATAAATGATTTTGTTTTTGTATTTTTTTTGTATAGTAAATTTTTGTGTGTGCTTTATGCCTGGTAGAAACTATTTTTTAAATAATCGTTTGTATTTTTGCGTAAATTTTTTGTCACTTTTGTAAGATCTTGATCTCGCGTTTAAAAATAAGCCGTTAAAAAATATTTAATTTAATTTCTTCAATAAGTTCCATTCGTGAACTTGTGATCAATAACGATATAACTTCAACGTAAATAAGTAACAACTTTGTAAGTCTTAAACTTTAAATAATTTGATATTCTTTCAGTTTCAAAGGTCATAGTGTTTCATTTGCGAATGTAACTTCATAAAATCAAGTACAATTAAAAATAGGTACTATAACAAAAGTATTAATCAGATTGAATATATTATTCTTAGTAATATTTTTACAACAACGAACTTGCGAGGCTTACAAGGCGTAAAAATGCACAATTGAGAACCTACCACCTTTTTATAAAAGCCTTTATCTTATTAAATACGCGAGATCTTCCGTAAAGTAGTTTTAATTTATACTTCATGCATGCGAAAATATGCAATTTTTGTTTGCCATCCCTATTAATATAACATTTTATTTCCTACACACCTTGACAAACATTACAAACACAAAAAAGAAAGAATCATCAAATATGTAGCTCATTACGTTCGGAAATGATACACATTGGTACAATTTGTCGATAAAGCAATAAAATAAATATTACGAATTAGGCTAACTTGCAAAAACGACATTACCTTCTGACTGTACCTACCGTCACGGCCGACCGTCGACATTGTTTCCGAACTAAAAACAAAAGAGATTATTAATCTTGACACAAATTGGCATCGGGAACTTTGGCCGCCGTTATTATATTCATCCATGTTCCAAATTTTGGATTTGAACACGGAACACGCGATCGACCTTGACGTTTGCTGCTTTCTTTTGTTTTAATGTTTTGGAGTTATACACGCATCATAAAAAAGAAAAAAAGTGTCAAAAAAGTAATACGTTATTATGGTTCGAATGTTCGATGGCTTATATCAAATAGTGCCCTTTTGTTTACCCTTAAGGGCGTATTAAATTTGACACAGGGTTTGATCCCCACTAGGGACATATTATTTGTGTGATGATCATGTGTTTGTCCCGAATGTCATTTCTTATTAAAGTAGATATTACCCATAATTAATATGTGAACCTGTAAGAATATGAAAATATGAACCTTTGTACATAAAGTCTGTCATTTGCTGTATGTTTTAAACGAAAATTATTTGTATGATGTCATTTTTATTTAAGAGCTGTTAATTAAAAAAATATTTTGTGTGTTTTGCAGTTGTTTCTGGTGATAACAAACGTGCTTAAGCAACTTATTAGTAACTTAGAATAGAACAATATACCTATGAATTGTTGTGACATATTAATTTCATACATTTATCTTCTTTCTACATAAGGCATTCAGCACTAAAACGAATTAAAATATCACATTATTATTCAATTAATTTAATTGTCACAAAACTCCGCTCGGAGTACGAACGATACATTTTCTATTGTATCTAGATTGATGATAGCTAATGTGTCAACTGTATAAGTGGCCAATGAACAATAGGTACTACATATCACCAAATGATTACCTTTTAATATCACTAGCGAGAGTCAATGAAAAAAAACAACGAATATAATATCAGGATCTAAAGACATTTTCATTTAATGTAACTTACATTGAGGCGACCCGACATCTTCAATCATAATAAGCCGAATATTGTTTGCGGAGCTCTCCGGGTCTAAGTAAACGTTCCCACAGCGACCCCGGCTCAAGGGAATATTGTATTATTTTTCAAAATAGCATTCGAAGATAATATTTGCTGAAGTAAAACAACATATTGCAGTCGAACTGCGGAACAGTGAAATGTGAAGGACTGCTTCTTTTGATGGTTGAGTAAATACGAATTAACTGCCTCGTTGGTCTATTGGTAGCAAGTGCTGCGTTAGGACCGAGAGGTCCCCGGTTCGAGTCCGGGGTCGGGCAAAATTTGTGTGAGTTTTTCTGTAATGAAATTACTCAGACCGGAGTTAGGAAGTTGGCGGTTGAACGCCCGTGCCTCGGAAAGCACGTTAAGCCGGTGGTCCTGCGCCCGATCTCTCATCGGTCATGTCGGTTTGCCGTCTCACCGAATTATGAGAGTAAGGGAATAGAGAGTGCACTTGTGTTTGCGCGCACACTTGTGCACTATAATATGTCCTGCGCAATTGGCTGATCTCAATTGAGATCGGCCGCCATGGCTGAAATCGGTCGCCTTTTATTTTTTAAATATGAATTAAGATTTTCGCTACAAAAGCTACTGCATAAGGTTTGATTTTTGTAATGCTAAGCAACCTTCTAAGAATGGATGGTAGCATTGTTCTCGTGAACAAAGCTACACCGATATTTCTCCGTAATATAATCGAATGTTATCTATTAAATTTCATGACGGGCTTTCCATAACATCTGCTAATTCACTGGCCATTATTCTTCCAGCACTTACGATCAAGTGAAGATGACGACAGTGAAGTAATTATTTTAGGGTAAAATAATAGGAAGTTTAAAATACTGCTGAATTAAAGCAATTAAGGGGAAGACCAAGGAAGACCTTAAGCTCGAACAAAAAATATTCAAGCCGGAGAAAAATGTAAGTAGAACCAACCAATCAAAAGTACCCGTAATCGACGAGCGTGCATGAAGAGGTTGATGAATGTGGATGAAGCGAAAGTGGTATGCCAATCGTAGCACATGGCAGGAAGTGATCTCTGCCTACCCCTCTGGGAAAAAGGCGTGATTTTATGTATGTATGTATGTGAATTAAAGCACACTACAAGCAAAATACACTGAAATAAAAATGCCTTAACCTTAAGCAAAAATTACTCTCACCGGAGAAAAATGTCAGTATTTTAACATATTTACACATACAGAAACTTACACACACATAATATTATCATCATCAGCGCATAAACCCTAAACTAGGGCGATAAGGCATTAGTGAACCACGCTGGTTAAGTGCGGGTTGGTCGACTACACAACAATTTCTTCGCAGGTGCTGCTTTCCTTATGATATTTTCCTTCACCGTTAAAGCGTCAAATAATCGTTCATATGAATATCAAATTCTAAAACACAGTGGTACGTGGCAGAGTTGAACTGGCATTGCAAGCAACGACCTTAACCACTTAGCCATCAACCCATTAAACTACATACGTTGGAATTTGTCAGATATTGGGCAATTTCAGCGATACCAATTATTAAAACGGTTGAGTGGCAGTTAAACAATAAAAAATTGAATTAACAGAGCATTTACCACTGTGTTGACATAGTTAGAAACATAACGTACCTTTCTCGCGACAGTATTGGAACTAGCTTTTCGCACACAACTCTCTTCGTGTTTGTAGTTCCCGCATAAAACAGTTCATTTCCTTGATCAAATTCGATCGTCAGTCAAATTATTCATTAAATTCTGTATAGTTTTAAAGCGCGAACAGACAAAGTCACTCTCACATCTATACAACTAAATAAAATTGAAGTGACTGTTTGAAATTTCAAAATAACGAGTTTTTGCTGAATGGGTAGGTATTTATATCGAATACCAATATATTATGTATGTATGTGCATGTATGTATGTACGAGTATGTTTGCCTGTCTATTTATCCTCGCTAATCTCGCTCTCGCTAATTCTCGCTAAACCGAAACGGCTGGATCAATTTTGACGAGACTTTCACATATAAATAGCTAATTTTACAAGGTAAATTATATGTTATTTAAATAAATCATTGTTGCCAAAACCATTTCCACATTGACGTTATGGGCGGCCGGTAGTCTATAAGTATATTATAATATTTGTAAGAACGGAGTTCCCTCACTGTCCAATACACAACTATCTCGTAATCAGGGCCTCAAACAAAGCCGTGTTTGGGGATGGGCCGCAAATTGAATCCATTTTTGCGGCGCCGATCTACCCGATGGTGAATAGGCGTTTTGATGGAGTGCCACCTTTGTCCCGGGCCCAAAAGCTCACAGGGACTCCGTTCACTATTCATTGCGGCTTTTTGTCCGCTAGACAGCTGATTTGAACCGGAAAATTGTAATGAGCTTTCATTTTGTAATGAATGTTTCAGAGATTACAATGTATCCGCCCTCAGACAAAGCTTGTATGAACAGAAGTTTGGGTGGATGAATATTTTATTTGTTAATACTGATTATTATCACCATCATCATCAGCCAATATAGGCCTATCTTAAACTAGGGCAATCAGGTTTAGTGTGGGTTGGTCGACTTCACATAACCTAGTTACTTAGAAGGTGTGCAGGTTACCTGATGATGTTTTCTTAATTTTCTTTGACCTTTAAGTCTTCGAATAATTGAAATATGAATTTTAAATTTAAAAACACATTCTTACGTGACGGGGTTTGAACTGGCGACCTCTGGCTTGGCAAGCTTTTTCTGATAATAGCCTGATGAAACTATGAACCTTTATTTAAAATACATTCATATGTAACATGTATGTTCGCGTGAGAGGGTTTTAACGTTGTGACGTAATAATAGTATATGATCAATTTTGCTAGAAACATAAAATTGAGCATTGTTTTACAGACGCATGTCGAGGTCATAATTTATATGATCTGGTTTATGATTAATAACGTTTAGTCCGGTCAATTTAGACATTTGAAGTTACATACAGTCCCAACAAGCAATTTCAGTGAAATTGTTCAAAATATAATTATAAACAATGTCTGGAAGTTCCCCAACATTCCCCTGTAAGGAAAAAAAATAATTCAAGGTAAAAGGTAAAAGAAATGTATTTTTCGCGATTTTCAGCAAAACGGTAACTTTTATCATAACATACCTGAGACAAAATTGTAGATCATAAAATTATCTATAATAATAGGCAGGTATTTTAAAACTTGCTTTTAAAATTACGAGTAGGTACTTAAATCTCGCGACAAGCTTTTAAAACATATAAATTGTGTCAAATATGTTGAATTTGAAATGTTATAAGTTGACAGTAAAGTTATAGTGTAAAAGTTTATTTTTTTCTTTTTAGCGCATTTAAATAAAAGCTTGTTTTTAAAGATTTTTTTACCTTAATTTATTTTATACTTTTTAGTTTTCACCTTGTAAGTTCCACCCTGGTTACCATCTAGCTCCAAAGTACTCATCTAGGCGAATCAAACGAGCCCAAACTCGATGGGGTTGTGTCGTTTAAGTACTGAGTTCCTTTGGCTGTCTTCCGGCTCCATCATCAGACCCTGGTTACCATCTAGCATCTAAGTACTCATCTAGGCGAATCAAACGAGCCCAAACTCGATGGGGTTGTGTCGTTTAAGTACTGAGTTCCTTTGGCTGTCTTCCGGCTCCATCATCAGACCCTGGTTACCATCTAGCATCTAAGTACTCATCTAGGCGAATCAAACGAGCCCAAACTCGATGGGGTTGTGTCGTTTAAGTACTGAGTTCCTTTGGCTGTCTTCCGGCTCCATCATCAGACCTTGGTTACTATCTAGCACCAAAGTACTCATCTAGTCGAATGAAATGAGCCCAAACTCGATGTGGTTATGTTATTTAATTACTGAGTTGCTATGGCTATCTCCCGACTTCATCATCAGATCAGCTCCATGTCATAATAATATTGCATTGTCATCGGATATACACGTGCATGCAAAATTTCAGCTCAATCGGTTGAGGGCAAGTGCCTTAAAATTGAGTTATAAAATTCCACCCGAACACACAAACATACATACATTGCAAGTTAAATAAAAGCTTGTAAAAATGTACCAATTTTTTTTCTTACGAGCCACCGTTTCTGAGTTATAACGATTCAAAAAGTTATAAAAGTTGTTATCGTCATGCATGCGTATGTGATCATGGTAAATATCCCAGACATATTCAGTTTTGTAATGGATGTATGCTCGTTACTCTCACACGAAAATTACATAATGGATTTGGATGAAACTTCATAATATATACTTTCCAGAATCATACAAAGGTTACATATTCATAAAGATAATAATGTACATTATCCAACATAAAACAAAGCTAAGTAGGGTAACCAGTATATTGATTGGCACCTAATGCTGACTTTTGTGTTTGGCTTCAAAAATTCAATTGGACTAACGTTAGTTACAGATTTATTTAGCATTAATGGATTTTTAGATACAAACATATTCCTAAAATGATACTACAATTCAAAAATGTATCCTTATTTATTTAAAAAAACTCAAAATAATAGACAGTGACATAAATGTATAGTCATTGGCACTATGGTACAGTGATTGACACTGTAACTTAGTACAATCATTGGCACTCACAATGGCATTGCAATTATTAGCATAGTGCCAACCTAGTTACTACAACTATTTAATTAATGCTTAAATTGAATCAGTCTTCTGATGAATTAATGAAAATACTGGAAATCTTCATTATTTCATCGTTTAATAATCAAATCATCGACTTGTTGACGGTATAGACTGAGCGTAATCAATAGGTGGTTGTATAGAAGTGGTAAGATGAGGTTCCGCGTCATATGCCGCAGTCCAACGATGGCGTGCCGGCGGTGGGTGTGGGGACACTCCCGTCAGCATTGCACCAACGGCTGTCGTTGAGGGACGAGAGTGACCTTGCGTACCGGGACCCCTGTCGCTCCCCTCCGGGGAGGCTTGAGGGAGCCCGTGGAGGCTCCGCCGGTGGTGTTGTGCGTGAAGGCTCTGTACACAAGGCCAAATACCACTGCACCACCAGTAGGCGATGAGGTACGCCGCGGAGTTTATTGGGTACACCTCTAGTGGCCCTAGGAATTGCACCTTAGCCCAGGAGCAGCTGCCGGTCTTTTCCATCTCAGCACCCTCAGCAAGGAGTCCCACATACCACCTAGGGTAAACCCCTACCCAAGGTGAAGGTGCATCAAGCATATTCCGCGTCAAAAAATAAATAAATTAGGATTATAGGATTCAGAAGTATAGCGATTGGCAGGTCTGCCAATGACTGAGCGGTAATATATATTTCAGTGCAATTATTGGCATAGCAAAAACTGCGTGAAGACTAATCTTTTTTTTTCGAAAAAGTTAAAAATCATATTCCTAACATAATATCATGACGTAAAGCTAAAATATCCTTCAAATGGTTACCTGGAATCGTATAAAATTCACTTCTAACGCACTCCTCACCAAACTTTTTCACGTTAAAATTGCCGCGAACTTTCACTGTTGACTTAATCCAACAAAAAAACTATTAAGACGTCATTTTGGCGTAAAGTTAAGTATTTCCATAAGTAAATGTAGAAATATGCCGCTGAATAGTAGTTTTTTCATATAAAAAATGTATTTCCGAAATTAAATATTTGAAATGAAAGCCAAAAGTGCCAATCACTGGGGGGGTGCCAAGAATGGTACTGGTTACCCTACAAAGTTTCTGGAAAAAGCTAGTAAGTTTACAAAGACCTGTACATCTCATCGTATATTAAAGATAGTGTCAAGGAATCCTCATCACAGAGAGACCTCTTTGTCAGCGGCTAATAATTGCGACGTCTTCTTTGAGACAAAGAGCTAGAGGCGTTTGCCACCTGTTTTAATTTGGAACCTCTTTCAAGCCTTATGTGCCAAAAGTTTACTACCTTACAGACTTAAGGTCGTAGCACACATATCAACTCGGGATCGTCACAATCATCGTTCTTTTATCGAATAATGAAGGCCGGAGTTGATATGTTTACGTTCCGTCTCATCATCATCATCATCAGCTCATATACATTTCCGCTGCTGGGGCATGAGCTTACCCTAAACTAGGGCAATATGGCCTTAGTCAGCCAAGCTATCCAAGCGCGGGTTGGTCGACTTCACAACCTAAGAATTTCTTCACGATGTTTTCCTTCACCGGTAAAGCGTCGAATAATCGTACATATGAATATTAAGTTTGAAAAACACAGTAGTATGTAGCGGGATTTGAACTGGCGACCTCTCGCATGGCAAGCAGCGACCATAACCACTCGGCTATCGACGCTTTAGCATACATATCAACTCGGAAATATATCGTCACCGAGGCGAGGCGATTACGTTACGATTCCGATTAGTGTGCGTTGCAGTAGGTAGGTTCATACTAAGAATACTGAAAGCCGGAGTTGATACGTTTACGTTCCTTTTAAGAGTTGATAATGTGTGCTATGGCCATTAAAGCCGTACAGAAGAAACTCTAAATACATCTCTTGTAAGCACTTTTAGCAAAACTGCAAAATTTAAAATATCTTTATCGATTTTTCTATTTAGAGTGTACAGATTAACCAAACTGAGCAGGTCTAGATAGTCTGCTAATCTCGTTCGACCTCGGCTATCGTTGAATAAGTTATTGCAGCTGGTAGAAAAAAAATGTCCTCTTTTAAGTTTTTTTTACAAGGACAGTCGGCCACTAAACAAGATTTATTTCTTTCCACTGAGCCTGTAATCTGCAGAATGTGTCTACCATCCATCATTTCAACTCACAGTATAACTGTATATAACTTTAGACATAGTGCACAAAGAGTGGGCGCAACACAAGCACACCTTTGTTAAAAAGTTCTTTTTCCGACAGAATTTTGTCGCAGTAGTCAACAAAAATGTAAAAAAAAACAAAATTTAATCTATTTTGGTTTTGTAAATAGAATACGTTTGTCTAATAATAATATTATCTCTACTATAAATTGTAATAAAGTGTCATTTAATGCTTTTATGAACCTCATAACTCCCTAGACAGAAAACAACTCGGCAACTGCGAAGTAACTCGCAACTCCCAACTCCCAGGCGATCTTTGAAGTGTTCAAGTTGTACTACACTTCATAAGATTGGAAAATCGTTGTTAATTAGTTTAACACTTATTAAATGCGACTGAGTTAGTCAGAAAGTGTATCTGAAACAATGATTGTATGAAATTGTAGTTAGGAGTGTTGTGGTTGAGTTTTGCACGGCATGGTGGCGCCACTAGTCGTATCGTCGTCTAAAAAGAAATAACAAAACAATAGTGGTTCTGGTTAGTTCAATATTTTTTCCACTAATTGCGCATACACACATACACTACTTACCACTCACATATACACACACATGAACTACTTACATTTACGCGCATATACGCCCTTCTTCTTAGTGAATTAGGCTGTGTCTGTAGATTGAAATTAAATTTAAGCTATTATACAACGCCAATGAACAAAATGTGTCATCTTCATCTCCAGCCCCAAGAGACAGGATTACCTAGTTTGGGGACTACTAGCAACCGACGTTTTATGCAGCCATGTTTGGAAACAAAATATGATTTTATTTTATTATTAGACTGGCTCGGTGGAACAGTGGTTAGTGACCCTTGCTGGCGGTTCCAAGAGTCGTGGGTTCGATTCCCACGCGGGACAAATATTTGTGTGATAAATATCGGTGTTTATTCCGTGTCTGGGTGTGAATATGTATTTAAGTAGATATAATCATAAATATCTATGTATGTATATCAATCTCTGACGCCCATCTTTACTTAGTTTAGGGTCAGGTGACCGTGAGTGGAAATGTCCCAGATATTTATTTATTTTATTTCTATTAGGACGCCATTACGTAACTTAAGTAAATAACTTCAAGTGTTACTCCTTCGGTTGCCAGCTACATCGATCAGGTGCCCTCGTTAGAGTCGTGACCACGCATCACTAATGACTAACATTATCAGGTTCTAAGACATTTTTCTAAGGAAACAGGACAACTTTGATTAGAGTATCAAGTGAACTGAATTGTTAGCGAACCTAATTAGGTGCTTCTTTTGACGCAGCCTTAACGAGCCGAAGGGAAGAAAAGAAAAAAAGGTAGTACGAGTACCAATTAGAATGTGCCAGCAATTTGTATTCGGGTTGGGTAATAAAAAAAACTTGGGTGGAGAGGTACGAATGCTTGTAGGCTCTGGAAATTTTGATTTGGCGATATTTTTTATTTGATTACGAATAACAATACCTAAAATTTACATGTAGCTGGTACTGCTGGTAGTATCCTTACTAATATTATGAATCCGAAAGTAACTGTCTGTGTGTCTGTTACGCTTTCACAGATAGAGTACTGGACCGAATTAAATGAAATTTGGTACAGATATTGTCCAGAGTCTATAAAAGGTTATAGGCTACTTGTTAACCGACTGCGCTATTAGTAAGTAATGTTTTACCCGTTAAACGTCTCTACGCGAACGAAGTCGCGGGCGGAAAGCTAGTGTAGTATAAAAAAGAAAACAAAATAAATGATATTGGAAATTCTTGGCTACTTGTGGGAAAATACCAAACAATAGATGGATAAAATGATGTTATAAACGAGAACAATTGATTCAGGTCAATTCCACGAATAAGTTGTGACAAATGAAATTTACGGAAGTGCTGAGTTGTTTTATATTTTTGGTTATCGTTAACATCGACCAATAACAACGCGAGCGAAATATTAAAAAAATTGTATGGTGCTGTTATTTTTCTATTAAGGCTAAAATCATTCTTTGTAAAATATTCAGGGTAAAATAAATCTAAGTTTTGAATCAATGAAAAACAATACTTCCTCACTCTCCCTTAAATACATAAGCACACCCAGACACGGAACAAACATCGATCGATTCATCACACAAATATACACCATGAAATTTTAGTGGTTGTTTTCCCGTGGCAGAACGATTTGCCTTTAGTAATACTATCGAATCATGCAAATTATTGCTCAAAAAAAAATTTTTTTTTTCGATTTTTCAGAATAATAATTTTCCAACTCGAAAACGAGAGAAGCTATCGTTGTTTTTGAAGATGTGACGTATTCAGGTACTGCTTGCCATATGAAATCGATGCTTAAAGCTAAAGAAGCTCTACACTCTAAGTCATAAAGCGGTTCGAACGTGCTTTCGAGTTACGGTTAAACCTTTCGTAAAACCGGCATTTATTGATTTTACCAAAAAATAACTGCACACATCTTTTGTACTACTACGATATAATCATTATACTGCGGGAAAACAACCACTAAAATTTCACGGTGTATGTGGGATTCCAACCCCCGACTATTAAAATTATAAGATAACTAGTGACTCGCCCATGCTTCGCTTCGGATAAAGCGCAATACACACTGAGCCCGCCGGGCCCGACACCGACACAGAAATATTAGATTTACTCATAATTCTTTTCATAATATGCCGCCGGGTTGTGTCGGCGGGCTGTGTCGGCGGCCCGGCGGGCTCAGTATGTATTGAGCTTTATTCTTACTTAGCGGATGCCTTTATTAAAAAGCGTCGATGGCCGAGTGGTT
Source organism: Maruca vitrata (assembly GCA_039566165.1). NCBI lineage: Eukaryota > Metazoa > Arthropoda > Insecta > Lepidoptera > Crambidae > Maruca > Maruca vitrata. Next base: position 2,550,175 of record CM076922.1, on the reverse strand, counting down.
AAGGTCGTTGCTTGCCATGCGAGAGGTCGCCAGTTTAAACCTCGCCAGGTACCAATGTGTTTTTCAAATTTTAAATTCATATGTCACATTATTCGACGCTTTAACGGTGAAGGAAAACATCGTGAGGAAACCAGCACACCTGAGAGATTTTTCAACGGTGTGTGAAGCCATGTCAGAGGCCTACTCTTGACACCAGGTTGTTCATCAACCATACGATAAGAAGAAGAAGAAGAAGCGGATGCCTACATCATAACATCTACCTGCATGCCACAGCCCGATCCGTCCACTAGTTTGGACTGTGTGTTGATAGATCACTATGTCAGTCAGTCAGTCACCTTTGCATTATATATGTTATAGGCAATGTGTATAATCCGGTATTGTATAGATTACCTAGGCATTCTATACAATGCCTACAACGTTCAGGAAATGTGTATAATACGATTAATTTAACACATTGCCTATGTATTGTATAAAATGCCCGAAGTGCATCAGGTAATGTGTATAATGAACGACTACGGGTAGGACCTTAAACATTTTTATTTATTTATTATTCAGACAGTTAATCAACCTTAACCTCTGTATATTTTGAATATGTAATATGTTATTGCTTTGCGTAGAAGGGTTAGGTAGCATTGGTTTTGAGTCCGTCCATTAACCCATAAATGGTCCATCCGTCCATCTGTCACCAGGCTTTACCTCAAGAACAGTGATATCAAGATATTATGTAGTTACAATTTGTTGATCATATACCTGTGCCCGCGATTTCGTTCGCGTGAACTACAGATATTACATATAAATGGTTTTTCCCAATTACTCCTATTACCGTGAGAATTTTTCAATATCGCTTTGCAAATAAGCTTTTCGTTTATTAAGGTACTTGCATGCCAAAGTTTTTCCCTGCTAACTCCCGTTCCCGTAAGAATTTTTCAATATCCTGTTCCACTAAGCTTTGAGTTTTCTATGGTACCTGCATGCCAAATTTAAAGCATCTAACTTAAGTGGTTTAGATTTTTCATACAAAAGATTTTCCCGCTAATTCCCGTTCCCGCAAGAATTTCGGGAATTAATTTCTTAGTGCACCTCTACGGTACCTTAGCTAAGTTATTTCCAAATTTCAAGTGCCTACGTTAAGCCGTTTAGGCTGTGCGTCGAAATATCAGTCAGTCAATCAGTGAGTCAGTGTCTCCTTTTATATATTTAGATGTTACCGGACAAACCCGATTTCAGGACAAACTCGTTTGGCCTTGGATAAACTATGTACGTGCGAGCTCAGGACTTCCTGGCAGGACTGACCGAGTTAAAAAAAAGAGTCCTATTTGTGTTAAATTTTTTTAAACCACCCATATATACTTGTGACGGAAAAACTAGTTTAGCTTAGGCCAAACTAATTTGTCCTAGAACTCCTATGTGACAAACGCTTAATAGGTACGCAAAAAACACGGCATATCAACCGATTAAATGCAATAATTATGTTTAATCAGCGCTATCTGCTTGTGACTGTTAAAATTATGATAAGCTTTCAAAAGATCAGTAGGTACCTATCTATCTAACCAAATTACGGAAAAGAAAAATCGATTAAATACATTACCTAAGCTTCAACCGGCATTCTATACAATGCCTAGGTATTCTATACATTTCCTAGGTAAATTGTGAAATACTTCAAACATTGAGTATCATTTCATACATTATAATAATATAATAATAATATAATAATATATAATAATAATAATATAATAATAATATAATAATAATATTTATTTATTGCAAAATGTGGTTACATTGGTTCTTACTATTAAGGTTACATGGTTCTCACATAAACCCTGCAAGGGCACAGCAATTTTAGGTATACAGGTAGACTTAAATATTAACATAGGATTTACAATAATAACAAACTTAATTTTAATGTATCACACAAAAATATGAAATATTGACATACAACTATAACAATAATTTTGATTGATCACTCATTATAATTGGCAGTAAAGTATTCTTCCATATTATAGAAGCAACGGGAAACTAAGAATTTTTTAGTTTTATTGGTAAACTCTGAGTTATTTTTTACACTTTTTAAATTTTCAGGGAGTTTATTATATATTTTTATTGACATGTAATGTATTCCTGAGTGTACTAATTGCAGTTTTGAACATGGAAGTGCTAATTTATTCTTATGTCTCGAGCTTGATCTTGAGTGATAATGATTTGCTGGTTGATAAAGATTTATATTATTTTTAACATATTTACAAACTTCCAAAATATATATTGAAGTTAATGTAAGAATTCCATGTTCTTTAAAATGAGGCCTGCAACTCTCTCGGTTTCCAATATTAACAAGTATTCTTATACACCTTTTCTGTAAAATAAATAATTGTTCAACTTCAGTTGCATTTCCCCACAATACTATACCATAGTTTAGCCACGCATAAGCGTATGCGTAATAGGCGGTTTTGGCTGTACTCAAATCTGTAGACTTTTTGAGTTCGTACAATGCGTAAGTAAAACGGGACAATTTAATGGCGAGTTTTTCAATATGTTGTCTCCAGGACAAACCAGAGTCAAAGTCTACGCCCAATAACGTGCTGCAATCAACCATGTCAATATTTACGTCACCAAACATAGCTTTAAAGTGTAGCGGTTGCTTCTGTCTAGGTTTGAACTGCATTAACTTAGTTTTTAGTAAATTCAATTGCAACTTATGGTCTATTAGCCAATTGTTTATAGGGCCCAGAATACTGCTGAAAAGCTCCGGCACGTCTTCTGCCTTAGTACATGGGAACACCACTGTAATATCGTCAGCATATAGGATGCATTTACTTTCGATCATTTTTGGTAAATTATTTATATAAATAACAAACAGTATACAGCCCAAAACACTGCCTTGCGGTATTGATCCCTCTACCTTCAACTCATCGGATGTTACAATTGATAGGTGATTATTTTTAGTATCAAAGTGTTCAATCTCAACACACTGTTTTCGATTTTGAAGATAGGATTCAAACCATTTATATGCTTGACCACGTATACCAATATTGTATAGTTTATTTAGTAGAATTTTATGCGAAACACGGTCATATGCCTTGCTCATATCAAGTATTATACTGATTGCATATTTACGGTTGTTAATGATATGTAATATTTCACGCGTTAATTCAACTAAAGCTGTAACGGTAGATTTACCTTTTATGAAACCATGTTGGTTTTTATCAAAAATATCGTATTTACTACAAAAGCGAGTGAGTTGATTACACATTGCTGTTTCAAATATTTTTGAAAAGGTAGATAATAATGCAATAGGACGGAACTGGCTCATATCTTGCGTTGTTTTAACTTTTGGTACAGGTTTTATAATAGCTTTTTTTAGAATTGAAGGGAATGTAGCTTCACAGAAGGATTGATTGATTAGATATGTTAAGGGAATTATCAGCTGATCCTGGCAGTGCTTGATAAGTATCGGTGGAATTTCATCAAAACCGTAACTTGTTTTATTTTTGAGTTTCTTAATTATATTCTGTACTTCGTTGTGGCTAATTGGGTTCAAAAACATAGTATTGCTAGAATTATTTGCAATAGGTTCACACTGTGGTATAAGACTAATATCTTTACTAGATCCTATAGATAGGTAGTAATTATTTAATGTATTTGCAACTAGACTAGGTGTAGTTATACATATATCATTAATTTTTAAAGTTATATTTCTTTTTATATGTTTATTAATTTTATTTGTTCTTTGTCTAATTATTTGCCACATTGTTTTCGTTTTATTTCTGGAAATAGACATCGTTTTTATACATTGAATTCTTTTTGACGTACTTACTGCCTTTTTTAAAATCTTTTCATATTTTTTATAATATTTATGAATTGAGGGCTCATCAAAATGAGTTATAATCATTTTCAAAAATCGTTTGTTCTTACATGCATTCTTGATACCTGGAGTTAACCATGTCTTTTTATTACCTTTTTTATTTTGAAACTTTACTTTTGGTATGTTAGAATTAAGGACTTCTTTCAGCTTGGTATGAAATGATAAAAAATTTGCATCTAAATTATTATCTATTTTAATGATGTCCGACCAACCGATCAGACTGAGTTCATTTTTGAATGAGTTTATATTCTTTTTATTAAATATTCTTTTCATTGTATAAAAAATGTCGTTACCTTTTGGGCATGGTTGTAAAAAATTCATCAAGACCCCTTTATGGTCACTGATGCCATACTCTTCAACCAGGATGTTGAAACTTTGGTTATCTATGTTAGTAAACACAATATCTAGACATGTTGAACTCTCTTTACAAATTCTAGTTGGAACTTTTACATTTTGGTGCAGATTATAGCTTTTAAAAAGTTTTATTAAATCATTTGATTGTTTAGTTTTACTTAAGAAATTAAAGTTTAGGTCTCCACCAATTATAATATTTTTCTTTGCATATTTAGTTTTTAAAACGTCTAAGAGTTTTTCTAATTGATTTTTAAAGGTATCGACCTCCCGCGAGCGAGCTATTAGGCCAATAAATAACAATCAGTAAAACATTTAAGGAAGGTATAATGATTGCACATATTTCTATCACGTACTCAATTGCTAATGATTCCAAATCCATACACTGAGAATACTCTAAATCTTTCTTTAACATAATACATACACCGCCGCCTTCGTAGCTAGACGCTACTTTCTGTCGGAAAGTACTTGCAACAGTGTACTCCTCTAATGCTAATAAATCAATTTTTTTATTAGTGATCCATGTTTCACATAAGCATAGAGCCATTATCTGATATTCTTCAACAAGAGCCTCAAGTAAATGGATTTTATTTTTCACGCTACGAACATTTTGAAACAATATTTTAGGTCCAGTAGTGTCGAAAGGAGTAAGTATTTGGTGAATCTGTTATAGGCATATAAGAGTTATAAGCATTAAAAATATCATGCATAAAGGCGTTTAAATCGTTTAATATAACTCTTAAGCCAGTATAATTAACTTTTCCATAAAACCTAAAAAACATTCTATAGGAGAATTCTAAGTTCTTATTTGAATCCAGTATAAAACAATATTCATGTGTTTTATTATCATTATACAACATTTTATTGAACAGTTCAACTCTTTGATTAAATAAATTAGAATATTTTTGGAATTTAAATGTTGGCAGGCATATAATAACATTAGTGTGCTGGACTTCAAAGATACGCTGTTTTAACAAGTTGACCATTTTATAGTAGTCTTTTGAGACGTTAAAATCATTTTCCCCAATTATTATTATACAGAAGTCGTTTAATGTAAAGTTGACAAGTTTTTGAGTTAGTCCCTCAAGTAGCTGCTCAATGCCGCCGCCTGGTATGCGATAGTGGCAACACTCATTAACTTTTGAGAGGCTGCTTTTAACAATGGAGGATTTCTTGTTGTGATCTATGCTGGAGATAAGACATATCTTGCTTCCTGAAACAGAGCCAGCTTTAGCGTTGCTATTTGAATCCAACCTGTCGCTTGTCAACGCTGGCATCTTAGTTTCATTTTTTCCTGCTGCAATTTTATTTTTTTGCTTCAGTTTGTCTTCATAGCTTAGGTCACTTTTCTTTAGAGTATCTAAACGATTTCCACGCCTATGTGTTCTCTTTTTGGGGGTCTCCAATGGTGTTGACATACATGGGCTATTCATACTAGTTATGTTTTTGCTGATGCTGATGTCATCCAGGGTCATTCTTTTATACAGTCTTATTGTTTTTTCTTGCTCCTGGTTTTTCCTAAGTAATTTTGTGTTAGTAATGTTAAGATTCTCTATTTCGTTATTTGCTATAAGTAATTCTTTTTCTAATTTTTCTATTCTTGTTTTAAGTTCGTCTACAAGTAACTTTTCTCCAACACAAAGATCAGGTACACTGTTTGAATTTTTTGTTTCTAGTTGAGAAGTGTTGTCCATGGATAGAAATGACATTGATAAGTCAGGTACTGAAGTCCGTCTCCTATTTATTCTTTTAGTGACAAAATTATTAGACTCCTGGAGAGATTCTGGGTTGCTTTCATTATCCGACAGAGAGCTAAAGGAGTTTTCTGTTGGTATATTTATATGCAGATTTTCATTTTTCGTATATTTACAATTATCACATTTGCATTTCTCCTTAGTATCTGTAGACATTAAGTAAAATCTTTTTTCGCTAATACTCGTACAATCTAGATGATAGTGATATGAACAGTCGGCACAGATTATATAATCTCTTTTGAGTATGTTTTTATTACATTTATTGCAAACAAGTGTCATCTGTTGTTTGTCTGCCATATTTTCAAGTAACGCGTTTATGGGCTCACTCTGTTATCCTCAAAGTTTTTAGAAAAAGTACTATTTAAATACTTATTTAATTGCAGCAACACTCGTCGTCCTGTCACCTTCAAATTTGACACTGTCAGTTGATATTGACAGATGTCAGATTCAATTTAGAAGCTGTCAGTAGCACTTGCAAAAACGTCAAAATTGAATCAGGATATGTCAGTTGATATTGACATAAACAAATGCAAAGTATCTTGAGGGTATTATGATAACTTGTTGGTTGGTTATCTATTTCTGTAGTGAATAATGTGCACTTATCTTGGATGATTTTTAGTCCTCTCGAAGCATAAAAAGCGTAGATAACAATATCACGTACTCTTCCGTGTGTGGTGATCACAGTGCAGCTTCCGATATACGCCAAACAGTATTACAGTAAATTACAGAAACAATAATAACGGGAGCCTATTAACACTTTGCCAGGGTTGCCAGCGTATTCTTCATTTCATTCATTGCCTAAGCAACCTCGGCATTCTATACATTTCCTAGGCATTGTATAGAATGCCTGCATTATACACATTGCCTATAACATATATATTTAGACTAGTGAGCCGCACTCGCTTCGCTTTGAGTATATTATACTCGTACATAAAAACCTTCGTCTTAAATCCTTCTATGTATGAAAAAAAAATTTAATCAAAATCCGTTATGTAGTCTTTATACTATGTAGTGATTAGGCCATTATAATAGATGATTTGAGATCACGTAGCTTGGTAATGGTGCAACGGGCTGATATCCGCAACTCGACGTCAAGGCGTCTATTTTGCGTAGGGTTATAAAAGGGTAGTTGCTTATTTTTTTATTTTGATGTAGATGGATGGACCACACAACATAAAAAAAAATGCTTAAAGAATTATTGTCATAACTTTAAAACTCGCCGAGATATTACTGTTTCAATAGCACATCATTTAGGCAAGCTCAAAACGCTCCATACAAAAAGTGACTGAATCGTGACGTCACGATTCAGTTATTTGTATGCAACGCGCCAGAAATTTGTTCGGCAAGTATACTAAATAATGCGTTTATGAAAATGGTCTCAAAGCAAAAGTTGTTATTAATTATGTAATTTGAAATATGGTATTGTTTATTTTAATCACATTTGATATTTTATAATGGACTCGCCCACCCAACTTCAAATGTCTATTATTGCCTTATTTTGTTAGAAATTTTAATTTCAATTTGACTTATGTTATTAATCTGCCTATATCTTACTATTAATTGTGAAATCACATGTAAACTTTGACTTAGGAAACTACCCAATTGAAGTACCAGCTTTATTTCAATTCACGTGGATTACGAAGCAAGTTTGAAGAACTTTGCTAGCAAGATTAGTATTCTTCTCCAGACAGCCGATCCCGCATGAGAGAACGCGTAGCAGTATCCGGGATAGGTTCATTGGTATACAAGGCGAGCCTGGACGCACAGGTAATGGGATGTCAGGTAGTGGGGTGAGATGTTATTAGCACTAACATCTAGCCTTGACTCGATCTTGCTTCGTTGTAATGTGTGTAAGGTCGGTAGAAAGACTTGCATCGTGAAATACATTCTTACTTTTGGTTAACTTTAAGAGCGACCAATAAACTGTATTTTATTATTATTGAGGTTGAATCATTCTTCACCATAAAAATACATGGAGAATACAGTTGGAAATATACGATTATTCGGCGCTTTAACGGTGTAGGATAACATCGTGAGGAAAGCTGCATACCTACGAAGAAATTCTAAGGTTGTGTAGTCGACTAACCAGCACTTGGTCAGAGTGGTAGAGAAGGCCGTGCCCCAGCAATGGGGACGTATATGGGCTGGTGATGATGTGTGTGTAAAGTCGGAAGGAAGATTTGTAGAAAAGTGGTTTTGTAATCATTTCTCTTTTTTGGTTTATAAAATATAGCTTACTGCTGTCCCTGCCGTCGCCTGTAGTCGTTTATTGTAAGCATTCCGCCTCTGTAGTGAAGGAGTGTATACTGTATATCCATATTATCCATGCTCAGGTTTTAGCCAATTTTTGCACCAACTTTAATTTAAATCGCAACAACAGTTTTGGTTTGATACGGCGCCGGATAGGTGAGCAGTTACTTTCTTATTTGAAGAAAATTTATACCTGAATAGAAAAAATTATGTTTATTCCTAAACATTATCAGCGTAAGTATCATAGGTACAAAATACCACCTTAAGTGTGACCTAATCTTGAAGTGTAAATTATTTAGTTAGTACAAAACACATCCCCAATTTCAGTGATCGCAAACATTTTTAAAATTCAATATCACTATTGCGAATATCGTGCTGAGCGGTAGTCGGCGCCTAAAATGCGATAATAAAATTTTCATATACAATTTGCCGCATAAAACAAAATAGATAGTACGTATTTCGAGTTAGAAAAACAAGCGATTTCAAAGGTTGCCCGTGACGTCACAAGAAGGGTCCGAAGAAAAAGTGTGGATTAACTTGATCTGTTACAAACGGGACGAAAACACATTATCTTTGTAAATAGGTAAGAGAGTAGGGTAGGTTAAATTATATTAGTTTCACTTCTCTCTTTCTTTCACCATCTACTTGCATTGTTGCGAGCGGGATGGCTATATTTTTTTATGAGTTTCTTTGCGGAAAAATCATCTATATATTATCAAGATTAAAGCCAACTTTCAAAGTAGTTATTTTAGTATTTGGGCCTGTATTTTTAAATTAGTAAGGTTTATATACCGTGACAGCTTTTAAAGTTAATACCTAAGCTGTTAAAGCCTTAGTTAATAGTCAGACTCTTTATTTGTAAGCAAATTAAAGAGGTCACAAGGTCCTAACGACGTTGGTCTGAAATAAAAAAAAATAAGCACCAAAGTCAGTCTATACTTTTCTGAAACACTTGCCCTTTTCATGAAATTCAATAGCCTAAACTTCGTTAACTCCAGGAGACAAAAATAAAATTAGGCAATTTAAAAATAAAACCGTTTGACAAAAGAGGATTTATTTGAAAATAGGTAATCCAGCTTACCTTCTGACAAGGGGTGGAAGAAAAGATGTTATTTTTGTAAACAGCCGTAACGAAACCAGGCCACGGTAATGCCCTGAGCGTTTTGGATAAGTGATTTCGCGCTTTGCCGGATAACCTCAAAATGAGATAAGTTTGACGTTTAATTTCGCGGGTTAATATTGTAATGATTAGGGGGCGCTACGTTGACTTGACGACGTCTGTTTAAAATTTACGCAATTTAAATCCTTAGGTTCAACATTTTATAATATCACTATGATATACCTTCTACTAGGTACTGGTATTTAAATTATTCTTCCTTACTAGGTAAGTAACATTACAAATATCAATGCAAAAGTAAAGCAGAGCTAGCTTAATATAATAAATTATATCAAATCTAAACCGCTTAAGTGAGACGCTTAAAAATTGGCATGTAGGTAATAAACTTAAAGCTTAGTTGCAACAGGATATTGCAAAATTTCCACGCAAACGGTAGTTAGCGGGGAAAAACTTTTGTATGTAAAATCCTGTAGTCCACGCCAACGAAGTCGCGGGCACAGCTAGTTATTAATATAAGTACATATTTATGTGTGCTAAAGATTTTATTCGCAGGAAGTAAACTAATCAATAAAACAGCAATATAATCTCTTCCCCAGCCATTTCCCTCAAGTTAGACTGATAACATCAAGTTTTATTCACTTAAAGGGCCAAGTTCATAATTAGTCTCAGATGGGGCTAAGAGCCTAATCCGGCAGAGGGCCCTTACCAAGTGATTATGGCCGCCCTGTGACCCCTGAATAGGACAAAATGGCCGTTATCGTTTGATTATGGGGTCCACGTATAATTATGGCCACCGTATCTGATGTCCTGAGAGGACGAAGCTGAGTGGAGCTTTTTGGGATTTGTTAATGGATTATGGTGGTACAGTTTTCTTTTTGTGTAATGAGGCCACATTTTTTAAATTAGGCGTAAAGACACCATCGATACAGATGCTTTTTAGTGTTTGTACCACGGTATATACCCATTGTATACTCTGTCAACAATTTTGGGGCTAATCTCAAATATTTTATTTTGTATAATCTTTTGTTTAGTTTCGGTAGATGTTACTGGCTTATTAAAATGCTTAAAAATAATACCCGACTTCTTCAAGGTATTTAATATTGGTTCCAACGGCCATTTTGATATTGGAAAATTTTGTATAATCGAATTTTATGCAAGCCGTTTAATATGCCAAGCCATTTTAGATTATTAGACAAACAATCTTCCTATTTTCATTAGTCTGGTACTACTCGTACTAGATTTTAGCTAAGGTAGTTGAGAGACTAGAAAGTATAAGAATTGGGTATAAACATCTCGAAATTATAACTGAATCGGTTCGACAGTTTACATCTGACAAAGTTATAGATAAACACACTTACGCATTTATAAAGGTGGATGATGATGAGATGACGGCCCTCTCATCCATCCTCCTATGATCCCGGGCTCTTCAGGCGGGGCGTGAGACAGCATTTATCAGGCCTTCAGGGTGAGTGCGATAGGCTCAACATGGTCTATTGTGCCTGTCGACCTCATGTGGATCTCACTCCCGCTTACCATCAGGTGGAGTGAGGTCATCTTGTTAGCCTATTATAGAAAAAAACATACCAATACCATCTTCTCACGTTCTACACGGCATCTTAACCATTTATAGGTTTATTTCTTTGTGTGTTTGTTTTGTCACAAAATATGGGTACATATTACTCGTATTTTTTTCAATGACTACCGAAGGAAATTACTAGACACAACCATTAGCAATGGTTAACACACAACTCCAAATCGAATTAAATTCTTACAATTTGTTACATATGACGGACTTTATATATTAAATATTGTTTACAATATGATTATGGTTTTAAGTATTATTAGTCCGTCAATACTTCTTATTTATACCTACCTTGTAAGTCCTACATACATACATAAATTGTACATATTTCAAGAGAGTAACGTCTGTCTTGCTTCCTGACCAATTAAAATGACATTTGCTACAAAGTCTAGAGTTTTTTTTTGTTTTTGCCGACTGTGCTTTAGTCAGTAATGTTTCACATTTTTAAATGAATGTCAATCACTACATAGTATAAAACAAAGTCGCCTTTTCTGTCCCTATATCCCTATGTGCGCTTAAATCTTTAAAACTACGCAACGGTATTTGATGCGGTTTTTTCCAATAGATATAGTGATTCAAGAGGAAGGTTTTTATGTAAAATTTACCCGAAGCGAAGCGAGGGCGGGTCACTAGTGTTATATAATAAGAAGCCTAACCTTCCTCGTTGGTCATTTTTTTTCGCCGTCTTTGCTTTTGAACCAGGAATTAAAACATAATTATGTATGTATATAATTAAAGCCTCCAAAGATCGAACTCAAACAATTCTTTCACACTGTTTTCCATCCACTGTGATCCCTCCGCTATTCATTAGGGCAAGGCATAATTTAATTAGATAAGGTACCGGAATGGCCCTGAGGGAATATTGGAATAAAAGCATTGTGTTAAAATTAAAATTGCTCGCACTGAACATGCTTAGACCAAAGTACCTTCGATATGTTTAAATCCAAAGGGAAATTTTATAGTGTTTAACGTACAAAATCGAAATTAGATACCATTTTTTCGAGTTGTATTAGTTGTGTCAGTGATAAACTGTGATAACGTTCGGGTAGCGGCCGTAAGGATAACTGTAAGTGCCCGATCTATTGTAGTTTTTAGTGTCTACATGCCGACTAACTCTGCCGAAAATTTACCTATATTTACTGAGTGTTTAAGTGCGATAAGATCTATAATTGAAATCGAAGAGAACTTGGGTGTAGATTCTTTTTATATTTTAGGTGATTTTAATGCCCATCCCAAAGAGTTATTTTTTAACGAGATGATTGATTTTTGTACTGAACAAAACTGGTTATGTGCGGATGTCAATAGTCTAGGAATAGACTCAAACTCATACACTTTTATAAGCGATGCTCACGGGAGTGTGAGGTGGTTGGACCATTGTATAGTCACTGAATCAGCCAATCAGACAATAAATAATGTACAAATAAGGCATGATGTATATTGGTCGGACCACTTTCCACTTGTATTGGAGTGTAATTTATTTAAAGTCAAGCCTAAAATAAAGTTACATAGTTGTGACCGCAATGATGATTGGACTAGAAGGGTAGTGTGGGGGGAAAGGCAAGTTTCTCAGATTAAAAAATATAGCGAGATCTGTCACTCTAAACTTAGAGATATTGACTTTCCCGACGAGCTTGGCCAATGTTGTGATGGCTATTGTGATAATGTTCAGCATAGGGCTATTATCGATGAAATGTATGACACTGTAATACAAATATTGTCTGATGCTGCATCGGCAACGTATCGTGGCAAATGTCCCAGAAAAAATGGGTATGTAGCGGGGTGGAATAGGTATGTCGCAGACTCGCATCGAGAAGCAAGACTTAAATTTAAAGTTTGGGTAGAATGGGGAAAACCGGTAAGGGGTAAAGTTTACGACAAAATGTTAGAAAGTAGAAAAAATTTAAAAGTAAATTAAAGTGGTGCCAAAACAGAAAAGATCAATTAAAAATGGATGATTTAGCTTCGGACTTGTCGGGAAAAAATTTTGGAAAATTCTGGAAAAACACTAATAAATTAAATGTAAAATCTAGTGTACCGGTAAGCATAGAGGATGAACATGATCCGAAATCTATTGCCAATATGTTTAAAGAACATTTTACAGTGAAGTCTCCGTTAGAGTCTGTATCGGGTCGAAATGGTGACGAGAGCGCCATCGTGGCCGAGAGATCTGCTAGATTTAAAGCAAAAGATGTGGCTAGTGCTATTACAAATATGTCAAAGGGTAGGTCTCCCGGACACGATGGTCTGAGTATAGAGCATTTCAAATATGCGGGGGTACACCTGCCTCGTATTCTCGCTATGCTCTATAACTTTAGCCTGGGACATACCTATTTACCAGAAGCGCTAATGCGCACAATTGTGGTACCTATTGTAAAAAATAAGACGGGGGACACATCTGACAAGGGCAACTATCGGCCTATATCGCTGGCCACAACATCTGCAAAGATCCTTGACGGTTTGCTTAATGACTGTCTCGCAAAGTATGTAGATCTCCATGATGCCCAATTTGGGTTTAAGCCGGGTGTATCTACAGAAAGTGCAATTTTTAGTCTTAAGCATACCGTCATGTATTATACAAAGAGGAAAACGCCGGTATATGCGTGCTTCCTAGATTTATCCAAGGCTTTCGACCTGGTAAATTACGACCTCCTCTGGGGAAGCTGGGGAGCACTGGTATGCCGGCCGAATGTACAGGGTTGTTTAAATTTTGGTATCAGCACCAAAAGAATCAAGTTAGGTGGGTGGGTGCTTTGTCAGATGAGTACTCTCTACGGTGCGGGGTGAGACAGGGTGGACTTAGCTCACCCACACTTTTTAACCTCTACATCAATCAGCTGATCGAGGAGCTCAGCGGCACTCATCTTGGCTGTTACATAGACGGACAAAGTGTCAATAACCTGAGTTACGCTGATGACATGGTGCTACTGAGCCCCTCGATCGGGGGTTTGAGAAAACTAGTTGCTGTATGTGAATCTTTTGCGGAGGCTCATGGCCTGGTGTACAATGCCAAGAAAAGTGAGATCCTTGTGTTTAGGTCGGGAAAGCGTGTACCAGGTCATGTGCCACCTATTACTATAAACGGATCAATATTGAAGATTGTAGGCAAATTTAAATATCTGGGTCACATTGTCACTGCTGATCTGCAAGATGACACTGACATTGAAAGAGAGCGTAGGGCGCTGGCGGTAAGAGGGAATATGATCGCCCGCAGGTTCACTCGATGCACGGCCGAGGTTAAGATTACACTATTTAGGGCGTTTTGTCAATCTTTTTACTCGGGTGGCCTGTGGGTGAGTTATACCCGTCGAGCCTACAGCGCCCTGCGCGTGCAGTACAATAACGTGTTCAGAATGCTGTTGCGGCTGCCGCGGTTCTGCAGCGCCTCAGGAATGTTCGCGGACGCGCGGGTTGACGGATTCCATGCGATTATGCGCAAAAAAGCTTTGTCCCTGCTGCGACGCATGAGAACCAGCAACAACAGCATTCTGAAGGTAATCAGTGAACGGCCGGATTGTTATATCCAAAATCATTGGATAAAAACAATTACCGGCCAAATTAAATAATGTTTGAACTTTTTAACTTTTTATCATAAATTTGTCAGTACTAACAATAACTAACTAGTTCATAAGAAAATTGTTACTAACACACTAATCATTCTATGGACACCAAAAGTCTGAAATAAATTATTTTTATTTTATTTTATTATTTATTAGGTACTAATCTGAGCTCGCGACCACGATTGGTGTAACCCAGTCGAAACGTCGGGCAGTAAGTAGCTATGTAATTTGCTACTCCTAATATCGCGTGTAGACCCATAAAGACATATTTTAATCTGAGAATGTTCGAGATATTTACTATGTTGCACTGATTTATTGAGTTCCCGATATTTCGGCACTGTAGCAAGCGCCAAGATCATGGGTCAAACTATAATAAGAGATTGACGGTAGGTTTAAGAGCAGACATATCGGTCTACCCTCTCGGTCCTAAGTCTTATATAATTTTTATTAAGTTTTCTAATGTGTGTAACCATGGCAATTGAAAGTTATAAAGTATCTTTAAAAATATCTGTGCCGTGAAACGATTATTCTATACTATTAAGGTTTTGTCCACTTTAACTGCCTCGTTGGTCTATTGGTAGCAAGCGCTGCGTTAGGACCGAGAGGTCCCCGGTTCGAATCCGGAATCGGGCAAAATTTGTGTGAGTTTTTCTGTAATGAAATTACTCAGCCCGGAGTTCGGAAGTTGGCGGTTGAACGCCCGTGCCTCGGAAAGCACGTTCAGCCGGTGGTCCTGCGCCTGATCTCTCATCGGTCATGTCGGATTGCCGTCTCACCGAATTATGAGAGTAAGGGTAGAGAGTGCACTTGTGTTTGCGCGCACACTTGTGCACTATAATATGTCCTGCGCATTTGGCTGTTCTCAATTGAGATCGGCCGCCATGGCTGAAATCGGTCGAAAATACAAATAGTAGTTTTAAGAACATAAAATCTACAACGTCTTACTGACATTCGGATTAGGAAAGTTTAGATTAAGAGCAAGCTTGACACAGCGCATTAATACATGTATTTATTGACCCATAAGGTTGTTGAATAAGTAAATGCCTTTCTGCTAGGAAATGGTCCCTTCAGAGGTTTCGCGTCGGTATTCCAAAGATGATTACCGGAATCTTGACAAAGTTTCCTCTTCCAAACTTTAAGGACCACCCTTGAAGATGTGGGCTTTGGAGCTTGCTTAATGAAAGCGGCGAGCGGTTTAAATATGGAAACTTAGGGAGCTTTAACTATTGTTTAGCCGTCATATTCTCATATCCTTGCTAGTTCATAGATTTATACTTGATTTTTAAGGGGTGGGCTATGTCGAGCTGCTCTGCTTGTGATGTCAAGTGTTTTGGCTGGTTTCTGTAAGGTACCGTCCAACGGTGCATATGATTAGCTCTATGGCATATTGGATAGTGACCCTAGTCGGTGCGAAGCAACCCGGCGGTTAATGCTAGACTAAAATGAGATTAGACACCTCACTAAAACATCTGCCACACCTGAGTCTATACATGCGAGGTTATTAATAAATGAACATTCCGTCCGTCTGTCCTGTCGTCCGCTGCCTTTACCCGGTCAAATGTACTGAGAAATCGGTGTTACTTATTCATGAGTTGGTTCTTAGATAACGCTTTTGGTCACTGACTCGGAACATTCGCTCGTTAAACCTCCCAGGATTCGTACCTTTGCCCACAATTATCCTTTACACTTGCTTCATTCAGCCTAATTAAAATAATTGATGTTATTCTTAGAGCTATTCAATTGGAATGTTCTTTTTGACAGATACCGTATTGTAACTAAGAGTTTACCAGTTTCTAATCTATATCTATACTAATAATAAATCTGTAAGGGTCGGTCATGGAGTAAGTTAGTTTGTTTTCAGAGATATTGTGTTTATAATTTCACGATTTTTAGATTTTTTTCTGTATGTGTGTATGTATGTATGTTCCTCCATAACTCTTAAACCAATTATCCGAATTTGATGAAATTAGGTATAAAAACACATAGACATCTGGGGCACAGGATAGGCTATTTAAACTCTAGCTCCAATGAAATGAAATGAAAAATTTTATTTGCAAGAAATATGGTTACATAGAATAGAATAGAATAGAATAATAGTTTATTTGTATCAAGAGACACACATACATACAATATCGGAAATTAAAAAAAAACAAATAGTAAAATAAAAAAAATAAAAAAAACAGAAAATACAAACAAAATTAAAACTAAACCAAATAAAAAAGAAAACACAAACTACAAGCAAAAATTAATACTAAACCAAATTAAAAACAGAAACTACAAAGAAAATTTAACCTTAGTCTACCTACCACAAATGCCAACATCCGTGTGTGTCGCTGTGATACAAAATGGCAATAGCTCAGCGTCAGGTTTACCAGGGGCAAACCGCTGATTTTCAGCTATAGCCATGAGAGGCCAAGCGCAGTCGGTCTTAAAAGCCTAGCGATCGTGATATCATACTATTACATATTTATACAATAATGAGGGAATATAAAATACAAAAGATTAGTACACTTGATTGCATATAAAATAATAATAATAATACTAATAATAAATTTAAATATAATTGGTCTATGTCAATATGTTTATGTCCGATTTTATTAATTTAATAGAATGTCAATATGAGAAAAAAAATAAATAAAAATAAACAGTAATTAAAAATAAACAGTAATTAAAACACAATTATTATTATCACGCCTACCGCCACAAAGTCATACAGTGTTCGTATTTTAGTAATATAGCCTTAAAAAGTTTTTTAAAAGCGAATTTGGATTTAGCGGCTCTTACTGGTGGAGGTATGTTATTCCAACATTTAGTGGCCTGGTAGCGGAAACTGCCCGTAAAACCCACTGTCCTATGCACGTGACAAGCTAAGGGTGCTCGCGTAGATCTAGGCGCGCCTGAATGGAAAGTAGAAAATTTCAGCTTTTCATACAGGTATTCTGGACTTTCTCGCGCCACAATCTCGAACAACAGAGTAGCAAGATGTAGCCGTCTTCGGGACTCCATATTAAGCATAGAGGCTTTGTTTAAAAAGGGTGACACATGGGCCCGCGGTGGAATATTAAAACAGAATCGAGCGCATGCGTTTTGCACTCGTTGTATTTTACGCTTAGATTTATGAAGCAAGCGAGGCCCGTAAACTATATCTGCATAATTAAGTCGAGATAATATTAAAGCTTCACAGAGGGCGATACGTGCTCTCTCGGACAATAGGCTGCGCACTTTGTACATTACCTTCAGCCGATAAAAACAATTTCTTACGAGACCTAAAACGTGATTTTCGAATCTCAAACTACTATCAAAGGTAACGCCAAGATTTTTAGCTTCAGTTACACGCTCTATGTTTTTGCCAAAAATTCTAATAGAATGTCCACCGTCTTTGAATTCCTCGTCAAGTTTTGTTGATCCCAAAATCATGAACTTTGATTTTGATGGATTAAGTGTCAGAGCATTGTTTGCAGACCAGTTTGCTATGGCGTCCAAATCATCGTTTAATGCCTGCGAGGCAATACAAAGTTCATCAGGTCTGCCAGCAATATAAAGCTGTACGTCGTCCGCATAACTGTGATACCTGCATTTTTTTATTACATTTGCTAAATCCGCACTATATATGATAAAGAGAAGTGGACCTAAAATGGAACCCTGTGGGACTCCTCGCTCAACCAAAGCCGGTTTTGATAAAGCATAGGAGCCGTCCTGTCTCTTTAGCCTAACTGACTGAAAGCGCTCACTCAGATAGCTAGTAAACCATCTAATTGTATGAGGGTCAAAACCATAATAGGTCATCTTTGCGAGAAGCAGCGGAATATTTAGACTTTCAAATGCACGCGAGAAATCAAGTAAGGCCAACAAAGTACCCCGCCCCACATCTTGCTCCGCAAGTATATTGTCAGTGACATCAAGAAGGGCTGTAACAGTGCCACGGCCTTTACGGAAACCAGACTGGTGGGACGGTAGAATTCCATTAAGCTCAACGTATCTCATCAGTTGAGCATGTACTGCTTTTTCTAATAACTTTGAGAGAAATGGTAGTATGCTTATAGGCCTCAGGTCTTTTAAATTTGCGGGATGATCAACTTTAGGTATAGGGGTTATAAGCGCGTTCTTCCATTGATAAGGGAATACACCTGTAAGAATCGACCTGTTAACAATATTTGTAATAACTGACAACGTATGCGGAAGAGTGAGCAAGATCATGTCTCTACTGATACCGTCACTACCAGAAGCATTGGTTTTGATAGTTTTTAAATAGCTTAGGACCTCTGTCTCGCTAACTGGGCGGAGCTCCAATAAAGGCATGGACGTGTTGTATTGGTGCTGTGCATAATATGAAAGCTGCGAATCAGGAACTGCGTCATTTCCCGGAACGTTTAAAAAATGATCATTTATGCTATCAGCATCTATAAAATTGTCCGGAAGACAATCGCTCTCAGTGGGACACGTTAATATTTTATCTTTTATATTTTTCCAAAAAGCTTTTCCATTTTTCACGTTTTGGTTGATGTAGTGATTAAAATAAGCACGCTTTTCGTAAAAAATACTAGTTGCAACTAGAGCTTTATGGTCTTTATAGTACTTCCTATCCACTTCTGAGTTAGTGCGTCTATATTTATCATAAGCGGCATTACGTAGGTCCATCATAAATTTAATTGTGTCAGTTATCCATGGTAAAGACGGTCTAGTTAACTTTTTAGTCACAATTGGCGCGTGAATGTCAAATAAAGTTAGGAGCATTGAATTCAATTTGTCCACCATACCCTCCACATTTGCAATACATGAAATGGCCTCCCAGTCCATTGCAAGCAAGTCTGTGTCAAATTTTGCTTGGTCTATATTTTTGATCGCCCTATATGTAATGCGCTTAGGACTGACTTTAGGCTTTTTAAGCTTGAGTTTGATATTGATCATTGAATGACCTAAAGATCCCGTAATATTTGAGACAATGACCTCTCGAACCTCACAATTTGTACAGACCAGATCGATCAGGGTATTAGAGCAAACGGATCGATGAGTCGGTTCCGTCACTACTTGCCTAAGGTCTAAGTATTGCAGAAACTGGTTTATCTCAGATACCTTGATGTCATTGCTTTCAAGCATATTTATATTGAAATCTCCTAACAGTACAATGTAGTCACAGTCAGCAAAAGAAATTATAGACTCCGTTAACGCGTCAATGAATAAATCTGTGTTAATCCATTGAGGTCTATACGCCGTCCCTATGACCAAACGCAATCCATTCACCTGCATTGACAACCACAGTTGCTCGACTTCGGCATCAGGGTGTCGCAGGTACCTCACTCGCACGTCCCTTTTAACGTAAAACGCGACTCCGCCCCCCCTTCCGCCTCTCATGTGTCGTGGTCGCGGAGCATTGCGCAGCCTGTACCCGGGTACGGCGGGTGCTCGCGCCTCTTGCCCGGCTGGAAGCCAGGTCTCATTAATCGCAACTATATCCGCATCGAAGCGATTCATTGCCACAAGGAAATCGTCATGACCCGTACCCAAAGATCCTGCGTTATAAAGCGCTAACTTAAGAAATTGCGTCTTAGAGTTCATTTTTATTAATAAAATTAAATAATTTGTTGTAAATATAATTCATTGTAGTAATAAAATAATAGCATATGATTTGTATAATTATAAAATTTGATTGATTGTTGATTAAATATTTGCATTGTTTATTTGTAAATAATAATATGTCAACTTTAAATAATATGTGAGCAAAATGTATATAAATATAAATATGTGTATACTCTGTGAAGTGGTCCATGAAACTCATAAGGCAACTTTGTTGCGTTTTACCAATAAATAAGTACTTACTACAACTTGCATACATAATGTCAAAACGGTATTGTATCACAGCGACACATATTTGAGCATGATATTTATCACAATAACAAACAATGGAACATGTATTAATAAAATAACATAAATAATAAGGTAGCACATCACAATTTAGAGCATGCATAAATATATTATATCCGTTTAGTAACATAAAATTCATTGGAACCTGATATAATGGTATAAATTGAGTATCAACATAAAGATTTTGATTACGAGTTTGAATCTCATTTCGCATCATTATGGCACTGTAACTAATGTAAGTGCAGACTAGGCCGCAACGTTCATCAAATAAATAAAATAATAATAACATCAAATATACAAAATGATAATAAAAGTGACCAGAATACATTTAAGATAACATTACCAAAAAAATTATAAATAAGCAAAATAAACTAATACATTTTTTTTAAGACATGCATGGATGAAGACATTTCTTATTTTAAATAATAGGACCAACAGCTTCCGGGCCAAAAACCCTAACCAGATCAGTCTCCATACGCAAACGAATACGAGGAGAATCTCTGCCGTGATTTTGACGTACATATATACGACCATCTTTAGTCCACACAAACCGCCAATTACATTGCTTGCCCAGTTCTCGTGCGCGTCTGAACAACTGTCTATTAACTTTGGTGAGTCTCTCATTCACATAGAACCGCCGCGGTGGACCGGGAAGTTCCGCTCCTTCAGTTGTGGCCCCGCGGCGCACCCGCGCAGCCTGCAGCAGCTGGTCGCGCACGGCGCGGCGGGCCGTGCGCACGACTATGGGGCGGGGACGCGACGACGACGGAGCCTCCGCCGGATCCGGTGCACGGCCCATGCGAGTTGCGTTGACGAGATCCTGTTCAGCCAGCTTGACCCCTAATTTACTTGCTAATGTCATAACAACATGAGTTAGGTTTTCCCCCTTCTGCTCCGGAATGCAGGAGATCTCAACATCATTTATTAGGAGGTCCTGGTCTCTGTCGTTAAGCTCCGCTTTCAAATGGTCAATAGAGGCTACTAGGGATTTATGAGACTCTTGCGGCAGTTCATTAGAACAACTTTTCTCCAAGGCGAGTAGCCGTTCTTCCAACTTGCTCATGCGGCTCTCACTTTCTACTACTCGGTTCACAATCGCGGTCAAAGTTTCATCAAACCGCTTAATTATTATCCGATTAGCCCTAGCCTCATCTCTCATCTCCTCCCTAAATGAACGCATCTCCAGCACGAGTGCCTGAAAATCGCCCAACTCGATAGTCATATTGTGAGCAGTTTCGTTAAGGGATGATGGCTGCTCAATGACTGACATGTCCAATTGTAGGGGACTGCCTAATGCCGCTCCACGCTGCAGAGTAACACCATCCGCTGCATCATGGACCGGCGTGTTGGTACTGTCCGTCTTCGGCTGGATATTCTTACAGAGGACACATCTCCAAGCCGCCCTGTGTTCATTTGTCAGGGTATCATAGAAACGCGTCTCTGAGATATTAGCACAGTCTAAGTCATAATTATGTTTGCATCCACCACAAAACAAGTATCTTTGGTCTGGTATTACCCGGCGACACCTACCACAAATAATATTATTGTCCGTAGACATTGTTTAGGTTCGAACCAATGAAAAAGGTAAAAAAAAAAAAAAGTCAAAAAAGTCTCGTCGGTCCGAGGATTGAACCTACGACTTCACAGTTCTTTGGTTCTGCGCTTCACTCCACTGCGCCACCAATGCGTGTTGAAACGGTGCGAAATATTGTACCAGGTGTTAAGTGTACATTAATTTGTTCATACGATTGGTCAGCGACCCGAAGTTTGCCGAACGGTGTCGAGTACTCCGAGGTCAATGACCGAGCCGTTAACGAAGGACACTAATCACTGTCCACTGTCACTTAAAATTCAATTTCAACAGCTGTTTTGGTAAACAATGTTCACTGGATCAAAACTATATCACTTTTTACCACTTTGAATTCACAGTTCGTTTTGTTTTTTTGTTATGACACTACTGGTATATAATTTTTAGCGTATTATTTACATATGCAATTTTAAACTTGAAAATAACACCAGTACGTAAGAATCACGACCGCCCCGCTTACGACCGTGGCGCCCTCTCACATACAAGTTGTTACAAATTTATAGTATACAGATCAGCATATTTCACCAACATAGGCATGCAAAATATATTAACAATAAATGAGAATGAAATCCTCATAACTTCAGTTGTTAACAAAACATAAACTAACTTAGAAACTAACATACTAACAAAAACCAACGCGAACGGAGTCGCGGGCACAGCTAGTATTATTATAAATCCGAATGTTAGTCTTGCCTGTCTGTCGCTCTTTTACGCCAATTACGATTGAAGTTAGCCTAAGGCCTAAAAAAACATATAGGTTAAAAAATCACATAACTTGGTCCAATCCGAATAATTGTGTCACTTTATCAGAATCTACATTGCATATTCAGTATATCTGCGTCCTTACGATCGATACAAACGATCCCTTTCCGAGTTGATATGTGTGCTACTACCTTTACACTTTCATCATCATTATCATCATATACGTCCCCTCTGCTGGGACACAGGTTTACCCTAAATTAGGGCGATCAGGCCGCGAATCAACCACGCTGGCCAATTGCAGCTGGCTGACTACACAATCTCAGAATTTCTTCGTAGGTGTGCAGGTTTCCTCGCGATGTTTTCCTTCACCGTTAACCTTTAGACTTTACTACGGCACTATTGCGACCGCCGTAAAACAAACTACCATTGTCTTTTACGTTTTTTTCTGAGCTCTCAATTGCAACACGAGTTCAGGAGATGAAAGGTCTAGATAATTTGCATTTAGACTCTGCGGGTCTCTGTTTTAGTACTTACGATCGACCTAATTCGCAAAATAGATCAGTAGCGCTACCATGAGTTTAAAAGTTACAGACTCGATACCGCCTACGTAAATATGTCTATGAAAAACTTGCACAGCGCCCCTGGTGGTTACGCTGAGAACTAAAATGGGTCGTATGAAAAAAACAACTCGATAGGTTTTTAACGTACGTAAGTTTTCGATAGCAAATTCATGGTACCGCTACAGGAATTACATAGTTGACTGGCTCGGTGTAACAGTGGTTAGTGACCATGGCTGGCGGTTCCAAGAGTCGTGGGTTCCCTTACTCTCTAAGAAAGACTCCCTAAGAAAGCTAGTATTAAATACCTAAGTTTTCACTACTAGTTCTTGTGAAAATGAGAAATGATAAGACTTTATCAAGCATTTTAGCAAGCACAAAAACAAAAACTTGCATTTAAATACGACTCAACTGCAGAACAAAAATTGAATTTAATTAACCCAATTTAAAATTGATGACCAGTCGCTCTTGGCTGAAATGGAAGTGTCTTTCTTTTATGAAATGGTCTTGTGTAACGGGCACAACGCCAGACAGTAACATATTACTCAGGCATTTGCACTGCATCTTACAAGTATTTACTTTTCTTCGTTATATAATAACAGAAGAATAAAATAAAGTAAGTATTATCTCTCAACTATCTTCGATATTATGTAATATTTGGTAGAATTTATAACTTTTGATCACTACGTTATACTTTTGTTCCTGGCTCTCACGATTTCACATGTAATGGTTTTAGCGTCAATGTTCAAATTTTATTCTAATACCAGCGACAATTAATAACTATCATCATCAACATCATCATCATTCTCCTGCCCTTGTCTCACGCTAAGTGGGGTCGGCTCTACATGTATACTTCTTCCACTCGGGCCTGTCATTCGTCACCCCTGTGTCAACTCCTTTCACTCCCATATCATCTCTCACACAATCCATCCTTGTATTCTTCGGCCTTCCTTCCTTCTACTATAAGGTTCATTGACATTCATACTCATCATTCTTCTAGTCACATGGATGAAGGAATGACTGAAAATCAGCGCTTCGCAGGATATCTATTCTGCGTGAGCACAAGCTGAGTCATGTCCGTTTGCTCATATGATTTTGTTTGTTCTTCTTTAAATTGTTTGCAAATTGTCTCTTTTTTATATTAATTGTATTTTTTTGTTTTTTTTTCTGTAATTTGCAAATTTTTTATTCCTAGAGCAATAAAATGATATTTTTTTATTTCTTCCCTCCTCATAACCAAGCTAGCCTTGCACTTCTTACCGTTTCTCAAATCGATGTTTAACCATCTAATAACGTTTCCCTTCTACATGATAATCCTTCACCTTACCATTTATTAATAAACTGATAAAGGACAAGAATTTCTAGTGGCACTTTCAAGGCAACTTCCTACTACTAATACGGAGCTGCAGTAATTCACCCCGGGCACACTTCCCAGTTACTCGACTGCAGTGGATTAATGCGGTGTGTCTCAAAGGAAGGAAGTGCAGCAAGTTAACTTCGACACCAACGATACTTGGAAGATGTCTTGTACATACACCATAGTTTAACTCGGATTAACTTTAGATCAATAGGTTTTATGACAAATACTTGGGTTTACATACACCATAGTTAAACTCTTATTAACTTGAGAATAAATTTCATGATAAATACTCGGGCTTTTATGAAAAATCAATATAACACATAAAAAGGCACACATGGACAGACATTGTGAACATTTGCTTTATGAATAATGTATGTTTTAATTAAGAAAAAGTGGCTTAAAAAGCAATAATAGGCTTTTATGCATATTAGTGTTGTCATCAAAAAAAAATGTTTGACGTTTGTACTACTTACAATCACACCACATATCGTCGGTTGTAATATGAATTAATGTAACCGCCAAAATGTCGAAAATGAGTTATATATGTAGTTCGACTGCAAATTTCAATCCGGATCGATTGGTGTTGTTAAAATGTTGATATCTTTAAAAAATGTCGAGTACGTTAACCGCTACTTAACGGTTTTTTTCAATTCACATGACTTTTTTTAAGTTATGGGCCATTTTTGTAAAAACTCACGGTATTAGGTTAACGTAAAGAACAACGTTGTAAAAATATCATTGATGTAAATCTCATTTATTACAAAATGACTCTTACCTTACTCAATTATTTTCCACAATATTACTTATTGTCGGTTACGCTAATTTTCACGTATGTATTGTAACATTTATGTCGCTTACATTACCACTTCTGTGCTCAAGCCATAAGTTTTGGCGCTTACATTACATTTGCTTGACGGTTTGGGACGAATCGGGTGTTTACATTAAGACGCTCGTTAATAGTTTTTAGACTATCTCTTTTATTTTCATTTGTTACGCGTTAGGTAAGAGCGAGACAATCATACAATTCGTGGTAAGCAACAAGTATCACCATAATGCGTTTGTTTATGATTTTTTATTGTGATCAATGGCTAGTTTGTTCTAGCAACTCTGCACACTACACAGACATTTGTGTGTTGTGATTTATTAATATTTACTGCCAAAACGACTTCAAACCAAAATATTAGGTTGAAAGATATACGGATTACCACAATAAAGAAACCAAACCTAAATGAAATGGTAGTAAAATACACGATGAAAGATGATGGAGACACTAACAAAATACCGTTAAGTCTAAGAACGGAAAAGACGACAAAGAAAGTAAAAGGAAAAGGTCAGTCAAATACGCACGCACATGTGACGGATAACACTAGTCAACAAAAATCGTTTTTGTTTTTCATCCCTGGAACGAAAGTATACTTTTTCGAAAGTTTTCGATGCACTAAACAAGGTTCATGAACAAGTTCTCCCTATCACGTTAAGTTCTTGAGATATCTCATCCTAAAAATCCAAAAAACGCGTTTTCGGTTCACTTTCTGGAACATGTGGCAAACCTATATTTATATTATTATACCTATATTTTTGACTATCATTTACAAACGTGTCACGTTAGAATAAATCCCCCTATGGATATCATTAGGTTTGCTTAGATATATTTTTTCTACTTTAAGATATTTAATTTTGAATCATACAAACAGGAAGATCATAAATATATGGGAAAAAAATCACTAATTTCAAAGATGTATATCTTGTAGAAAATAGAAATCTGAGCAAACCCAACGGTATTTAAAGGCTCAAGAGTTAAAACTTAAATGATATGATTGTAAATGTTTATCAAAAAATACATATATAAGGATTTCTACATGTCTTAGAAAGTGAGCCGAAAATGCATATTTATTATTTTTAGGCCCATGATACTTGGAAACTTGATGTGGAAGATATATAATGCATTAGAGAAATAAATTAAGCACATAGAATACTTTCACAATAAAGTAAATTCGTATCCGTTACAAAAATCGTGTCGACCAGTGTAATAAACCAAATTATTCTCTGCATAAACAGTAGAATCAGCGACTACCCATTTCCAAAGAAATACATGGACCCGAAGAAGCTATGTAACGATGAGGTGATACCGAGACCTCGAATAATGACAAGGCAATCCAAGATTCAAGTGAGGAAGTTGACGGAATTAAAGAAAGACATCAATAAAATATGAAGGAAACGAAACAAAAGGAACATACACATGACGAAAAAGAAAAACTGCAGCGGTAAACACGAAAAAGCAGTGAAAACCAGCAGAAAGACAGGAAAAGCTGTAGAAAAGACAGTAGAAAAGGCTAAAAACAGACAAGAAGAAGAAAAAATAGGAAAATGAGTGAAGAAAAAATACGAAAAAGTAGAACAAACTACGTGTTTTCTTATGTTAATTTAGTTAAATATTATTATTTTATGTTCCACCTTTATCAAAAAGTGATTGTTTTAGTAAATAAACTATACTTTTTGTTTAGTTTAGTAAGAATAAGGAGTTTATTTTTGTTTATTAAATAATTCTGATTTATTATAACGCTTGGTTACTCGATGATAACACTTATCATCGAGTAACCAAATGTCTAATAGGTAATTCAAGTAACTATGTTTAAATGTTTGAGTAAATTTAGTGTTTTTCTAAAAAAAACAAATAGTTTTTGTAATAAAAGGTATTTCTGATTATAATTAATTTATGTTGTAGCTTTTAATCTGTTTTTTAATTACTTACTACCTTGCCGCTGTTTATCTTAAATCAATGGGTTAATTTAATACTTAACCTTAATAAAAGTGAATAAGTGTGAAAATTTATTAGCAAATTGTTTATAACGTAATTCCACTTTCCTAAAACTGTGCGCCTTACTTTAATATTTCCTAGATATTTTGTGACATACATTAAACTGCCAACTGTTTTTGAAATAATATCCGTAAATCAACTAGCGTAACTACATATTTTTGTAAAATAATTGATGTAACCGCCAGGCTATTTTCGAAGCTATAATAGCTATCTTATTTTAAACCAGTTCATCTAAAAGATCTCACAAAAATAAGATAATGGTGAAAAACACACCGAAATTGGACAAATAAATATAAAGTTATAATACTTTTTCTGATTTGTAAAACAGTTTTTCGCTTCTCCTGTAAAATCGTCATTTGGCGGTTACAGCAATTCATATTACAATCGACGATATTTAATTCGTGTATTTTATGTACATGAAGTACCTATTACTAATAATTTTACTTTATATTATTTTCTTATTGAAACCAGAATTTGATATTTCTTAATGTGTATTAAAATTAATATTCACGCCATATGAAATTGATTATTTCCATTGCCTTAACTTGCCGATTACAAAAACATACCTTTTATTATGATTTTATTTGTTACTAGCTGTGCCCGCAACTTCGTCTGCGTAGAATAGTAACTTTTGCCTGCATTTTTAATTTCAGGAAGATTTTTTTTAAAGATATTACAGGAAAAATAAATAAAGATACAAAAATTATTAAAACTATTACAAAATAAAATATAATTAAACTTTGTCATGGATTTGATTAATATTCATTAAAGAACCTGAAATTGTTTACAGATTAATAGGTGATAAACAACATACATATCACATTTTTCATTACAGATCGGCCAACTAAAAGATAATTCACTCGCACAATACATTTTTTTTGTCTAAGCAATAATCTAGCCTGAGAGGAGAATGGTAGCTAGGACTCACAAAATAATTTTACGCATTTTTATTTGACAGGAACAGGGTTCAATGGTTGCAAACAGCATACTGTACCTATGTAGTGATATTTGATATCAGGATAACTTCAAAAGGTAAAAAATACAAACTACCGATCCACTGTCTCAAAATATCTATAAAGAATGTGTGTCACCATGTGACGAATTTATCAGTATTTGCTTTGCTACTTTGTTTTGTGCCACTTTTGCGCATTGTTTTTGTATATTTCTCGTAGATTGTATTGTATTTGTAATAAAACACTGAGATAATAACGTAAAGCGCAATAAAATATAACTTATGAATTACTTTTTGTATTTGAAACAATATTGCGAAATAATAGAGCATAGTGACATCTCTTTAACTAACCAAGAACTAAACACTCATCACGTCATATAAAATCTGACAGTATTTGACATGACTTGCCAGCTAAGAACGTGATAGTTGGGGAGCCCAACGGGAGTTTTTGGAGTATTGATCAGACTCAGACTGTCTTGTAAGATTTTTAAATGGGAGACTCCTTGCACCCTTTCATGTACCTCTGCCGTGTATGTACACTTCATACGGGAGGGAAGGGGTGCGTGGTCGTAAATAGGATAGCTGCTGATGCTAATTATAAAGACACTGTTAAAAGAATTGGGCAGAATTATGAAGAACTAATAATCTCTGATGGTTTCCATGGGGCGATGACCGTAGAATCGCGCCTATAACAACAATCACTAAAACCTTTGACACAACAAAGATCCAAGGGGTACTTGACCAGTTTTCTAATGATCTATGTGATTTTATTTGTAACGATCTTTATATACGATAACTTTCTTTAATTTTATAATGTCCAACATTTTTACGTGAATGTTTATAAATTTCCCTTTATTTGCTTAGAATAGCGATATCCCTCTATGTATATAAACATTCAGATAATATCGAACAGTCTATCAATTGGAACAACACAACCCACCAATGTAAGCCAGCAAGCAAATATCGGACAACTGACCACCTCCATACCGAAAACCAGGTAATAGAGAAATGTAGCGAATTCAATAAACCTTTGAACCTGGCCTTTGTGGATTATTCAAAGGTTTCAACGGTATCACCCACATCAACCCATTTAGCTTTCTCTTCTACAGCAAAACATCGAACCCACATATAGAAAAACTTCTCCAAATCATTTAACAACAAAGCACAGCCGATATCAAACTGCACACTGAAGGCCTGACATTCAAAATACAAAAAAGAGTTAAACAGGGTGACTCCCTATCACCAAAGCTTTCAGAAGCACGCTCCAAGAAGTCTTCAGGTCACTATGATATTCTTAGGAAACAAAAGGAATTGGTGTAGAGGATAGGCGAGTGATAAACTTTCGCTTTGCAGATGACATTTTCCTAGTCGAAATACGTATACATCGACAGAAATTGAATTAATGCTCGAACAACTGAGTGCAGAAAGCGTTGACGTTAGACTGACGATGAATAGATCCAAAACCAAGGTCATGACCAACAGCATCACTGATTTGGTGGATTGCAGTCAACAGGCAGGTGAAGCAATATGTAGAAGAGCATACTTGAGCTAGGCAGTCTCCTTCGAAGACAGGCAGGACAAAGAAATAATCCGTAGAGCAGACAACGCCTGGAAAAGCTTCTGGTCCATGAATGGGTATATGAAGGGTAATCTTCTTATATCACTGAACCGCAAACTCATGGACGTTTTCATACTGTCTATCCTAACACATCTTGGTCCCCCACCGAAAATCAGAAGTCCAAACTCAAGGTTTTACAAAAAGCTATGAAGCGGAGTATCAAAGGTATTAAGTTAAAATAAAATATACCACCATCCACTCCCGTACTGGTATTGTTGTTGGTTAAAACTGATGTATCAATGAGGGGAATGTGATATGAAATGTGCGAGGATGAAGAACAATAGATGGACCAGAATTGTTACACATCGCGTGCCTGAAGACGATTTTCGCCGAAGAAGACCTAAGAAAAGGTGGTATGACAATCTGGTCCATGTATCAAAGAACTGGCAAGTCCTAGCATTGGACAGAGAGCAGTAGATGAGTTTGAAGGATACTTTGCCCAGCAGTGAGGTGATACAGGTTAAGAAAAAAAAATTACAGATTATTATACAGCAGGACTTCGATATCAACTTGAACCTCCTGCATAAAAATGTAACGCGCTGAAGTATCTCAATATTATGTGTTTTCAACAGACACAAAAATTAATTATAACTTTGTGGTCCAAATCGTTACAATGTCACTTTTTAGGGATTATTTAACATGCACTTTGAATGACTGACACGGTCAAATAACTTTTTTCTTTCAACAGCTTGTTACCAGGTAGCCCTCCTGTATTAATCGCTGTCCCCCCACTTATAAAGAAAGTGTAATATACTTTTCGTAATCTTTCTATTCCGACTCCATGTCGTTCGATTAACTGGAAATCTAGCCATTTACCTCCCCTACTATGACGTTTTGCTCAATAAGTAGTTCGTATAGTCCTAGTCAGAAGGTTCATTTTGGTCGATATACTTTTACCATTTTTGTACGTGATCTAATAAAGTTAGATTTTTAACTATCCTACAGGAATTTCTGTGACTAAAAGTATTTAAGATCTTGACCGGGGATGTATGGTACCACCATGCAAAATTTCATTTTAATCGGTGTAATAGTTTCAGAGATCAGTCATTTATTAAGGTTTTTTGAATATCCCACGGGAACCAGTTAACTGTCAGTGATTTAAAGTATCCTATGCATTTTTCCAGAATTTAAAATACCTTCGTGTAAACTTTCATTTAAATTGGTTCAGCCGTTTAGGAGGTCAGTCGAAACAAACAAACAAACAGACAGAGACACAATTTTTTTTAAGTATGGGGATGTGTTCTGCTACTCTCAAAACATATCCCTGACTGGTTTTTTTTGCGTTTTTCAAAAAAGTACAAGAATTTTTACCTCTACGTTTTTATTATAGTATAGATGATTTTTTTATTGTAATATCAACATTTTATTATTATACTATTAAATAAACCTTTATTTAGCCTTTAGCTCAAAACTGTTTGCCTGATAAAAGAATTTGCTGCCATTCAAATTGAGACGTCAAAGAGAGAAAGGTTTGAAAGAAGAAGGCTTCTTAAGTCGATAAAGGGTAACGTTATTTAAAAGTTATTTTCAATAAACACGTTCCTAAAATATTATTTAAGTATAAGTGAAAGTGTTGAAGTATTAAATTGAAAGATTATTTGAAATCGCATGCATAAATATATTATGTATGATATTATACAAACATTCTGCCCGTTTTCGGTTTTTCGTCTGCGTGAAGGCGTTTATTGCGCAAAACTTTACTATCTTATAGCGAAGTTAGCCTATGTCCTTTATTAGGCTTAAATCTATCTGTTTGGCAAATTTCATGCAAATCGGTTTGATAATTTAGTCGTAAAGGCGAGAAAGATAGACATTTTCACATTTATAATATTAGTCAGGATTCCTTATCAAAGTTTCTCGAAAGAAAAATAAATTGAGACTCAAAAGTCTGTCAGTACTGCACTACCAAATTTAATTTAATTAAGTTCTTTATCTTATCTAATGTAAGTTCGTTTTGGCCTAAAAACGCGATAGACTGTTGCGGATTTGCTTTCACATTAAGAAAAAGGTGTCAAATGTCAAAATTATAAATACCATTACGTAATGTAACAAACACTTCTCAATACCATCATAATCGTGAATCAATAAGTTAAATTAAACGCCAGACAAGACTGTTAAGTCGGTTAAAAGAACATAAAGATCTCCATTCCGACAAGGTGCCCAGTAGCACTACCATGAGTTTAAAAGTTACGGACTCGATATCGCCTACGTAAATATGTCTACGAAAAACTTGCACAGAGCACCTGGTGGTTACCCTAAGAACTAAAATCGGTAGTATGAAAAAAACAACTTGATAGGTTTTTAACGTACGTAAGTTTTCGATAGCCAACTCATGGTACCGCTACAGTTCCAATTCGTTCACATGTTAACAAGGGTCCACTCACTGGCGCCTTGGACACTAAAACAATACCCCTTTGATTTACCGCCTCCGGCGTATCGAATCTTTTTAAACCATGTGACTGCAGATAAATAAATAAATAAACACAAACACGCTACATCGAACATAAGGTTTTGCTCACCCACATCAGAACAATTTTGATTATATCGAGCTGATGTGCAAGCTTTTTGTATGAAAGCCCCCAACGAGTTGGCCTTGTATGAGTAAGGTTTTGTCTTTTGAACTTTTAAATAGGTATATGACTTATAATAATAACTTTAAGACTCAGATATGTCTGAAATGAATAATTTAACAGACAAAAATGTCGCTGGCCCATAGATTCAATTTTTCGTAAGGGAAACCGACAGGAATCGGATTAATGGACTCTTCGCCACTGATACCTTCACGTAATGTGACAAACACTTTTCTCAAAACCATCATAATCATGAGTCAATAAGTTAAATAAAAAATTGAGATCATACTCAGTTTCCTTCCTGTTAAGTCGGTTAAAAGAACATCAAGATCTTCATTCTGACAAGGTGCCCAACTCCAATTCGTTCACATGTTAACAAGGGTCCACTCACCGGCGCCTTGGACGCAAAACAATACCCCTTTGATTTACCGCCTCCGGCGTATAAACACGCTACATCGGACATAAGGTTTTGCCCACCCACATCAGAACAATTTTGATTCTATCGAGCTGATGTGCAAGCTTTTTGTGCGAAAGCTCCCAACGAGTTGGCGATATATCATTTTCTATTTCACCTTTTTGTTGGTCGGCTAAGTGGTGAAGGATTGCTAAAGTATATCCTTGTATGAGTAAGGTATTGACTTTTGAATATATGGCTTACTCGTCCGCGTAGAGACGTTTAACGGGTAAAACATTACTTCCTCATAGCGCAGTCGGTTAAAAAGTAGCCTATAACCTTTCCTAGGCTCTGGACTATATTTGTACCAAATTTCATTTCAATCGGTCGAGTACTCTATGCGTGAAAGCGTAACAGACAGACAGACAGACAGACAGAGTTACTTTCGGATTTATAATATTACTAAGGAAGTAAGGATAATAACAACTTTAAAACTCAGATATGTCTGAAAACTGAGAATAAATTATTAAAAAAAGCTTTTAAAATTATTTACCTAACCTTCAAATATACCTCTAGAGGCCTTTAGTAACAATAGATAATATTAATGAAATGCATATAGATTTTTAAGTATTCAAGTTACTTATCATCGTCATCATCATCAGCCCACACCCACTGCTGGGGCACGGGCCTATCCTATACCAGAGAGAGCAGGCCTTAGTAAAGTTACTCACATTTCGTTAATGCTATTAAATTGTATACGGTTACCTGTAGAAATAAATAAGATACTTAATTAATTCCAAGTAAATACAACATCTTTGATCCTCAAAAAGAAATATTTAATAACCAAACATTAGCCGGCTATTTAGCTTTCCCAAAACACTTAACAGAATTACGGCGAAATCTGTAACTCCAAGTAAAATTGGCTTATTGTTAAACAGAGACTTCGGTCACGCGCTCGGCATAATCGACTTTCGTTGTTGCAGATTTGAAATTCAGAATAGCCCTGATAATGTCGCGGTGGGCAGGCAATATGTCTACCAGGGACTGGTAGATTAACTTGACGACTACAGGATTTAACATTTTTTTTATCGCTACATATATAAAGCATAGTCGCTTCCCGCGTCTGCCTGACCCTATGTATGGAAATGGAATTTGATGCTTTTTTAATAGATAGAGGTTATAAAAAGTCTGGAAATAGTAAGCACGTAGTTATATATGTCAAATTTAGGCTTGCTAAAATGAAGTAGTTTAACTAATTTTTATAACAAGCTTTATAAAGTCTGGCGGAAGTAATGCCCCACAGAAACGGTCTGGCAATAACGATTGTCTATTTTTGATAATATTGTCAAAGGTATATTCCAATATGAGCCTTTCTACTTTAACGGTACCCTATTTTGAAACACCTTTAGTTCGCGCTACCACTGAAAGAGCCCCGCTTTCAAGCTAGCAAGTACGCATACTCTCCTAACTACAAGTCATGGAAATTTTAGCTTTGCTAAAATGACGTAGGTCTGGCGGTACTGGTATCTTACTCTACATTAATTTATTCATAGTCATTAAAAGGCTCAGATTAAATACCTTAACGTGCCTGAAGTAGTTCCAAACTAAGTATTTAAAAAAAAGACGTGTGGCACTCGGGGACTGCCCTGCCAAATCGGACGATGCTATGCAATAGCTATACCGCATAGCTATTGCATAGCATCGTCCGATTTTGGAGCAGCTCGTCTCGATTCGTGCGAGTTTCGTAGAGTCGTACGATACGTCTAACCGCATGCACACAAACACCGTGCCGAAGTCTACCGAACTGAAACGACGTTAGACGATTGTGAGGTTTTTTTCGTTACGGAATTTCTTGGTTCGGTCGCCGCGCTCAAAGCCCGCGATAAAAGCTATGCAATAGTTTAAAAATCCTTTTACAAAAAATCAAAGCCATTCTAACTTTAAAACGTGGTAGAGAAAGGTTTATCGCTTATCTCCCTACTAAGTAGCCAGTATCCTTTACAATGTAGACGGCAATTTAAATTTCGAATGGCCGCCATAACGTTGTCGTTGTAAAACTAAACACAGCCAGGGCCTTTGTTGTCGGATTAAATAATAAATGTAGGAGTTTAAATTGCGCTACCAAAGTAAAAACACAATTATGCACTATCCACGGGAAAATGCTTCGGGAAATGCAGTTGTAGTAAATAGCCACCTAAAAGCTTTTTAAAAGCAATGAGTTAAAATCGAGTTTTATTTTTAGTTAAAAAGTTATATATTTTTTTTATTGACACAGTTGTGGATTTTTGTGGAAATAATTCCTACGTATATTTACGATACCTAAGGATTGCGATCTGTGACATGATATTTTTAACTTTAAGTATGAGCTTTATAAGGTAAAGGTATTATTCCAAATGTGTTGTGTTCGCGCAAATCGAAAGAAAGAAAGAAAGAACGACAAACATTTATTGACCACGAAATAAAGGTTACAATGACACATAGATACATACACAAGACACAAAACACACACAAAGAAATAAAACACATATGGAAGGACTAAATAATAATAATAATAGACAATACTATTGCAAGGAAAGGTTAACACTGCATAATATAGAACAAAGTCGCTTTCTTTGTCTCTATATCCCTATTTATGATTATGATGCGGTTTTTTGAAGAGGAGGGTTTTTATGTGAAATTTACCAGAAGCGAAACGAAGGCAGGTCACTATTGACCTCAATAATTGTGTATAATGTAACTATTTACATTATACATATTTTACAGCAAACGCAATATGAATTCGCTACTTAGAATAAAATAGAATAGAATAATTGTTTATTTGGTACAAAAGTTTTACTTCAAAAGTTACATCAATATATAGTGATTATTCGTAATAGAAAGAGATGATAAAGAGTTTTGATTCATATAACTAACTCTGAAACTTAAAATCGAATCGAAAGCACTCAGTTGCCTAGCGATTTAGTGGTAATGGTAGCGAATATATGTCCGAATAACCTCACGTTAACGCTTGTCAAACCACAGGCAATACCTACCAATATACCTCTACATATTTACGTACATTTAACAGAAAAAGTCGAGAGCGAATTCTGTTTTCCGCGTCACAAACCAATCGCGTCTTTGTAAGCGGCTGTAAAAGTAACCGAGCATAAATCAAACATCGCAAGGACACGACCGATGGGATATCGTCCTTTTCCTCTCCATAAGGACGTTCTTTCTACGGAACGTAGATCTCTGCACTCGCCGGCGGAACCCACTGGCACACATCCAAATAGTATCGATTGGTTACGTAATGCGAAATCTTTTTAGGGTGTAGCTCACTTGCGGTCGGAACGGGGCTAAGAATGGATTGAGTGACCTGAAATTAAGCTTGCCATGTGCGTTTTTAATTGTCTTTCATGTCTTGATCATTTTTCGGGTTCTGTGTCCTATGATGGAGCCTGTTTTGTACAGACAAAGGAGGCATTATACATAAGCTGTCTAACCGCCTGTCTATCACAGCACAGGACTCCAATTCTTCAAACGGAATGGGTAGCCTAGCTACCTGTGACAATTTTACAAAATGTATTATGCCGCTATGACATCAAATATTAAAATTAGAAAAAAAAGACGTGTGGCACTCGGGGACTGCCGCGGTATAGCTATTGTATAGCATCGTCCGATTTCGGAGCAGCTCGTCTCGATTCGTGCGAGTTTCGTAGAGTCTTACAATACGTCTAACCGCACGCACACAAACACCGTGCCGAAGTCTACCGAACTGAAACGACGTTAGGCGATTGTGAGGTTTTTTTCGTTACGGAATTTCTTGGATCGGTCGCCGCGCTCAAAGCTCGCGATAAAAGCTATGCAATACCTTAAAATAGGATAGCTAATTTTTAAATAGTAATAGCACTTGTAATTTGGTGTGACAGGTAACGTGGTTATTATGTCTTCTTCAAATGATTTTATTACTATTTGACTGTTGCGATTATCAATTGGTGACAAGCCCCATTTCTTAACCGATAGATATGTTTATTCAGTGTATGTATGGTGAATTTGCCATCGACTCGATAAGAAGAAGAAGAAGTGTATGTATGGTTATAACCGATGGTTATAACGATTATAACTATGACTAGTGCCAAATTCATATAAATTATCATCCATAAAACATGCAAATAACATAACAATCGAGCATCTTCACACAAATCGCGATCTGTACAATCAAAAGCATCATAGACAATTCAATGTAGGTAGAGAATCGTGTACCGTATGTCTAACACTGGGGGCTTAAAGTAACATTCCCACTTGACACTGGCTTATAAACTGAGTGCTTCCCATTAGACAACAGAAACGGCCTCGTTAGGTACTCCCCACATTTCCTACTAGAGATGGGAAAACACACAATTTTTCAGAATATTTAATAACTTAGGTACAGAAAGTGTTTTTCGTTAACTCATATTAGTGTTTTAGCTTTCACCTGTTCCAATATAAAATTATGGATGCTATGAAAATTAAAAAAATAAGGGTTAATATCACGTCTATATTCCGTCACGTGTAATTAGGTCAAGCGGCAATTAGTTAATTACTGCCCGACATTTCGATTGGTTTGCACCAATCATGGTCAAGAGTTGTAACATACCTTCATTAACATTTTGACTCATAATTGCGCCACAACACACAATGTTTTCTTAAATAAAATTTGCATTTGCTACCTTAGTTGAAAATGAGTGCTACCAAGCTTAAATGACGAGATTGATTCACTTTCTCATATTTTTAATCTACTTCAAATAAAGGAGGAGGTTGCAATATAAGGATGGCTCAGAGTTAAGTAATTTCTTTGTGGAATCCCTCCATTTACTTAAAGTAATCATCTTACATACTAATGTTATCAATACAAGTGTTAAGGGTAGCGATTCGATGTTATTTCGATATTCGATTCGAAGGAAGTGATTGAAGAGATTCTCATACTATCACACCTCCCCTAAAAGGGTACGTATAACTCCCCTGAAAAAGACACAGAGTAACAATAACTCACAAAATCTTAGATCTAAGACATTTTTTAAAAATGTAATGTATAAAAATCTTGTGTTCACTCTATTTTTTTTTAATTAAGTCATCGCCTTCTTCTTCTCTTCTTCCTCAGCCCTTATGTCGTCGTATTGAATATGCTTTGTTACACACAGCGCACTCAAAGTGAGCTAACTCACTCACTCACTCATTCACTCATAGCATTACCCATCTCTTACCAACGATTAGGAATTACCAGGCGCCCATAAAGCGGCTAGAAGTTCCAGCTCACGTCACAGCGGGTCGTTGCACCGACATCGATGCGCCCAGGTCGTTCACCGCGGAAGTGACGTAGGTACACTCGGGTAGGTAGAAAGGGGTGGTTTTATTTAGTGGTACGCGTCTATGGCCGAGTGGTTAAGTTCGTTGGCCATGCGAGAGGTCGCCAGTTCAAACCGCGCTGTGTTTTTCAAATTTGAAATTCATATGTTAGATTATTCGACGGTTTTACGTGAGGAAGTCTGCATACCTACAAATAAATCCTAAGGTTGTATAGTCAACCAACCCCCACTTGGCCAGTGTGGTTGACTAAGGCCTTATCGCCCTAATTTAGGGTAGGCTCGTAAAATGACGGTCGTACTATATTGATTGATAAAAAAATGTTTGACAAAACAAGATTCCGTGCTCATTGTAATTTTGAAATCAAAAGCTGCCGTCAAATATTTCAGTGACGTTTTACGGTTTATGACAGTTGAGAAGTTCTTCGAACCCAATTGCTACCAATAATTTACTATGTACCTATCTACTTTGACTTAAGTGTATGAAATAACTATCATCAGATCATTTTGGCTTAAGTGTTTTTGATATGTGTAACACAAGTGCTCGAACAAGTTTTTGTAAGTAATGTTGTGAGATTTTGTTTTTTTAAAATATTTCCAGGATGACCTCACTTCGTCTGACGGTAAGAGGTCAACATAAATGAGGTCTTCCGGCACAATAGACCCTATTGTGCCTGTGTTTTGGGTAATTGTGTGTATTGTTTGTTTATTTGGCTATTAGACGCTTCGATATTTCTGTGGCTGACTGTACTCCCCTGCTCCGGGCGGAAGGTGGAATGTCCAGCGAAATGAGGTGGAATGGATGTTTTATGGGACGCCTGTTTGACTACGGCCAGCGAATTATTGCTCACTGAATTTTTATTTAAATTTTTATTGGCTATGGAGTTAGTTTCGCAGTTTTATGGTTTGTAGCGGTTAATTTGATCAGTCATTCTATTTCTAAAGTATGGAAGTTGGTTTGTGCAATGACAACTGTTTATTTTTATTGCACAAAAATTTTCTTCATTTGTTAGGGAACCCTTGTGATATATTTTTTAAGTAGGATTTTAGACTGTCGCGTTCCATTACACTAAATATTAGTCTTTATGGGGCTCGCGACCATGATTGGTGCAACCCAGTCGAAACGTCGGGCAGTAAGTAGCTATGTAATTTGCTACTCCTAATAACGTGTGTAGATAAAGACTAGTATTTTTTTAACTTGTATTACCCTACTGCTGGGTAAAGATCTCCTTCAAACCTATTTTATGACTGGCTCGGTGGAACAGTGGTTAATGACCTAGGTTCACTATCTACAATTCCAAGAGTCGTGAGTTCGATTCACACTCCGGACAAATATTTGTGAGACGATCATCGGTGTTTTTCCGTGTCTGGGTGTGTTATTAAATATATTTAAGTATATTTGTATATCCACTGTTGATTCCGATATCTATAACACAAGTACTTAAGCTACTTAGATCAGATCGATGTATGTGATGTTATGTGTTATATTTTATTCATTGCTCCCTATAACATACACATATACACACATACACAAAATCACGCCGTT
This sequence comes from Maruca vitrata, assembly GCA_039566165.1. Classification (NCBI taxonomy): domain Eukaryota; kingdom Metazoa; phylum Arthropoda; class Insecta; order Lepidoptera; family Crambidae; genus Maruca; species Maruca vitrata. The sequence goes on along the minus strand of CM076922.1, from coordinate 2,510,417 downwards.
TTCCCAAAGGGGTAGGCAGAGATCACTTCCAGCGATCCACTTTTCACCTCTGTGGGAAACGTGACGTGACGCCATTCTGCCTTGTGCATTGTTAATAATAATAATAAATAATAAATCTTTATTAGAAAACCAGGTTCACACACTAAAATCTTAAAATCTACCTACATTACTTTTAAAGTTCCGGGTAACAATATGTGTGCCTGAACTAGGCACACATATTGTTACCCGCTATATTAGGTACAAGGCCAGGACTCGTCATAATTTGATAGATGGACCAAATCGTCACCATTTTTTGGACCTTCCATTTCGGCGGAAACCGTTTTCAAGTACGACCCACTATGTAACGATGTTTGCCCATCTATCGTCCACACTGCACTATCATCATCAGCCCATATACGTCCCCACTGCTGGGGCACGGGCCTACCCTAAACTAGGGTGATAAGGCCTTAGTCGACCACGCTGGCCAAGTGCGGGTTGGTCGACTACACAACCTTAGAATTTCTTCGTAGGTGTGCAGGTTTCCTCACGATGTTTTTCCTTCACCGTTAAAGCGTCAAATGATGGTACATATGAATTTCAAATTTTGAAAAACACATTGGTACCTGGCGGGGTTTGAACTGGCGACCTCTCGCATGGCACTGCACTATATTTAAATTTAAAACCTTGTTCAATGTGGCTTACTGTCATTCGACGCTCTATTTTCTTGGCTTTCAATAACATCTCCGAATATACGTCCGCGAAAACAGACAAATGGCGAGCTTTAAAATACTGTGCATAACAATAAAACTATTTGGTCGAAGTTTCATGATTACCCCAAATCCGGTTCAACTCTGGGGTCAAAGGACAAAGAAACGGGTCAGTGGATGCGTTGGCCCCGCTCAAAATAGTTCTCACTTCAAAACCGAGCTGAAACTACAGTAACTCAAAGTTATGAACCGCGGCTTGTAAAAATGTTGGAACCATTGAAATAGTTTAATGTATTGTAACTTTTCCTGCTCCAAACAAGGCTTTTGAGCAGAAATGTCATACTTTTTTCTCACTTCTATTGTTTCAGTTCTTGTTGTACATACATACATACATAAAATCACGCCTTTTTCCCAGAGGGATAGGCAGAGATCAAATGATCTCTGCCTATCCCTCTGGTGAAAAGTGGATCGCTGGAAGTCCAGTGATCCACTTTTCACCTCTGTGGGAAACGTGACGTGACGGGTTGTGGACCACGACGCCGCCATTCTGCCTTGTGCATTGTTTTAACAAGGCCATTGCGTTCCCACGAGTAGCAAGGATATATGACGGGGGAAGGAAAAGGGGAGGAAGGATACTATCGCCTCGGATGATTTGGACTGAGTCGATAGTAGCTCGAGGAGCCGGGGTCGCTTACCCGTATACCGTTCACCCACCACCGGACAGATAGTTGTGACTGGTATCCCCTGACTTGTTAGTTCTTGTTGTAGTTATCTGTATACACGAAATCAGTACAAATTGACTGTTTTGGTTGAGTTGAGTTTGACTGGCTCAGTGGTTAGAGTCCTTGAATGGCGCTTCCAAGATTCGTGGGTTCAATTCCCGATCGGGTCTCCCACGTGGGTTCAGTCCCAGTCTCTGACACCCATAGTACAAGCTCTACGTAGTTTGGGGTGAAATGACCGTGTGTGGAAAGGTTACTTATTTATTTATTTATATGAAAGATTTACGTTACTCCTTCATAAAGACTTGTAGCTATGAGGCCGACTATGTATTGTCTAAATAATTAGCAGATACTGAGTTAATATACATAATTTACATATAAAATATCAATCCGTCACCCATGGCTACGAATCGTAGAGTCGTAGCGTACGAGTCATTATGTCGTAGCGTACTTGTCGTAGTTCCGTAGTGTATTGTAGCTTGAGTTGGGACACAAGTTGCAACAACTCGATCTTACTAACAAGAAAATCTCCAATAAACTTCAACAAACATTTAAAATCATTTCTATGTAAAAAAGGTTACTATGATGTTCATGAATTTCTTAATGAAAAATTTACTTAATTCATTTAATCTTAGTTTTATAACAAAGCCCTAAGTATCTATAAGATTGCCATGCCCTTGCAGGGTGTCACATGTATACCTTTTACTTTTAAGACCTTATTATGTAATGTGATAAAGTGCAATAAATTTGATTTGATTTGAACTCAAACTTGACTGCCCAGTCCGTTGACCCGCGATACCTCAAATACGATATCTACTATACTTCTATACTACAACTATTGCATCGCGCCAGTTATTGGAAAACCGAGTCGGCCATTTTATCCCGACTGTGTTTTGTTTTCGCCAATTTAATTCACACAACTTCTCAAAAAGTTGCCTTCCATTTGCAGCCAACGATAGTTCGAATAACTTTTGCATTTAAATGAGTGTTTTCTTGAGAGCAATAAGAGGAAAATCTTTTTTGTTTACGCTCGCATATTTTACGGGATTACTAGCATTAAAGAAACAGATATAAATGGCGAATCGTATTGTTACAAGTTTAGATAAAACATTTTTTTTTTTTTATTTAGCCTGTTCTTTCCCAGTTAGGGGAGGCCTTTGCCCAGCAGATAAAACATTAAAATGAGTAAAATATCATAGTAATGATACATAAAAAAAAATTAATTTAAAAGTATTGTCTCTTTAGTGAGTCGCCTTTTATTATGCAAAAAGCTTTCGTTTATAAGTTTTTTTTGTAATACGTTCAATAAAGTACACTTTGTTGTCCTTTGTCTAGCCGTGCTTTATCAAACTTAATAGAACTAAAAGCTATTTGTATGATAATGTATTGTAACTCACATTTGAACGTAAAACATGTGAGCTAGTAAGTACCAATAAAAATAAACTACTGCAAAAAAATATACAAACTAAATTCTGTAGTCGTAACTAGTGAAATATGTATCTAAGTTAAATACTTAAAAGCCATTTTTTCCAAACTTATTACGATTATGGCTTGGAGTAGCCTTGTCATCATCACTTTTCTCCATCTGTCCTTATGTATAGATCTGAAAAACGACGCAACGGGTCTTGCTGCGTTTTTGTTTACGGATAGTGATTCAAGAGGAAGGTTAGGGTATTAGTATGTAAGCATCTATGGCCGAGTGGTAAAGGTCGTTGCTTGCCATGCAAGGTGTTGCCAGTTCATACCCCGCCACGTACCACTGTGTTTTTTTAAATTATATGTACGATTATTTGACGCTTTAACGATGAAGGAAATGATCGTGGGGAAACCTGCACACCTACGAAGAAATTCTTAGGTCTTAGTCAACCAACCCGCACTTGGTCAGGGTTGTTGCCTAAGGCCTTATGGCCCCAGCAGTGCGGACATACATGGGCTAATGATGATGAGTTGGGTTGAGGTTGAGATGAGTACTAGCATATTATAGTAGAGAGAAAGCGTCGATGGCCGAGTGGTTAAGGTCGTTGCTTGCCATGCGAGAGGTCGCCAGTTCATACCCCGCCAGGTACCAATGTGTTTTTCAAAATTTGAAATTCATATGTACCATCATTCGACGCTTTAACGGTGAAGGAAAACATCGTGAGGAAACCAGCGCACCTGAGAAATTTTTCAACGGTGTGTGAAGCCATGTCAGAGGCCTACGGGCGGTTTAAAAACTCTGACACCAGGTTGTTCATCAACCATACGATAAGAAGAAGAAGATAGTAGAGAATCACTGATAATGTTATCACAATTGCAGCCGTTCGTAAGTGGGGCGGGTACGTACATAGTATGTTATTCGCAGCTAATATTTATTCAGAGCTACCGAAACTTTTAATAATTCGCACATAACCAACGGTCCGCTCACTCGCATAGTTTGAAGCCGAAATAATTTGCTTGGGATGCAAATGAGAACTGCGTTGTTTATGTAAATGTATGTTAATCCGTGTGTATCTTGGTCAGTACTTAATCAATTTAGCGTTAGTTCGTCGTCGGGTCATTGTGATAGAATAATTTGATAACCGCAAGTACTGTATTGGTACTGGTATTGGTAGTTGTAGGTATATTTAGTTGGTGGTTAGTTGTAAGTACTCGTGAGATGGCTTGTAACCAATAAAATATATAATGTAATGAATAAAATTTATATGTATGTTATTATACATTATTGTTTCTTAAGTAACTGTTTGTTGTTCCTAATAAAATAAAATAAATTAAATAAACTTTAGATATGTTACATCCATAAAATTGCACTTTACTGATATATGAAGCACGCAAACGAAAGTGATAGCTACTAGCAAGAGCACGAGGTACCCTAATTAGGACAAATTCGTATCTCACTTATCACGCTGTTATATCATATACACCGTGAAATTTTAGTGGTTGTTTTCCCGCAGTAAAATGATTCTATCTTAGTAGTACAATAGATTTATGCAGTTCTTTTTTGTTAAAATCAATAAATGCCGGTGTTACGAAAGGTTGAACCGAAACTCAAAAGCACGTTCGAACCGCTTTATGACTTAGGGTGTCGAGCTTCTTCAGCTTTAAGCATCGATTTCATGCGGCAAGCAGTACCTTATTACGTCACATCTTATAAAAGAGCGATAGCTTCCCTCGTTTTCGATTTAGAAAATTATTATTTTGAAAATTTAAAAAAAAAAATTTTTTTTTCGAGGATTTTTTTGCATGATTCGATAGTATTACTAAAGGCAAATCGTTCTGCCACGGGAAAACAACCACTAAAATTTCACGGTGTATGCCTCTTGTTTATTATTACATCATTGCTGGTAATTGTCAGAGTCTGGTTAACTGTTACACGTCATTCATTGCAATTTGATCATGTATAGGCGCAAGTAAATAAGTTCACTTTTAAATAACTAGTGACCCGCCCTCGCTTCGCTTCGGATATATTATACATAAAAACCTCACTCTCGAATCCTTCTATCTATTAAAAAAACACATTCCAATCCGTTGCGTGCTTTAAAGCTTCAAGCATACAAATATCATACATATTAGACAGACGCGGGAAGCAACGATGCTTTTTTCTATTTAGTGAAGCTATAACACACAACATATGCTAGTTTTTATAATGTCTTTTTCTACGAGTAGGTATAATATAGATTGTAAGCCAGCTTAACTGCCATATCTTTTAACTCAATTACGTAAATGCAGAAACAGTCAATACTAACCAGCCGGTGTTGGTTTCAACAAATTAGCACCTTAGTATTGTATTGTATAAGCTCCTAATCCTATACACCGTCTAAGCTTTCACCTTAGACTGTCTACCTCGCTACTTATTATGAGACCTATCATATTACTTTATTAGGGTTAAGTGTTAACGCATGAGAAAATCACTAGATGGAAATACGTAGGCGTGAGATACTGCAGCATGATTGGTCGTTGTTGACGTGACTTTGACAGACATGTCAATATTCACCAATCATGCTGCAGTTGGATCTCACGCCTACGTATTGCCATCTATGTAACCGGGCTATCGTTACCCACCCCAATTTGACACTTTATCGTCAGCCCACATACGTCTCCATACTCTGGTCTACCCTAAACTAGGGCGATAAGGCCTTAGTCACACTAAAAATTGTTTAATAGGAACAAGTTTTACCAAAAACTCCAGCTCCTCAAAAATAAAGTTGTGAAATAGTTATTTTAAACTATCACGTAGGTACCATTGCATTTAGTCTAATCTACTTACTGTTCGACGTTTCGGTTAGGTTACCTACACCGGCCATTGTCGCAAACGAACTGAACGTCGGGCAATAAGTATGATTTATTAGCGTTTTTATCGTATGTAATATATTATGAGAGATTTATTACTCATATAAACATTGATACTAACAGCTATTGAAACAATCTTGGAGAAAATCCCTTAATCTAGAATAAAAATAACATGAATAACTCGGTACCTACAAGAGACTGATATAAAGTCAACACGTTGAAACTAAACTCTAAGTAAATATCAAAGTATTTTAATCAAAACTAAGAGTTGATATTCGAATGGCGTTAATTAAAGCAAATACGCGAATACTGTTTGAGAGACTAATTAGGCAGCCGAATCATATCTGCTGCTCATATTGGTTTAATGAGTAAATACCTTAGTTTAACTACCTCGTTGGTCTATTGTTAGCAAGCGCTGCGTAAGGACTGAGAGGTCCCCGGTTCGAGTCTGGGGTCGGGTAAAATTTTGTAGGTGCGCAGGTTTCCTCACAATGTTTCCTTCATCGTTAAAGCGTCGAATAGTCGCACATATGAATTTGATCTGGCGACCTCTTTTTAAGCTATTGCATAGCTTTTATCGCGGGCTTTGAGCGCGGCGACCGAACCAAGAAATTCCGTAACGAAAAAAACCTCACAATTACAGTTTCAGTTCGGTAGACTTCGTTGTTGCTTGCCATGCGACCTCACATTATTATGGTCGTATGTTATTGCCTCACCGCCGCTTACTATCAGGTGTAGTTTGAAAACAAAAAAAAACATTATTCGGACTGAACCTGAATCAAATTGATGCAAGCTATTACACTGGCTGGAAATAAAAGCGGAATTACATAAGTATTTTAATTAAAACTAGTGTAAAGTGGAAGTTCAAATACGCGTTAATTAAAATAAGCACCGCTCGCCGCCTCCTAACAAGCATGCCTCTGACCTTAAATTTCAACAGAAAAGTGTATTTAAATTGGGAAAAAAGCAGAAACACGTTTCAAAACCCAGGCAAACTGTGAAACTAAAGAGATAATGAGTAATTTCGGGTTACAGCGCTTTCATTTTTAGATCTATGTTTTGAAACAGGCCTGCCATTTACAAAGTTTGTAATCACTATATAAAACAAAGTCGCCTTTTCTGTCCCTATGTCCCTATGTGCGCTTGAAGCTTTAAAACTACGCAACGGATTTTGATGCGGTTTTTTCCAATAGATAGAGTGATTCAAGAGGAAGGTTTTTATGTAAAATTTACCCAAAGTGAAGTAAGGGCGGGTCACTAGTTTTACATAAAAAGATACTATGCGATGAAATTTTAGTGGTTGTTTTCCCGCATTAAAATGATTCTTAGTAGAACAATAGATTGGTGCAGTTTTTTTTATTCTATTGTTTTGTGTAGTTTTTAAAGAACTATCGCTTCTCAAGCTTTTGAGTCGGATGATAACTTTTTTAAAAATTGAAAAACAAAATCTTTCTTATCAAGAAATCACTGACTACTAAAGGTTAATCGTTCAGCTTCGGGAAAACAACCACTAAAATTTCACAGTGTATATGCTGAGATCTATAATACGCAACGGATTTTGATGCGGATTTTCTCTAAAGATAAAGACGATTTTATAAATATCTGGGACATTTCCACACACGGTCATCTGACCCCAAACTAAGCAGAGCTTGTACTATGGGCGTCAGAGACTGAAATACATACATATATATTTATAAATACATACTTAAATACATAATCACACCCAGACACGGAACAAACACCGATGTTCATCAGACAAATATTTGTCCCGAGTGGGAATCGAACCCACGACTCTCGGAACCGCCAGCCAGGGTCAATAACCACTGTTCCACCGAGCCAGTCAATATTAGTTATATATGTGCAAGCGCCCGTGCAAACCTGGGGCGGGTCGCTAGTACATAGGTATCACTTTCGTATAGTGTCCTTTCTTTGTTTAAAAGGGACATATAGTATAAATACGATCTGTTCATCCTGAAAAACTAAAATCATTTGAGAGACACCCGCGCAATATCCTTTTTGTATCGGTCTAGACTCGGGCCAAAGCTATAAAATACCTTATAGTTAGGTATTTGATAAAAGTATGTGCTGACACATCGCTTGGAAAGAAATTTAGTATATAAGAGGCAGCCTTTTGATTTATATTAAAGTTCTGACTACAAGATACGCTGTTTATTTTCATTAATGGATAATAGCTAGTTTTATTCCTTAATATAGTTTAGGTACTTATTTCGAGTTTGTGAGCAAAAAAAAATCTGCAATCACTTACAACTATTATAAACTGCCTCTTTGGTCTACAAGTAGCAGCGAATGAACGTACGGTCTGAGAGGACCCCCGTTCGAATCTGTGGTCGGTCAAAATTTGTGTGAGTTTTTCTGTAAAGTAATTACTCAAACCGGAGTTAGGAAGTTGGCGGTTGCACGCCTGTGCCTCGGAAAGTTAAGCCGGTGGTCCTGCGCCCGATCTCTCATCGGTCATGTCAGATTCCCGTCTCACTGAACTATGAGACTAAGGGAGCAGAGTGTGCACTTGTGTTTGCGCACATACTTTTTTTTTCCGTATTTCTATCTGCCATCAGCCTCTCGTGGCTATAATCAGATGTGTTGGCAATAATTATGCGCGCATACTTGTGCACTATAATCTCTTAATTGAGATCGGCCGCCATGGCCGAGATCGGTCCGACGCCTTATTTAAACTATTTAAAAAAAACTTTGTAAATTACTTTTATATTATCATACAAGTACTGAGTAGCTTATAACCTTGTCCTTCTTATAAAACTAATCTTTGGTTTACAAGTAGGTACTTATCGAAACGGCAATTGATTACAATGGAATAATTATATACCTAACCGACAACCAGTCAGAATCGATTCGACGCACCACGACTGTTTATAATTGAAACAACCACTGGACTTCATTTGAAATGGAATTGCCTACGCTTCTAACGTGCGTGATTTTAACGTTTATTGCAACAATATCTGCTAGAGAATTATGGCTTAAAAACCTAAAGTTTTCCTCGAATGGCTACCCAGCACTAAATGACGACCGGCGTGTTCCTGACGAAACTTATAACAGAAGATCTGACTCAAATGCAGGAGATAATGAGGAGTCAAGAAGAGAAAATAATGATTCCGAAGATAATTCTTTGTTAAATGTAATAAATGTTGACAAAATGGCAAGTTACATACCAATTGAAGATAACGTTGGTGATAAAGATGTGATTTTGAAAGACGCAAGCCCCAGTTTTCTTTTTCCAAGATTGTTTAACAATAATGAAAGGCGATTTTTGAGTCCTTGAGAAGGACATTCAAATGTCATTAAGTACGTAGTGTCTAAATAATTTGGTGGAACTGATACTATATTTGGTCCTGTATTGTGGATGGTACAAATTGTCTCTTTTTCGACTGACTCGGTGAAACAGCGGTTAAGATAAGATAAAAGATAAAAAAATATTTGCTTTAAATGTGGTACAAAAGGTCTTATAGGTCAGTGACCCGGACTCACTACTTACGGTTCCAAGAGTCGTGGGTTCGATTCCCACCCGGAACAAATGTTTGTGTGACAATCATCGGTGTTTGGTCCGTGTCTGGATGTGTTGTTAAATATATTTAGGTATATTTGAGTATCCATTGTTAATTCTGATATCCGTAACACAAGTGCTTAAGCTATTTACCACGGGATCAGATAAATGTATGTGGTGCTGTGTAATATTTATTTATTTATACTTTTTATTGTTCAGTGGAAGGCAGGTCAATGTATCGATGCAACATATTGAGTGCAATGAATCTGTCTTATGTTGAGACCTCCTATGATCACATTTATACAAAGGTCATATGAGGTCACTTTTCAAATAAATTCGAAGTTGTATTTGATTTATGGTTGATATTTCTTGTTCAAATATTAAAGTATGAACACATTGCATTTGTGTTATTTATGACTTTAGGTATCTTAATCCAATCACTCACACGTGTAAGTATTATTGATTCTATATTTAATATTATGAATGACAGACCTATGAAGAAATTGTAAGGTTGTGTAGTCAACCAACCCGCACTTGGCCAGCGTGGTTGACCTTGGTGGATCCTTGGTGGTGCCTTATCGCCCTAGTTTAGGGTAGGCCCGTGTCATACGTGCTTAGGTATAGTGCACAGTAGTTTGTTTAATTCTATTTATTTATTAGGTCTACCAACATTGTATACACACTGGCACTTAAAATAAGGATTATTTGGTAAACATGCTTTCTAAGTGATAAACAATTACAGGTAACAGTTAACATGGTGGTAGATGTAGGTACTTATTTCTACTTAAACATTTATAACCTAAACATTAAACATATAAACACTAGTTTCAGTGGTCTTATTAGTACTTTCCCCGGGGAAACTACGAAATCCACATAACAACGATAAATGACATGTGGTATCGATACTAAACACTGCCATCCGACGCTTCGCTGAAGCTTCCTTGCTATTTCCTCACCACTCGAAGGCTGATATTAGACTCACGCTGAAAGAAAGAAAGAAAACATTTATTAAGTGACAAAAAAATTACTTATACTAAGTAATAATAACAATAAAATATATGTAAAAATTGCGCGCGCGCTTACCATCGGCTCTGAAAGACCAGTATGCATAGAGATATAGGATATCGTTTTTAAGTAACGCTGACCGGTCCGCGCTGACTCCCGATACAAAAATCTATCGGCGCCGAAGATCAGCTTGTCGTCAGCGCGACCATAATCACGACACGTGCTGGACAGCGCTGCCATCCACATACAATGCAGGCGCTGGTCATGGCTCGGAATAGGAGGATTAGTTCCTCTTTTCTGCCACCTGTCATTGAGGCATGGAATGCCCTTCCAGCTCATGTTATCCCTCCCTCCTATGATCCCGGGCTCTTCAGGCGGGGCGTGAAACGGCATTTAAGCAGGCTTTCAGGGTGAGTGCGATAGGCTCAATATGATTTATTGTGTCTGTCTACCTCATATTTGGATCTCACTACCGCTTACCATCAGGTGGAGTGAGGACATCTTGTCAGCCTATTATAAAAAAAAATAATCAACCTACTACTTGTAGTACTGTAGTATGGCTTATGGCTACCGCGGCATATCCACCGCATCTACGACATCGCGGATCCGTTTAAAGTGAAGTCTGACACAAAACCCGTCGCTCTGGATCCAATCCAATTTCACACAAATGCATTCTACCCGGTTTGTTTTGTTAACCCGTGCCAATTCGGAGCTCCGCAAAACTAATAGGGGTCCTGATTTTATCTCGCGGGAGTTGTGCTGGCAAATTGCTGGTTCCAAGTTTTGGTTGAAGAGTTGATTACGCTTGAATGTCAGATGGGGTGAGGCAGGTGGAATAAATAAGATTGTATTCATGTATTTTTAGACTTGAAAGTGTAAAAGTCAAATCCTTACTTGTGTTTGGGGATTCTAACCACCGAGCTCAAAATTGTAGTCCTGTGTGGGCATACAATTGTTTTTACCAGCCATATATTTTAAGACTACAGTAGAGCTCTACTTATCATTAAAACCACACAAGTTAAAATACCGCCACTAATGTTTTTTAAATTTTAAATTAAGGTGTACGATTATTTGACGCTTTAAAATATCGTAAGGAAACATGCACACCTATGAAGAAATTCCAAGGTTATGTAGTCGACCGACCCGCACTTGCTGGCTAAGTGCGGGTTGGTCGTCCGTGGTTGACTCCGTGGTTGACATGATCGCCCGTGCCCCAGAAGTGGGGACAAAAATTGGCTGAGATTGATAACACATGAACAAATGTTAACTATCGTCCTCCATCAGTAACTCTAAGTCAAGTAGGCAAACATTTCATAGTTTGCAGTATGTAAACACTCTGTAAATGGCTGTACAGCTCTCTACACATAATATAGCAGTATTGGCATGGTCCCAAGCAAACGCAAACCTCAGGCGTTCGTCTAAACAAAACCGTTTATAATAATAAGCCCGGTTGTGATTGCGCGAATAATTCCGCGACCCATTAGCGCAGCCCTAATAGCCCTTAAGTGCCAAATTACCCCTACCTTCGTTTGTGCCAAGTCTTTGTAGATTCTAAAGCCTGGAATACAAAAAAAGGTATTCACGATCACTTCGTTATTTGGACGATTAAAGACAACATTGTTATTAATTGAATTGCTGTGGAGCCAAATCAAACTAGATAAAGCTTTTAATAAGAAAAAAATATTATTACGAGATAATTCGAACGTGGGTTCGATTCCCACCCGGTATAAATATTTCTGTGACGAAGATAGATGTTTGTTCCGTGTTTGGGTATGTTGTTAAATATTTTTAAGTATATTTGTGTATACCACTGATACCCGTAACACTAGTGCATAAATAAGCAACTTACCTCGGAATCAAAATAATATGTAATGTGTGATATTTTAGCGGCCGCCTTCAACTTCGTCTGCGTCGAAATGGTATTGGAAACAATGATTTATACAGACATACACACAATTTTTTACAAAAGTGTGTTTTTAATTGGTATTCGATATAAATTCCTACCTACTTAGAGCAAAGTCGTTATTTTGATATTACAAACTGACACTTCAATTATATTAAGTTTTATACATTTATTGAACTGTAAAGTGTATACGACTTTATTTCAATAACAACTTGTCAACCTGAAGTTGTGGAAAAAAGGCGCTATCGTGCCCAAGACCTCCACCGTAAGGGCAAGGGCAGAAAGTACAACGAAAGCTGTTAACTTCCGGAATGGCTGCGGATTCCTGCAGTTGCGGGACACTGCAGTACCTAATATCCTTGAGTCGCCATAAGGTTACAACTCCCCACCCTTAAGGGTTTTTAGGTAATCAGGTCAATCGTACCCTGATACATTATTGAGTGCCATTGTTATGTGTTAAGGTTCGCAAATTAGCTATTACGTTGCATTTTGGATGTTCTTATTGGCTGCCTTTGTTGAGGCTGAAATTTCAATACATGCGAAAAACATACACATATTAGATTCGATAGAGATATAACAAGTAGTTTTATTCGTATCTTAATTAGAAACTGTTTCATAATATTAAAGTAAATGGGGAAATTTATGGAATAAGAACAAATATTACAAAACTCAATCGGTCCTTGTTAATGAGTTTCCGTTATTTCAACAAAATAAGGTGGTAAATATCCCGGACATATAGAGTTTTCTAATGTGTAAGAATAAGTGTAGCCAAATATTTTTCACAATAAGAAAACATCCGTGATACGCCTTTATAAATTCGCAAATTAAGTTGTTAGCCAAAGTTAATTATTAAAACAACAAAATTAAACAAAGTGATGTCTCGTAAAACCGTCAAACATCTTGACTACATAATCAGCGAGTTTACATAATACTTACATACATATATGTACATATTTGTATTAAGTCACGGAGTAATTATATTTTTTTCGTTTATAGTTTCATCTACAGAAATAACCAAGAAAACTCTGAACATTTCATTTCTAATCAATCATGCTAAGAATATCGACTTTAATCAAACTCCCGTTCCAATATAAACGTCACCAGTAGTACTAAGGGTAAACTCACTTACACGTTAGAGTCACTAATAGACGAAGCCATTACTGGTTATTTCACGGATTAATTACTGTTTTGCAGAAACGGGCGCGGTTCAGAATCAATGACGCGTTTCTGAACTTTGAACACATTTGTAACCGTCAAGGACAGTGAAGCAAGTATAACACACCTTCATTACGGCGTTATAATGAAAATGTGAAAAACCGACATTGATATCGTGCCGGCCAAGAAAGGTATAACGGTCAAAATGTCATGAAAATCGCAAAATCTCACGACCTGTTGCTCGGAGGTCGATAGTTGTCATTAAGAAAAAAATATTATACTTTTTTTTTAATTTAACTTTTTTGAGGTTTTAAAGTGGTGACAGGCTTCCCTCACTTCACATAAAACACACTAAGAAAGCAATCATAGCAAAATATCTTTAGTAAATAGAGGACCACGTGAGTGACAGAATACTTTACCGTCACCAAAACTTTCAAATATATTATCTTCACATATAACCCCAAACCAAACTAAACCAGACAATTAGCAGGTCGTACGCACACTCACAGTGTATTACACACCACCTAATGTTACATACACTGTGGATAGCTAGCTACCTATTACTAAAAATAGTCTAGTTAGGGCGCGTGGTATGTCCCAGGGGACCTAGACTGGAACTATCGAGGTGGAAACAAAGTTGCCTAACGCAAAGATAAATAACTACGTATGTATATTCATAACTGGCCTAATTTTATAGTAAGCTAACAAGATGACCTTACTCCACCTGATCGTAAGCGGTGGTGAGATCCACATATGAGGTCGACAGGCACAATAGACCATATTGAGCCTGTCGCACTCTCTAAAGGCCTGCTGCCTGCGGAAGGTTTATGACCCTGGCTATGGTTCCAGGAGTCGTGGGCTCGATAAGAGGCACTTGAGGGAGCCCGATGGGGCTGTCCGGTGGCGTGGTTAAAGTCTTAGCCGTAGCACCATGATGCCGCCATGGCGATGAGGTACACCGCGGTGTTTTGGTCGGTAGACCCCTGGCACCCCCTGTGCCCAGAAGCCGCGACTGGCATTTACCATCTTATCGCCAGTCGCTTGGGAGTCCAACACACCACTGGGAGAGAACCCCCTTTCCCGATTATGGTGCATAAGACATTTCACCGCATTATAAAAAAAGTCGCGGGTTCGATACGCGCCCCGGTGATTTTTTTGAGTTATTCAATATTTTTAAGTATGTTTGTGTATACCAGTGTACAGTGCACAGTAGTTTCTGATATTCGTCACACAAGTACACATAAGCTACTTACCAAATGTGTTGTCATGTGATAGTTATTTTTTTTTATATAATATCATCTTATTTGGTAATTATAGACGTAAAATCTTAGTACATTATGTTTAACGTCCGTTGAAATGATTAGCTTATCTACAAACGATGACAAAAATCCGGAAGATGACTATAATGATAGCGTTATAGTCACCCCAAGAGCTTTGTAGGTCAACTTATTGTCAAACATTGGGGAGAAAGAGGAAAAATATGTATGTGAAAAGGAGTTCAAGGAAGAAAGAAAAAAAAATAAGCTTTCTTTTCCTCTTTATTTTTTGTGATGTGTGGATGTTTATTACCATGTCATATTTATCTTATATTAAAACTAGTGACCCACCCTCGCTTTGCTTCGGGTATATTACACATAAAAAACTTCCTCTTGAATCCCTCTATCTATTAAAAACATCGAAATCTGTTGCGTAGTTTTAAAGATTTTACTCATACTGATGGGAAACGACTTTGCTGTATACTATGTAGTGATTAGATGTAATTTATTATACGTGTTAAGCCAACGACCTATACCTAAAGCTTTCATAACTTTGGTTTTCCCTTTTACCTTTTCTTGGAATTATTTCCTTGATAAAAATCTGAAATAAAATATCTGGGACATTTCCACACACGGTCACCTGACCCCAAACTAAGCAGAACTTGTACTATGGGCGTCAGAGACTGATATACATACATATAAATTTATAAATGTATACTTAAATACATAATCACACCCAGACAAGGAACAAACACCGATGTTCATCACACAAATATTTGTCCCGAGTAATCGAACCCACGACTCTTGGAACCGCCAGCCAGGGTCACTAACTACTGTTCCACCGAGCCAGTCAAATTCATCTGATGATGAAACAGTTGATCTGAACACTCAAACTTTTATAATAAACAAAAGCTCTTCAAAAATCCGGTTCAGGACTTAAGGAAATCCCCCTGTCAGAATAATATGTTAACGTGATGTAATCAAACCGTTAGCTAATCAAGGCTTATCTTTATGTAGAGACGACATTGGCTGCGGTCCAAATGTGGCAGACGGCGAATGCATTTAACAGCTGATTGCAAGGGCTCACGTCTTGGAATGTGCCATTAGGGGTCTTCATTTGCACCAGACGTATTGTCATATCAGATGAAGTACAATTGGTAATGTTTGGTGTAAATGAGACTCCTATTTTTATTAATATTCTGGTCTGCACCTTATTTTTCGGATACCTATTGCACCCGATACGAGGAACTTAGTTGTCTTATTATCAGGGCTTTTTTTTTCGAAAATTCGTCAAGGTTCTATGTTGAATATCGTGTATGACTTTCTTTCAGCAGCTTTCTTTTAGTTTATATCTATATACGTTTTCAAAAGTGGACAGAGTAGAAATAAACGATGAAAACGCTTAATTTAATAAGACCTATTTGAAAAACGGCACAAGACCTAACGATAAATATCACACAACATCTTCTTAACTATTCTGTTTGCGTGATATGTTATACTAATTTAAGATATATTAAATAAATATCTGGGATACTAATTTATTACTATCGAATCATGCTCCATAGCTATTTTGTTTAAATTTTAGTTTAGTTGTAAAATAATCATCCAAATCGAAGGCTTGAGAAGCAATAGTTTTTTTTTAAGAAAAGTGTCGAATTCAGGTACTGCTTACCGCATGAAATAGATGATTTAAGCTAAAGAAGCTCTACGCCCTAACTAATAAAACGTTTCAATCGTGCTTTCGAGTTTCATTTGCTTCTTTTGTAAAACCGGTATTTATTGATTTGAATAAAAAAACTGACAAATCTATTTTACTACTAAGTTAAAATAATTTTACTACGGGATAACAACGTCTTAAATTTCACGGAGTACAGATACACAGAATGTTTGGCGAGATTAATCTATCTATCGACCCTAATTATCACTAATTATCGGTTTTCTCCGAAGATCTAATTCAGCAAGCCTACCATGTTCCCCCGAGGTGAAATAACGAATCGACAAGAAAACATTTCGGTCCCTAATGAGAAAATTGAATTAACACCTAACGAGTAACAGATAGCAGAATCTAATTCTACGTAACTGTTACCTACCTATAGGTAGGATTAGAATGTAATATATTACATTATACCTTACTAAATATAAATTACATTAAAACCATCTTTGTAGAAAACATCATGAATGCTTCCTCTGGAGCTAAGGCGTGAGATACCTGATATCTCATATTTATTCAAAATTGTCACTTCTAAAATAGACAGCCCCTAGCTTCTCGCCAGCCTAGCATTTAGAACACCTAGCCTCTCCGATTTAATCCACTAATTTCTCTTCCGAAGGTGAATACCAATTATAGGCAGAATAACCATTTATGGCGGGTGTGCGACGGGTTTAACAGACTTAGTAAATAAATAATAAATAAATAAATACGGACGGACGGCTTATGGCCAGGCTGTTCTTTGTATCTCAAAAATCTTGATCAGATTTTTCTTTTGTTTTCTTATTTTTGTTATGTTAAGGTAAAAACTTACAATGTGACGTTGAATGTGCTCCTAGCTGTTCTTATTCTTATTATATATTAAATTTTTATTTGTGAGGACCTAGAAGTGATTTCTTAATTGTTACTAAGTTACTATTTATCCTATGTTAAAAATGTAAATCCTGGTCTTCCTAAAATAAATCCCTCTATCTATCAAACGAAACTGTATCAAAATCCGTTGCGTAGTTTTCATGTTATGGATGGATATGGCGACTTTGTTTTATACTTTGTAATGGTGAAAAAATATTAAGTATTTATTTCTTTTTGTTTCAGGTAAGGATTCAGTGGTGAATTGCGAAGATTGCTTAGTAATTTAGACTGGGACACTTAATCATGCAATATGTCTCAGCTATCCTTCAAGTAAATTCATCATCTTCAAATTTTACACTTGGAGATATAGTTTACTTGTAAGTAATATTACAACTTTAATTAGGTTGATCATCTAAAACGTTTTGTGCATACAAATTTTGAGATTGAAATTACGTAATTATCGTGAATCACCGAAAAAATTTCTGTAAGCTGTCAAATGAGTTGGAATAACCTGCAACGTCACGTCATTAGAACAAGTAAGTAAGTAAGTAGGCGTAAGTAATGGAAATGAAAATAAGTCACGCAACTTAAGCCAAACTTTATGTTTCGCGGCTCAAAGCCTTATTTTACAGATAATTAAGTTTTCGAACGAAGTTTTTGAACGATTTTGTATTTTCTACTACATTTTTATACATTTACTGTTTGTAGACGATTACGAGTAGAATTCAAGGACTAATTCAGTAATGGATTGATTTACTTAGTTTTGTAATTTTGTGAACGCGTTATTTTCTGCTATCACAGATTTATTTAAAAAAAATTAACACTTTTTTCCTAACTGACATACAATGACGGTTTGGAGTAGCCTCGTCATCATCATTGGACTTGAGGGAGAGGGGATGGCTTTCATACCCCAAAAAAACCTTTTTATTCAAATACGCTACGTATAAAGGAATTATTTCTACAAATAACGCCATGAAATGATTTATATGAGTTGACTAGCTGTGCCAACAACTTCGTTCGCGTTTCCCCCGTTTTTTACACATTTTCCATTGTATCTTTGCTCCTATTGGTCGCAGCGTGATGTTATATAGCCTAAAGCCTTCCTCGATAAATGGTCTATACAACGCAAAAAGATTTTTTCAAATAGAACCAGTAGTTGCTGAGATTAGCGCGTTCAAACAAACAAACAAACAAACAAACTCTTCAGCTTTATTAGTATAGATATAGATAAAGCTTATTTCGGAATTAGATGAAATCAATCTAAGCCATTTTAATTTCATGATAAGTTTTTCTAATTCAAATTTAAATTCAAATTCAAAACATTTATTGCTTTCCGTTTCGTCTAATATAAAGTACAAACAGAAACCACTCGTCATCATCATCATCATCAGCCCATATACGTCCCCACTGCTGGGGCACGGGCCTACCCTAAACTAGGGCGATAAGGCCATAGTCGACCACGCTGGCCAAGTGCGGGTTGGTCGACTAGACAAGACTACTTAGAATTTATTCATAGGCGTGCAGGTTTCCTCACGATGATTTCCTTCACCGTTAAAGTGTCGAATGATGGTACATATGAATTTCAAATTTGAAAAACACATTGGTACCTGGCGGGGTTTGAACTGGCGACCTTTCGCATGGCAAGCAACGACCTTAACCACTCGGCCATCGACGCTTTTTAGAAACCACTCACCAAAACCTAATCCCCATTGGAACTAAACAATTCAATATCATAATGGGAGTCGAGTTTGGGTCTGGAGTTATCCCTGATTTGGGCAGCGGTTTATGACAGATGTCAGTCGCCTGTCAAACAGGCTAAATATACCCTGAACCTGTCAAATGTTGACGCTTGATTGTATCTGATTACTGAGTAACCTAGTTGTCGAGTCATAATAATGACGGACACACAACCTGATCCCAAAGAAGTATAGCTTAAAGGAATGCTAGAGTAATTTGAAAATATCGTATTTTCAAATGGGTAGAAATCTATATCGAATACCAACAACAAAAACACAAGTAAAAACGTTTTTGTCTGCCTGTCTGTCTGTCTCTATGTTTTCTCTATTCTGGAGAAATTTTGATGAGATTTTCACTAATAAACGCTAATTTTACAAGGTACAATATAGGCTATTTTAACAAACCGTTGCTGCCAAATAAATTTCCACGCGGACGAAGACGTGGGCCGCAAGTAGTAAATAAACAAGTTGTCAATTCTTACAGCTATTAAATAAATATTTACAACATCTCATATACACTAGTGATAAAAAAAATAGTGTTTAAACATACCTAAGTATTTTGTTGAACAAACTAAAACCAAACAAAGCCCAGCATCAAAAGCTTCGTTTCTTTTTAGCTCAACGAATTTAGTTAATCGTTGTGTGCTAAAAACTTTTACAAGCTTAATTAAAATACACGGTAAAAGTTTCCATATAATAGCCTCTCTAACGTGCTGTGTGCAGTGTTAGAGGAAATTTTTGAATTTAAGGAGCGAACGTAAAAGAGGAAAAATACTGCAAAATAAAAATGGCTCCTTTCATAGCTAAATCATGACTGGCTCGGTGCTAGTGGTTAGTGACCCTGCCTGGCGGTTCTAAGAGTCGTGGGTTGGATTCCCACTCGGGACAAATATTTGTGTGACGTACATTGGTGTTAGATCTGTGTCTGGGTGTGTAATTTAATTAAAAATTATTAGTGTATCCACTGTCGTTTCTGATATTATCCTCAGCACAAGTGAAAAGCTAACCACGGGACGGATCAATAATAGCACGTGATTTTGTGTAATGTTTATTAATTATTTCACTTATTAGTCAAACAGCTCTATTACAAAGAATAATTAACGCGTTACATTAAAGGACTGATAGATAATTTCAGGCTTTACGGGAAAATCCTCTCATTAATTTGGTTAGTTGGCAATATCGCTGGGCCAAACAACCTCCCCGCTGGAAAGCCTTTTATCAGCGAGCTTTAGCGCCATCTAGGCTATTTCATTTCCTAGGATATTGGAAGGCTTCGGTTTATCAAAAACTAATTATCAATGTCCAGTATTATGACGCCCGGCACGGTGGAGCTTTTGATAGGGTCGCGTGAGGAAGTAGATATGAAATTGCAATTTAATACTTGTGTCGCGCAAAACATTGCTAGTTTATAGTGGAGTCAGTTAAAAGCAGCGTTTTTCAGTCTCTAGACTAAACAAATTTAACTCTACACGAAAATTAGTATTCCAAATACACCAAAACTACGGAACAGTTTTGGTGTAAAAGCGCGTAAAAATCGTTACTTTTGCATTAATAAGCTTATGTGGTGAAATGTAATCTTTTATATAAAGTTCGATCATATTTTCTTTCCCAGTTTGTTAATTTAGCCCTTCACACACATTGCGTTATTTTTTGAAAGAAATCATTTTCTAAAAATTAAAAGTTACCCTTCCATTCTACTCTAGTCTAGTCTGGTCTATCCAAGATATGTTACAATTTATGTTTGCTATTGGCTAACCAATACGACAGCGATACAACGCGCCATTTTGCAAAAGGTCTATTCAATCAAAAAAACTAAAAGTGACATCACTACAAGCCTTGAAGTGTGAATAATATAACAAAACGTGTCGAGGTCAAACATTATTTTCCCTTTGAAAGCTAGAAACCCATTTCTGCAACTAGGAAAGCAATATAAACAACATTTTATTAATTTAACGAAACTCAACAACATTCACAAACTCGTAGGAACAGAACGTATGCGAAAGACTAGCGAAGGCATAAATTTTAATTCTAGTCGGGCTATAGCAAGTTGGTCATAAATTCCGCCAACTTATAACAAGTTGGTTACAATAAAGTTTTGGAATGTAATGTAAAAACAGGGGCGGATTGAGGAGGAATGAGTTAGGTTAGCCTTTTGGCAAAGTTGTCTCTAGCTTGATAGTTAGTATTCATCATAATATACACAGATCTAAGCGCGCCGCAGTACTCTCCGCTAAGACTAGCAAAAAACCAGCTTAACCGTTCTTTTTTCGAAGCAATTTATTTTGACCACCAAAACTTCGTTGTCAATACTTAGTTATTTTCAAATTTTATTAAAATTGAGTTTGGTCCCTTCTTAAAATTTAAATACGGCATTTGATTACAATGTAACGTGTTATGCCTTTTGTATTTATTTTGCGTGTTTAAACACTATCTGTGTAATATTTCATTTAAACATAAAACTAAGGTACGTTTTCAACACAATACCTACTTATACTTTGGTTGTTTTATCATCGATCTACAAAAACAAACAAACTCAACGTCGGGGAAAAACAAAACTATTTTTATATTCCCCTGAGTGCATCCCTGATCAAAGTTAACAAGAAACGTATGCAGAATATTTTAATGCTAGAACTATGGTTTCGCCGCCGAACTGACAAGTAACTAACTTTGAGATTTATTCAAGAAAAAGAACAATATGGAACCGTAAGATATTGTATTTGAACTGTTTGCTATTTTAAATTCAAGACGCAGACTTTATTTTTTCTAGCACGTATGATTAAATTTGTCTGGAAAATTTACTACTTATAGCATCATCATTATCATCAGCCCATATACGTCCTCACTGCTGGGGCACGAGTCTACCCTAAACAACGGCGATAAGGCTTTAGTCAACCACTCGGGCCAAGTGCGGGTTGGTTGACTACACAACCTCAGAATTTCTTCGTAGGTGTACAGGTTTCCTCACGATGTTTTCCTTCACGGTTAAAGCATCAAATAATCGTACATATGAATATCAAATTAGAAAAACACAGTACGTGGCGGGTTTGAACTGGCGACCTCTCGCATAGCAAACAACGACCTTAACCACTCAGCCATAGACAATTTTAATATACGCTTTTATTATAGAATTATGTATTGCATTCTAAATGCTAGCTTACATAACAATTAGTTTAAATCACTAGTTAACTTTAAATTGTCACACAAAAATTATAAAACTTAATATTTCCCGCATATTTACTATATTTCCGTATAATTTTATCGATTTCCGTATATTTCAGCACTGTTGCAAGCGTCATGAGATAATAGGAAACTCGATAATTTGGGAATATAACAAATATCCCGCATATTTAGGTTTTTAATCTCATTGTTTAATCAATACATTTACTGTTGGATAAAATGTATAAAATAATGACTTAATGGATTTCAAATTTGCGATCTACTCATCAACATGGAAATCTTCGGAAAGGGCTTTTTGTGCAATATACACCGTGACATTTTAGTGGTGGTTTTCCCCGTAGTAGAACGATATGACGTAGCATTCGATATACGATCGAATCATGCCTGTTATTTCTTGAAAAAATGATTTTTATTTTTCTGTTTTTCAAAAATATTTAATTTCCCAAGTTATTTTGGTAAATCAAGTTCTTTTATAAGATGTGACGTAATCCGGTACTCCTTGCCGCATAGAGATATATATATATAGCTATATATAGCTAGAGAAGTTCAACGCCCTAAGTAATAAAGTGGTTCGAGCGCCCTTTAGAATTCCGTTCATACTTTTTTTTAAAACTGGTATTTATTGATTTCTATAAAAAAAACTGTACAAAAATGTCATGGTCTTTTGTACTATTAAAATATTTTTCTACTGCGGGAAATCAACCACAAAAATTTCATGGTGAAAATAGTTATTTATTAATTACTTAGTGAAGTAAATAAGTACAAAGTTTATTCAGTTTAAGTGCCAAAACCATTAGATACAAAATATATCTACAAAACTACGTGTGAAACTTCGTAATTTACGTAATTGAACTAAAACAATTCATTAACCCGACTCGCTGTCTCATTTCTGAATTCGCTGGCATATTTCAGAGCTTTTTGTTTTGACAAATTACGCTTTTGTAATTAATATTGTTGATTGCGAGACTGCGTTGGGAAGTTTCAGTTGGTATTCGCAAATAAAATGGAACGACATATTTTATTCATTTAATACCTTGGAGTTGATTAATAATGTTTAAAGAGTATGTATAATGTTCATGATTGCACATACATTTTCCGGAGCGTATTCTTTAATGAGAACCCACGAAATTTTGGCGCTGATTTAACGCCTCACGTTTTTTTGTTAATTAAAAATGTATATTTCAGAAGAGATGCACGGACTGTTTAAAAGCTTTTTATGTAAACTATATTAATAACTATGAAGTACTCTTCGTACTTATATAAGTACAAAGGATAAAAAATAAGTTGTTATTTTTTTTAAACTTGCCGATCAATTGGACGTATATAATTTTTGCGATAGCCTTATACTAAAAAACGCAATTTTTATATCACTAAGGAATCAATCTCACATAAAAAATATAATGCAAAAAATAACAAATATACCCCTATCGAGAGGAAAATATTTGTGTTTACCAACTTAGTAAGTAAGCAAAGCGGAATAACTTACTGAAAAACTTCTCGCATCATTCGGAATTAGGAACGGCTCGCAAACACCCCCTCAATTACCCATTAATTATCGTCTAATAGCTCACCAATGTTGCCAACTGCGAAAAAATTAAGAAAATTATGCAAAGAGTCCCGTAACAAAGATAGCGGTGTTCAACTTCAAATTGCGAGCCGTCTCGGTGTTGCCAGGGTTGGCTGTGTGCCAGCAAAGCGGGACTGCTCTGAATAAATGAACACGGGTAAAAAACATTTGTTGCTGAGCCATTGTTGGGAGCTTTTCGCGGAGTTTTTTTTTGAAGGGAGATACTTTTTCAATAGTTCGGAAAGTGGACAAGCTGGAGCGTTGTTTGGTAGGAGGGGCCGGACAACAGTTTTTGTTTACACAAAATAGTGGCTCGCCGGGAAAACAATTTTTAGAATAACTGGTTCTACATTCAAAATAGCACAATAATAATAATAATAATAAACTTTATTAACAGATAACTGAGATCCACACATTACAATAAAAGATACAGAGAAAAATAATAATCGAAATAACTAAAACTAAACTAAACTAAAACAAAAACAAGCCTAACAATAAATTACTAGGAGGTGCAAGTTATAAGTTAGCTACATAGTGTTTTTATTTGACGTCTTATAATAGGACAGTCATTCTTTTGCGCTATCACCTCCTGAATGCTGTTGGTGCTGCTCCTTATTCTGCTGAGCAAGGAGGCAGACTTCTTGCGCATGATCGCGTCAAACCCGTCGGTGCGCGCCTCGCAGAACATGCCTGAGGCGCTGCAGAATCGGGGCAGCCCCAACAGCACTCTGAATGCATTGTTATATTGTACTTTTAATGTTTGTAGCGCCTTTTGTGTATACTTGACCCAGAGGGTGCACGTGTAAAAGGATTGGCAGTAGGCTTTAAATAGAGTAATCTTCACGTTACTGCTACACCGTGCAAACCTCCGCGCCAGCATATTACTCCGGGACGCTAGAGCCCTTCTTTCTCTCTCTATATCCATGTCATCTTTTAAATCCTCCGTTACATAGTGTCCTAGGTATTTGAAATGTGTGACCCTTGCTAGTGCGGTGTTATACAGTTTAACTGGAGGAATAACTATGGGGCATTTATTCGCTGATTTAAAAACCATGAATTCGCTTTTCTTTACGTTATAAATAAGTCCATGCGAACCAGCGTAGGTCTCACAAATACCCAGGAGCTTCCTGAGTGCACTGATAGAGGGACTCAGCAGCACCATATCGTCCGCGTAGCTTAGATTGTTTACACACTTACCATCAATATGACAACCGACCTGAGTGCTGCTGAGTCTCTCCAGCAGCTCATTAATGTAGAGGTTGAAAAGCAGAGGAGAACTAAGTCCGCCCTGCCTTACCCCACAACTCAATCTATAAGGCTCTGATAGCTTATCTGCCCACTTGACAACATTAATTTGATTTCGGTACCAATAGCGAAAAATAGCAATTAGATCCAATAGATACAATAGAAAGAAAGAAAATAAATTTATTCAGAGCATTAAAGGTAGAAACAGTACATAAGTTATACATATCAAACAAAATATAATACAATTAATAATGCCACTGAAATGGACGTCACTCAACTTATACCATGACATCGAATGCCATGACGCTGATTTTCAGTGGCAAAGAAAGAAAAATATTTATTGACCACGACATAGACAAGAAGAGTTACAATGATACACCACAACGCAAGGCACAAAAACTCAACTCAAACTAAGAAATATCACACATTGACAAGGACTATAAGAAGTAGTCAACGAGGGATAGGCCTCAGCATAATGTGCCACATCAACCCGAGAGCCGCTGCAGCGCTGGTATTTTTTTTTTTTTTTTTTAAGGCACATCAACAATGTAAACACAAACATTCTTAAATTAAGCATGCATTATAAATATTCTAGTGCTTACATCTATTACAGATATGCACAACATGGTTACAGTTAACATTTTAGTTAGGTAGGTATTCTGGCGTAATAGCCCGTTTTTGAGGTAAATATTGAGTTGTTACGGATACTTTATTATTATCGAAGCACGTTTATTGATCAAACGTAGTGTGTGTGCTGTGATTCAACCAGTCCTTATTCACAACATTTTTTACGCTCGAATTCGGAACAAGCTATATTGTCACTGTCATACGTTTAGTTTAAGGAGCATAGTTTCCGAATTCGAATCCATTTCCAACATTTCGTAAGTAAGGGGACTGACCTATGTATGTAGCCTTGAAGCCTCAACCAAGTACGTGCGTAGGACATAATTATTATAGTGCACAAGTATACTCACTGTTCCCTTAGTCGCATAGTTTAAGACGGCAATCCGACATCACCGATGAGAGATTGGTCGCAGGACCACCGGCTTAACTTGCTTTCAGGATAGTGCGTTTTTTTAAAAATCTAATCAAAATATCAAATCATTTGCTTACTTGATTTGAAAGAAAAACTCACTAACAGTTTTCCCGACCCCGGATTCAAATCGGGGTCCTCTCGATCCTCACCCAGCACTTGCTACCAATAGACCAACGAGGCAGTCATGTATCATACTAAAGTTACAGTATCTATAACAAATATCACTATAAAATAAATATTGCGACAAATGAAAAAAACCGTAAAGATCCAAACATAGAACGCGGAACCTTAAAATACTGTTTCGAGTCAGCTGTACCCAGCTTTCAAACAATAAGCCAGTCGGGAAGTTTGACGCAGGTGTGTGACTCTTACACGCATAGGAATAGGGTTCAAAATCG
Organism: Maruca vitrata; assembly: GCA_039566165.1. Classification (NCBI taxonomy): domain Eukaryota; kingdom Metazoa; phylum Arthropoda; class Insecta; order Lepidoptera; family Crambidae; genus Maruca; species Maruca vitrata. The sequence goes on along the minus strand of CM076922.1, from coordinate 2,484,188 downwards.
AATTGTCGTTTGAGGCAACTTGTTTTTTTTTTATTGTTTTATGCTCTCTTCGGTCTGCCATTCGATTCCGCAATAACGGGAAAATTATGTCTATTGAGTCGATGAAAAAGCTCATAATATCAGATTTTTGTTTCTTTTTTATGTCAACAGCGTTGTTTTGAATTGTATATGATAGGTCACTCACCTAAACAATTAAACAATGTTACGTGATAATCGATTAAAAAGAGTACTATCGAGTATGCCAGGATCGTAGCACATGGCAGGAAGTGATCTCTGCCTACCCCTCTGGGAAAAAAGCGTGATTTTATGTATGTATGTAGTGTACTATCGAGTTTACCGGTGTCTTCTCGGTAGAATCAGCGTTCTGAACCGGTGGTAGAATCACTAATGAAATGAAATGAAAAATGAAAACTATTTTATTCAGTACCTTTACAATACATTTTATAACTAGTGGCTGGGATCTCCTTTTAAGTACATATACCTGTGTTAGGAGACCCGGAAAAATTAAGCTATTGCTTAGTTAATGACTGTACCGACGATTTATAGTGCGTGTAAAATGCTTAAATAAAATAATTTAATTTTTTAGCTTTCAGTTAGTGTTAATATAAATAAAGGAATTTTGACTTTGACATTAATTATAGAATGTTGAGGCTTTTGTTGGCTTTGTCTGAAGAATCTGTGTTAATCTATCTATAAAAATATAAATATATATAAGTATAACTCAAAAGTAACTGACTGACATAGTGATCTATCAACGCACAGCCCAAACCACTGGACAAATCTGGCTGAAATTCGCTATGCAGGTAGATGTCATGATGTAAGCATCCGCTAAGAAAAGATTACCCGAAGATAAGGTAAACATAATATGAAAATTCAGTCTAAATACTATAAAACAAAAGTAAACTATTAAGTTGCTACGTGTATCTCGTTCACTATATAAACTTTCATTCCGTAAAGCAAATAATAATAATACTTTATTTTATTTATTTAATAATACTTTATTTCACAAAAAACTTTAAACTATTACACAAAAAATCATGCGGTCGCTGCACTAAGCACAAGCTTGTATCTCGGCAAAATGATTTTATTATGAATAAAATAAAAATAAAAACTGAAAGCTGAAAGAATTGTTGCTCGAAAAGTGAAAGAAAAGCGCCATAAGCCGAGCTTTGCAAAGCTTATACCGGCCAAATCTCGTTATGATGTAAACACATTGAATTCTTTGACAAAGAGAAATAAAAAATGTTTTTTTAAATTTCCAGTTCAAATAGTTCTCACGCTTCATATCTTGTTCAACCACAAGTGATGAAAAAAGATAAATAAAGACAGTGTTTTTACTTAAAATACTTTAAATATACAAGACTTGTATTGTTTGTATACATTCTAGTAAGTCCTGGTATTTTTTTTAAATGATTTACAGAAATACAATACAATTTATTATTATTTATTTTCATAAACATTGATCAGCGTGTCAGTGGACATGGAACTGTTTTTAATCAAAAAATAAATTAACGATATTTCTTTGAGTTATTGTATTACGTTATAAAGATTAGCAGCTGCGTTGTACAGTGCATAAAATCATCATCATCATCATCATCTTGGCGTTTTCCCGGTTGCATCCTTGCGGAGCCCGGGGTCCGCTTTTCTACTCCTAACTCTCCACTTCGCACGGTCTTCGGCATCCTTTACGAGAGTTTGTTGGCACGCATGTCATCCACTACGACGTCAAGCCAGGCCTTCTTGGGCCTGGCTACAGTGCATAAAATAACTTCTCTAAATATTTTCTTCTGTTATCGGGCAATGTGCACAATATGTTTTTTTTTTATAAGAGGCTAACAAGATGACCTCACTCCACCTGATGGTAAGCGGTAGTGAGATCCAAATATGAGGTCGACAGGCACAATAGACCATATTGAGCCTGTCGCACTCACCCTGAAAGCCGTGAAAAAGGAGACCACAGCTGCGGCAACAACGAGACAAGGCGTGGAGTCTCGCATTGGTATTGAGCTGTGCGGGTCGGAGTTGGCCAGTCCGCCGGACGGAAGGGCCCCCGTTTCTACGGGTCTCCCTGGCCGGCGGGCTGACCCGCTCCGCCCGCCCAATACCGCCGCTAAGACTCCACTGGTCCGGCGCTTGCCGCAACGATGGTCCCCCCTGGCTCCGGTTCGTACAGTGCTGATCCCGGAACGCGACCTGACCGAGAGAGGTCAGAGTCACTTGGCGGGTTTTACACAACTGTATGGTGGTAACAGCAACCGGTCGACAAAATGTCTCCCACCTGAACAACCGGTCGACAAAATGTCTCCCACCTGAAAAATTAAACCTTTTAATATCCTATAATAAGGCCTTATCGCCCTAGTTTAGGGTAGGCTCATGCCCCATCAGTGGGGACGTATTGGTATTGGTATTGGTACAACGGGCTGATATCCGCAACTCGACGTCAAAGCGCCTATTTTGCGTGGGGTGGGAATCACTTGAACCATCCCAGCTCGTTGAGGAAGGCCAGCAGCTTCTTCACGCTGCGGGCGGCCTCGCTGAGCGATCCTGGAGATCCAAGGTGTTTGGCCCGGTAGATGGCCACCCCCTGACATTCGAGAATGACATGGGCGGCTGTTTCTTCTTTCTCCAGACATCCCCTGCAGAGCGCGCTGTCTGTAAGTCCGAGAGCATAGAGATGTTTATTATAAGGACCGTGACCAGTTAGGGTCCCTATAGCAATTCTGAGCTGAGGTTTGGCCAGGTTTACTAGGGCTCTTGCAAGTTTCTTGTTTACCTGCGGAGTGAACTCCCTGGCTTGGCGACAGGTACCACCTTGCGTCCACGCTGTATTGTGTTGGTTACCTGTTTGTGTTCGTAGCATGGACCTTGCTAGATTGAAGGGGATGGGGGTGATCGGTTCGGGTCCGTGGACTACCGTGTCCGAACCCCTCCTCGCTAGTTGGTCAGCTGCGTCGTTGCCTCTATCGTCACTGTGTCCTTTAATCCACTGCAGTGTTACCTTGTTGTAGGCTCCAACTTGCATTAGGCGCTCGTGACACCCAAGTATGAGGCTGGAGTTGATTGAGTGACTGGCTAGAGCTAGCAGGACTGCCTTGCTGTCTGATAGTATGCGAACGTTGTGTTCTTTCACCTGTCTAGCCGTAATAGCTGTGGCGGCCATTAGGATACCTACACATTCCGCTTGAAAGACAGTGTTATGCTGGCCCAAGGGTGCCGAGATGTGGATGTTGAGGTCCTCAGAGAAGACTCCCGCACCAGTCCCTTTTTTGGTCTTGGAGCCATCCGTGAAGATACGAACTTCTCTGTGAATCACCTTGTTGTCACAGGGGTTCTCATGCAGTTGAATCTTGTACTTCTTGTCGAAGACTAGTCTTCGGTGGATAATGTCCATCGGGCTGGCAAGTATGGGAAGTTGAGTCATTACCTGCTCTAGGATGGTGGTATGTGCTCCCCTGTTCCTCCACAGGTCCAGAGAGTCTAACCTGACCGCATCACACGCAGCTTCTTGTTTAATGAACAGATGCAGCGGCGGCAGTCCCAGAAGGACTTCTAATGCCGCGGTGGGGGTTGTTCGCATGCAACCTGAGGCGGATACACACGCTAGCCTCTGAAGTTTCTGCAGTTTGTCACTAATTCTAATGATGTTAGTTCTATGCCACCACACAAGGCAGCCATAACTTACCATCGGTCGAATTACTGCTTGGTATAGCCATAGTGTGATTTTGGGGAGAGTCCCCATTTCTTACCAATCATTCTGCGACAGTGCCACATGGTAAGTGTTGCTTTTTCGAGTTTTTCTCGATGTGCGAGTTCCAATTCAGCTTGCTGTCTAGGTGTACACCTAGGTACTTTACCTCATTGGAGAGTTTTAGTTCACTGCCAAAGAGCTTCGGAAGGTGGTAGTTACCTAAAACCCTTTTGTTGGTGAACATGACAGAGTCAGTTTTCGCTGGGTTTACCGTTAGATTGTTGGTGCGGCACCATTTTTCTACGATGCGTAGAGCTGCTTGTGTCACGTCACAGACGGTGCTGGCTTGTTTACCTGTGATGAGAATGACCACGTCATCTGCGTAGCCAACTGCCATCATATGGTGCTGATTGAGCTCTGTTATCAGGCTGTTGATGGTGAGATTCCACAGTAAGGGTGATAGTACACCTCCCTGCGGACATCCCTTGGCCACCAGTGCTCGAGGAGAATCGTCGGATAGCCTTACCACTCTTTTACTTAGCATACTTCCGATCCAACCTGCGATTGTCTCGTTGGCTCCTGGTTTTTTCAGGGCGGTCTCGATGGTGGTAAACCCCGTTTTGTCAAAAGCTCCTTCGTGGCGTGGTGGGGACGTATATGGGCTGATGATGATGATGATGAATATCCTTTGTTCTTTCGGGAATTTAAAAAAAATAACATAAGCCTCGCCTATTTCAACACTGTCATAATGATCCTCATTTAGTTTATTTCGCTATTAATTAAAACTAAGACTAATCACTACTCATTCCGAAACAATTTTACGCTTCATCTTGAAATTTTAATTACTTCACGAACAAACTACCGCGTTAATGAACAAATATGAATATAAGGATTACGCAAAAGATTAGGTACGTTTTAAAAATTAATTATACGGTTATTTTCTTAGAATCCGTACAAATGCGTTTCGTTTTTCAAGCTGTGATATTTGCTTGTAAGTTTTTTAGTTTTAAAATCATCATCATTAGCCCAAATACGTACCCACTGCTGGGGCACGGGCCTAACCTAAACTAGGTCGATGAGGTCTTAGTCAATCGCGAGTTGCTCGACTACACAACCTTAGAATTTCTTCGCAAATGTGCAGGTTTCCTCACGATGCTTTCCTTCACAGTTAAAGCGTCAAATAATCGTACGTATGAATTACAAATTTGAAAGCACAGTAGTAGATGGCGGGTTTTGATCTGGTGACCTCTTGCATTGCACTCGATCATCGACAACATCTTAACAATAAGGCGTCCGACCGATTTCAGCCATGGCGGCCGATCTGAAGTGCATAAGTGTGCGCGCAAACACAAGTGCGCTCTCTATTCCCTTACTCTCATAGTTCGGTGAGACGGCAATCCGACATGACCGATGAGAGATCGGGCGCAGGACCACCGGCTTAACGTGCTTTCCGAGGCATGGGCGTTCAACCGCCAACTTCCTAACTCCGGGCTGAGTAAATTCATTTCTGAAAACTCACACAAATTTTGCCCGACCCCGGACTCGAACCGGGGACCTCTCGGTACTTACGCAGCGCTTGCTACCAATAGACCAACGAGGCAGTTATCGTAACAATACATATTGAGTATGTGTCTATCAGACTATATCTATACTAATATTATAAAGCTGAAGAGTTTGTTTGTTTGTTTGTTTGTTTGAACGCGCTAATCTCGGGAACTATTGGTTCGATTTGAAAAAATCTTTTTGCGTTGTATAGACCATTTATCGAGGAAGGTTTTAGGCTATATAACATCACGCTGCGACCAATAAGAGCAAAGATACAATGGAAAATGTGTAAAAAACGGGGGAAACGCGAACGAAGTCGCTGGCACAGCTAGTCTTGAATATTTAACTCGATTATTCATTTTGTAGCGCGCCTGTCTAGGATAATCCTCATTCGAATAAATATATTCATGTGATGATTATTTATATTCAGGGTGTACCTGGTAAGTTATAATAGTAGAAGAACGCCGAAGAAGACATGGATAGATTGCGTGAGAGATGATATGGGAGTAAAAGGGGTAGACACAGAGATGACGAATGATAGACCCGAATAATAGTTTCTGCCCTCGTCCCACTTCGATGGCCCCACCGAATAAACGTGTAATAGCCATTGCACAAAAAAATTTTTTTTTGGTATTTCGTTACATTAGCCTCTCCTCTACCTCCCCAATTTTTTTTAGAATTTTTTGATCATAAACAAGCCTGTAATTGCATTATAAACCTTTTTTCCACGGAAATAATATATGTTTTTGTCACAAGAATATTAATTTAAGTGACTATTAAATGCTTCATACTTTCTCTGTTTCACAAGAATAAACGTGTATAAACAGCAAAACGTTTGATATTGTTTGTTCTTTGTTGTTAAGTATAGGCAATATGCGTTTGCACGTTTATTCGTGTATATTTTTTTGGTGCTTTTTTGAGTAATGTGTCTTGCACGAGAAGTAACTTAGCAAATAATTTTGCATTGTTTCTTACCATAATAGATAAGTTTTATAATTTATTGCTATAAATCGAGCACCAGTATTCCATTATTCTTAACAAAATAAAAAGTAGAGTAAAAGTGCCTTAACCAAATATAAACGACAATCAATTTTTGCAATCGGGTCTCGCAGGGTAATAATAGATAAGTTTTATAATTTATTGCTATAAATCAAGCACCAGTCGTGTGGTTACGGCGTAAGAATACCAAGTGTTGAAGTGGAAGCTATGTATGAGGACATTAGTAGGGGCCATACATAGCTCCAAAACACATTTCACTGTTGTAATGGGAGACTTCAATGCAAAGCTGGGCCGTAGAAGCGATGGTGAGCTGAAAGTGGGACGATTTGGATATGAACATCGGAATCTCAGGGGACAGATGCTAGCTGACTTTATGGAGAAAGAAGGACTTTTTGTGAAGAATTCATTCTTCCGAAAGTCGCCGCACAGAAAATAGACCTGGTTGGGTCCGAACGGCTGAACTAAAAATGAGATAGACTACATCATGAACATTAGGAGACAGTCATTTCAACGACGTCTCTGTGATCAACAGGATTAAAACCGGAAGTGATCACCGTATCGTTAGAGGCACATTGAATATCAACGTCAAACTGGAAAGAACGCGTCTGGTGAAGTCTACGCTCCGACCATCGAAGGCACATATCCAAAACCCCGAGAACTTTCAGCTTGAACTGTCGAACTTGAACAATGGCTGGACAGCTGTTCATCAGTGGAAGATATAAATAGCAGGCTGAAAACTGAAACTGTTCATACGGTACGGTCCAAGTTTTTCAAAAGCCACCGTAAAAAAGACCTCAAAAACTATCCGACCATACCCGACACCTTATCCTCATCTGGCTAGTCGACATGTTTTGACGCTGAAAACTTCGGATGAAGCTGAGTCATATAGCCATCTGAATAGACTGATTAGGAAGGCTCTGCGACATAATTTACGCTCCTTTAATACTCAGCGTATTAAGGAGACAATTAAGCGGAACCAAGGCTCCAAAGTGTTTGCAAGAGACGCGTCTATTGGGCAAAGCCAACTGACAAAGCTGAAGACTGAAGATAGACGCGTGACGTCAAACAAGTCAGAGGTGCTACGGGAGATAGAAAGGTTCTATGGGCAGTTATATACCTCGGTCTGTGCTGAGCCAGCTATTGTGGCGACAGACCCCAGAGCCAAGCTAACCCGACACTATACCGAAGACATCCCGGACATCAGCCTGTACGAGAAAAGAATGGCTCTCAAACAACTTAAGAAAAACAAGACACCGGGTGAGGATGGTATCACTATAGAGCTTCTGAAAGCGGGTGGAACACCGGTACTAAAAGTCCCTCAGAAGCTCTTTTATTTCTCCCCGCTCGACGACAAAACGCCAGAAGCATGGAACAGGGGTGTTGTGGTCTTGTTCTTCAAAAAAGGTGACAAAACCTTACTGAAGAACTACCGGCCCATAACACTGCTAAGCCATGTCTACAAGCTGTTCTCTAGAGTCATCACGAATCGTCTCGATTGCAGGCTTGATGACTTCCAGCCTTCCGAACAAGCCGGTTTCCGAAAAGGCTTTAGTACCATAGAGCACTTACATACGCTGCGGCAGATTATACAGAAGACGGAGGAGTATAATCGGCCACTATGCTTAGCGTTCGTAGACTATGAAAAAGCCTTCGATTCCGTCGTTTGGGCGGTTTTTAGATCCCAACAGCGATGCCATGTAGATAATCGGTATATTGAAGTGTTGAAGTGTTTGTATAACAGCGCCACCATGTCAGTCCGAGTACAGGAAAATCGCACGAAGGAAATCCCCTAACAAAGAGGAGTACGAAAGGTAGTTGTCATATCTCCGAAACTGTTTACTGCTTCTCTGAAGGATTCCTTCAAGCTGCTGGAATGGCAAGGACTTGGTATCAATATTATTGGCATGGCGAAATACATCACTCACCTTCGATTTGCTGATGACATCGTAGTCATGGCCGAGTCGCTGGAAGATCTAGGACAAATGCTCGATGACCTCGATAAAGTTTCCCAACAAGTGGGTCTTAGAATGAACATGGATAAAACAAAAAATATGTTTAATTTTGCACCCACCGTACAAACTTTACTCTCGAAATTGTGTGTGGATATATCTACCTCGGACAGGCAGGCAGGCAGGTTTAGGAAAATCAACTTTAGAGAGAGAGGTCAGCAGGCCGATGCAAATCGGCTGGGCAGCGTTTGGGAAACTGCACAACGTGTTCTCGTCCAAAATACCTCAGTGTCTCAAGACAAAGGTGTACAACCAATGTGTGTTACCTGTGATGACTTACGGCGCTGAGACGTGGTGCTTCACAAAAGATCTTTTTAGAAGGCTTAATGTCGCGCAGATAGCTATGGAGAGGGCTATGCTCGGCATTTCTCTACGTGATCGAATCAGAAATGAAAAGATCCGTAGAAGAACCAAACTTGCTCTATGTCAGCAAGTTAGCAAACTTAGATTAGCAAACTGAAGTGGCAATGGGCCGGCCACATAGCACGAAGATTGGACGGTCGTTTGGGCCGAAATGTCCTGGAGTGGAGGCCACGTACTGGAAAGCGCAGTGTGGGACGACCTACCAGATGGACCGACGACCTGGTGAAAATCGCTGGGGTTTGTTGGAAAGCTTCGGAAGAGGCCTATGCTCAGCAGTGGGCAGCAATGGGCTGAGATGACGACAATTTCATTAAAGATTATGTTGGAATTTATTTAGTTCTCAAAATGCTTATAAGATAAGCCGTTTGTTTTTTTGTTGATTTTTGCTCAATTTCTATAGTAATGAGAAATATCTCTATGAATGTCATAGGCTGATTATTATAAAAAATAGTGTCATTGTTATTATTATGATAATAAATAAAAATAATATATAAAAACAGAAGTTTTGTTTATTTTCCCCTTAAAGATTATGCAACATTTTAATATTACATAGCGTGAATTCATAATGTTAATATGCATAACACATTGTAAAACTAACTTAATGACACGAATATAAATGTAATTTTTATTACCATCCATAGATCACCAAATATTTCTGTAATACAAGCGTGCAAACAATTGCAGCCGCCATCAAAAGACGCGTGATTTCCCTAGAATAATAGTGTATCATTGCGTTACGTTCATCAACATCGTTTAAATTCACACGAATAAACGTGTAATGATCTATAACAGTCAACTGACTACACTAATTTCACTCGAGTAATTGTATAATATGGATTTTCTTGATTATTGACTAAATTAACGACTATTACTTAAAATAAATTATATCAGCTAAAAGATGATTTTTTTATCTTTAATTTCATTATACATTGTTTTAACCTACCTATCATAATACCCGAGATAGTAAGGATTAAACGTTTTTATTCTCTCCTGTAAAATTGACGTTTTTCACTTGCACGTTTATTCGGTGGGGCCATCGACTTACCGAGTGACGAGGGCAGCAAAATGACGATGATGATGATGATTCTTAGTAGCTTCTAATTAACGATCTTATTAACAACGTCTCGGAAACGGATTAGATTTCTGACTTCACCTCACTTCACTTTGTCTCTCTTTTGTATACTTGCCTTTCTGACGTTCGAATCCGGAAATATATGCTCCATCTATTGCCATTTACGCTTTGCAGTCTTGGACCCTACATCAGTTACAGTGATCTGGGAGCTGATGAAGGTGTATGGCGTAGGCATACTCCTTATGTTGTTTATTAATGTCATACCAAGATAAACAAAAAATAATTTTCTTCTATTTTGACGTGACAACGTCTTATAAATTGGTTTGCCGGGTGACACTTTAAGAAACTACGTTACGCTCCGCTCACGTTATGCGCTCACAATGAGAGCGAGTGAGAGGCACGCGTCCCTTCCACTCGGGCATGGTTAGCCCGCCTAAGAGCGAGAGAGACAGACATAAAAAGTGAAAGGCACGCGTCCCTTCCACTCGAGCACAGTTAGCCCGCCTAAGAGCGAGAGAGGCAGAGCGAGAGAGAGAGAGAGAGAGAGAGAGAGATAGGCATACACACCGGTTCATGTCTTGCGCTTCTATTTCGCTTAGGCGCCTGCATACAAGTTTACACGTTGCCAGTTAATTGTAAAACGATTGTGTAGTGATAATGTGAAGGTAGTTTCGTCCATCGCAACAATTTAAATATAATTCTTTGTATAAATAAATGTTTTAAATTGTTACTATTATTTCATCCTTCTTCCTACTATACGAATGAATATTCACATTAAAATTATTTTACCACTGAAAGTCGTTGTCACGTAAAACTTTCGCCCGTATACCGACTTTACATGTAACCAATTTGATCTAAAATCGATTCCAGTTTTCTGCAGCGTCAGGCCTGAACCGGGTTTGTTCGATGTGGACGCCGATAAAATGTTTGACGAAATCGTTGGAGGCGACATAGACGTAGAGAAGCATCGGTGGACTACTCCGGAGCGATACCGGTACCTGAAGCACCAGCTGAGGCACTTCACACAGGCAATCTGTCATATCAACTATGATATAATTACCTTTCAAGAAAGACTTTTCATGACCAAATAGGTCAAATAAATAAACAAATATCTGGTACATTTCCACACACGGTCATCTGACCCCAAACTAAGCAGAGCTTGTACTATGGGCGTCAGAGACTGATATACATACATATATATTTATAAATACATACTTAAATACATAATCACACCCAGACACGGAACAAACACCGATGTTCATCACACAAATATTTGTCCCGAGTGGGAATCGAACCCACGACTCTCGGAACCGCCAGCCAGGGTCACTAACCACTGTTCCACCGTGCCAGTCAAATCTTAAAGAAAGGTCAAATCAAAAGTACCCGTAATCGACGAGCGTGCATGAAGAGGTTGATGAATGCGGATGAAGCGAAAGTGGTGTGCCAGGACCGTAGCACATGGCAGGAAGTGATCTCTGCCTACCCCTCTGGGAAAAAGGCGTGATTTTATGCATTTATAATTTTTAATATTACAACGTCAAGGATGACCTACGAGGTCGAGAGGCTCATCCATACTAACCATCAGGTGGAGTGCGGTCATCCTGAAAGTTGAAAAAAAAACTTGATAGCTCATTTTATTGATAGTGCCCCATGTCTGAAAAAAATACTACTTTAGTGACATGACACTAAGGTAAAATTTTTTTAATATCGATACTAAAACACTTTCTTTCAAACAGAAAACTAGAGACATGCTTGCTACAATTAAGAAAAGAAATAAGCTTCGAACACACGGAAACTTGACCCGTAACGTAAACCAAACTAAATATAAAGAAAAATTCAAAGAGTACGAAGAAAGGAAAGTGACAAGAGAAATTGAAAGAATTTTGAACGACAAGAGAGGTGGAATACCTGATTTCAATGAAGATGATGACACTCGCATTATAACCAGAAGGTTTGATCGTCTGGTTAAGTTGAACGAACAGATGAAACGGAATTCTAATCAAAAAGTGATGGCAGTGCTTAGTAATGACACGCTGAGGCGTCAAGCCAATGTCTCTTTTAACGACATAGATGGCCGGAGACAACATTTTGAACCGCATATGTGGAAAAGACGAGAACTGGTTCGAAGTAATTGCATAACAATCATGAAACACTTCATATATACCACCAGGTAAGCTATAGATGCACATTGTTGCCTTAATATAATAATAATAATAAGGCGTCCGACCGATTTAGACCATGGCGGCCGATCTCAATTGAGATCATCAAAGAGCGCAGGACATATTATAGTGCACAAGTGCACTCTCTATTCCCTTATTCTCATGATTCGGTGAGACGGCAATCCGACATGACCGATGAGAGATCGGGCGCAGGACCACCGGCTTAACGTGATTTCCGAGGCACGGGCGTCCAACCGCCAACTTCCTAACTCCGGGCTGAGTAATTTCATTACAGAAAAACTCACACAAATTTTGCCCGACCCCGGACTCGAACCGGGGACCTCTCGGTCCTAACTCAGCACTTGCTACCAATAGACCAAGATTATATAATTTTTGTTACATTACGGTATTTTTTACGACACTTTCTTCACTAGTCACATGGTTTTCAATCGATCAAGTGACTATAAGGATTAGTTCGATCGCGTATTTACTAGCGCTCCTGTCTCTAACGCCTAGAGTCGTGGAGTAGATCCTGGGCCGGAACAAATATTGCTGTGTTGGATAAGCACTTGTATTGTGCCAAGGGCAGGTGAAGGCTCGGAACTAGGCGGGCCAGGCGAAGGCCCCAGCGCCGGCCTTGGTGGAGGTCCTAGTGGCCCTTGAGAAAGCCCTGGTGCCCTGAAGGTGGCCCTGGTGGCCTCTCTGAGCCAGGTGGAGGGCCAACCCAGATGGGTGTGAATTAATTTAACATTGTTTGTATGTCCACTGTTATGTCTGTACTTATGATTGAATCAGAATAATGTATATGATGTGGACAGAATAAAAGTTCAAATTACAGGTACAAATTGGTCCACTCGCAGATGTTAAGAAAAAAATACCATAACGTGACGAGGTACAGGATTGGGTACTGCTTTGGCCTGATGGGGCACTTCCAGAAGCAGCAATACGTCCTGTGGGTTACGATGTGGGAGCGCCGGTATCAAGTAAATAAGCTCCATTTCCACATGAGGATGTATGAGAAAGTTGTCAGGTGAACCATTTGATTAATATGACCATTATTGAAACGTCTGTAACGAAATTACTCAGCCCGGAGTTAGGAAGTTGGCGGTTGTACGCCCGTGCCTCGGAAAGCACGTTAAGCCGGTGGTCCTGCGCCCGATCTCTCATCGGTCATGTCGGATTGCCGTCTCACCGAATTATGAGAGTAAGGGAATAGAGAGTGCACTTGTGTTTGCGCGCACACTTGTGCACTATAATATGTCCTGCGCACTTGGCTGACGCCTTTTTATTTATTGAAACGTCTAACTTATAATAAAGGGAAAGATTTCATAAATCGTACACATTTCAGGCTTGGAGTCGATATAAAAGACACGATCAGAGTAGCCGGAAAGCTGGAATCGGTGAGGAGAGTGGAATCCGATCCTAAATATTACGACGAGTATTACGAGGAAATTACATCCATGAGACCCAAGTTCGATGGACGGTTTCCGAGGCCTAACGTGGACCAGGGGCCAGGGGAAATGGGCCCAGACGGCCAAGGGCCTGGCGGTCAGGGGCCGGGTGGGCCAGGCCCGGGTCCTGGTCCTGGTCCCGGTCCTGGGGATGCCCCTGATGCCCCCGGGAGCCCCGGCGGGGCAGGTGAAGGCCCTGCACCAGGCGGGCCAGGCGAAGGCCCTGGTGGCGGCTCTGGAGGAAGTCCTGATGGCCCTGGAGGTGGCCCTGGTGGTGGCTCTGGTGACCCTGGTGGTGGTCCCGCTGCAGGACCTGGAGGTGGCCCCTCTGCGTCTGGTGGAGGGCCTAATGCTCCTGGTCCTTAACCTAAAAATCAATTTATTGCAATATTCAACGATGTAATGGAGTCATTAAAAATTATCCATGTTTTTTTATTTACGACTTGAACCATTTTTCTCTATCAATTGTACGGTGCTTGTGTTAATAATTATTTTAAGTGCATGTTTTAACTTGTTGTTATGAGACATTCTTTTTTATTGCAACATAAAATTCGCTATCAAAAATCGTTTTAACGGATATGTTCCAATTCCGATGTACTTAGGGTGATCCGTTTATTTTGAAAAACTCTCAAATTGATCGCTTAAAATTATACTAAACAGTTTTAAAATTACATTAAAAAAATATTAGGACATGTTAATAAAGCTTTGATTTGAAAGAGTCTGTCCGTTAATTAAACAGAATTTTAAACATGAGACACATCAAAAATTCCCTCTCACACAATCTGAGAAATAAATTAATGTTACAACAAAAATACCCGTTAAAAAAAAATTCGCGAGCTAAGTGCTTTCAGACAGATTTAAACGAGAAATGAGTTACATTTAATGTAAAATTGAAGATGATTTTCTCCAAATGATGTTATTTATTTTACTTCCTCTCTTGCTGTACTTCAACTAGACACCTATTATTGTGAATGATTAGCTCCAGTGCTCATGATTATCTTTTAAAGCAGCCAATTAAAACTAGTCCTATTTCAGAATATTATGAATACACTTTAAGTATCTTTTAAGTAGCTCAGGCCACTGATAATTTTTTGCCCAGTAGAAGTATAGATACTGGGAGTGTTTTAAAAAAAGCAATACGTTTTACTTCGCACATTGGTACTCATAACGGGCTGGTTTCACCAATTTGACGACAGTATGCCTATTTTGCATGAAATGGGTGAATCCCACTCCATGACTACCCCGATCCATCCTTTTTTTTTTCTCGTGGTGAAATGCTTTGCGCACCCTCACTGGGAGGGGGGGTTCTCTCCCAGTGGTGTGTCGGACTCCCCAGCGGCTGGCGAAGAGATGGTGAATACCAGCCGCGGTACCTGGGCGTGTCATGGAACTCTGACCTAGTCTTCTACTGCCACAACGGCACCTGCAAGCCTAACATACCGGGCTCTTCAGGTGGGGCGTGAAACGGCATTTAAGCAGGCCTTCGGGGTGAGTGCGTCAGGCTCAATATGGACTATTGTGCCTGTCGACCTCATATTTGGATCTCACTACCGCTTACCATCAGGTGGAGTGAGGTCATCTTGTTAGCCTATTATAAAAAAAACCATCCTAGCTGATTGAGTAAGGGCAGCAGCTTGTTCACGCAGCGGCCTCGCTGCATCTCCAAGATTGCTCACTTTGGAGATGCAAGATATTTGGCCTGGTGAACGGCCATCCCCTAACAGAAGCGACTGTTTTCTTCCTTCAGGCATTCTCTAGGTACAGAGGACGCAGTCTGGCCAAATATATTTAATTCTATACATCGTAGCTTATCAGACCGATAAATTAACATAATCACTACATAGTATAAAAATCTCTGACTCTATGTATGCGTAAATGTTTAAAACTACGCATCGGATTTTGAAGCTGTTTTTTTTATTTTAAAATAGTATGAAGAATTTGACAGGGTGGTTTTTATATATATAACTAGAGGCCGCACACGACTTCGTCCGCGTGGAAATTTAAATAGGCCATAATGTACCTTGTAAAATTGGCTATGTCTTAGTGATAGTCCTGTTGAAATTGGTCCAGCCGTTTCAGAGATTAGCAGGAACGAACAGACAGACATTCAGACAAAAATGTTTAAGTAGTATTTTATCTTTGGAATCCGATATAGATTTTTACTCATTAAGTAAAAAGTCGTTATTTTAATATTTCAAACAAACAATTTTATTTAGTTGTAATATTTAACCAAAGCGGAGTAAGGGCAGATCGCTAGTAACATATAAATTTATTTTTATCTACAATATTATAGGGAGTAAAAAGTAGACTCGTGTACACCATTAATTGATAAAAATACCGCCTTTTAATTTCACATATTAGCAAATGGAGGGCACTAACAAAGTGATTAATAACCTGCGGAACTCGCTTAGAGTTGGCAACACTGATTAATTGGCGCTTCAGAGAGCGCGTGGGTTAAATACTGGTGAGTTGGCAACACTCTTGATTGGAATAAATGCGAACCATTTTTCGTAAAAAAATAAATTCTAATTTCCTTATTCTATAATTTCGGTTAAGTCGTTTCCTTATCTCCGTTTGAAGTCGGGAATCCTAAAAAAATATACGTTTAAAAGGAAAGTTGCTTAGTATTGTATTAGAAATTAACACGGTATTTTACTTTAAGGCTGACTGTCCACTGGTACGGAGCGAGGCAGCGGAGCGAAGAGATACTTTAACCAGTGGGTTTTTACCAAGTATTAACTATTTCTTAATTTCTCTACCGCAGCCTCGCTGTTCTTCGATAGACAGACAGGCTGTCTACGGCGGAACGATGTTCCTCTGGTGATATTGTTCGTCTACCCCTGTATCAAAGAAAGTCAAAGTCAAAAGTCAAAGTCAAGCAAACGCCTCTAAAATATAACATGTTTGCCGGTCTGGAACATAAATGCGAATTAAAAAAAAAATTACATTACAGCTTTCATAAGCATTAAAACAACAAATAAAAATACAAAGGAATGATAATATACATATTACATATACATATCTTACATGTAAGACTTTAGACTTGCGCGTTCTATTACACTAAAATTAGTCTTTATGGGTCTACACGCGATATTAGGTAGCTATGTAATTTGCTACTCCTAATATCGCGTGTAGACCCATAAAGACTAATTTTAGGACAAAGGAATGATGTTCATAATTATTCAATCAGTAAATAGGCAGGAAAGAAAAGTAAATAGGTCTAATAAAGAGTCCTGACGTTCCACATTTTGGTTGACAAATTGCGGTAGTAATTGAGTTCGAATTTGTTCACGTGCAATTTATATTTTCGTTTGTGTACGGGGCCCGAAATTGATACATTGCTAACATACGGCGTCGGTGGGGTTGTCAGGGCAAATATTTTGACCTTTATTATATTTACATTGTATCCTACCAGATAACATGCTAATATTATAAATGATAAATTTAGTGAATGTGTGCGTAAATGTTTGTTACACTTTCACGCAACTTCACTTCGATGAAACTTTATAATAATACAGCTTACATATCAGAATACATTTCGGCTAGAATTCATTAAGATATAGTGTAATAGGTCTCTAAGTTTTAAGTGCTATATATTTTTTGTAAAAACACCTACATATGTAACTACACTTAGAATGCAAATAAATATTTGAATTTGAATTTGAATTATATTATCCAAATTTTGCCTACAACTATGTAGTAGCGGCGGGCAGCCTCTAGTCTCGTATAAAGTATATCAACCTACTTTCATGACTTCGACTTATCATCATCATCATCATCAGCCCATATACGTCGCCACTGCTGGGGCTACCCTAAACTAGGGCGATAAGGCTTTTCTCAACCACGCTGGCCAAGTACGGGTTACTCGACTACATGACCTAAGAATTTATTCGTGGTTTCTTTACCTACAACTATGTGAAGGAAACCATCGTAAGATAGTTTCCTTCACTATTAAAGCGTCGAATAATAGTAAATATGAATTTCAAATTTCAAAACACATTGCTTCGTGGTGGGGTTTGAACTGGCGACCTCTCGTATGGTAAGCAACGACCTTAACCACTCGGTCATCGACGCTTTTTAAGTGTCTTCACTTAATATAGACTAAAGCTTTAAGACTTTCATATACTATGAACAGTAAATTGAGCGTGTTTATAACAAAATTACATAGAAAAGGCATATTTTTTGGGTCGTTCGTAGCGCACTGAGCTGTACCCTCGTACACACCATTGACTACGAAATTGACTTACCCTTCGTATTTTACCCTTAAAATATTGCTTTATTATATAAAAACCTTTATAGTTAAGAGAGAAAAAAAGTATGAAAAACTTAATGGACATAATTAAATAATGTCGACTTACTTACAAGAAAGAGGTTATATTTTCCAATGTGCTGTAATTTTTTTCCTGCACACATATAAAAAATGGAAATATACCTACTAGTAATGTTTCTTAAATTATCAAAAACGGTTCAGTTTTGATTTAGATCCATTTTACCAGAAAAGGTAATAAAAAAATATTTATTACGTATAAGTAAAAAATGTTATTTATGTGGGCCTTTGAAATCCGCATAATATTTTTATTTGCAAACTAGCTGACCCGACAGACTTCGTCCTGTCAAAAAAATGTGAAAAAGAAAAGGGCTGTTTTAGGGTTTTCCCGGCAATTATTCGATTTTTTCTCGCCGTAAGAACCATCCTTGGACTTCAACGAACATTTTAAAAAAAGAATTGGCCAAATTGGTTCAGGCGTTGTTGAGTTATGCGCTTACCAAAACATTTTATAGATATAACCCGTATGAGCAGCGTAAGTAAGATAAGCTTAGAACTAATTTCCCTCGAGTTTCAACAGTACCTAACGTTTTGTATCAAAGAAAAGAATATACAACAACCCGGATATGCAGTATTAACGTTGTATATTTATTTTTTAATGAACAGGGTAGTTAATTACACTGAGTTTTTAATAGCATTAAAAACAACAAATAAAAATAGAGATGCCTGTTTTCTATATTTTGATATAGATGGATGGACCACACAATTGCAAAGGTACTGTTAAAAGAATGCGTTGATATTTGGAAAACTCCCAGAGATATTATGTAAAGTTTCAATAGCACATCATTTGGGCGAGCTCAAAACGCTTCATACGAATGTCGCAGCACATTATGACGTCACACTGTGTAATATCAACTGTATGCATATCGCTTTTTGAAATGGACTTTCCCACCCAACTTCAAATGTCGATTATAGTCTCATTTCGTCTGAAATTTTAGTTTTGATTTGACTTATGTTATTAATTTACCTATATCTTACTGTAAATTTGTGAAATTGTATGTAAAATCGGACTTAAGAAACTACCCTATTGAGCAATATGTTTTTTTTCGTTTTTAATTCGATATTTATTTACATCGAAGTATGTTAAGTATTGTGCGTTATACATATTCATATAAGTGTACGAAGGGTTCCTAATGTGATAATATTTTGTACCCCATTCCCTAACATAAAGCAATCTTGGGACGGCCCGGCCCAATGGGCAGGAAATTTATATTCACCTTTGCATGTTTTACCTGCTAAATGTCTGAAAAAAAAAACATCGGAGCCTGATAAAGAGTGATTGACAGTTTCTGTACCTATCATGTTTAATACAAAAATAATATAATTATATAATGTACGTACGTACAGTGAGGGGATACCAGTCACAACTATCCGGTGGTTAGTGAACGGTATACGGGTAAGCGACCCCGGCTCCTCGAGCTACTATCGACTCAGTCCAAATCATCCGAGGCGATAGTATCCTTGCTACTCGTGGGAACGCAATGACTTTGTTCAAACAATGCACAAGGCAGAATGGCGGCGACGTGGTCCACAACCCGTCACGTCACGTGTCCGAAGCGCGTTAAGCCGGTGTTCATCACTCTTCGGTTATGTCAGATTGCCGTCTCACCGAACTACGAGGGTAAGGTAACAGAGAGTGCACTTGTGTTTGCGTGTACATTTGTACACTATAACATGTCCAGCGCATTTGGCTGATGTCCATGCTATTATTACTTATTTCACGGATACCACTCTCAAAAGAGGTTTCCCTTATTTATTTATTTATCTGGACATCCAATAGCTTTTACATTTCAATTATATATCTAAGTAACATGAACAATTAAAATAATGTGGTACAATGCAAAGCTTTTATCCATTTCCGCTGTAAAATTTTGCGAATAGTTATCTTCTTCTTCTTCTTCTTATCATATGGTTGATGAACAACCTGCTGTCAGAGTTTAAACCGCCCGTAGGCCTCTGACATGGCTTCACACACCGTTGAAAAATCTCTCAGGTGTGCTGGTTTCCTCACGATGTTTTCCTTCACCGTTAAAGCGTCGAATGATGGTACATATGAATTTACACATTGGTACCTGGCGGGGTTTGAGCTGGCGACCTCTCGCATGGCAAGCAACGACCTTAACCACTCACCCATCGACGCTTAAATATAAAAAATAGTTATAAAAAATCTCATCACACTCGAGTTTCATCCGTAAAACTTTAATTTCTCCCATGCCATGTTCGCGCAAATAAAAGACAATAATACAATGTGTTCGTCTATCCGTCCACAATCCCCTCGGCCGGCGATCCGTAACGTTAGTTCGTTAGTTGAACAACGCAGGCAAGAGCCCAATAGAACAACATGGCGGTCGTAAAATTCCTGTTTTCATTTCTTTGTCCGACTCTACGCCGTATATCATAACACTGCGTACATCTATCGATTGACCCACAAACCGTTGTAGACACCGCTTAATGGTTTCGACTGTGTGCTTTTTTGATGAAAGAAAGCTTTATTTTAGAGCTTTTTGTAGACCGATTAGATGTTGGTAGATCGGAAGACTTTTTTAGATGTACGATTATTCGACGCTTTAACGGTGAAGGAAAACATCGTGAGGACACCAGTGTGGCTACCATGAGTTTAAAACTTACGCACTCGATATCGCCTACGTGAATATGTCTATGAAAAACTTGTACAGCGCCGCTGGTGGTTACGCGAAGAACTAAAATCGGCCGTATGAAAAAAACAACTCGATAGGTTTTTAACGTACGTAAGTTTTCGATAGCCAACTCATGGTAGGCCCTCTGCACTCCTACGAATAAATTCTCCTACATCGCATGGCCTGATGGCCAGTGTGGTTGACTAAGGCCTTATCGCCCTAGTTTAGGGTAGTGTTTTATTTGACTAGCTCGGTGGAATAGTGGTTAGTGATCTGGCTAGCGCTTCCAAGAGTCGTGGGTTCGATTTCCACTCGGGACAAATATTGTGTATTTGTTTGATGAACATTGTGTATTTTCCGTGTCTGGGTGTGAATATGTATTTAATTTTATAATCATAGAATCTATGTATGTATATCAGCTTCTGACGCCCATAGTACAAGCTCTGATCTTAGTTTGGGATCAGATGACCGTGTGTCGAAATATCCCAGATATTTTTATATTTATCAGATGTATACATACGAGACGTACACATTTTATTTATAGTTACATTCAAATAATTTTTTACTCCACTTTATCTTCCTTATCAAACAAATAGTTTTCGGTCAAAAGGCCCTTAGATCTCCAGAGATCTTATCCTCACGTAGCAAGTATCTTTATTATGACGGGACCCTTTTAAGGGTGAATTTAATGCTGACCCCACAGATATCTTAACGTGTATATGTTATACTGGTTGTTCCCTAAATTATATCTATGTCAAGGGAAGTGTAGAACTTTTTTTATCTACCATATTTGTTTTAATATCTACCATTCTTGAGTGTCAGTTTCTCTTTTCTGCCTTGTGCTATTAAGGCAGGAACGCCCTTACAGCCTCTTCAGGCAGGGCGTGACACGGCATTTAAGCAGACCTTCAGGGGGACGTCGAAATGCTTAATAGGATCTTGTGCCTGTCGACCTCATAAGTGGACCTCACGATCGCTTACTATTAGGTGGAGTGAGGTCATCCTAAGAGTCCTTTTATAAAAAAAAATATAGTATTGTCTATTATTTGCTCGAGCACTACACATTTGAATAATAATACACGCGAGTTTCATCCGTAAAATTAGTTTCATTTAAAAAAAAATCATACGAATAAAAATCTTTTGATTCTCTATATGTTAAAAAATCCGCATCAAAATCCATTGCGTAGTTGTAAAGATCTAAGCATACATAGGGACGATCAGACAATGAAACCGACATTGTGTTATATATTGTCATTTCTTTAATATGTACTGTATATAATTTATAAATTACTTTAATATATAAAAACATACGTATAAATTACATGCCTAGCGACTGAAAAAAATCAAATGCTTCTCACAAAATATTCATCGCGTGGGAATCAAACTCACGGGTCCTGCTGCGCAAGTCACTGGGGCACTACCGAATACTCCAATAGGCGAGACGACTAAAAAATATAATTAGTCCGTTATTTAGATTATTTAAAAATATTATACATGTATTTTTTATTTTTTTTTCACAAACAAGAAATTATGAAGAGTTTCGTATGACGTCACGTTATGGTACAATTTTTGCGTAACCGTGACGTCACAAGCCCCCACTCCAGAAGTTTGATAAGCTATAATTTTGTCATTTTACAATCAATTGAAAAACAAAAAAATAAGTGTCCCATATTTTTGTATAAACTAACTTACGGACTAAATAGAATGATAAGATTTTGACCCAGTCGTCACGCCTATTGGCCAGTTAAAAGATAAATCACTTAAATCACGCTAGAAATCACAACTTCCCGCAGTCACGACCGACTTATAACAGTTAACAGTTAAAACAAGATCCGGCTCACGAAACAATATAATTACGTTTATTGTATTTACGCGGAGGGCGATAACTTTCTGCTCCTTCCGCTGATTGGGTAAAAAAATAGCCTTTGTTGGGTTTATATTTACATTTTTGTGACCATGACTCTTCTTTGATCATCTAGACACGCGGTAGCGTGTCAAGCCAAGTTCAAGAAACAGAACTGGCGAGCCGCACCGTGTGTAATATTACACGAACCATTTGGAACCACTTTTGAACCCCTCATAAATCAAAAACTATTTCACATAAACGTATCAAATTTGGCTCATATATTGTGACTTGCGAGATAAATATGTGTTCTAAATTTCGTAAGCTTATCTCAAACAGCTATTTAGATATTAATGTCCAAAAATCCTCATTTTTATCATTGACTGACTGACAGATCAAAATTCTAACCCAGTTCCAAATTACCTAGAGAGTTAAAATTTGGTATGCAGATAGGTAATTACATGAATACAAAGGAAAAAATAAAAAACTGGCAATTTTTTAATAATTAGGTTTTTTTTTTATTTTTTTATTTTTATAAGAGGCTAACAAGATGACCTCACTCCACCTGATGGTAAGCGGTAGTGAGATCCACATATGAGGTCGACAGGCACAATAGACCATGTTGAGCCTGTCGCACTCACCCTGAAAGCCGTGAAAAAGGAGACCACTGCTGCGGTTAGGTTCTATTATGAACGCTTAACATAAATACCTAATTAGTGCCTAATCACGCCTATATACCCGGGAAGGCAGAGCACTAAGTATATATTTAGGTATACATACTTACTTATTTACAATTAAGAGTAGGTACTTATAGTCGGTTTTCATATTTATTACATAGGGTTATACCCCGTAAACGTAGGAAAATACAGTAACTGATTCAATTGTTTTATATTTATAACTAGTTGACCCGACAGACTTCGTCCTGTCAAAAAAATAGGAAAAAAAAAGGGCTGTTTTTTCCCGGCAATTATTCGATTTTTTCTCGCCGTAAGAACCATCCTTGGACTTCAACGAACATTTTAAAAAAAGAGTTGGCCAAATTGGTTCAGGCGTTGTTGAGGCACTGAACATTTTATAATTCGACACAACCATCGTTGTTGTCTGCCCTCACGTGTCTGGGGGTTCGGGTCGCGCACCTCAACATGAGCGCGCCGCCACTCGCCGCCACTGTCGTGCTATGCGGACCGACCGACTGACACAACGACGGAACGTAGCCGCCGCCGCCATCTCTGCCCTCGGCATTGTAAATGCATCTTGTGTATTAATATTAACATAAAAGTGTTATGATATGTATATGTTACCGGCCAAACCCGATTTCAGGACAAACTAGTTTAGCCTAGGCCAAACTAGTTTGTCCTAAGCCCGTTAGGATAAACCGGTATAGCCTAGTCCAAACTAGTATGTCCTAAGCCCGTTAGGATAAACCAGTTTAGACTAGGCCAAACTAGGTGATCTTGATATAGATACGCATTATCTAGGATAAACTGGTATGGCCTTTTCCAGACATTGTAATATGTCAAGAAAGTCAAAATAAATAGATTATCCAAATAAAATCCTTCGTAATTGGCAAAATTATAATTTTTATTATACTATAATCTTATTTCTTACTTCTTATAATGATTCGTCGTTAAGTTTACATTCGTGCAATCATACTATATTTGGCAAGAAATGAATGTTTTTTGTTATGTAAGCAATAATGTCTTAATTACGTGGTATGGAGGTAGCTGGCTATTTTAATACATCATTGCTACTTAAACCCATTAATACGCGGACAAAGTCGCGGGCGGCCGCTAGTGGATAATAAATGATAATACCAACAATCATACTTTAACAAATAATAATAAAAAGAAATAATCATTATGAGTATTTTGTACCCCATAACTTCAAAAGTGAAAATGATCTGAACTGCGCCTATTCTTTTTAAAGGGTGTAAACAAAACCTTAATCGAAAAACTTTAATCGATAAAAAACATGTCTAATAGTGAGTGATGAAGTCGTGAAGTGTTTTCTAACACAATGACCTCATATTAAAATAATTTCAACCCTTGAAAATCTTACAACCCTTGCAAACAACCCTAAATTGAAAAACACAAAGAAATACATTAGTGTGTAAATATAGAGTAAGTAATATTTTATATTTTCTATAATAATTTTCAAGTTTTAACCCCCTTCAACCCTTGAAACCCTGTATTTTTTTTTTAAGTTTACTTGCAACGCGATATTGCAAAATTCGCACGGGAACGGGAGTTATTGGGCAAAAACTTTTGATTGTAAAATCTCATAGTCCACGCGAACGAAGTCGCGGGCACAGATAGTTATGTATATTTATACACAATACAATAGTTTTGGGTATCTGTATTATACTGCGTACTCTCACATTGCTCCAAATAATCACATGCCGAAATTTTCAGTTACGGAGTAGAGAAAAATAAAATATGTTTTTGACTATAACTCCTTTAATTTTCATGCTATCACAATTTTTAAATTTAATTTTTGTAAACAGAAGGTCATACCTGTTTATCCTATCTTTATAAGAAACAAGAAATAAGATTATCTTATAAATAAAAATGAATTGCTGTTCGTTAGTCTGACTAAAACTCGAGAACGCCCGGACCGATTTAGGTATTTTTGGTTTTAAAATGTTCGTCGTAGTCCAGGGAAGGTTTCAATGAGAAAATATAGAAAAAGAATCAGTATTGGCGGTATGAAATTCGCCGGGACCACTAGTCTTTCTTATAAATAAAAATGAATTGCTGTTTGTTAGTCTGACTAAAACTCGAGAACGCCCGGACCGATTTAGGTAATTTTGGTTTTAAAATGTTCGTGATAGTCCAGGGAAGGTTTATAGTATTGGCGGTATGAAATTCGCCGGGACCACTAGTAGTATAATAAAAATTATTATTTTTCCTATTGCGGAGGATTTTATTTGGATAATCTATTTATTTTGACTTTCTTGACATATTACAATGTATGGAAAAGGCCATGACAGTATATCCTAGATAATGCGTATCTATATTAAGATCAACTAGTTTGGCCTAGTCTAAACTGGTTTATCCTAACGGGCTTAGGACAAACTAGTTTGGACTAGGCTATACCGGTTTATCCTGACAGGCTTAGGACAAACTAGTTTGGCCTAGGCTAAACTAGTTTGTCCTGAAATCGGGTTTGGCCGGTAACATATATATTCGGAATCTTCATTTCATCAGCTTTAATTTGATATGCATTTTGTTTTATGTTTATTGGTCTATGTCGGTAGGAACATCGAGTAATTGAAAAATAAGATATTTCGTAAATTAAACTTGAACACCACTAAAATCGTTATTGTGGCTAAACCTTAAAGGATAGACATATGCTATTGCAGACTTTTTTATAGAACTTTTTGAGAAGAATAATTCCCCCATACATTGTTATTCTGTATTTTGAGTTATTTCAGCAGCGCACGCGATGCAAGCCTCCAAAAAGCTCGATTTTCTTCCGTCCCTCTGATAACTGTTACGATTACTCTAATAATTTCTTAAGTAGGTACACCTAAATCATACACCTATAGAATCCCTGGAATGTCTTCTTTCCATTATTGAAAACTGCATAGCTATTGATATAGTACTTTTTGAGATCCTAGGTAACAAACACATTTTGGGCGCCCTTCGCAACTTCATTTTATACTATGTATAGAAGTCTAGTTTTAGTTTTGAATTTGTCCTTTTCAAAGGACCTACGGCTTTACGATGATATATACTTTTCTACAAAAAGTAATGATATCCAATCAAAAACATAAATGTGAAATGAGAGCCAAGTTCAATATTATGATAATTGCCTTGGTTGTTGACTTCAACGACAAAAGAAGTGAGATCTAAATGGGTGCCAAGTTCAATGGTCAACCCTGAAATTTATTTATAAGTAACACTATAACATACCTATCATATCTTCTTATAACATAAGATAATGTATGGTGGTAGCCTATGAAGGTCTGTCTTGGCTAGTTTTCTTTAGTTAGTTAGTTAGTAGTCTAGTTAGTTGTCTTGGTTAGTTTGGTATTTGTCGGTCGAAAATTTGGATTGTTGGTAGAAACTAGCGAGCGAACATAATAATACGTTGGTAGGTTTATAGAAACTAGCCAAGACAGACCTTCATAGGCTACCACCATACATTATCTTATGTTATAAGAAGATATGATAGGTATGTTATAGTGTTACTTATAAATAAATTTCAGGGTTGACCATTGAACTTGGCACCCATTTAGATCTCACTTCTTTTGTCGTTGAAGTCAACAACCAAGGCAATTATCATAATATTGAACTTGGCTCTCATTTCACATTTATGTTTTTGATTGGATATTCTTTTATAACAGGCTAACAAGATGACCTCACTGCACCAGTAAGCGGTAATGAGATTCACATCTGATGTCGAAAGACACAATAGACCATACTGAGCCGGTCGCACTCACCCTGGAGTCCTTCTTAAATGTCGTTTCACGCCCCGCCTGAAGAGCCCGGGATCATAGGAGGGAGGGAAAACATGAGCTGGATGGGCATTCTGTGTCTTAATAAAACGAGGCATATTTGTGACTTTGTAAAATTGGTCAGAAAACTGAATATGTCTAGGATATGTTGTTACATTACGATCTCTCGATAAATCGGAATGGTCAAAGCCATGATTACGGATCAACAGACGTTGTTTAAAACTGGATATCGATGTAAAATAATGTGTTATAGGTACTCTTCTTATTTTGGCGTGCTTGTTGACTTTATGCGTCCCGACTAGGGTTATAGTTTTGAAACATTTTTTATTTATTACTTTTCTACTGCTCTCTATCCAAGGCTAGGACTTTTCATTTAATTATAATAAATCACCTTATTTTGAGTTCAATTTGTAGTGGAATAATACAAGTTATTAAAAAAAGCTTTTCTCTTTGAATAATGCATATTCTATTTCATCATCATCATCATCAGCCCATATACGTCCCCACTGCTGGGGCACTGTTCTACCCTAAACTAGGGCGATACGGCCTTAGTCAACCACGCAGGCCAAGTGCGGGTTGGTTGACTACACAACCTAAGAATTTCTTCGTAAGTTTCCTCACGATGTTTTCCTTCGCCGTTAAAGCGTCGAATAATCGTACATAATGAATTTTAAATTTAAAAAACACGGTAAAGTTTGAAAGGGCGACCTCTCGCATGGCAAGCAACGACCGTAACTACTCGGCCATCAACGCTTTGATATTCTATATATTTTTTACAAATTATGATCAGTACAAGTTTCCGGTTTATTACATTTACGTGGCGAGAAGGGCGGTAACTTCCGCTTCTTCGTCTAATTGGGTCGGAATTAAAAATGGCCGGAGCATCCGTTAATGAATGGCTGTTTGTTATTGTCCTTAGTCAAGGGCCTTGGATCTTACGACAAATTTAATTTGCATTATTTACATTCATAAATCAAAGCTTACGTAACATTTATCGGAAATATAAATGAAGGGATCTTAAGAAGTCATTGTATTTAATAAAATGAAGTATATTACTATATGATGTTGCGATATCCATAAAAAACTTGTACCAGAGAAATTACTGCTTTTTCTTTGAATTTAACTATTTAATTGGACAGTTTGTTAAAGATTTTTTACTAGGAACTTTATTCATAAGGGTTTTTGTAACGCTGTTGATGTATGAGTGTAAGACATGTCATACAAGTGGAATTTCATCAATTAAACTGGATATCGCATATGCGTTGTAGTGTATGTATCTAATATACGTTCAAAAATGTATAGCTAACGAAATATAATTTTTATTTTAAGGGTGAGAGTCATCCTCCTGCAAATCCGGTGATAATGACGAGGCTACTCAGTTAGAATATTTTTATTGCAATAATAAATGTTATTTTTAACCGACTTCAAAAAAAGGAGGAGGTTCTCAATTCGTCTGTATATATAATTTTTTTTTTTGTTTTTATGTATGTTCACCGATATTTTCGTCTAAAATAGACGGATTTCAAAAATTTTTTTTTGGTTGGATAGAGTTCACTTCCGAGGTGGTCCCATTTTCACCAGTCTTGGATCTGATGATGGGATCCAGGAGAAATCGAGGGCAACCCTCAAATTTTATAGGGACATGTACTGCGTTTTGCATATTATCTGAAGTCATATTGGCATTTGCTTCTGGCTATCATAATCTTATGATGCTGAGCTGATGATGGAAGGTCAACTCCTTAATAGTTATGAGTTAAAGAATAATTATTTAAATACTGTATACATATTAAGACTACTAGTTATAATATCAGTAGCATTACAGGTGAGCTAAACTATTAGGTTGACCAGTCTAGGATCTGATGATGGGATCCAGGAGAAATCGACGGCAACCCTCAAATTTTATAGGCACATGTACCGCGTTTTACATATTTTCTGAAGTTATATTGGCATTGCTTCTTGTAATCATAATGTTATGATGTTGAGCTGATGATGGAAGGTCAACTCCTTAATTGTTTGGAGTAAAAGGATAATTCTTTCAATACTGTATACATACATATTAAGACTACTAGTTATTATATCAGTAGTATTACAGGTGAGCTGAACTGATAGGGTGAAAAAAAATATGTAACACTAAAAAGTATGAAAAAAAATTGTAAACAAAAAAAAACCGCCTTCAAAAACCCGACTCACTAAAAATTACAAAATAATATAATACGAACATTTATAATAATCATTTGGGTATGAATTTTATATGTTGTTGAAGGCGGTGCCAATCAAAATTTTGAGGAAAATAAAGCACTCTGTGCTTGTCTGTATCAAATATAAACGGCACCGCCTTCAACAACATATAAAATTCATACCCAGATGATTATTATAAATGTTCATATTATATTATTTTGTAATTTTTAGTGAGTCGGGTTTTTGAAGGCGGTTTTTTTTTTTGTTTACAATTTTTTTTGATTTAGGTCTTGTGACTAAGGGTATGGGATCAAACCCAGCCAATATGCAATAACAAACATACGAGTAAAAAACATACCATTTATTTGATTTGGTTTGTTAGAAGTATTGCACGACGGTGTTGCCCTCATTTTGGTGGCGTTTCTTTCGTTAAATCTTATGGAGGGAAATTAGTACCAACGGCCGCCGCTAGCAATAACAACGGACATCTCATAAGATTACATGCGTTTTTGACAATCAGCGCCTTTTTCCCTCCACCCACTTCGCACGGTCCCAATAGGACTCCAACATTATTTTCATTAGAATGACGCATGTTCTAAGAAGGTTGATCGGTGGTATCAATTATTCAGTTGTGCTAATGAATAAAACAATCGATAACTTCATGCATTAGCTTTTCTACATACGGCATAACATGTTTATAAAATGGAAGAACAAGTTCCATTGTCTCGTAAAGGTATTCATAAAAAAAACGTTCTCACTACATAGTATAAAGCAACTATCTGTCTTGTGGTCTTTCCCTATTTTAAGAGGCACGCTTTTATGTATAACTAGCTGTGCCCGCGACTCCGTTCGCGTTGGAGCTAGAATTTAAATAGCCTATCCTGTGTCCCAGATGTCTATGTGTTTTTATACCAAATTTCATCAAATTCGGATAATTGGTTTAAGAGTTATGGAGGAACATACATACATACACACGTACAGAAAAAAAATCTAAAAATCGTGAAATTAATATCAGTATCATATAAGGCGTCCGACCGATTTCAGCCATGGCGGCCAATCTCAATTGAGATCAGCCAAGTGCGCAGGACATATTATAGTGCACAAGTGTGCGCGCAAACACAAGTGCACTCTCTATTCCCTTACTCTCATAATTCGGTGAGACGGCAATCCGACATGACCGATGAGAGATCGGGCGCAGGACCACCGGCTTAACGTGCTTTCCGAGGCACGGGCGTTCAAACGCCAACTTCCTAACTCCGGGCTGAGTAATTTAATTACAGAAAAACTCACACAAATTTTGCCCGACCCCGGATTCGAACCGGGGACCTCTCGGTCCTAACGCAGCGCTTGCTACCAATGGACCAACGAGGCAGTATCATATATTGAGCCTATAAACACAATATCTCTGAAAACAAACTTACTTACTCCATGACCGACCCTTACAGATTTATTATTAGTATAGATATACCCGAAGCAGAGCGAGGGCGGGACACTAGTTTATGATAAGTCTCTTTAAAAAAAGTAACATAATATGTATAAGCCAATTAATGGTTATATGGGCTTTTAGGCCGTGCGTGAAACGGCATTTCTGCTGGCCTTCAGAGAGAGGGTGTGAAGTACAAAAGGATATGTTGTGCCTGTCGACTATTTATTATGGACCTCACGCCGCTTACCATCAGATGAATAATAATAAATAAATAAATAAATATTACACAACATCACATACATTGATCTGATCCCCATGTGTTGCTGATATCAATATCTAAATTTATTTAATAACACTACCATACACGGACCTAACACTGATGTTCGTCATACAAATAATAGTCCCGGTTGAGAAACGAACCCACGACTCTTGGAACCATAGGTAGTGAACCTGGGTCACTAACCACTGTTCCACCGAGTCAGCTAATGAAGTGAGGTCATCCCAGACTTCGGAATATAAAAACAAAAGCTGGTATAAAAATAATAACTCTGAAGTTACACATGCACCAATTATTTCGCCTCAAATCAGCTCTACATAGTATATAGCAAAGTCGCTTCCCGCATTTCTAAGTATGTGTGTAATATGTATGCTCAAATCTTTAAAACTACACAACGGACTTTGACGGGTTTTTTAAGATACAGTACTCTGTATCTATTTAAAAAAAACCGGGCATATAAAATGTATGTTTTATGAGTAATGTACCCGAAGCGAAGCGAGGTCACTAGTTTGTATTAAAATGCAATATATCTACTACCAACCTCAATCGACACAATGCCTTCATATATATAGGGCCGATATAATATCGCGAGGAGATTCTATTTCTGCGGGCAATTTTTCACGAATCCAGACCACAATGGTGGCAGGTCATCAGCGCGAAGGGAAGAGGGGGACTAACAGGGCGCGGGACCAACGGATTAACGTATTTTTTTCCTAACTGACATACGATGATGGCTTGGAGTAGCTTCTTCATCATCACCGGACTTGCGAGGGAGCGGATGGTCCTCACCCCTTATTGGGTTAACATTATTATTAAGTCTGTTTTTGCTTGTAACGCAGGGATTAGTCAGTCGATCACAGCTGTTTTGATACTTATGTATTTGATTGGGTTATTGTTTGTATGACTGCTATGTTGGAATATTGGCGGCAAGTATAAGAGACGGGAGGTGTCGAGTTCAAGTTCCAAGACAGTTTGTGTAATTGTGAGTTTTTGGGATTACTCAGTTGCCACAGCAACAAAGCGTCGAGTCAGGAAGTTAAAGTTATAAAGTAACATTAAAACAACATTGAAAACATATTTAAATAAAAATCGTAATAATAAAAGTATTTGTTTTCATTTCATTTTATGTAGTTAGTTCATAATTGATATAATTTGTTGTATACATATTTGTTTATGTTATGTGGTCAATAAACGATTTCTATTCTATTCTATTCTATTCATAGTTTTGTTTCATTTTGTATGAAACATGCAAGTGTTCTTCAAATATATCTAACTAGGCCAGTGTTAATTGTACGATAAAATTAAAACGCAGATCGATTCAATTCACCCTAGAGTCCTAACCTGCACATTTACCTAAAATGATGTATGTTCTCCATTCACTACTCCCTGCCTACATCGAGGCCGATCGCTGCTCACAGGAAATTGGCCCCTCACCGGCTTTTGGGACACCCGTCCCGTCCCATCCTGTCCCGTCCCGTAGATTTCCGACAAACGACCTATAGCGGGAACACTCTTTTGTCGTCCCGCGACCCACTAGTTTGCAACAAACAGCCGATGCGAATAGATCGGGAATGATTGATCTATTTCGATGTTCGGGATTTATTATTGAATAGGTCCTGACCGCGAATACGTTTGCATGTAGTTTGCGTGAAAGGTTTTTCTATTTTTGTTGCAGTGGGAGTAAATAGTAGCCAAATGGATATTCTCTACGCTGAAATGTAGTTCGTCAAAATTTTTGTCAGCTATAGGTCTCAGGATAGGATGCGATCATTGTTGACAAATTCTTACACTTACAAAACTTGCCTGAGATAAAATGGGTCAACTGTTTGACGTTTTTGAATTAAGATTTTACAATTGAATTTACCTAAGATTACGAAGTACAAAAACCAATGAAAATACATGATGTAAAATACAAAGCTATTCCAAGCCATCGTCCTATTTATTTAGGATTTTTTCCTAATAAAGTTCCGAATAAAGGCCTTAAAATTTCAAAAAAAAACAATTACTATATCACGATAACAAACTCCTTATTAATCTGTGCAACAAACTTCGTGTATGGTTTATTATAACGGCAGTAATCCTTAAAGGACCCGGTACAGGTAATGATTAACAACATGCAAGGCGGTCGATAATAACGGTATTGCTGTTAAACACGACAAATTCCAATTATTTCAGTTTCAGGAGAGATAGGAACTGATTACATACTTTCCTGTTTATATATTTAATTTGGTGGAAACTAGAAAATGAACTAGTGGATTAATTAAATGTAAACCAATAGGAAAGCAAATATTTTCGTTAAGTTGTATGTTTGTTGGTACAGACAAAAATATTTAACAACTTCTCGTTATAATCAGCATTCCGAATCGGTGCTAATCGTACCTAAATTACTTCATCTGAATCAAATTCCGAATAACGATTTATTTTTATCCTTACCTGTAGAAATTGGCTGTAATTAACCAGGAAATATTTTAATCTATGCGTATTATAAATATTTTATTACGATTATCTGTTAAAAAAAATTCTGGGCCGTATCAGTATTTCAGTATTCTACCCCTAGCCAGAAACCCATACTATATATACTTT
Source organism: Maruca vitrata (assembly GCA_039566165.1). Taxonomy (NCBI): domain Eukaryota; kingdom Metazoa; phylum Arthropoda; class Insecta; order Lepidoptera; family Crambidae; genus Maruca; species Maruca vitrata. The sequence goes on along the minus strand of CM076922.1, from coordinate 2,451,173 downwards.
ATTTTGGTAGGTAGGAGTATACCTTCAACTGTTTTTAAATTGACGATCTACATATAACTGAATCTTGCCAGGTTCCCTATAAATAAATAAAAAATTTAACTCCGTATTTTACATTAACAGCTCCTCTATCTCTTTCCAGTCCACCTCATGTCGGAAGACGTCTCCCTCCGAGACTACGCGCTCCACACGACGGTCAGCAACTTCATCCGGGGCAACTTCACCCCAACCTCCTCTGAGGAGCGGCCGTGCTACGAACAGCCTTACTTCGTGCCCCGGGCAGAGAGGCCCCTCGAAGAGAGGCCCCGGGTCGAGAGGCCGCTTGAAGAGAGGCCCTGGTTGGAGAGGCCCCGAGCAGAGAGGCCAAGGGGCCACGTAGATGAGTACCGGCCTGGGTACTACTTTAGGCGGCGGCGGGGGAGGGGGGCGAGATCGCTAGCAGCAAGACGGAGGCGTAGGAGGTAAGAAAATATTATACTATTTATATATGTTAGTAATAATAATATATGACTCGAAACATGGTAACAAATGACTCGAAACTTTACTATTTAAGACTTTAAAGTAGTCTATAGTTTTTAATGTAATGTGAACGCGACGTTCACTATACCCTGGGTCTACTCGCGGTAAAAAGAGTCGCTATTGACTATGACTGGTGTAACCCGGTCGAAACGTCGGGTAGTAAGTAGTTATGTATTTGGTACTCTTACCATCCCGTGTATTTTCATAGCATATTATGTTTAATGACTCAAAATATTTTCTATCTTTTTCATTTGAAAATAACAATAAAATATAATCATTTGGCTTAAACTAGCAACCCTGATAATATGTGTGTGTAACTCAGACAATTCGAAGTACAGTAACTAAAATACAATGGAAGTACAATTTATATTTTACATACTATCCAACTGGCTTATTTCCAAAAAAAGTTACGCCCACGTGATCACTATGATCAGTACCAATTTATATGCAATAATTCTGCGCCGGTTATTACTGCCTCTGGCGTCAATGGTCGTGGGTTCGATTCCCCACCCGGGACCAATATTCATTTGTCGAATATTTTACTTCCGGGTCTTGTGTCCAGCTATCTGTATGCTTGATTGTCCTTATTATTGGTATGCTTCAAAATAGTAACAAGATTCTCGACAGAAATTAATTATGCACGTTAGGTATGTGTGCTTCATTAATATCTGGTGATTATTTTGTGTGTATGTGAATTTATTTATTTATGCAATTTATACCGCATATGACGGACTAACTCAAGCGTATACCCGATAGTTATATAGCAATATTAAACAAAAAATTCAAATGTCATTGTCTTTTTTTTTGGTCGTGTGAATTAAATCTTATTGGATTTTTTTCTTTGCGATTACTAAAGCTTTGACAAACCATGTTATATTCGTGAAAAGCGTCGATGGTCCAGTGGTTAAGGTCGTTGCTTGCTATGCGAGAGATCGCCAGTTTGAAATTCATATGTACGATCATTCGACGATTTAACGATTAAATTGTGAGGAAACTGCGATGCTGCGTGCACTACGAATATATTCTAAGGTTGTGTAGTCGACCAACCCGCACTTAGCCAGCGTGGTCGGCCCTATCGCCCTTTATCGCACGCTCAGCAGTGGGGACTTATATGGTCTGGTGATGATGATAATGGGAAATGATGATGGTGATGATGATGATGATGATGTTCGCAGGTACCTCCCGGCGCGCGTGGTGAGCGGCCCATTGCGCGGGCGCAGCGTGCTACTGCAATGGGCGCTGGCCGACTCCGCGCACCTCGACGCGCAAGACTCTAGTGTCGTATTTAGGTATGTTACTATGTATACCGATGTACTGCCTCGTTGGTCTATTGGTAGCAAGCGCTGCGTAAGGACCGAGAAGTCCCTGGTTCGAGTCCGGGGTCGGGCAAAATTTGTGTGAGTTTTTCTGTAAAGAAATAACTCAGCCCGGAGTTAGGAAGTTGGCGGTTGGACGCCCGTGCCTCGGAAAGCACGTTAAGACGGTGGTCCTGCGCCCGATCTCTCATAGGTCATGTCGGATTGCCGTCTCACCGAACTATGAGAGTAAGGGAACAGCGAGTGCACTTGTGTTTGCGCGCGCACTTGTGCACTATAATATGTCTTGCGCACTTGGCTGATCTCAATTGAGATTGGCCGCCATGACCGAAATCGGTCGGACGCCTCATATGCCGCCGAGTGGTTAAGGTCATTGCTTTCCATGCGAGAGGTCGCCTGTTCAAAACCCGCCACGTACCACTCTGTTTTCCAAATGTCACATGTACGGTTATTTGACGCTTTAACGGTGAAGGAAACCATCGTGAGGAAACCTGCACAAGTGCACATCTACGAAAAAAATATTAGGTTGTGTAGTCAACCAACCCGCCATTGGCCAGCGTGGTTGACTAAGGCCTTATCGCCCTAGTTTAGGGTAGGCCGTATGGTCGCCGGACGTATAATGGCTGATGATGATCATGTATATGTAAATTTCAAATGGACTGAACGCGATAAAATTAGCACACAAGCAATTAATAGACACATGCAAAACTGTATACTTCTACGTACAAGTTAAAGATTCCATGGTGATCACAAATTGTCGGTTTTTAATAATAGATTATCGTGGTGGTTGACGCGGGAAGAACTGGTATCACCCAAATGTGTCCATGCCAAAGTGCGCACCACACGCTATAAATTTTCATGCTAGGTTTGCTGATATTTGGGTAACCTTGGATAGTATACTCGTATACCTAATGTTTCGATTGCTTATTACTAAACATATTATTATAATGGTCGTCACTTGTAGTGTCTTGCCGTCTCACCGCACTATGAGATGAGAGTACCAAAGAGAACAGAGAGTGCACTTGTATTTGCGCGTGTGCACTTTAATATGTCCTGCGCAGTTGGCTGATCTCCATTGAAATCATCCGCCATGGGCTAAATCGGTCGGACGCCTTATAATATTTTCGTTGAATTCCCCAAAACACTCCGATACATTTTAAAATTAGTATATTACATCTATACCTACTCCCCTGCAAGTTCCGTGATGATGGCTTTTCCAAGCCGTCATCGTAGTCAGTCGGAAAAAAAATTGTCTTTATGGGTCTACACGCATTATTAGGAGTAGCAAATTACATAGCTACTTATTGCCCGACGTTTCGACTGGGTTACACCAATCGTGGTCGCGAGCGAACTCAGTCTTGTGGTCGGGCAGTAAGTAGCTATGTAATTTGCTACTCCTAATATCGCGTGTAGACCCATAAAGGCTAATTTTAGTGTAATGGAACGCGAAAGTCTAAAATCTTACAGAAAAAAAAATGTCAAGAAGACAACCTCTTTCCGCTATCGCCTAACGCAACGTTGACTATAACACAATATTCCGTGTGCAAAGTGGTTTACCAGGCAATAACTGACTCGACAAACACCGGTATTGTTCGATTCACCTGGGGCACGGACAAACTGCAATGTTCTTGTGTACACAGCGAAGTTTCGTATTATGCATGAACTGTGGCCTCGATTGACAAGGGAGGACTTGCCGATAAGTGCATTCTAGATTAGATAAAATAATGTAATGTATGCTTGTTAAGTGGGAGTGGTTGTGTACTCTATACTCTCTTTGTGGTTTTTAGGGTACCGTATAGGGATATAAAAAACGGAAAACCTCCAAAATATTTAAGTAAGGGAAGGGGTTATAAGAATAACTTTGTCATCCCATCGCAACTAAATCGTTTATAGCGACACACAGCAAACATTATTTACTTACAAGTCGGACTTATATACTGACTAGCTTTCCGCCCGCGACTTCGTCCTGTAATGTGGGACGTTGGCGAATACAATAAAAGATGTTATTATGATCAGACTCCGTATATTATCTGTATCAGTTTACTTAACCTACGCTTATATATACCATAACCTAACAATGTGTGTGTGGGGAGGTACGTTACACCACTACACCTCCCCCCTTTCTAGAAAAAAAAAATATTAATACATTTTTTTTTTAATTTCTCATAATTAATTTGAAGAAGGTTTGACAAACATGTAACTCATTTTATTTAAAAACATTATATAAATATTATAGGTTTCCTAGGTTTTGCTAAAAAGTGTAAATTTGTAAAAGATTAAATTACATAAAACAATTTAAGTAAGTTATAAAATCTTTAAAATTACAATGAACCTTCTCTAATTTGAAAAAAAATATATATAAATAACAGTGCCAAAAATATATTTTAAGTACCTATGCTGTAATAAAAGTGAAAATTTATTTTTAGCAGAATCTTTTTAGTGGTCACAAACAAACTGAAATCATTATTTAACATTATACATGACCATAATTATGTATCAGAAAACAATTTCAATAACAAGGACAAGTTCTAGTATTTCTTATCTTAGTTTCTTACTAACAACACATTGATGTACCTAATACGGAAGACGGGTCAGGTTGCATCTTTTTCTCTGAAGTCATAACGACATAACTAATTGTAATTAATTTCTTTCTTACTTAGATAACATTGACTTTCTCATTTTATTCAATAAAAAAAATATTCTGTCTTATAGCATGTTTCCTTCATAGATAATAAATGTTTTATAAAATATATTTTGCTTATCCATTCTTGTATTCCTAAAAAAAATATTTACTCTTTTTGATAAATAAGTCTCAATTTGTTATTCCATAATAATTTGACTCCTTCTTTTTTGTAATATTTTTATATTTCAATATCCACTGGCTACTTGTTTAACCATTGCCTTTATTTATTCATCCATACATCAATTCTCTTTTAAGTAAATTGCTCTACACCTTAATTATTCATTTCTCATACAAAAGACTTACAAAATGCCTATTTGTTCTCTCTATTCTCTCTTAAAACTTTCATTTTTAATATCTAACGGCACACACAACACATCAATAACATCTATGGTCCTACAGACTCATAGTGGTACATTCATTTAATTACCTCTTAGGTATATTTCCTTGGGCCGGCCGGTCCCTTTTCTTAATTATTTTTATTCTCATATACATATTTGGTACAGTTTTATTAACGACGTCGAGTTTATTTATTTTTAACTTATAAAAGACACTTTATGTCTCTTTATTGCTTGTGCACAGCAATTTCATTTTCATAGGGCCATGAATTAAGATGCCTTGGATCTCCAACAATTTTCACAGAGAGATCTCGTCTACACCATGATCAAAATGAAGGACCTGAACCCTAGACTGTACCTTGTACCATTGTGTACCTCTTATTCCGCTTCTCACGACTCATGATTTAAGATATTTGTATCACCAACTGACTTCACAGAGAACATTCAGTTACACCATGATCAGACCGAAGGATATGAGACCGCGTTTATACCCTCATATTGTGTGGCCTTTTTATACATCTCCACCTATACGTATACCTACGTAATTCCAATCATACAGATTCCTTTCTCAATTAATTTTTCACTAAATTCATTCAAAATTAAATCCTTTAACATAAATAATTTTGCTTACTCTTGGGTGATCAATCCAATGTATAACAAAAAATATTTATACCAAAGTATTCGCAATCTCTAATAATCCTTTCCACTCTCTTCACATCATTCTCATTACAATACCCACTTTCATAATTATAATTTCATATCGTTACTAATTTCGTCGTAGTAATAACTTTTCCATTCTGAACCGTTTTTCTACCCTTTGAAATGTAACTAATGGTACTCTGCAGGTAACCAAAGCTATTTACTTAATTTAATACATTTCAAAGCTACACACTAAAATTAAACCTTTCCTTGAATTTCCTACATTTGTTATAACAACATATATCCCTGATACCTAATAACTTTATTTTACTTTCATATTTGATTCGAACAACTCTCCAAAACACAGAGTAATAACTAGTTCGATCGCTTAAAACATTTAGATGCATACCTTTCTTTTAAAAGTGATAATAACATCACGATGACACAAAATCGCTCTTAATATGGAATACAAGAATGTTGCAACGAGACACCACCTAAGCTGACTACCTGATGCGCTTACGCCGCGCGTCACTTACACTTACTGGTGATTATAGGTCTATGTAAAATGACTACCTAACTACTTTATTAAGTGAACAAACTAACTTAATATAATTTGGAGGTCGATTCCCTTTGTTCTGAATACTGTTAGAAGAACATAAAAAAATTACCTCATTTACGTATTGGCTAAATGTTACAAGAGGCTATTTCGTCTAAAATATTCTGAGATAAGATATACTTATTTCAGGAATCCGATGAATCAGACTTACAGACAGAGAGTATAATATAAACTCTACAAATGATTGATTTGAACAATATAGGTATACCTCACGTTATTATTAATCCATTATAACTCTATATATTTACCAAAACGTGTAACTATGTATTATTTAGTCCAAAAGATCGTAAATTAAATCTTTCTATTTCATAAACCAAAAAAAAAAATCTTAACTATTTGAAATCCCATTTAAGAAAATTGAATTGTATTTTAACCAAAAATTTTATTTCTAATTAATTTAAAAGTATTGTACCATAAATTTCATACAAAATATTATATTCTATTCTTTATTGACAAAAATATTTTGAAAGTTTAACTTTGTTCTGGCCTATACGCGAAAATATACTTTTAAATCAACTCTGTTCCAAATGCAATTCTGTAAACGCATCCAATAAATAGATAACAGAAAATATTATACTCCAATAAATAATAAAAAAAATGTTTTCATTAAATAATCAGATTCCAGATTTTGCCGTACAACGCCCCAACACTTAAGTTCATATATCATGAATAGAATAGAATAGAATAGAATATCTTTATTTACTAGAAACACGGTACATTTATCAATAGGATGGTCATGAACTGGTGAGATCAACATGTTTCGCCATAAATGGCATGTAAAAACAATTATAAAATAGAATTCCTTAGATAAAAACAAATACAATTAAAATCAAATGTCAAAATATACATATGTTATAAAGTGTCATGCAGAGTCTAAAAATTCCTTAATACTATAAAAGTTCTTGTCCAGTAACCAAAAATACAATTTTTTATGTGACAGCGGTGAGTTAAGTGCTCTTATGCATTTCGGAATCTTATTAAATATCTTTATGCTCATATTCAAACAATATCTCATAAATTGTGTCGTTCTGAGTGCAAATCCTAAGACAAGTCTGTTTGGATTCCTTTTACACCGCTGATAAATATCACTAGCCTTAAGAAACAGATTTTTATTGTTTTTGACAAACTTAAAAACTTCGAATATGAGTAGGTTCGGTAAAGTTAAGAGATTAAGCTCCTTAAAGACTGGTTTACACGATTCACGTGGTGTTAGACCAATTATAGCACGCACACACTTCTTTTGCGCCACAAAAGCCTTATGCACATCTGTACTACTACCCCAAAGAACTAAACCATAGCGCAATACCGAGGCGACATAAGCATGATAGGCTGCGAGTATTGTAGACCGATCTGTTACATGACGAAGTCTTTTCAAGACATAAACAAAACGATTAAGTTTGTCGCACACTTTATCAATTTGAGATTTCCAGTTTAAATTTTTATCTATGTTAACTCCTAAAATTTTACAATGTCAGTTTCTTTGATGGATGTCCCTTTATATAAAATATTAAGATTGCATTTCTTAAGATTATTAAATTGTATGAAATTGGTTTTGTTTAAGTTAATGTTCAAATTATTGTTATCAAGCCATTCAATTATGTCAATTAGTGTGTTATTAATATCAGCCTCATGCTTCGTCAAACCTTCTTTTATGTCACTTAATACTATAATAGATACATCATCGGCAAATAAAATGGTCTTATGTCGAGTTACATTAATTATGTCATTGATATAAATTATAAATAGGAGTGGTCCAAGTATGCTGCCTTGAGGAACACCAAACCTATTTGGAGTATACTCAGATTGAAAATTCTTTTTATATTACCTGCGTTTGTTCTTCCAATCATAACAGATTGCTGCCTATCTTTCAGGTATGATTTAAACCACTGCAAAGGTAGACCTCTTACTCCAATATTTTCTAATTTATCAAGCAAAATTTTATGATGAACTAAGTCAAATGCTTTTGACATATCTAAAAATAATACGGTTGTCAACTTTCTCATATCTACATTATTTAAAACATCACGAATCAAAGTAAACATGGCGAGAGTGGTAGATTTTTCCTTTTGGAAGCCATATTGATCTGTATTGATTATTTTAAAAGTAGTACAGTAACTCATCAGTCTTTTATACATGCACTTTTCAAAAATCTTGGCTAAGATTGATATAAGCGTTATCGGTCTATAGTTATTCATGTCAATTTTTGTTCCTTTTTATAAAGTGGTTTTACTATAGCGTGTTTCAGTCGATCTGGATATACTCCATTTTCAAATGACAGATTTACAAGATATGTTAATACAGGAGTTAATTCCACAATACATGATTTTATCACTTTTGTACATAATCCATCAGGACCCTCAGAATTTGTGTTTTTCAAAGATTGTATTTGTACTTTTACTTCATTTTCACTCATTGGTTTTAGGTACATAGAATGTCCTAGTTTATTTGCGTTGGTTCTACGTGTACCATATGATTTATTATATGACACATTGTTTGTCGATTCTATAAAATGTGAGTTGAAAGATTGAGCTATAAGTGTCGGATGCGAGATTAATTTATTATTGTAAATTACTTTATCAATATCCTGATTAGAGTTATGATCAAAATCTTTTATCACTTGCCAAGCAGCTTTGCATTTGTTTTGGCTGTTTTTAATAAATCTGTTATTTTTATTTTTTTGTGCAAGATGAATACACCTTTTCAGTATTTTTGAGTAAGTGAAATATTCATCTTTAGCTTTTTTTGATTTAAGTCTATAATATTTTATTCTGAGTGTCCTTTTGGATTTACAACTTTTTCTTAGTCCAGCTGTTATCCATTTATTATTATTATTATAATGTATTTTCCGTTTAATATTAGGAAAGCATAAGTTATAGAAAAATAATATTGTATCATGAAATTCATTAAATGCTTCATCAAGATTATTATTTCCATATACATCTTTAAATGTCAATTTACTTATACAATTTTGAAATGCATCAATATTTTCGATTCAGTAGTCTCTTTTGTAAATATGAGTTGCTTTGGGCTTATGGTTTATATTATCTACTGGAAAGCAAAGCATTTGTCCTGTTTCATGGTCAGATAAACCCAAAGGTAACACAGAAGCTGTAGCGTTCTCAATATTACTTAATATATGATCTATACAGGATTGCCTACGTGTAGGTTCGTTGATATGTAGTATCATGTTATAGTTTTTTGCAAGATCTTTAAGAGTATTTGTTACATTGCCTATCTTAAAAGTGTTTATGTTAAAATCGCCAAGGATAACAATTTGTTTTTTTGTTTTTATTTATTTCATGAAGCAGAGACTCTAGAGAATTCAAAAAATTATTTACATTAGATAATGGAGTTCTATAAAGACAGATAATTATTAAATTATTATTTGTAATGTCAACAGCACAACATTCAAAAGTTTTTGGTATTGCATACTTAGCCACAATATTATTTTTCTTACAAACAAGACTTTGTTTAGTTAGTATACATACTCCACCCCGTTTATTTGATCTACTAAAGTAAGCAACTAATTCATAATTAGCTAATCTAAAAGACTCCTCATGACCGGCTTTGAGGAAAGTCTCACTTAGACATAGTACATCCGGCATGTTACAAGAATCTTTCAGATCAGCCAATACCAATTCAAGTGCATCTTTCTTGGAAATAGCGCTAGCTATATTTTGATGCAATATTCTAAATATTACTGGGTGTTCATTGCTCTCGAAAAAAATCATCAATTGAACTATTATTACAAAATTCAGTGTTAAAGCCATACAATTGAATCTCGTTAATTAGGTTTTTAAGACAAGTTAGTACATTTTTCATTCCTTTGTTATTGAGAAGTCCTTCTTGACCACTGAACATTAGGCTATCATATGTTAAATGCAGATTAGAGTCCAATATTACTGCATATTCATGTTTTTGTATATCTAAATACAGTAGTCGGTTGAATATCTCAATTCTTTGATTGAAGATCGTCACCATCCTTCCACACTTAAAGGTTGGTAAACAAATTATAACGTTAGTGTTGTTTATTGCTGTGAGTTTATTTCTTATATCCATGACCAGTCTATTATAGTTTTGTGATTTTTCAAAGTCCTTCTCTCCAACCATAACAACACAGTAGTCATCATGTGTAAAGGTCTTTATTTTGTCAGTGATCGTTTGCAAAATATCCAGGGTACCTCTATGGGGTGTCTTATAATGACAAAGGCTATAATCATCTCCAAATGTGCTCAAGGCCAGTTTCAATATCTTGTTGTGGGTATTTGCACTTAGGATACAAATTTTGTGTTTTGTTTGGCACTGTTTTTGAGATTCTGGGTTTATCTTCGTCGGATTACTTGAACAGCACATTGCATTCTGCGTTGTAGTTGAAGGAGGATAGATTAAGATGAGGAAACCGGTTTTCAGAATTGCATGTCATCGGATTGTTATTAATTGATTTTCTGATCTTTCGGGTAGTTTTTTAGAAGAATCAAGGATACTTTTTGATGCTGAAGGCTGCTCTATATTTTTACAGATTGAGGTCAAGTTAGATATTTTCAATTTACATTCATCAAATGCTTTTTTCAGGGAAAAGTTTTCTGACAACAGAATTTCAATTTGATATTCTGCAGATTCGTACTTTTGTTGTAGGTTATCGAGTTTTTTTTGCATAGCTTCATAGTCTAAATGGCTCCGTTTTATGATGTCGGGGCAGCTTCTATTCAATTTCTGAGGTGTACTATTTGAGAGAACCCCGTCCTCATATTCATCCATGTCTGTCTGTAGAGAGTCAAATGAATTACAAGTAGGTACATTCGTTATAACTTGCTTTTTACGATGGGTAATATTGCTATCGTTTACCGGAGTATGCATTTGGACAGGCATCACTGCATCACTCGTAGTCGCCGTATTTTCATCGGGTTTAACACAATATTCCTTTGATATTTGGTTTGGTTTTTCTAATGATTTATTTTTATTTATTGTAGTTTTAGAAGGACTATTTTGGCTTAATTTACCCTTCTTTTTCCTACTGCATGTAGCGCAAGTCCATTTAGCTTTACGCTCATTATCCATCAGATGGTAAAGTTTCTCTCTGTTGGCACACTTTAAGTCGTATGTTAAGTCACAGCGAGAGCATTTTAAAAATTGTCTATTTTTAATAACATTACGACAATGTGCACAAGAAATATTTATCTTACTTGTACTCATTTTGGCGTATTCATTCAAAGAAATAAATCTTTAAAAAAGTTTTTTTCCTAGTCAGGTTTGAACCGACGACTTCTCGTAGATGAAGTAGCGTTTTACGCACGGGGCCACGGAGACATTTGACTAACGCGGCGAAATAATGCACTAGTCTCTGACAAGATCATTCGTGAACTGTTCGGGTGGTTTCGGAATCGTTCGTGGTGGTTTCGGAATCCTTCGTGGTGGTTTCGGAATCTTTCGTGTAGCACTCGCTCAGCTGATTCACTGTTGACGCTCGGTGATAATTTGAATACACTTGTCACAACGTTTGTTTTGGTTTTATATCGTAATAATCACTTGCACAGAGAGCTGTTTTCTTCCGTTTAACGACACAAGGGGGCAGTGGAACATCTATTTATCAATTGGGACTACTTTATAGGTAAAAATAAACTATTTACACTTTTTAAGAATATTTTTTCACGGAGCTACTTCCAAACACAGCCGCTCGGTGCGGGGCGCGCGGGGGGGATGATAGTATTACTTTTTATTAAATTTGTATGAAAAAATTTAAAAATGTTGATTAAATTATAGTAAGCCATTAATTATTATGTAGCATGTAAGTCATATGTAATGCAAATATTTTAAATAAATAAATAAAAAAATAATGGTATTCTGTGCAAGTCCAAGACTCAAAATATATCACCAATTCTCCATTTATTGTATTTCTCCGTGATCTATAAAATATTTAAAATTACTCTTATTTATGTCTTATGGGAATCGTAGTACTATGTAAGTACTAAGTTCGTAACGAAGTTCGAATCTCATGGCCAAATCTTCAATGAATTAATCACTATAATATGTATTGATAAAAGTTGTAATTAAATATCTCTCATGAAATATAAAATAAGTATTATTAAAATTGGTTTTTAATTCAATAAATTTTCCTAATATTTTTATTAAAATCAGCGCTTTAAAATATATTTTTAATATTAAACTCAAATTGCTTTTTCATGATAAATCAAAAGTATTATAGATAGCCAATAATTGAACTGAAAAAAAATACTGTTATAATTTAAATAAGAATATGGTTGTCTGAAAAATATTTATTATTATGAATTTTGCTATTAGTTCCATTGGAAAATTAAATTCCATAATTTGATAGAAATAAATAAAAGAGATTATTAACGAGTCTCCAAGATTAATCATTATGAAAAAAATGCAGATGTGCAAAACGTGACTAATGCAGATGCGCGTGCGCAAGTTCAAAGCTCAAGGTCTCTCTACCGTGTCACTTACAATAAATATGTAATGCTATCTCTTCATCATCATCAGCCTATCACATTCCACTGCTAGAGGTCTCTGATAATTCCCAAAATGTAATTATTAATTTGCTAGAATAAGTTTCCTAATATTCACTACGTGAATTTTTAACACCTTTTTTAATAACAATAATTAAAATAATTTGTACGCTGTACCGTTCAGTTACCATGCTCAAAAAGAAATACAAATTAACTGGCTTTACTGGAAATAATTATCAACTGACCCGACTCCGTTTTCATTATGAAATATATTAAAATAATCGTTTATCTATCTTAGTGGCCACTATGTTAAAATTAAGCGCGCTATTCTAATAAAAATAAAAAAAAAGACAAAACTAAATAGCACTGCTGCTACTCCTCGTTACTTGCACTGGGCACCGACCTCTCCCGGCACCCTGCTACATTTCTCATGCCATCTTCCACGACACGATCAACACCCGGCAGCCAGCAACTGAATCCTTCATCTGGCTCCATTTTATCGCCCGGCTGCCTGCAAAACCATTCTCCCTGGACACGAACAACTCCCGGCAGCCAGCAAACTGAATCCCTCATCTGACTCCATGTTATCGCCCGGCTGCCTGCGCACTCCAGTGTCGCCTCACCATAGTTAAACCGCCATCACTTCCACTTGTGTCTGGTCTCTTTTTAGTCCATTTTTTTTTTCACTTTGCACGTCTTTTAGTCGTGCAACAGAACACCGCGTAAAATTAATATAATTTTGTATTGCTCAGCGCTGCCCTACAAGGCAGCACTGGCAGGGTCGCCATGTAATGTGGGACGTTGGCGAATACAATAAAAGATGTTATTATGATCAGACTCCGTATATTATCTGTATCAGTTTACTTAACCTACGCTTATATATACCATAACCTAACAATGTGTGTGTGGGGAGGTACGTTACACCACTACAGTCCACGTAGAGACGTTTAACGGGTAAAACATTACTTCCTTATAGCGCAGTAGGTTAAAAAGTCGCCTATATCGTTTCCTAGGTTCTGGACTATATCTGTATCAAATTTCATTTAAATCGGTTCAGTACTCTATGCGTGAAAGCGTAACAGACAGACAGACAGGCAGAGTTACTTTCGGATTTATAATATTAGTAAGGATTAATTAAATAATTTGTTTAAACTGAACCCTCACTTCATGAGTGTCACTCGCTTATTATTGTATTGCGTCGGTACATGTTTGGTTTAAGCAAACTATAAAGGTTATTTTCCTTTTAAAATACCAAAATCTCTCAAAATTTGAGCAACAAAACACGCAATCCACATTTCGTTGTTTTGTTTCAATATACACGGAGTTACACAGTGGCCCAAAAAGGTGCCACGCGTTTCCAAACGGGGCTTGATCAAATAAAAAGTTTTCTTCACTCGAGCTTCTATGCGTTGTTGATATGGTAAACGAGAGTTAGAAGCAAATTTGCGTCGAAATCCTTTGTAGAAGACCAAAGGAAATGCGAGCTCGGATAGTTTGGACGCTGATATTCTTAAGGTGGAGAATGGCTTGACATTTGTGGTGAAATGTATCGAGTATTTGTAACGGAAACCATAGAGAGAGTAGTAACGTTTTTTTTAAATAACGTTACGAATAAATAAATATCACACATATTGTTTCGTTACGGATATCAGAAAGAATTGATTACAGGTAAAAATTAAATAAATAAATACATACCTACCCATATATGAAACAAACACCGATGTTTGACACAAATATTTGTCCCGATGGAGTATCGAACCTACGACTCTTAGCTAAACAAGATTTAAGGACAATAATACTCACTCTAATGTCTGATCGTTTCGACTGGGTTACACCAATCGTGGTCGCGAGCGAACTAAACTAATTTTAGTGTAATGGAACGCGAAAGTCTAAAATCTTAAAAATACGTAATGTTGTGTGATAATATTATTACCCGACTACGGCAAAGCAAAAGGAGGGTTATGATTTTGACAGGCTATGTATGTATGTATGTATGTATGTATGTTTGTATGTATGTATGTATGTTCATCTGTTTCCACATAACTTCTAAATTGCTTGTCAGAATTCGACAAATGACATATCATTAGAAGCGTCTTAATTGTCCGCTGGTTATAGGCTATATAGGGTTTCACAAAATCTAATGTGGCGCCCACTAGCGGACAAAACATACAGAGTAAAAAAATAAAGTTAAGATAAATACGCCGTGTTTGGTATCATTGGAAAGCGCTTTACTTGTACATTTTAAATATATATATATATTACTAGCATTTGCATGTGACTTTACGTATATTCATGGACTGATTGCATATAGTTCACATCTTTTCGTTCATAGCTTCTTTACTACTTACTAACACCAAAATAGTACAAATAATAAAAAGTTAAAAACTAAAACCCAACTACGACAAAAAACGACGCTGAAAAAGTATAAAACAAGACTTTTAGAACATACAATACTATTTTGAAGTATGCAATATTTACTATGTAGAGATAAGTTTTCATGTTTGGAAAGGCGTAGTCACACGTTCCATACACAAGTACCTACCTACCGTAGCACTTTGACAACGTGTGACTGCGGTTTTCCAAACATGAAAACTTATCTCTACATAGTAAATATTGCATACTTCAAAATAGTATTGTATGTTCTAAAAGTCTTGTTTTATACTTTTTCAGCGTCGTTTTTTGTCGTAGTTGGGTTTTAGTTTTTAACTTTTTATATGCGTTACAGATATATGTATAGTAAACAAGGCAAGCACAAGATCGTCTCGAACGATACGTTACAAACAAACGAACAAGTCAATCTCTACCTTTATACGTCCACACGATGTACGGATTGATGAAAAGATTTGGCGAGAGTTCGGAAGTCTTTTATTGAGTTAGTGTACTCTCGGGTCGCACTTTGGCAAATGTGATTCTATTGATGGGTGACGGCGAGAAGTTTATTATTATATATTACGGCTGATGACAAATGAAGTTGTACTTGACCCTTTTATTAATGTAGGTACAATGTTCTTTTTTAACTACTAGTATAAAATACTGACTAACTGCCTCGTCGGTCTATCGGTAGCAAGAGCTGCGTAAGGATTGAAAGGTCCTCGGTTCGAGTCCAGGTTCAGGTATTATTTGTGTGAGTTTTTCTATAAAGATTAATCAACCCGGAGTTACGAAGTTGGCGGTTGCACGCCCGTGCCTCGGAAAGCACGTTAAGCTGGTGGTCCTGCGCCCGATCTCTCATTATATAACTACTATTGACGTGACGTATATTAGAATCAACAGTACAGGTATATACTTCATCATATATTATTGTTACGACCACGAGGGACCGGGCAAGTGGAATTAGTCTTATCGTCGTATGGATAAGGTCTATATTCGCTTGCACGATACTACGCTACACACTCTGGTAGGTTGTAGCGAGCTCTAGAGTGTTCTAAAGTAATAATAATAGTACGACCTTGAGAGACCGTGCAAGCGAAATTAGTCTTATCGTCGTATGGATAAGGTCTATATTCGCTTGCACGATACTACGTCACACACTCTGGTCGGTCGGAGCGAGCTCCAGCGAGTTCTAGAAATTTCGATCCCCGCGAGAAGATTCTCGACGCCACGCGAAGAGCTGCGTCCTCACTGGGTATAAAAGCGGGATGTACGACGCGACGGGACAGTTCCGATTTGGAAAGCGAAGCGAATCAGTCTCCTGCGAACTAAGAGTGATCGAGTGCGTTACCTGCGAATAGTCAGTGAAATTCAGTGTGTTAGTGTAATTCAGTGCTTTAGTGTAATTTAGTGTTCCGTGTTTAGTGTTTTTCTAATTAAGTGTTTTTTTAATTGTGTTTTTAAGTGTTTAATTGTGTAATTGTTAGTCGATAAATAAATTAATTGTCTTTTGGTGACTTTTGGCGTATCTTGAATTAAACGTACCCCGTTCCCGCAACAATTGGTGTCAGAAGTGGGATTCAAGATGCCTCTTACACCACGAGAAGACAGTGAGGGTCGAGTATCAAGGAGTCAAACCGCGGCCCTGCAAGAGGGTGAAGGCACTTCAACGGAGGGATCAATTCAAACATCAATTGGGCCTGTGGAGCTTGCAGACTTATTTAAAATGCTGCAGACACAAGCCAGTCGTCAGGAGGAGCAAGCCCGTCGCCAGGAGGAGCAAGCCCGTGAGCAAGCCCGCCGCCAGGAGGAGCTAGCCCGTCGCCAGGAGGAGCAAGCCAGCCGCCAGGAGGAGCAAGCCCGCGAGCAAGCACGCCGCCAGGAGGAGCTAGCCCGACTTCAGGAAGCACAATTCGCTAAACTGAGGGAAGAACAAGCCCTTCGCCAGGAAAAGCAAGACCTTCGCCAGGAAGAGCTAAGCAAGAGTTTGTTGGGGGCTATTGAGAAGAAGCACGAAGTATTAGAAAAGCAGATTGATGCTCTCAAGGATGATGTGCTAAGCGTCAAGACCCAACACGAAGATCGACTCACCCAACACGAAGATCGACTCATCCAACATGAAGATCGATTCACCCAACATGACGATCGATTCATCCAACATGAAGACCGATTCACCCAACACGAGGATCGACTGAGTCAGGTGGATGCTGAGATGCGACAACTGCATACCAAGATGGCAAGAGTGGGGACCCGGGGTGCTACGGTAGTGTCGGATTCTCCGAAAATAGAAGTACCCCACTTCGATGGAACGACGTCTTGGGCAGCATTTTGGTACCAGTTCGAGACAGTAGCTAAAGGAAAGGGGTGGAACGAGGAAGAGTCCTTGATAGCTCTGACTCTGGCTCTTCGTGGAGATGCCCTGCTCACGTTGGAAAACCTGCCTTCGGATAACAGAACTTTAGGTGCTCTCCAAAGAGCACTAGAGGGCAGGTATAGCGACAAACACCTGGAACACGCGTATAGAGCACAACTCCGCGATCGACAGCAGAAGCCTGGTGAGAGTCTGCAGCAATGGGCAACGGAAATCGAAAGGCTAGTCAGACGTGCGTACGTGTCATGCCCGACAATGGTGGAATCAATGATCCCGCAAGCCTTTTGTGATGGAATCAGAGACGCAGACGTCAGGCATACCGTGAAACTGAGCCATCATCAGACCTTACAGGAAGCTCTAGCCCATGCTTTGGAAGTGGAAGCCGTGCGTCAAGACGCTAGAACTCAACGACTTCGGGAGGTTGTGGTGAAGGAAAAACCTTCTTTGGGTCCGATGTGCTATGGCTGCGGCGAGAGGGCCATATTCGGAGTAGTTGCCCCAAGCGAAGATGGCCGCGTAGAACGACAGTAGCGTCCTCTACACAGGTGGATGCAGAAGAGCTGTCGTTAAACTAGAAGGAGCCAGGGCCGTGGGGCGGGCGCTGGCTGGTCAACATCGAGCCCCTACCGTCACTGTTTCACAGATTGGTAATGGGAACAACCTTACAGTGGATGGACAGCTGAACAGCGTAACGTGTCATTTTACTATTGACACCGGTGCTTCAAGAACAATAGTGCGTCCGGAGCTATTGAAAAGGACTATTATGTGGAATCAGAGACCATCCGTTCAGCTTCAGACAGCAACAGGCCAGCCAGTTACCGTCTTCGGTGAGACGATGGCGAAGATAACCATTGGAGAACAGACCTTTGAATACGGTGTACTCGTAGCAGACATCACGGACGATTGCATCCTCGGATTGGACTTTTTAAGAGACCAGAAGTGTGTGGTAGACGTCGCTAAAGGAGTACTTAGTTTCCCCCAACAAGAAGTATTCCTGGAGGGAGCAAGATCATGTGCAGTTTACTGCCTGAAAAATACGACCCTACCGCCGAGATCTGAAACTCTGGTCAAAGTTAGATTTCCTTACACTATGTGTCAAGGGCGAAGCGTCGTCATAGAAAACTGCGGCGACCATCCGAGTTGGATCACAGCAAGAACTCTGGCCATGACCGGAAAAGGAGCGCTAGTGCGAGTCATCAATCTTAGCGGAGATGAAGTGCAGCTACGAAGAAACTGTGTCATCGGACGGTGCGATGCAGGTCAATCCATCAGAAGGCTGAAAAGGGCCCGGGAACCGGAATCTTGTCAACGAGATGACGTCACGCCGCTCTAGCAAATTGTAAGGACAAGCTATCTGAGCGGGAACTTCACCAAGCCAAAAGGTTGTTACTCGATTTCAACGACATATTTTCGAAGGGTGACCACGATTTGGGAAGGACAGGTCTCGTTAAACACAGAATAGACACGGGAGACGCGCCACCAATAAAGCAGCGGCCTAGACGCCTTCCATTTGCCAAAGAGAAGGAGGTAGCAGATATGGTTGCTGAGATGCAGAAGAACCGCATCATAGAACCTTCAACAAGCCCGTGGTCTTCGCCAGTAGTCCTGGTAAAGAAGAAGGACGGCAGCACCAGGTTTTGTGTGGACTACCGGTTGTTGAATAATGCAACAAAGAAGGACAGCTACCCCTGCCCCGTATAGACGACACACTGGACATGTTGAGCGGCATGAAGTGGTTCTCAACAGTAGACCTTAAGAGTGGGTACTGGCAAGTTGACATCCATCCAGAAGACAAAGAGAAGACGGCATTTACGACCGGAACTAGGAATGGATTGTGGCAGTTCAACGTCATGCCCTTTGGACTTTGCAACGCTCCGGCGACATTCGAGCGGTTGATGGAAAGAGTACTGGTTGGACTTCTAGGTGATGCATGCCTGGTCTATCTGGATGACATCATTGTCATGGGTCGAAATTTCACAGAGCATGTCAGTAACCTGAGGAAGGTTTTCACCAGAATACGCGAAGCAAACTTGAAACTCAGCCCAAAGAAATGCACGTTTTTCAAGGAAGAAGTCGCCTACTTAGGCCACATTATTTCATCGAAAGGTGTAAGGACCGACCCAGAGAAAATAAAAGCTGTCCAAGAATGGCCTGTACCAGCTAACAAGACCGACGTGAGATCATTTTTGGGTTTATGCGCATACTATCGGCGCTTTGTAAAGAACTTCTCTGATATAGCGAAACCTCTTCATCGGCTCACGGAAGATAAACGAGTATTCGCCTGGGACTTGGAATGTGATCAAGCCTTCGTCAGACTAAAAGAACACCTCTGCACCAGTCCTATACTTGGCTACCCGAACAGAGAAGGAAGGTTTATCGTGGACACCGATGCCAGCAATACTGGCATAGGCGGAGTTCTATCGCAAGAGCAAGGTGAACGGGAAGTGGTGATCGCCTATTTCAGTAAGTCACTTTCAAAACCTGAAAGGAACTACTGTGTGACTCGTAAGGAACTGTTGGCAGTAGTAAAGACTCTACAGCATTTCAACAAGTACCTCGTTGGAAGACAGTTTACCCTGCGGACAGATCATGCTGCGTTAAAATGGCTCTTGCAGTTTAAGAACCCGGAAGGACAAGTGGCGCGGTGGCTAGAGCAACTACAGGAGTACAACTTCACAATAGAACATCGGAGTGGTAGAACGCATTTGAATGCCGATGCCCTATCAAGGAGACCTTGTCCTGTGGCCTGCAGTCATTGCTCTAAAACGGAGACTAAAGAAGAAGTCCGGATGATTACCACCCAGGGACTTGATAATGAATGGAGCGAAGACGCTATCAAAAAGGCTCAAAAGGAGGATAGTGACCTGAGGAAAATATTTGAATGGAAAGAAGTAGGTCAAAAACCTTCTTGGAGCCATGTAGCATCATCAAGCCCCATCACGAAAAGTTACTGGGCACAATGGGACAGTTTGGAGATTAAGGATGGAGTACTCTTCAGGAAATGGGAAACACCAAAAAGGGGATCAAACGACGCTACAGCTGATTGTACCCCGTAAACAAGTTGCTTCTCTACTGAGGTACATACACGATGGGGTATCCGGGGGACATTTAGGCGTGAAGAAGACCCTAGAGAAGCTGAGACAGAGGTTCTACTGGATACACTGTCGGGAGGATGTCGAAGACTGGTGCAAGAAATGTACGACTTGCGCATCAGTAAAGGGCCCACAAACCAGAAGTAAGGGCAAACTCAAGCTGTACAACGTCGGCGCTCCATGGGAAAGAATCGCAGTAGATGTAGCTGGCCCCTTTCCAGAATCCGATGAGGGAAACAAGTACATCATTGTGGTCCAAGATTACTTCACAAAGTGGCCTGAAGTCTTCGCTACGCCTAATCAAGAAGCAAAGACGGTCGCCAAGAAGTTAGTCCACGAGGTAATTTGCCGATTTGGTGTGCCTCTTGAGATACATTCTGACCAAGGAAGAAACTTTGAGTCAGCACTGTTCCAGGAGGTCTGTCAACTGTTGGGTATGCATAAGACCCGTACTACACCAGCACACCCGCAATCCGATGGCATGGTCGAGAGATTCAACCAAACGTTGGAAAACCACTTGGCCAAAGTTGTGGACGAGCATCAACGAGACTGGGACCAGTACATACCGCTTTTCTTGCTGTCCTACCGATCTGCGATCCACGATAGCACCAGCGCAACCCCAGCAATGGTAAACTTCGGTAGAGAAATGCGGCTTCCGGTAGACGCGTTGACTGGGACACCGCCAGAAGCTCCGAAACCAGTAACCGAATATGCGGCTGACCTACAGAAGCGCCTGGATGAAGTACATGCTCTCGTCAGAGACTGCAGTCTAAAATCCAGCGAAAAAATGAAAACCCGTTACGACCGCAAAGCCAACACCGACGGTTTCGATGAAGGGAGTCTGGTTTGGTTACACAACCCACTCAGGAAGAAGGGCAAATCACCGAAGTTCCAGCCAAGGTGGGAAGGACCATACAAGATCATCACTAGGCTGAACGACTTAACCTATCGGATCAAACAAGGGACAAGAGGCAAGCCGAAAATTGTTCACATTGATCGATTGGCTCGTTACCATGGGTCAAATGATGCTCGGGACGAGCATGACTAAGAGGGGGATAATGTTACGACCACGAGGGACCGGGCAAGTGGAATTAGTCTTATCGTCGTATGGATAAGGTCTATATTCGCTTGCACGATACTACGCTACACACTCTGGTAGGTTGTAGCGAGCTCTAGAGTGTTCTAAAGTAATAATAATAGTACGACCTTGAGAGACCGTGCAAGCGAAATTAGTCTTATCGTCGTATGGATAAGGTCTATATTCGCTTGCACGATACTACGTCACACACTCTGGTCGGTCGGAGCGAGCTCCAGCGAGTTCTAGAAATTTCGATCCCCGCGAGAAGATTCTCGACGCCACGCGAAGAGCTGCGTCCTCACTGGGTATAAAAGCGGGATGTACGACGCGACGGGACAGTTCCGATTTGGAAAGCGAAGCGAATCAGTCTCCTGCGAACTAAGAGTGATCGAGTGCGTTACCTGCGAATAGTCAGTGAAATTCAGTGTGTTAGTGTAATTCAGTGCTTTAGTGTAATTTAGTGTTCCGTGTTTAGTGTTTTTCTAATTAAGTGTTTTTTAATTGTGTTTTTAAGTGTTTAATTGTGTAATTGTTAGTCGATAAATAAATTAATTGTCTTTTGGTGACTTTTGGCGTATCTTGAATTAAACGTACCCCGTTCCCGCAACATTATGATAACACACTGTCTCAGAACTAACACTGATATTCGTCACAAAAATATGTGTCCCGATTGGGAATCGAATCCTCGACTCTAGGAACCGTAGCTTGGGTTACTCTAACCACTCATCCAGTCCAAGTCAGTCAAAATTGAAGTTAGTCATAAAGTATTTGTTATTTCTATAAAGTACCAGCAGTTGAATCTTAGTAGCATTGGTAAAGCAATATATCACTACATAGTATAAAGCAAATTACATTTCTGCGTATGTATGCTTAAATATTTAAAACTACACTACGGATTTTGATGCGGTTTTAATGGATAGAGGGACTGGCTCAGTGGACCAGTGGTTAGTGACCCTGGCTGGCGGTTCCAATAGTCGTGGGTTCGATTCCCACTCGGGACAAATATTTGTGTGATGAACATCGGTGTTTGTTCCGTGTCTGGGTGTGATTATGTATTTAAGTATGTATTTAAAAATATATATGTATGTATATCAGTCTCTGATGTCCATAGTACAAGCTCTGCTTAGTTTGGGGTCAGTTGACCGAGTGTGGAAATGTCCCAGATATTTATTTATTTAAGAGGAAGGTTTTATGTAGGTATAATTTACCCCAAGAGAAGCGAGGTTGGGTCACTAGTATGTAAATAAACGTGACCAAATCGCTCCCCAAATCAATTAATTGTACAATTTGAGTGGTTGCTTCGAAGCTGAGTCTCGTTGTTACAAGCGGCCAATCCTAAATCTCGAGGTATGTCGTGATTTCCAAAGTTACGAGCGGTTTTGTGGGTCGTAAACTTGTCCTAACATACCGCGGAACGGAAAAATGTTTGCTGAACAAACAGAGCTGGGTAAATAAACTAGATAGAACGCAGGGGAAGTGTTGTCACCGAGGCCAAAACGCCCTCAAAGATGGCTGGTGTTGCAACAAATTGTACTACTTGTATTAGATTGAATAGATGATATTATTCATGGAGTATGATGTACTTACGCGACGTGATGCGGCGACGTGGTCCACAACCCGTCACGTCACGTTTCCCACAGAGGTGAAAAGTGGATCGCTGGAAGTGATCTCTGCCTACCCCTCTGGGAAAAAGGCGTGATTGTATGTATGTATGTATATGTACTTACTAAGTGTTGTACTCTGTAGTCCTAGCTCAAGAGTAGGTTATCATACAACCTAACTACATAAATCAAGCTACTCGTACTTACCACAGTATCAGATTGATGTATGTGTTTTGTTGTTGTAAAATATTTATTTTATTTTTTATACAATAACGTAAAGGCCCGTGTCAGTTGCTTATATATTTGCAATTTACTGTTAATTATGATATTCATAATCTTAACTTAACTCTCTGTACTAAATGGTATAGTATAACAGGTTTAATGTTAATACAAATCAATCGAATCAATGTATTATAGTAAGTATACTCGTATAGACTATAGTCAAGTAACGAAAACAAAGTCCAATGTCGTTAGTAACGTAGGTATATAACAAGTTTTAATGCAAACCTGTTGATCACTTTAAAATATCACACATTGGCACTTTTCGCTCGACATTTTGCAAGAGCTTTCTCCGTTCGCCATTGAAACGTAACGTTAACGAACCAATACATTACCTTGCGAACAATTTTGCCGCAGGTAACTTGGTTAACTTCTTCTTAGAGCCATCCATCTTGCTACTGCTTGTCGACTTTACACTTTAATTAGTTCTAGAGTAAAAGCAAATGGATCATTTGCAGCTCTCCACCTTTTTGAGATAAACTTTTTCAGATTAATTATTGAGATCCCTTTGTAGTTTCTGTTTGCGTTGCTAAAGTAAACGCTAATTTGAATTTGAATCTTTCAACGGAAAAAACTTATTAAACTCCAGATAACAACAGTCTGATTGGGATTTTAATTTTGTACTCAACACAACTAAATATTGTATTTTTGAGTTGTATCTATTGGTCTGTTGGCAAAATGAGAGTAGGTATTGATGAATTGAAAGAACACTGGCTAAATTTTTAAGAGAAGTAATTATTGTGTATGCCATTTAAAAATTTGGTATGCAAGAAATAACCGCTAATAAATCATTTTGTCAGCATAAAAATATTTTGTTAGCAATAATTAAAATCGGACTGCAATACGTGTTCTGCAAATAACTATGACAATGGTCAGCAATTTAAACACAAACTGGCAGCGAGTTTTATTATGTATCTGCAAAATAAACAGTAAATCGGCAGAATAATTACTTGGTCAGCAAGATTATACATTCGGTCAGCAGAGAAAAAAATTATACACGCTACTTATTTGACTGGAGAGCATATTTTCATTTTGGATGGCAATTTAAAATTTTGTTTTGCGTATTTATTGGACAATCAATAACAGCGGGTAAGTTTTGATGATTTAAAGAAACATCCTTTCAGTAAGCGGCTTATTCATTGACAATTGGAAGAGAGGAATGGAGAGATGCAAAATGTGACAGCCCAGCTTTTTTAAATTTCTACGTATGTAAATGTTACCGGCCAAACCCGATTTCAGGACAAACTAGTTTAGCCTAGGCCAAACTAGTTTGTCCTAAGCCCCTTAGGATAAACCGGTATAGCCTAGTCCAAACTAGTTTGTCCTAAGCCCGTTAGGATAAACCAGTTTAGACTAGGCCAAACTAGTTGATCTTGATATAGATACGCATTATCTAGGATAAACTGGTATGGCCTTTTCCAGACGTTGTAATATGTCAAGAAAGTCAAAATAAATAGATTATCCAAATAAAATCCTTCGTAATTGGAAAAATTATAATTTTTATTATACTATAATCTTATTTCTTACTTCTTATAATGATTCGTCGTTATGTTTTCATTCGTGCAATTATACTATCCAATCAAAAACATAAATGTGAAATGAGAGCCAAGTTCAATGTTGCTTTGGTTGTTGACTTCAGCGACAAAAGAAGTGAGATCTAAATGGGTGCCAAGTTCAATGGTCAACCCAGAAATTTATTTATAAGTAACACTATGACATACCTATCATATCTTCTTATAACATAAGATAATGTATGGTGGTAGCCTATGAAGGTCTGTCTTGGCTAGTTTCTATAAACCTACCAACGTATTATTATGTTCGCTTGCTAGTTTCTACCAACAATCCAAATTTTCGGAATTATAAAATAAAAACCGACAAATACTTGTAGGCTTAGAACTTGCGACGGCTATAATTCATATATGAAAACTAGCCAAGACAGAACTTCATAGGCTACCACCATACATTATCTTATGTTATAAGAAGATATGATAGGTATGTCATAGTGTTACTTATAAATAAATTTCTGGGTTGACCATTGAACTTGGCACCCATTTAGATCTCACTTCTTTTGTCGCTGAAGTCAACAACCAAAGCAACATTGAACTTGGCTCTCATTTCACATTTATGTTTTTGATTGGATATCATTACTTTTTGTAGAAAAGTATATATCATCGTAACGCCGTGGGTCCTTTGAAAAGGACAAATTCAAAACTAAAACTAGACTTTATGTAGGTACCTACCCTAAGTAATAAATATGAAAACCGACTATAAGTACCTACTCTTAATTGTAAATAAGTAAGTATACCTAAATATATACTTAGTGCTCTGCCTTCCCCGGTATATAGGCGTTATTAGGCACTAATTAGGTATTTATGTTAAGCGTTCATAATAGAACCTAACCTAATTATTAAAAAATTGTTAGTTTTTTATTTTTTCCTTTGTATTCATGTAATTACCTATCTGCATACCAAATTTCAACTCTCTAGGTCATTTGGAACTGGGTTAGAATTTTGATCTGTCAGTCAGTCAATGATAAAAATGAGGATTTTTGGACATTAATATCTAAATAACTGTTTGAGATAAGCTTATGAAATTTAGAACACATACTTATCTCGCAAGTCACAATATATGAGCCAAATTTGATACGTTTATGTGAAATAGTTTTTGATTTATGAGGGATTCAAAAGTGGTTCCAAATGGTTCGTGTAATATTACACACGGTGCGGCTCGCCAGTTCTGTTTCTTGAACCTTGGCTTGACACGCTGCCGCGTGTCTAGATATTTGGCAAGAAATAAATGTTTTTTTGTATGTAAGCAATAATGTCTTAATTATTACAATTATTATGTCGTTAAAAATTATCCTTACTAATATTATAAACGTGAAAGTTTGTAAGTATGGATGTATGGATGTGTGGATGTATGGATGTATGTGTGGATGTTTGTTACTCTTTCACGCTTAAACTTCTGAACCGATTTTCATGAAATTTGGTATGCTGGTGGCTGGCACTCTGGAATAACATATAGGCTACTTTTTTTTAAATTCAATCCCCAGTGGTTCATTGGGGGGGGAGGGGGGTGAAAATTGTATGGGAGAATTTTTACGTGTTTGTCTATTTTTATAAAACTTGGTATAGAGGTAGCTGGCACTCCGGTGAGACACCAGAGCTATTTTTTTAAATTCAATCCCCATGGGGTGCATTGGGGGGTGTGGGGGGGCGGAAATTAGTATGGGAGACTTTTGCCGTGTTTGTCGATTTTTATAAGTTTTATAAAAATCGACAAACACGGTATGGAGATAGTTGGCACTCCGGAGACACCAGCGCTATTTTTTTTTATTTCATTCATTGGGGGGGGGGGGGGGGTGAAAATTAGTATGGGAAAACTTTAACGTTTATAGATTTTTATAAAACGTGGTATGGAGGTAGCTGGCTATTTTAATACATCATAGCTACTTAAACCCATTAATACGCGGACAAAGTCGCGGGCGGCCGCTAGTGGATAATAAATGATAATACAAACAATCATACTTTAACAAATAATAATAAAAAGAAATAATCATATGAGTATTATGTACCCCATAACTTCAAAAGTGAAAATGATCTGAACTGCGCCTATTATTTTAAAGGGTGTAAACAAAACCTTAATCGAAAAACTTAAATCGATAAAAAACATGTCTAATAGTAAGTGATGAAGTCGTGAAGTGTTTTCTAACACAATGACCTCATATTAAAATAATTTCAACCCTTGAAAATCTCACAACCCTTGTAAACAACCCCTAAATTGAAAAAACATATTCATTTATAAAAAAAAAATACATTAGTGTGTAAATATAGAGTAAGTAATATTTACACACTAATGTATTTTTTTGTGTACGGGAACGGGAGTTATTGGGCAAAAACTTTTGGATGTACAATCTCATAGTCCACGCGAACGAAGTCGCGGGCACAGATAGTTATGTATATTTATACACAATACAATAGTTTTGGGTCTTTTTATTATACTGCGTACTCTCACATTGCTCCAAGTAATCACATGCCGAAATTTTCAGTTACGGAGTAGAGAAAAACAAAATATGTTTTTGACTATAACTCCTTTAATTTTCATGCTATCACAATTTTTAAATTTAATTTTTGTAAACAGAAGGCCATACCGGTTTATCCTATCTTTATAAGAAACAAGAAATAAGATTATAGTATAATAAAAATTATTATTGTTCCTATTGCGGAGGATTTTATTTGGATAATCTATTTATTTTGACTTTCTTGACATATTACAATGTATGGAAAAGGCCATACCAGTATATCCTAGATAATGCGTATCTATATCAAGATCAACTAGTTTGGCCTAGTCTAAACTGGTTTATCCTAACGGGCTTAGGACAAACTAGTTTGGACTAGGCTATACCGGTTTATCCTGACGGGCTTAGGACAAACTAGTTTGGCCTAGGCTAAACTAGTTTGTCCTGAAATCGGGTTTGGCCGGTAACATAAACATGGCTTAGCGATCCGCTTATAGCATGTGATGCCTCCACTAGTAGCAAAAAGTATTCCCATAGGGGAAAAGAGGAAACGTAGCCGGTCTTCAAAGGTAAAATATTAAAAATAAACTTTTGATCAAACTAATAAAAACAAAAAAAATGTAACGGTGCCTTAAATATAATAGTCATAAAACTAAAACGGCTTTTTTAAAATAGTCCTGCAAAATATCCCAATAGGTTTTTTTGTATGACATTTATTTATTATCTGCTAGACTATTTTTTGCGGCACTAAACTAATTTTTGTGCTTTTTCTCAAAATGCTTACCAAAATTTAATTAAGTATATATTACTCATTGCAGCTTTGATATACAGGGTGTCCCAAAAAGTAGTGTCAAGTGGAAGTCTTGAGATAGAACAAAATGGCTAATTTTATGATTTTTCCACCTCTCTGTCTTTGTAGTCCGATTTCAGCAAAAGTAGCCCATTAAGTGCCAGTTTTTATTAATGATTATGAAAGCTGAAAGTATGGCGCAGTTTTTAAAGTTACTTAGGAGCCATGAATGCTACCTTCTAATATTTTAAATTTAACGTTGGAATTGTAAGACTTTATTTACAGAACGTAACTTTTCAGTTTGTACCATAATTTTGAATACTTCCATATAAGTTATGGAGACAAATATTTCAGACATTAAAGAAAAACTCATGAAATATGATTTGCAAAAAGATTTACTCAAAAAAGTCAAATACTTTTTTCTCAACAGTATTTTTAGTCGGCGAGGTCAGTTGTTCTCAAAATTTTAGAAAAAAAATCATAACTCGAAAACTATAAAAAATCGCGGAACATACATGGGGGTGTTTCGGATGCCCCACGGGGTGTTCTATCTCAGGACTTCCGCTTGACACTACTTTTTGGGACACCCTGTATAATCAGCTGTAAAATTAAAATTACTGCTGTTCAGAAATATATATATTGCAGACTGATTTGTAAATATTTGCTGAACACAAGTTGCTGTCTAACTATCAATTTGAGCTTACCAAGTACATATTTCTGCTGAAAAATATACTAATACTTTGCTAACCGTTTAAATAACACCCAATTTTTAACTGTCATGGTTACACACTTGAATATTTACCATGTTGTTTAGTTTTAATGAGCTGCCAATATTTCGGCACTGTTGCAAGCGCCGTGATCACGGGTCATCTCATTAACAGGAGCTCATTAAAACAAAACAACATGGCAAATAACCCGGACAGTTTCAGTTTTCTAACGAAACACGGCACTGGTCAAACTGTCTTTCTTGCTTTGACGTAATCGTGACGAATTTGTTGAAATCGACCGCTTTCGAAATCATGGTTAAAAGTACGTAACCGTTATAGACAAATGTGTCGATAGGTTAATATATCGGCGAGCTTTCGGCAGTCAATCAATATTCGGGCTGGTAATTTGCGACGGTAATGCTACGTCCGTCAGCGGTGCACCACAATGTGTGATTACCGTGTGATATTCGCTTTCAATGGAATGTTTTGCTGCAATGTACATACATGTATTATAAGATGACAGGTTGCTTACTTTTTTTTAACACGTTTTAATTATTATTGTCGTATAAGAACATATATATAAAGAAAATAACTAAATAAATAATTCGGCAGGAGTGGCGTGAATTTATGGAGGCCTACGTCCAACAGTGGACGAAGTTATAGGCTGATGATAATGATGATACTATAAAATATATTACACAATATCACATACATCGAAAAAGCGTCAATGGCCAAGTGGTTAAGGTCGTTGCTTGCCATGCGAGAGGGCGCCGGTTCAAACCCCGCCAGGTACCAATGTGTTTTTCAAATTTGAAATTCATTTGTACCATCGTTCGACGCTTTAACGGTGAAGGAAAACATCATGAGGAAACCTGCATACCTAAGAAGGAATTCAAAGTTGTGTAGTCGACCAACCCACACTTGGCCAGCGTGGTCGACTAAGGCCTTATCGCCCTAGTTTAGGGTAGGCACGTGCCCCAGCAGTGGGGACGTATATAGGCTGATGATGATGATGATGATAATGACATACATTGCCTTGAGCCCTCGTGTCACAGATATAAAAAAACAGTGGTATATACAAATAAACTAAGATAACTGGACAAATGAAACAGACTCGAAACAAAACAAATATTCACCACATCAATTGTTTGTCCCATCTGGGGGTGAGAATCGTAGTCAAAATGAAAGCAATGTATATTTTCACAACATCACATACATCGATCTGATCCCGTGGTAAGTACCTAGCTTAAGCACTTGTGTTACGGAAATCAAAAACGACAGTGGATACACAAATATACTTAAATATATTTAATAAGCCACCCAGACACGGAACAAACACCGATGTTCGTCACACAAATATTAGTCCCGAGTGGGAATCGAACCCACGACTATTGGAACCGTAGGTAGTGAACCTGGGTCACTAACCACTGCTTCACCGAGCCAGTCAGTTCAGCCAATGTATGAGTCAATGACTCCGAAATTTTGATTTCACTCGTACCTATAGCAATAAAACTTTTTATATTACACCTAACCCGTGTCTCACCTAGAAAGCAGTTCACAAGAAGTACAATTCAATATTATGCAAATGGATATTACATTCTCGAGAGCTCTTGCAATGGCGAATGGCGGGGCTGACGTCACAAAGTAAATTAAAATCCATTTTTAAAGTGTCATGATGGAGAGGGCACAATGTCGCATCCTACTTTACGTTTGCCAAACGATCTGCTGAGTTCATAACACTCGGGACAAATATTTGTGTGATGAACATCGGTGTTTGTTCCGTGTCTGGGTGTATTATTAATTAGCGTCGATGGCCGAGTGGTTAAGGTCGTTGCTTGCCATGCGAGAGGTCGCCAGTTCAAACCCCGCCAGGTACTAATGTGTTTTTAAAATTTGAAATTCATATGTACCATCATTCGACGCTTTAACGGTGACGGAAAACATCGTGAGGAAACCAGCACACCTGGGAATTTTTTCAACGGTGTGTGAAGCCATGTCAGAGGCCTACGGGCGGTTTAAAAACTCTGACACCAGGTTGTTCATCAACCATACGATAAGAAGAAGAAGAAGATTAAATATATTTAAGTACTAGCTGTGCCCGCAACTTCGTCTGCGTAGAATAGTAACTTTTGCCTGCATTTTTAATTTCAAGAAGATTTTTTTTAAGAAATTACAGGAAAAATAAATAAAGATACAAAAATTATAAAAACTATTACAAAATAAAATATAATTAAACTTTGTCATTGATTTGATAAATATCCATTAAAGAACCTGAAATTGTTTACATATTAATAGGTGATAAACAACATACATATCACATTTTTCATTACAAATCGGCCAACTAAAAGATAAAATTCACTCGCACAATACATTTTTTTTTGTCTAAGCATTAATCTAGCCTGAGAGGAGAGTGGTAGCTAGGACTCACAAAATAATTTTACGCATTTTAGTACTAAAACCACGATAAAAACTTTAATTTATTTGACAGGAACAGGGTTCAATGGTTGCAAACAGCATACTGTACCTATGTAGTGATGTTTGATATCAGGATATCTTCAAAAGGTAAAAAATACAAAACTACCGATCCACTGTCTCAAAATATCTATAAAGGATGTGTGTCGCCATGTGACGAATTTATCAATATTTGCTTTGCTACTTTGTTTTGTGCCACTTTTGCGCATTGTTTTTGTATATTTCTCGTAGATTGTATTGTATTCGTAATAAAACACTGAGATAATAACGTAAAGCGGAATAAAATATAACTTATGAATTACTTTTTGTATTTGAAACAATATTGCGAAATAATAGAGCATAGTGACATCTCTTTAACTAACCAAGAACTAAACACTCATCACGTCATATCAAATCTGACAGCATTTGACATGACTTGCCAGCTAAGAACGTGATAGTTGGGGAGCCCAACGGGAGTTTTTGGAGTATTGATCAGACTCAGACTCTGTCTTGTAAGATTTTTAAATGGGAGACTCCTTGCACCCTTTCATGTACCTTTGCCGTGTATGTACACTTCATACGGGAGGGAAGGGGTGCGTGATCGTAAATAGGATAACAGCTGATGCTAATTACAAAGACACTGTTAAAAGAATTGGGCAGAATTATGAAGAACTAATAATCTCTGATGGTTTCCATGGGGCGATGACCGTAGAATCGCGCCTATAACAACAATTACTAAAACCTTTGACACAACAAAGATCCAAGGGGCACTTGACCAGTTTTCTAATGATCTATGTGATTTTATTTGTAACGATCTGTATATACGATAACTTTCTTTAATTTTATAATGTCCAACATTTTTACGTGAATGTTTATAAATTTCCCTTTATTTGCTTAGAATAGCGATATCCCTCTATGTATATAAACATTCAGATAATATCGAACAGTCTATCAATCGGAACAACACAACCCACCAATGTAAGCCAGCAAGCAAATATCGGACAACTGACCACCTCCATACCGAAAACCAGGTAATAGAGAAATGTAGCGAATTCAATAAACCTTTGAACCTGGCCTTTGTGGATTATTCAAAGGTTTCGACGGTATCACCCACATCAACCCATTTAGCTTTCTCTTCTACAGCAAAACATCGAACCCACATATAGAAAAACTTCTCCAAATCATTTAACAACAAAGCACAGCCGATATCAAACTGCACACTGAAGGCCTGACATTCAAAATACAAAAAAGAGTTAAACAGGCTGACTCCCTATCACCAAAGCATTCAGTAGCACGCTCCAAGAAGTCTTCAGGTCACTATGATATTCTTAGGAAACAAAAGGAATTGTCGTAGAGGATAGGCGACTGATAAACTTTCGCTTTGCAGATGACATTTTCCTAGACGAAATACGTATACATCGACAGAAATTGAATAAGTGCAGAAAGCGTTGACATTAGACTGACGATGAATAGATCCAAAACCAAGGTCATGACCAACAGCATCACTGATTTGGTGGATTGCAGTCAACAGGCAGGTGAAGCAATATGTAGAGGAGCATACTTGAGCTACCATCCACTCCCGTACTGGTATTGTTGTTGGTTAAAACTGATGTATCAATGGGCGGGGAATGTGATATGAAATGTGCGAGGATGAAGAACAATAGATGGATCAGACTTGTTACACATCGCGTGCCTGAAGACGATTTTCGCCGAAGAAGACCTGAGAAAAGGTGGTATCAAAGAACTGGCAAGTCCTAGCATTGGACAGAGAGCAGTAGATGAGTTTGAAGGATCTTTGCCCAGCAGTGAGGTGATACAGGTTAAGAAAAAAAATTACAGATTATTATACAGCAGGACTTCGATATCAACTTGAACCTCCTGCATAAAAGTAGTATGACTGTACTGAAGTATCTCAAGATTATGTGTTTTTCAACAGACACAAAGATTAATTATAACTTTGTGGTCCAAATCGTTACAATGTCACTTTTTAGGGATTATTTAACATGCACTTTGAATGACTGACACGGACAAATAACTTTTTTTTCCAACAGCTTGTTACCAGGTAGCCCTCCTGCATTAATCGCTGTCCCCCCACTTATAAAGAAAGTGTAATATACTTTTCGTTATCTTTCTATTCCGATTCCATGTCGTTCGAGTAACTGCAAATCTAGCCATTTACCTCCCCTACAATGACATTTTGCTCAATAAAGAAGTCCGTATAGTCCTAGTCAGAAGGTTCATTTTGGTCGATATACTTTTACCATTTTTGTACGTGATCTAATAAAATTAGATTTTTAACTATCCTACAGGAATTTCTGTGACTAAAAGTATTTAAGATCTTGACCGGGGATGTATGGTACCACCATGCAAAATTTCATTTAAATCGGTGTAATAGTTTCAGAGATCAGTCATTTATTTCGGTTTTTTGAATATCCCACGGGAACCAGTTAACTGTCAGTGATTTAAAGTATCCTATGCATTTTTCCGGAATTCAAAATACCTTCGTGTAAACTTTCATTTAAATTGGTTCAGCCGTTTAGGAGGTCAGTCGAAACAAACAAACAAACAGACAGAGACACAATTTTTTTTAAGTATGGGGATGTGTTCTGCTACTCTCAAAACATATCCCTGACTGGTTTTTTTTGCGTTTTTCAAAAAAGTACAAGAATTTTTACCTCTACGTTTTTATTATAGTATATAGATATTTGTGTATCCACTGTTGATTCTGATACCCGTAACACAAGTGCTTAAGCTACTCGTACTTACCACGGGACCAGATCAATGTATGTGATGTTGTGAAATATTTATTTATTTATTTTTATAACAGTCTGTATGAAGAGAGTAGAAGATAACCTTGAAGAAGGTAAGGCGTTCCCTGCACACAGCATTTTTGGATACAGGCATTACAACACTGATACTGACATGCAACTATGCATTATGATTAACGGTTTAATATATAAGGCGTCCGACCGATTTCAGCCATGGCGGCCGATCTCAATTGAGATCAGCCAAGTGAGCAGGACATATTATAGTGCACAAGTGTGCGCGCAAACACAAGTGCACTCTCTATTCCCTTACTCTCATAGTTCGGTGAGACTGCAATCCGACATGACCGATGAGAGATCGGGCGCAGGACCACCGGTTTAACGTGCTTTCCGAGGCACGGGCGTTCAACCGCCAACTTCCTAACTCCAGGCTGAGTAATTACATTACAGAAAAACTCACACAAATTTTGCCCGACCCCGGACTCGAACCGGGGACCTCTCGGTCCTAACGCAGCACTTGCTACCAATAGACCAACGAGGCAGTTTAAAGGTATAATATACTAGTTAGATTAATATGACTCTCTAGATTTATTTTAAGCATGAGATAAGTTAATATATCTAAGGCATTCTAGTATCTTCATTTCTTAAGGTTATTGTTATCTCATCTACCTTTTGAAGAAGGCTTCTACAATCCCTGGATATTCAGGCCGAGAGCTAGACAGCATTTAAGCAGGGATTTTTGGATGAGTGCAACAGGCTCAGTCGTACAGTATTGTGCCTGTCGACCACATTTGTGGACCTCACGGTCACGTACGATTATTATTTGACGCGTTAACGGTGAAGGAAAACATGGTAAGGAAATCTGCACACCTGCAAAAAAAAAAGTTGTGTAGTCGGGTTGGTCGACTATGAAAAGGTCTAATCGCCCTAGTTTAGGGTACGCCCGTGCCCTAGCAGTGGGGGCGTATATGTGCTGGTGATGATGATGATGATGATTATCAACCTATACAAAATAGCTACAATTTTAGCTTCCTATCACTTGACGACTATTCGTACCACGCGGTTACTCTTTTCGGTGACAGAAGCTAAATAAAAAACAGTCAAAATTCAAAGCAACTTCACTGCGGTCTCCTCGCGTGGCCCCAAATAGTGACACAGAGTGATTCCCTTTGTACAGAGCGGGTGAGTTATGAAAGGGCATTATAATACCTAAACGGACGCGTCATTTGCCGCACTGTCTGAGCATAGTTTAAAGCGCGGTTGATGAAGACAAACGATGCTTTTTCTGAAAGGGACACATGGTGGATACGGTGGACGAACGTAGTATATAATTGGACCGCGAAATATATTGATATAAATAAAAACTAAAAAAAGATGGAAGTATTAAAAAAATATGAGGTGAATATTTCCCGCACTTCTAGAATCCCAGGATATTCAGGCCGGGAGTAAAACTGCATTAATGCAGGCCTTCCAGGGTGAGTGCGACAGGCTTAACCCTGGTCTATTGTGCCTTTCGACCTCATTTGTAGCACACACGACCGCCTACCATCAGGTTGAGTAAAATCTTGAGAGGAAAAAAACTTTATAGAAATATATGGCAGAAAACACAGATGATATGGGGGTGAAAGGAGTAGACACAGAGCTGACAAATGATAGGCCGGTGTGGAAGAAGTATACATGTTGCGCCGACCCCACTTAGCGTAGGACAAGGGCAGGCGAATGATGATGATGATAGGAAAAAATCACGTAACCCTAAAAATTCGCCATCCTTCCCGAACCGTGTGTATCCCTCATCCGGGGATTA
Source organism: Maruca vitrata (assembly GCA_039566165.1). Classification (NCBI taxonomy): domain Eukaryota; kingdom Metazoa; phylum Arthropoda; class Insecta; order Lepidoptera; family Crambidae; genus Maruca; species Maruca vitrata. Next base: position 2,415,275 of record CM076922.1, on the reverse strand, counting down.
ATGTGGTCGTAATTACAGTCTAACAATATCGGAATCGGCCTTTCATAGCGAGTCGATCGAAGCTGCGTTAATTACCTTTTAATTATTTACATAAGCTGTTTGTTACAAAACCTCCAGGTGAAATTGAGAAACAAAAGATTTTAATAAGCGCCACATTACAAAGAAGGGAATGTTTGAGAGTAATTTTAAACATTACTAGTTATTTAAGTTTCCGTAGTTCAGGAACCCTTATAGTTTCGCCATGTCAGTCTATCCGTCTGTCCTCGGCTTAGCTCAAAAACTATTAGTGCTAAAAAGTTGTTACTTTACATGAATTATTTGTGTGAGTTTTTCTGTGAAGAAATAACTCAGCCCGGAATAAGGAAGTTGACGGTTGGACGCCCGTGCCTCGCAAGCCATTAAGCCAGTGGTCCTGCGTCCGATCTCACATCGGTCATGTCGGATTGCCGTCTCACCGAACTATGAGAGTAAGGGAATAGAGAGTGCACTTGTGTTTGAGCGCACACTTGTGCACTATAATATGTCCTGCGCACTTGGCTGATCTCAATTGAGATCAGCCGCCATGACCGAAATCGGTCAAGGCGTCAAATATTTATTTTTTTATTTTACATGAATACATTGATCACGCTGACAAAGTGAAAAATATTTAAGGTGCTACCATATAAAAAATATTTTATTTTGCAAAATTGCTACGGAATTCTTAGTCCGACTCGCACTTGGCCGTTTTTTTTTTCTATCGCTTCTCCGTCAGCGTGAAGTTAACACGTAAAATATACCTCCCTTTAATAGCAAAGTTGGTCAAAGTCCTAAGTCCTTGCTAAGTTTTCTAGACAATAGTCTTTTTTTTTTTATAAAGAGGCTAACAAGATGACCTCACTCCACCTGATGGTAAGCGGTAGTGAGATCCAAATATGAGGTCGACAGGCACAATAGACCATATTGAGCCTGTCGCACTTACCCTGAAAGCCGTGAAAAAGGAGACCACTGCTGCGGCAACAACGAAACAAGGCGTGGAGTCTCGCATTGGTATTGAGCTGTGCGGGTCGGAGTTGGCCAATCCGCCGGACGGAAGGGGCCCCGCACCGGCGGGCTGACCCGCTCCGCCCGCACAATACCGCCGCTAAGACTCCACTGGTCCGGCGCTTGCCGCAGCAATGGTCCCCCCTGGCTCCGGTTCGTACAGTGCTGATCCCGGAACGCGACCTGACCGAGAAAGGTCAGAGTCACTTGGCGGGTTTTACACAACTGTATGGTGGTAACAGCAACCGGTCGACAAAATGTCTCCCACCTGAAAAGTCTACAGATGTGTACAAATCAGGGTGAGGTCGATAGGGTCAAAAGGGTCTTTTGTGCCAGTCAACCTCATATGTGGACCTAAAGACCGCATACCATGAGGTGGAGTGAGGTCATCCTGGGAGAGTTTTAGGTACGGAACCCGAAAAAGTTAATTTGGTCCATTAATGCGAGAAAAGCGGGAGAGACGGTTACTTTTGCATTTATACACAGTGTTCCTTTTGATTCTATAACTTTAAGGGTATATTCGTTTGTCTAGCTATGTCGCTACCGCCAGGTCCCGGCAGAAGGGGAAGGCCCAAGAAGGCTTGGCTTGACGTCGTAATGCAACCGGGAAAACGCGGAGATGATGATGATCGAATATACCCTTAAAGTTCATCATCATCATCTCAGCGTTTTCCCGGTTGCATCCTTGCGGAGCCCGGGGTCCGCTTTCCTATTTCTATCTCTCCACTTCGCACGGTCTTCGGCATCCTTCACGGAGAGTTTGTTGGCACGCATGTCATCCACTACGACGTCAAGCCAGGCCTTCTTGGGCCTTCCCCTTCTGCCGGGACCTGGCGGTAGCGACATAGCTAGACACTTGTTCCCTACGTAGTTTGCCGGTTTCCGTAAAACATGACCGTACCAACGTAGGCGGCACTCTTGCAATTTGTCAGCGATGTCTCGAACATGAAGGCTGCCGCGAATACGGGAGTTCTTTACGCGATCTGCTCGCGTAACTCCCGACATCCAGCGCAGCATCTTCATCTCCGTGACCCGCAGTTCCTGCTTGTGCCGCTCAAGTACTGGCCATGCTTCACTGCCATATAAGAGAACAGGCCTAATGATGGATTTATAGACCTGTCCCTTCAGCTTAACCGGCATTTTAGGGTCGCAAGTGACGCCGCTCACCTCCCGCCATTTATCCCACGCAGCAGCAATGCGTGCCTTGACGTCGGAGTCGATGTCGCCGTTCGCGTGGAGTACAGATCCCAGATACTTGAACCGGTCCGTGCGCTCGACCGTGTTTTCGCCTATGCGGACGGACATGGGATCTGTAGTGTTGCAGGCCAAGTACTCAGTCTTCGCCACGTTGAGTTTCAGACCCCCGTTCTCAAGCGATTCCTTCCATGTGTTAACACGTCTCACCAGCCGTCCCCTGTCCGAGTCCACCAGCGCGATATCATCAGCATACATAAGTAGCCATGGTGGCTGCTCATGGTAGTCTCTGATGCTGTCTGACAATACGTCTAATATCAGGCTGAAGAGGAACGGACTCAGGACGGAGCCTTGGTGTACTCCGACGGTTATACGGAAGGGCAAAGTGTCGCCAACAGCGGTCCTAACTACAGAATCGGAATCACAGTACATGTCTCTAATGATATCAACATACGTTTCTGGCACTCCCTTGGACCTCAGGGCCCACCAAATCATCGCACGCGGAACACAGTCGAAGGCCTTCTCCATGTCCAGAAATAGGAAGTGGAGAGGCGTGTTCTTCGTCCTGTATTTCTCCATGATGATTCTTAGGGCAAAAACGGGGTCCATAGTCCCGTGACCGGGGCGGAAACCATATTGACATCCAGAGACAGTACACTCCCTGACGGATTCGAGAGTCTACTATCCGCTCGAATAGTTTCATGGTGTGGGACATGACCTTTATACCGCGATAACTACCGCACTCTTGCACTGATCCCTTGCCCTTGAAGACCGGGGTGATAACACTCAGTCTCCATTGGCAAGGAATCCCGCCGGTGCTGAGTATGCGATTATAAAGGTCAGTTAGGATGCCCACACCACGACCACCCATTGCCTTCCAGGCTTCGATGGGGACTCCATCGGCTCCGACAGCTTTTCGATTCTTCATGCGGCGAAGAGCATTCTCTACTTCTTCAGGCGTTACCGGTGGCACAAGTCCAAGATTTGGAGGGAGGTCCGGTGGCTGCACTTCTCTATGCTGTTTATTTAACAGCTCGTGGAAGTAAGAGCGCCATCTCTCCTTCACCGCGAGGTCCTCGCATAGTAGGTTACCGTGAGGGTCTTTAACACAGCGGCACTTGGAGATATCCTGTGCCGCTTTGACCCTAGAACGTGCCAATCTATAGATAAGCTTCTGCCCCCCTTTAAGGGTATATTCGATATACATAAATAATTATTTTGTTGCCTAACAAACATTGGTCAAAATGCATAGTTTCGAAGATATTAATTTTGACAGTATTAGATTTATAATTTTTCCTATTATGAGAAGTCTTTATAATTGCGACGTTCTTATTTTGTAGAAAATAAAGACGATTATTAAACGTCTACATAATTTTTAATTGATTTGTTTCGTAGATAATTCAGAAATTAAGGTATGAATACCCTAGAGTTATGGGATATCAAGAGGAACACGTTTTATAAGAATAAATAACGCAAAATCTCATGAGCAGTAAATAAAATATTTTACAAGGAAGGAAGAAGACATAACAGATAAAAGATTTTGCTACCAAAATAATGTAACTTGAAGGAAATTTCTTTTATTATATCCCCGTATTAGTTATACCTGTCACAAAAAAAAGATATTATAATTTGTACCAGACAGGGGCGATAAGCGTAGATAATAAGATGGTTAAACAAATATTTGCAGAGAATTTTCAAAAAATACGAGTATGAAGGCATATTGCAAGGGCTTTATGGTGATAGTTATAAGGTTCAGAATCGTATGCCGATGCGGATGTGAGTAACACACCAACGTATTTTGGCGGATTATGAAGTATTTTGTGTGTAGAGTGACCAAGTTAAAAAGAAGGTAGCTTTTTAAATTTAAACAAATTTATTTACAGAATTTACAGAAATTTAAAGATATTTCTTTATAATTTTTTAGAAATACGCTGTTATGAACAAAACCTAATTAAGTTAAATCGACAAGGTTAAATTTATGTAAAGTAAAAGGCTTTAATACTTTTTTCGAATCTCAATAAATATCGTATTATTATTATTACGTACTTGCGTGTGGTTTCAAAAATATCTTATGTGTATGAATGCAATGCATTCACGGGGTTTTTGGCATTCGTCATTTATTTTTTCCTTTATTGATTTAGTGCTATTTAAAGGTCTTATGTAAATTTAAAATTTGCGGACCCATAGTGTTTGATCACTACCGTTGGGGGCGCCACCCGTGGCTAACGAGAAAAGGTGATGGAATTGGATTAGTGACTTAACACCTGGGTAGCTTAGTGGTAAGATCGTCAGACGCGGTACCTGTAGAGACGCGTTCATCTATACTAATATTATAAAGCTGAAGAGTTTATTTGTTTGTTTGTTTGAACGCGCTAATCTCAGGAACTACTGTTCGATTTGAAAAAATCTTTTTGCGTTGTATAGACCACTTATCGAGGAAGGCTTTAGGCTATATAACATCACGCTGCGACCAATAGGAGCAAAGATACAATGGAAAATGTGTAAAAAACGGGGGGAAACGCGAACGAAGTCGCTGGCACAGCTAGTTTTAGTATAAAAGTATTGTATACCCTAGTCCTGAATTGTGACCTCTCCGGTGTTAATAATAGAAATATGCCTTTTATACGAAATATATTTCTCCGAGATCCGTTCTTTTATATTTTGACCTTTTTGGAATACTCGATGAGGGGACAAATGTTTTATTCACGCAGCTAATGCTGAAGTATGGGTGGAAATCAAAGTGCCATGGTTTGGAGAAGTTTTTTCTATTATTATACGTAATAAACACGTAATGTAAGGTATAGTCCAGAAAAAACTGGAATGGCTTCACTGATAAGAGCGAAGCTTTTATATGAGACATGTAATTAAAGTAAACCTCTATGTAGCAAAAACCGTAAAAAATGTTTACCTGGAATATACAGAGTTCTTCGTAATTCACTACTGTTGTATTCATATTTACTTTCCCTTTTGTGCGTTTAAACTTGCCAAATATTCGCCAGTTAGTCGACTATAATTCTATCAAAAATACTTTGAATACTGCCTGTCTATTGATCTACTTAAGTAAATTTGTATATTATATTCGAAACAGAAGTGCTCGTATAAACTATCTTGAAATATTATTTTGATATCTGTCGGCTTTCCATCATAATAATCCAAAGACAGCGCGTACCAACTAAAATGCTTAAGATGTCCCTTAAGGCAGCTCATTTATATCCGTCCAGTAACTTTTAGCGGAATTGCGTCCTAGCGCTTAATTGTTTCACATAAACTAAGTTTCCTTGTACTCTATCGCAGGTAGGATCGAATAGGACACTTTACAGGATTACTTTGTTTAGCTCGGAGTTAACTAAAGTAGCTGGCTGTTTATGGCCCGTTAAGATGTCTCTCACTGAAAATGTTAACCGTCTAGACAGGTTCACGGAAATGACGGCCAATCACAATAAATGTAATTGACCTTGCTTTTAAAATGTTACTTGTAGCGAATACCTTTTATTTTATCTGTCACGACAGGCAGGTTGATTCTCTGTTTCTTCATTTATTTCGGTGAAATTTAACCATATCACCGCAATTATTCAACTAGTTCACTGCAAGTCAACTCATGATTATGACTCTCGAGTAAAATTCAGTCAAGATCATTAATGAAGAAAGATCGTAGAACAGAAGATCGGCCTTGAAGGCAACAATGCATCTGTTTAGGTTTACTATTTGGTGAAAGGGCAGCCAATATGCTGCATCAATGAAAATCTAGCCAAGTGCAAGGTAGATAAGTAAGTACATGAAGACTACCGTGCTAATATATTTTCAAACCGGTTTCATGGCTCTTAATATTTGTAATAACAACGAAAACAGAAGCTAAACATCTGTGAAAATTCAATGGTCTACCTATTGCGGTTGTTAGAACCTTATGGCACACAGACAAAGAGAGGGACAACCGAGACATATTTTATTAATAAGACCCTTATGGCACCCTCATCGTAAGGAACCCTACAAATACGACTGACTCGTTGACCAGTGATTAGTGACCCAGGTTCACTACCTACGGTTCCAAGAGTCGTGGGTTTGATTCCCACCGGGACAAATATTAGTGTGACGAACATCGGTATTTGTTCTGTGTCTGGGTGTGTTATTAAATCTATTTGAGTCTATTTATGTATCTACTGTTGATGCTGATATCCGTAACACAAGTGCTTAAGCTTCTTACCACGGGATCAGATCAATGTATGTGATGTTGTGTAATATTTGTTTATTTATTTTAATAACGCAAGTGAACTAGTGAGAAGCAAATGTAGCTTCAAGGCAGCCTTATCCATCACCGTCAAGCTAATCAGCAATGATCTGACGGATCACCGGCTTTTGTTGCTTTTATTATCATCGCGGCTCAACTTTATATCAATTAAGGAGTTTTCAGCTTTTGTAATTAGGTGACTGATGTCCGGTCCGGACAGTAGACGTGTCTAGTGTGGGCGGTGAAGATTGAGTGATACACTTAACCTGGTTCCAACAAAATAAATAATAAAATTAAATGACTTAAAGTATCTATAGAGATAGACGTAAAATAAAAATTTAACGGACGGCTTTCTGTACATGGATGCTAGAATACAAAATATGATGGGTGATGAGAAAGAAAGAACATTAATTATTTATACTTAAAGAATATTTCTACTAAAAAAATTATAAGAATAAGAATACATTTACTGTCTCATATTACAAATTTTAACATAAAACAATTTAAAACACAGTTCGCATGCATGAAACAAAGAGAAGGAGCTCAGCTAATGTTTCCTTGGATATGTGTTCCCAGGCAACGCTGGTTTTCAGCTACTCTCCTGCCCTCTGAGATGTTGTTTGAAGGCATAAGTTATAGCTTCCTAAAGAAAAGCGGATAACAAAATAATGAGATCAATAAAAATATACGAGACCTATTCAAAGCAGTAGTACCCAAAACAATTATGCGGTGTTAAGTGTGTAATATAAGCAAATATCTCTACGTTTCACGCGTAGTTACAGTTCCCATATTGCCACATATCCCCCTTTGTATTCGTCCCCAGCCTTGTTGTTACCTCATCTAATACTCTCTCAAGTCAGCCTTCGCCAAGGGCGCAGTCCATCCATCACTGGTGAGTAATCAGCTTGTTGGCTGACGGATTGCTGGGAAGTCCTTGATTCTTTCCGACTAGCCTCCGTCCCATCAGTATTTTACCAGCCATCTGTATCGTCTAGCAGTGGCGAAGGGTGAATATTTTCAGAAGGGAAGCCGGAGTAGGTATAAAAACTACTTACCAAAATAATGACCGATATACACTGATGTTAATGTACTATAGTTCAAATGTTATTATTTATAAAACTGCATTCCGAGTTTAAAGTTTAAACATTGCAAACCTGTGCTACTCCAAACTGAACTTTATTCCCAACAAAGAAGTGAACATAAACAACAAAACATTTTATTTAACTTACCTGCGCCTGCCATCCACATATACTTGTCGTAAATTTGATGTATGGAAACGTTTAAAAATCCATTTTTGCGTTTATCAAATGGTCATATTTGGGGTTGCGCGGCCTAATTATAGTTAATCATGTATGTTTATTGTTTACTAAACTTACTTTTGAGAACGAAGTATCTTTCAATAAGCATTTCTAACGAACGAACAACTACACGACGACGGCACCACAACATACAATACACATGAATTCAACACACTTCGGCAACACAACAAATAAAATTCGACAAAACAAAACAAGTTGTTTACAAATAATTCGCACTAACCGCCATATGTAAAACTATTTTTTTGTCTAATTCATTCCACCAAGGACAGGCAAAGGGATCTAGTCCGTGCAGCCTAGCCTACAGTAAATTGTTAAATATTTCGGCTGGAGCCATGTCTTCTTTGATTTGTATTCATAAGTGAGCAATATTTTCAAGGCCAGAGCTACGATATAAAACTAAAAAGCCACGGACAATAATTAATCAAGCGCCAGAAAAAAATTATGCACACACGGATTAATGTATCCGTAATTCGGAACTAGGCTGTACGGGCTAGATGCCTTTGCCTGATGGGATAAATGAATTGTATTAAAAAACGTTTTTGGGAATCTACGTCACGAGTGTTCTTTCTCGCTTGCACATGTAAGTTTTCTAATTAACTATCTCTATCACAACCCGGTGGACATCGAGTTATTTCCTAGTACATTTGCGCGTGCTAAAACGAGACAAAGCATGACGATTAGTTCATAGAAATGAAAAGGACAGATGCTCAGTATGGGTGGTATGGGGGCTCTTTTTGTATGAAGAGGTAAGCCGGCATTTATCGGCTTCTATTTGGCATTATTTGCATTGCCTATGAAATTTTGTAGGCGTTTTGTCAATTTTAGCAATTTGAATGAAGTAAATGAATAATTTAACAAATAAGAATGTCGTTGGCCCATGGATTCGATTTTTCGAAGGGAAGCCGATGGGAATCGGGTTATATGGACTCTTCGCCACTGTCGTCTAGTATTCTATACTATGCCTAGGCAATATATACCCTTAAGATTTTAGACTTTTGCGTTCCATTACACTAAATATAAGTCCTTTTAGGTCTACACGCGTGTTATGAGAAGCAAATACGTAAAATAATAATATATCTAATATCACGTGTAGACCTAAGTTAGGATTTCTAAGTTACAAACGCTCTTTTTCCGCGTTAGTAGAAAAATATTACATTTCTAATGTATATGATTACCTTTGTCATTAAAATAAAATTGAATTAATTATCAATGTGTTCTTTCTCTAGCTTATGCTGTACTTATCTAATAAAAGTATTTTTTTGTTTCAGGTTACGTTATAGGAAAACATCGAGTGCCACCATATACCAAGTGTTCTTTACTAAAATTTTAAGACTTGGTAAGTTAACTTTTACTTTTTATCCGACAAACAGTAGTAATACCCAAAAGCATATAGCAACACGCCATCATAATGGAAAACGTTTAAAATATATTGTTCAAAAGGCATGAACGAGAAATGTTACAGAATAACTTTAAATCCCTTGTAGATCACTACTAAATTTCGTAGTCTACGTAGCAGCGTAGCGTAGCACTTCCGTGACCCGCGTAGCCGCATCGCGTAGCGCTTTCGTAGTCTCATATGACAGTAACTCAATAAAACAAGTTATCAAGCCCAACCCATACACTTTCGTAGGTAAGATCGAGTTTTTGAGATAATAATAACAGTGATGCTGTATATTTTAAATCTCTTAATATACACCGAAAAATGTTATTGGTTGTTTTGCCGTAGCAGAAGGATTTACCTTTAGTTGTATCTATCGAATCATTCTTGTTATTTCGTGAAAAAAATATTGAATTTTTTCAAAAATATTCATCCAACTCGGAAGCCTAAGAAGCGTTAGTTCTTTTAAGTGATGTGTCGTAATCAGGTACTGCTTGCCGCATGAAATTAATGATTAAAACTATAGAAACTCTACGCCCTAAGTAATAAAGCGATACGAGCGTGCTTTGGAGTTTCGTTTATCTCTTTGGTATATAACCTGTATTTATTAATTTGAGTAAAAAAACTACACAGATATATTTTACTACTAAGAAAAAAAACACCCACTAAAATGTCTCGGTGTAGAAGTCACTTTCACCAATATTTCATCTACGTTATTTACTAAAAATCCTCATGTATAAAACAATAAAATCATTAATATGATCGTAAATACCAGCCCTCTATTTGAGTGCGGCTGGTTCCGCATATTCGCGACACAATCGGCTCTTAATGATCAAGCCTGTGAGAGTACATTTCACTAATAACCGTTCCCGTTATCCCTATTACCTTCAATTGGGCCGTAAAGTTTAGGAATGTTGGATGTGAAGACAGATTTTTGGACTAAATATTAGTCTTTATGGGTCTACACGCGTCGGTCGCTCGCGACCATGATTGGTGCAACCCAGTCGAAACGTTGGGCAGTAAGTAGCTATGTAATTTGCTACTCCTAATAACGCGTGTAGACCCATAAATAACTAATTAGTGTGATGGAACGCGAAAGTATAAAAAAAATTTTGTACTATTTTTGTTGATGAAATTATAAAAAAAACATACGTTGAATAGGTTTTGCGAGAAGTTATAATTTAACAGTATTATCATCTTAGTATTTGCTTGTGGTTGGTCTATTGTATGTAATAAAAATACTTTTATCTTATTACTTATACGACAGTAATGTTATGAGTCCCTACAACTAAAACATTACATTAACCAGAAAACATTGTCTCGCAAACGTAAACTGACATTTTCACTACACAATACATGTCGGCGCCTCGCCAGTCCCATCCCCAGGATCCATCACAAAAGAAACAAAAACTTAATTTTAGCAACTGCAGTTTACTTACTTTTACCGTTAACAACACAATGTCAATCTAAAAATAGCTTTATTCGTAACTTACAAGGATATGAATCAACCACACGACTTTTTATTTACAAAATACCAAAGAGACCAGTTATAATTCTAATAAGCAACTTAAAATTACAGATTTAATATTAAATATAAATTTTACACTCAGAAATATCATAAGACACTCTGTAATCAATTAATTATTTTCGAATACAAATCAACGGAAACTCATAGTGTAAACACAAGACACAACTTTTTTATAGCAATTGGGTTTTCGTAATAATATTAAGATAGTTACAAAATATTGCTTACAATGACCTGAAAGCTATATTAATTATTTAAATGCATTTTAAATTTATTTACATTTTTAAAATAAAATAAATTACCTATAATTTAGTAAATAGTTTGCTCTGTTATCAATAGATGTCACCGCACAAGCATTACATTAAAGAGGCTTTAGTTCAACGTACCAGCGCTAGATGGCGCTTATATGAAAATTGATAACTAATATTATAAATTAAATTCTTAACAATCGCTAGGGCTATATGTTTAACGTCTAATTGGCTAGAGGGCATTAAAAAAATATAAATTATGCAATTAATCAAATATTTATGATTTGGCCGCGCCCATACGGCCATGCTGACATAAGCGCGCTCTCGGCGCTTTTTGAATGAAAATAACAGAACATTATAAGGTGATTTTTATAGAATATTGATTAACATACTTTTTAGCCAAATTAAAATGAACAAGGATTGAAACTCATATAAAGACAAAAATAAAATTAAAACAAAAATGCTTTTCATATGGTGCATTGTAAATGCAGTGAAGGTAACAAAATTGTAATAACAGTATTGCATAAAACAAATGTATCAGCTAAGACAAAATTATAACAAAGGTTAACTTATGACTATCTTATCATTGTTATCTGTATTACACACACAAACAAAATAATTTAATTCAAACCATCAACGAACATATTTCCATAAAATCACTTCAAACATAACCATTTGCCAACCAGTTCTCACCCATTTCTCAATTCAATGACACGTTAAATCAAAATATCATCTCAATCATAACAATAGGCATCACCCATCCTGGGATCTAGCCAAAACCATCACTAGGCAATCACCCATCCTGGGATCTAGCCAAAACCATCACTAGGCAATCACCCATCCTGGGATCTAGCCAAAACCAACACTAGGCAATCACCCATCATCGGATGAAACCTCTAAGACCGGGATAAAGGATGCACTTGGTGGCCAGCCAGCGCTTAGGAAAGGATTTTGGATAGGTATAAACAGTACACAAAAAAAATCAAAACACACAAAATAAATAAATCAACACACACAAAAAAAATAAATAAACATCAACTATTTTGAAGTAGATGCTCCAAAATTAATAGGTAAGTTCGCGCAATCATTAGTTTTGGTGGCGGAAGGACGCAATTCAACAGGTACTCCAGAGTTATCTTCATTTGCCCATACGGTCAACTCAGGCTCGGACTCATTTTCGAAAGGGTCACTTTGTGCAACGGGAGCACTTCGCAAGAAATCGTGACTAGCAATTTTTTCTGAACAACCTCGAAGGTTAACATGTTTTAATCTATATCTGTCATTTGGCAAGACCTCTAAAACTTCCATCGGACCCTCAAATTTAGGGCCAAGTTTAGTTGTGTGACGCTCATGACGCCGAAGGAGAACAAAGTCGCCTACTTTATAAGCCTTAATTTTAGCTTTGCCCTTATCGAATCGAGTCTTATCCCGAACGGACCGCTCGTCCATCCTAACCTTGCATGCTTCTCTTAAAGAATCAATATTATCCGTCAATTCGTCCTCATCAATTTGTAAAAGCTTGATACCTGGAGGTGAGCATCTTTTACCAAATAAAACTTCCATTGGGCTTTTTCCCGTGCTTTTAGATATGGTGCAATTTATAGCTAATTGCAAATCCTGAATCGCTAAGTGCCACGGCTTATTAAGTTCTACAACCGACATATTGTCTTTGATTACCTTCATAAGCCGTTCCACTTGGCCATTAGCTCTACTCGCTCCTTTAGCCACCACGTGGTGCTGAATACCGTAACGTCTACAAAAGGCTTTGAATTCTGTCGAAGTCATACTCTTGTCTTGATCAGTAATAAATCTAGTAGGTGTGCCGAAAATTGTTATTAAATTTTGAAGACATTTGATTGCGGTGTCTGTAGTGCGATCTTTTGTAAAAACCATATGAACATATTTAGTGTAACCGTCTATGTAAACAAAAGCATATTCAGTTTCATTACGTTTGCCATTCATTCGACCTGTAATATCGCCATGAACGGTGTGAAATGGAACAGCTATTTTATCAATTGGATGTAGTGTTACCTGTCGTGCACCCGAGACACCTTTCCTTACTCTACAGCTAACGCAGTTTTCAACAAATTTCCTGACTAGACGAGACATATTGGGGAACCAGTATTGTTCACGTAATTTTGCGAGAACTTTTTCCCAGCTAAAATGTTGCAGAGTATCATGATAATGACTAATCAAATTCCATCGGTAGCTTGTAGGGACGATAATAAGCTTATGAGTTTTGTTGTCAATTTGGACTTTGCGTCGTAATAGCTTATCTTGGGAAATTACATATGTATCGGCAATTGTTTTAGGAATAGAATCCCCTTTTAATTGATCTACAATTTTGCTCAGGACAGGATCACGCTTCTGTTCAATGAGAAGCCAATTATGATCAAGAGAGTTAACAAGGAATTTAAGCCTATGAGGAGGCGTCACTGGCGGATAGGTCTTTTGAAGAGATCGAGACTCGAGACCTGACCTTTCGGTATCTACAGGATTTCGACTAAAATAGTCAGCGTGTGCAAGACGCTCTCCTTTACGGTATTCTATTTGGAAGTCAAAATTCTGCAGATAAGCCCACCATCGATGCACTCTGGGGGTTAACTCCTTCTTATGACTGGAGGCCTTCAAGGAGTTGCAGTCTGTCACCAATTTGAAGCTCCTACCATGTAGAAAATGGCGAAAGTGTTTAATAGCCTTGACGACTGCGAGAGTTTCCAACTCGTAAGAGTGGTATTTACTCTCGCAGTCGGTCGTCCGCATACTAAAATAGGCAATAACTAATGGATTACCACCTTGTCTTTGGATTAGCACGGCGCCATAACCGACGGCGCTGGCATCCGTGTGAAGTTCCGTCGGTAAGTTTGGATCAAAAATGGTTAGAAGGGGAGAAGACGTAAGACGGTCTATAATTTCTCTCCTGGCAGAGTCATGACGCTCAGTCCAAGACCAAGAAGTGTCAGACCTAGTTAACTCGTATAAAGGAGCCATTATCGTTGAGAAGTTAGGCACGAATTTTCTAAAATACCCAGCCAAGCCATTAAACTGCCGGACTTCTTTGGAATTTTTAGGAACTGGTGAATTAGCTAGGGCCTGAATCTTCCTTGGGCTTGGTTTTACAGTGCCGTTTTCTATAATATTTCCTAAATATTCAACTTTTGTTTTAAGAAAAGAACATTTGGAAACGTTCAAAGAGAAACCTGATTGAGTAAGTCGATCTAATACCAATTGCAGGTTATGCAAACCCTCCTCTACTGTTCCAGATATAACCAGTATGTCGTCAACATAGACCAATGCAATGTTGTCCTTGTAATCGCCTAGAGCTGCATTGATGGCTCGCTGGTATACCGAAGGAGCGTTACATAGTCCAAAGGGCATTCGCAAATATTCAAACTGTCCATCGGGCGTGACGAAGGCAGTTTTCTCTATGGAGTCAGGGGCTATAGGTATGCCGTGGAAACCAGCAGCCATATCTAGGCACGTGAAATAGCGTGCCTTTCCTAATTTGTCAATTTGATCAGCAATAAGCGGTAATGGAAAATGATCCCTAACAGTATTAGCATTTAGCTCCCGAAAATCTACACAGAGCCTATCAGTGCCGTCCTTTTTTTTAACTAGCAAAATGGGACTACTGAAAGGAGATGAGCTATCCCGTATGATACCGTTGCTCTTTAAGTCCTGTACTATCCCTTTAACCTTATCACGTTCCAAAGGTGACAATCTGTATGGTCGTCGCTGCACAATTTTATCTGGATTCCTTAATCTTATTTTCAGCTCTCCAGTTGTGACCTGTGAAACGCGATTTCCCGAAGTAAAATAATTTTTGAATTCGTTTAGTATTTTATTTAATTTTTCTAGTTGTAAAGGGTCGCTTATATCAGTATCGATGTTTGAAGTGGGGTCGGTACTGACCAAAACCTCATTAATCAGAAGATCACGTTTTAAAGAAATGCTATCTTTCTTTAGAGTAACGCTAAGACCCGGTACATTCAAAAGGTCAAATCCAATTAGAACATCAAATTGTGTTTGTGTATCGCCAACTACATAAAACTCCAACTCTACATAAATCCCATCAATCTTCACAATAGTAGTAATACTTTGGTTAGACTGTATTGGTGAACCACCAATACCAGAGAAGTTAACGTCCACACTTTTACGTTTACCGGGCACGGAAAGAGAAATCGTTTCCCTTATCAGTGAACAATCAGCACCAGTGTCAAAAAGACAGGAATAAATTTTGTTGCCTATTTCCACATTAATCAAACTACGATCTAAAGATTGGCAGTAATTAATCGATTTGTTCGGCATCTTAAAACGCTCGTCGTTCTGCTTACGAAAACAATTCTTTTCGACGTGACCTGGACGACGACAATATCTACACTCGATCGGCTTGAAAGCACTAGTGTTACTTGAGGATCCTGATTTATTAGAAAAAGAGGTAGCCTGAGTTGGCACTACTTCAGTTTTAGGTGCCACCCTCTTTTCTTTGCAATCGCGAGAAATATGACCGGCTTTATTACAATTATAGCAAGTAACGGTATAATCTCTCTTAATAGCGCTAGACTCAGCAACACGTGGCCTTTTGTAATCAAACCGGTCACTATTTGTCTTAACAGATGGCTCTAATTTGCGTTTTCGATAAGTTTTCAAAATTGAAATAAGTTTAGGCAAAGAATCGGGCGTATTACGCAATAAGTCGGAACGGATATACTCTGGATAAATACCTGTAATTACAGCTTCCACCACCTCCGCATCTAAAGCCTCTGGTCTCACACGCTTGAACAGGGTCCATGCGCGTGTAGCGTATTCCGCGTAGCCCGATGCTTGATCAGAAGTGAACGCCCTCCACTTCTGGACATCATCTGCATACCGGAACTCCCTGCCAAATGTCTGAATTAGTTCATTTTTCACTTGCTCCCACGTAGTGGAACTCAACGACCAAGTATCCGCCCAAGTTTTCGCTCGTCCTCTCAATTGTAGAATGGCCTTCATGCGAGCTTCGTGTGCAGGAATGTTGAATCCCGAAATGGTTTCATCCACATGAGCACACCAATCCCTTATATCGTGTGACCTTTCATCAGGGTCAAATGGTGGCAAGTAAAAATCATGGCGATGACGCGACGGTAAAGAAGTAGATGAAAGAGCGGCAGTAACGGCGCTTGCGGCCGCTTGTTTCGTAATAGAATTAACAAGACTCATGACCTGTTCCATAGTGAATGTTGGCTCCAGTTGATCCGATGGTCTGAAATTATTATCGGCTGGTGATCCCACCGCTGCTGTCGGCGCCTCGCCAGTCCCATCCCCAGGATCCATCACAAAAGAAACAAAAACTTAATTTTAGCAACTGCAGTTTACTCACTTTTACCGTTAACAACACAATGTCAATCTAAAAATAGCTTTATTCGTAACTTACAAGGATATGAATCAACCACACGACTTTTTATTTACAAAATACCAAAGAGACCAGTTATAATTCTAATAAGCAACTTAAAATTACAGATTTAATATTAAATATAAATTTTACACTCAGAAATATCATAAGACACTCTGTAATCAATTAATTATTTTCGAATACAAATCAACGGAAACTCATAGTGTAAACACAAGACACAACTTTTTTATAGCAATTGGGTTTTCGTAATAATATTAAGATAGTTACAAAATATTGCTTACAATGACCTGAAAGCTATATTAATTATTTAAATGCATTTTAAATTTATTTACATTTTTAAAATAAAATAAATTACCTATAATTTAGTAAATAGTTTGCTCTGTTATCAATAGATGTCACCGCACAAGCATTACATTAAAGAGGCTTTAGTTCAACGTACCAGCGCTAGATGGCGCTTATATGAAAATTGATAACTAATATTATAAATTAAATTCTTAACAATCGCTAGGGCTATATGTTTAACGTCTAATTGGCTAGAGGGCATTAAAAAATATAAATTATGCAATTAATCAAATATTTGTGATTTGGCCGCGCCCATATACACCTAAGCTTCTCAGCTTCTTTATTTTGAAATCATATTTTGCATTATACTCTACCCGTATTTATTTCTTTTGTTTCGGATTGTCAAGCTACGTTCAAAGTACAATGTCAGGTGCACTGCTATTCGGTTCTTTGACTATTTTTGTTATATCAGTTTATATGTACGTAAGACATACTGGTGGTTCACACAATAATATGAGTAGAAATTTGTATGCAGTTGTCATATGCTAAACAAACAAACTCTACCGACCAAAGGCTAAAAATAAAGTTACGACAACATGTCGAGACTAGGCTACTTCCAAACGCAGTGTGTTCTTCGAGTGACATGACCATAGACAAACTTTTGCCTCGATAGGCGTGAAAGTGTGAACGTGTTATCTAAATTTAGTTCTAAAGTTAAGACCTAGATAAACTTTGCCTGGAGACTGGAGTCTGGATGAATGGAGTCGTCGGTTAAACACTGTACGGTATTTATACCGACTCTACAATAAAACTCTACAGTTCTACGTATTAAAAATACATTTTCGGTATCATATTATTAAAATAAATAAATAAATATCTGGGACATTTCCACACACGGTCATCTGACCCCAAACTAAGCAGAGCTTGTACTATGGGCGTCAGAGACTGATATACATACATATATATTTATAAATACATACTTAAATACATAATCACACCCAGACACGGAACAAACACCGATGTTCATCACACAAATATTTGTCCCGAGTGGGAATCGAACCCACGACTCTTGGAACCGCCAGCCAGGGTCACTAACCACTGTTCCACCGAGCCAGTCAAAATAGTTATTATCTATTAATTATCAACACCATTTACGATCCATTTGAGCCAAATTCAAATATATTGAGGCATCATTAATGGTACTTAGTGAGCCTAATGTGAGCGGTCTAGCCCGGGGGTATATAAGGCACTCGCGAAAAATGTTGATACCGCGATCATCATCAGCCCATTTCTGTCCACTGCAGGACATAGGCCTCTCCAAATGCACGCCACTTCTCTCTATCCTCGGCCACTCGCATCCAGCTCCTACCAGCCGTCCTGCGCAGGTCGTCACACCACCTGGCCTGCGGGCGTCCTACACTACGTTTGCCGAGACGCGGTATCCACTCCAGAATCCGTCTACCCCAACGTTTGTCGGTTCTACGGCTGATGTGGCCAGCCCACTGCCACTTCAACTTGCTAATGCGATGAGCTATGTCGATAACTTTGGTTCTCTGACGGATCGCCTCATTCCTGATTCGATCCCGCAGAGAAACACCGAGCATAGCACATGCTAAAAGTCGCTCAGCGGGCTATGGAAAGCCATAGCGACTTTTAGCTTGTGGACCAGCCGTGCCGTCAGTGTCCACGTTTCGGCTCCATACGTCATGACGGGTAGGACGCACTGATTAAAGACTTTCGTCTTTAGGCTTTGTGGGATTGACGATGAGAAGACTCGGTGTAGTTTCCCAAACGCTGCCCAACCCAGCTGAATTCTTCTATTCACCTCGTCCTCAAAGTTGTTTCGACCCAACTGCATAGTCTGCCCAAGGTACACATATTTTTGAACACCTTCGAGGACGGTGCCGTGAATCGCAATCGGTTCCGGTAGTACATGCTCATTGAACATGACCTTGGTTTTGTCCAAGTTCATCCATAGGCCGATGCGCGCAGAATTGTCAGCCAGGTCATTCAGCATCTGTTGTAGGTCCTGCAGCGTCTCTGCCAGTATGACGATGTCATCTGCAAATCGCAGGTGAGAGATGTGTTCACCATTTACGTTAATGCCACGTCCATTCCAGTTCAGCGTCTTGAACAAATCCTCCATTGCATTTGTGAACAACTTCGGGGAGATGACGTCCCCTTGTCTCACTCCTCTATGCAATGGTATGGGTTTTGTCTGCTGATTCTGTACTTGGACGGACATAGTCGCGGCTTGGTAGAGACATTTTATCACCTGGATGTATCGCCAATCTACTTGGCATCGCTGCAGGGACTCCAGAACTGACCAGATTTCAACCGAGTCAAAGGCTTTCTCATAGTCCACAAATGCTAGGCACAGATACCGCGATGCAGGATTCAAATATCGAACGCTAGGTACATAAGTTTTAAACGTACTTACCTCATCGTATCATTCTTGGCGGGCTGGACGTCTGTCACTTGTTTGTCACTTTAATCATAAACAAGTAACAAACTATATAATCAACCACCATTCATAATGGAATCCTTCTTTTTTATCGTTGTGAAGTACGCGCTTATAAAAAAAAAAGACGTGTGGCACTCAGGGACTGCCGCGGTATAGCTATTGCATAGCATCGTCCGATTTCGGAGCAGCTCGTCTCGATTTCGTAGAGTCGTACAATACGTCTGACCGCACGCACACAAACACCGTGCCGAAGTCTACCGAACTGAAACGACGTTAGACGATTGTGAGGTATTTTTCGTTACGTAATTTCTTGGTTCGGTCGCCGCGCTCAAAGCCCGCGATAAAAGCTATGCAATAGCTTAAAAACAGTTGGCAGGAATATTAATTTAATACAAAAACCGTTATTTTTTATCGTCTGTACGTCATTTGTTTTGAATTCGAATATATGTGGGAAGGATTACAAGAGCGAACGTTTGAATAATCCATTGTCTGCCTGCATGTTAACTGTCATTACACAAAGCCATATAATGCCGTCATTAAATTCGCATGAATCACCAAACACGCTTCTCATGGTCCCTTTTAATTCTCGTAACGACTGCATCCTCGTATAATCCGTCCATTTGCCGCTCTCGCCCCATATGCGATTCTGTTAGACTTTTATTTTTTCCGCTCATATTCGCTCTTTCCACTTCATCACTCATCGAACAGCCGTGGCAGCGTCAATGTGAACCTTATGACTTGAACATAAGAGCCAAAGTTCTTTTTGTCTGCGTGTAACAACCGTGCGGTTAGGCAAACTTCGATGGATTTCCCCACGGAGTGGTCTGTCTTATCTCAATTCTAGTTTTACGTTATTCGTAGCGATGACGCGCGCTGAAAAGTTATGTAGCCGTTCGACGACGGAGGAATTCAAGGATTTCTCGGTCCTTCCGGCGGGGAGCATATTTTAGGCGATTTAAAATCTCATGTGACTCGTTATTTCGCTTGCTCAATTCTAAAGGTTTCTGGGCTGAATGCAATATCTTCTTTATCAAATAATTCACCCTCTAATACAACCCATGTTATAACCACTGTTGTGAGTTCTTTTCGTTAAACTTTTGAGCGATTGCTAAATCTATTGGTATTTTCCCCCCTTTTTCAAAAAATGTCTTTAGTTTAATATTGACAATGCTATGTAGAAGAATAAAAAAACAATAGATTATTTCAAAATATTGTATTTTATATTGTTTAACAAACAAGAAATAATAAATTTATAGAGCTTAGTAGTTTCGGATGACATCAAATTATGGTACAATTTGTGCCTAAGCGTGACGGCACTCCAACGAAATCCGAAAGTACTTATTAATTTTTCAATTAATTAAAAATTAACAGATACGTATCCCATATTTTTGTATAAACTACATTGTAGACTAAATACAAAATTTTGAACCAGTCGTCACGCCTATATAGAACATTAGCACTTTTGTCCTTCTCATCAATCAAACGGAGGTCCCGTATTGCTTACATACCAACCATAGGCCCTTTCCAAACCTTCACTATTAATGAGTAAAAGTTCCCGCAACTCATTCATGGTTTACCGATACTTTGTTAGATTATAACTTTCTTGTATGTTGAGAGAGAAGTATAGTCACTCCTACCATTATTCACATATAAGAGAAGCATATAAATAGGAACACATAATTTCCTCTGATACCTTTCATTGATCGACTTACGTCGTACGTACATACATAATACAAAAACAATATTGGGATGAGAAGACCATTCACACACAAGTTTCGCAAACAATGCCTTAGCTTTGGCTAATGATAAAGAACTTATTTTCCGCCTTTTCTAACTTTCTAATACTATAAACGAGAGAACCGCCCTTGCTTTATTTCGAGTAAATTTTAAAAACTTCCATAAAAATTACTCTATCTACTAAAAAACGGCGTCAAATATTTAAACATACTTGTTCGTAGATCATTTAAAGATGAAAAATTTTCCCCAGTTTTTGCACGTTTCCACTGTTTCTTCGCTCCTGTTGGTCGCAGCGTAATGTTATACAGACTAAAGCCTTCCTCGATAAATGGTCTCTCCAACACAAATTTTTTTTCAATTCGAACCAGTTGTTCCTAAGATTACCGCGTTCAACAAATAAATAAACAAACTCTTCAGCTTTATAATATTCACACTGAACGAATCCGAACGTTCGTCAAACGACGTCATTAGGCACTCACTGTTGCATTAACCTTTTTAGTATTTAATCAGCACTGAAACACTCGCTTTGCTTATTCGAGTCTGAAATGAGCATTTTTCGTATCAAAAACAGTAATTTCCCTCACAAATACCTGCATTAAGCCTTTATAATGATCCTGTATTTTCAACGCGGGAAATTTATAGGCAAAAGCTTTTAGCTCGATGACTCAAATAAATATTGAATATCAATTTCGTGCTCAATTTGATGATGATTATTCAACGTTTTTTATTCTTGCGTAAGAACAACAATAATTAGTATTGTCTATTATTTGCGCGAGTACTACACCTTTGAAATAAAACGAGTACTACACATTTGAAACGAAACAAATTTTAACATTTACATTTAAAACGAAACAAATTTTACGGATTAAACTCGCGTGCATTGTTATTCTAAGCATTATATAGAGATCTGACGAGCTCTTTACTAATTTCAATAGAGAAGATGGTTTGAGTGTACCACCTGCTTGGGATCCTATTATGAGGACCATAATATCCCAGGCCCATCAAAAACAACAACATATTGTAAGACTTAAGGATGTTGTGAGTTCTGTATGCGTGAACCGGAACACACAAAATATCTCATCAAATGACGGTAGAAATTAAACTTACTAATGAAGACACCTGTCAACTTCAGTCTTGCCCGTGACCACGAGCGCTGTAAAGAGCTCGTAACGTCGGATCTCTAAATAATGTTTACAATAACAACACACGCGAGTTTAAACCGTAAAGTCAGTTTTTGTTTAAAAAGAATTATAAATTGTTATTCTAAATATTAGTCTTTATGGGTCTCCACGCGTTAACGCGTTAGAACACATGTAGACCCATAAAGACTAATATTTAGTGTAATGGAACGCGAAAGTCTAAAATCTTAAATAATTGTTATCCCTAAAAATTTGCTCCCTTTTAGCAAATTTGTAGAAATCTTACAACGACAATACCAAAAAAAAACAAGAGTGTCGATTTTTCCGACTCGCAATTGGCCTGTTTTTTTTTATTTATTCTGATGATCTAAACTTCATTTGATTAATGTAACTCTCAAAGAGTTTATACTTCATATCTACCCGTTTCTTTGTGGTCTTCCAACGATCTGTATCTTGCCCCTTCCTTTCTATCGAGTTACAAGGGAAGTTGTAAATAATTGCTTATTATGCAAGAACAAAGGGGGGAACAGACATTAATCTTGTAACTTAAGGACGAAATAATAATGGTCCAAGATCCCAGAGCTGCCAGACATCACTTATTTTCTAATGGACAAAATATATACGATTGAGTAGTGGTGGGGTGTACTATCATCATATGACTAGTTGCTACCTTGACCAGACGGCCGTTTTTCAGATATGAACCAATCAAGGTACATTGAAACAATGCTCACCTTACTTAAATTCTGATGGCTGATTTTAACATATATTTCACACAATATCATTAAAAATCAGGATTCATTACTCCCAGACACATGCGGTCGGCGGTTTTACCTTACAGACGCTTTAAAGCTATGAAAAAAATTAATTAAGGTCACTTATTTTCTGATGCTTGATTTGTATATATGTTATTCAAACAACTAAAAAGTGCTCATCTGACCGCAATAATTATAGAATTGTACCTTACAAACTATTTTATTAGAAAAACTTAACTAAATTCAATTAAAAAAAAAATCTAAAACAGTTGGGTCTGGTGAATGTTTGGCCCCTTGGATCGGTCTGTCCGTTTGCAAAACGTTTTAAAATAGTTGTTTGAATAACATATATAAAAATCAAGCATCAGAAAATAAGTAACCTTAATTAATTTTTTCATAACTTTAAAGCGTCTGTAAGGTAAAACCGCCGACCGCATGTGTCTGGGAGTAATGAAACCTGATTTTTAATGATATTGTGTGAAATATATGTTAAATTCAGCCATCAGAATTTAAGTGAGGTGAGCAGTGTTTATATGTACCTTGATTGGTTGATATCTGAAAAATGGCCGTCTGGTCAAGGTAGCAACTAGCCATATGATGATAGTACACCCCACCACTACTCAATCGTATATATTTTGTCCATTAGAAAATAAGTGATGTCTGGCAGCTCTGGGATCTTCCTCTATAAGATAAAGAAATTACTTTTTTTTCAATCGTGCTCCGAATACTAGGAAATGACAAAAATAAATTATATTTATTACATTTTCAAAGAAATTATGAGTCATATGAATTGACATTTGTTTTATACTACCTTTGCCTGCGAATGTTTTCCGCGTCGATTAGAGGCTTTAAAGGGGGAAAAGAAGATCGAAATTAGTAGAAAATTATTATTATGTATGTTTTTCATCACCTTTTGTGACTTTTCAAAAGAAAGAAAAAAATATATTCAGTTTACCTCATGTTGTAATTATACTCTGCGTATTATTAATAACAATATTATTTTCTTTCATCTTTACTCCAAGAAAACTTAATGAACTTGCAACTTAAGCTGGGAAAGTTATCAGTTAGTTATGCAGGGAAAATAGAAAGTTTGATTAAATACATTCACCTCCTAAGAGGTCATTGTATGGTAGAGGTTTAAAGCTTGACATCGAAAAGACTCATTAAACTGTCACAATAGTAGTAGTTTAATGCCTTGTTGGTCTATTGGTAGCAAGAGGAAGGACCGAGAGGTCCCCGGTTTGAGTCCGGGGCCGGGCAAAGCTTGTGTGAGTGATCCTGATCTCTAATCGGTCATGTCGGATTGCCGTCTCACCAAACTATAAGAGTAGGGGAACAGAAAGTGCACTTGTGTTTGCACGTATACTTGTGCACTATAATATGTCCTGCCCATTTGAGCCTTCACCATAACAGTGCCGAATAAACTAAATAATTATATAAATTTGAAAACACATTGGTATATGACGGGATTTGAACTGGCTTACTTTCGCATGGAAAGCTACGGTCCTAACCACTCAGCCAATAAGTTTATTTCTAAACAATTTTAATGCATACAAGTAACCAATGTAGTTAATACCCCATAAGTGATTGCCAATCTCGCTTCTTTTGTAACAATAAATCAATCAATTTCTTTCTTCGCCGAGAAAAGAAATTAATTATCAGGCTTTGGTAGATCAGACATTTATTTTATAAGATTAATTGGAGGTAGCCACCGGTATATTGTTTATTATAGGTACGTAATATTTTATTTTATTTA
Source organism: Maruca vitrata (assembly GCA_039566165.1). NCBI lineage: Eukaryota > Metazoa > Arthropoda > Insecta > Lepidoptera > Crambidae > Maruca > Maruca vitrata. Next base: position 2,390,844 of record CM076922.1, on the reverse strand, counting down.
TTTATTTAGACCAACCAACATCTGTTTACAATGTTACACGGTTTTAATAATAAATCACTTACAAGCTAATTGTAACAGACAATTAAAGGTTAGCTCTGCATGCGTTAAGAGCGTACAAAGTTGAAAGAAACTACAAACAACAATTTATGACTAAAAAAAAAACTTAAATATATAACAACAATAAAACATATATAACATTAAAATTTAAAGTACCTATACTAACTAGTACTTCAGTCGTAAGCAATCTATAACATTCTTGCAAAATGTGGTGTACCTGTCATGATATAAATAAATATGGTTGGTTTGGCTGGTTGGTATAATGGTTTTGTTTCATATTGTCCTAGAAATACTTTGCAGAGGGACTTGTAGGTTGTAAAAAAAAACTGGCAAAGTGAGAGTCGGTCTCGGGTAAGGTTCCGTACAAACATTGTAAAAAAGACATTTGTTTAATAAACAAATACACTACTTTGAAAATGAAAAAGCGTCGATGGCCGAGTGGTTAAGGTCGTTGCTTGCCATGCGAGAGGTCGCCAGCTCAAACCCCGCCAGGTACCAATGTGTTTTTCAAATTTGAAATTCATATGTACCATCATTCGACGCTTTAACGGTGAAGGAAAACATCGTGAGGAAACCAGCACACCTGAGAGATATTTCAACGGTGTGTGAAGCCATGTCAGAGGCCTACGGGCGGCTTAAACTCTGGCACCAGGTTGTTCATAAATCATACGATAAGAAGAAGACCTTGAATATGTATTGTATTTTTAGTACTTGTTGTTTTAGCAGCAATAGAAATACTAGAGTGCCAATTACAGCTATGTCTAGCGCTGGACGGACGTACAGCGAAATCTTAGTAACGGGTCCCGTTTTCTCCCTTTTGGTACGGAACTCTAAATAGCACCCCCGAATAGGAAATCGAGTCAGGCAAATAAAAATATTTTTATCCAATAATATCGCAACAAAGATTACGATTTCTTTACCTCTTTACCCCTACCATACGAGGTTTACCGATTGGGACCTCATACACACAGAAAATGTATTAAGAAATACCCCGGATGTGGCATCTGGAGTGTTCCTGGACGTTCAATATCCGGGTGTTTTATTGGTCCCGGGGAATGCCGGGATCAAGTTATGGACACGCAAGGGCCATTGTACTTGAGGACTTACTTATTATCCGGGGCAAGGTTGGAATACATAGATGAGAAGGGCTACGTCGCTTAATAATGTTTCTACGTTTTGCCCGCGAATAGACTACTTGACAATTTTTTATTTTGATATAGTTGGATGGACCACTCAAACACAAAGGCACTGTTGAAAGTATCACTTTGATATCTCGATAACTCGACGAGATATTACAGTTTTAATAGCACATTATTTTGGCGAGCTTAAAAACGCTCCATATAAAACACTAAATATTTGTCTTTATGGGTCTACACGCGTTATTCGGAGTAGCAAATTACATAGCTACTTACTGCCCGACGTTTCCCTCGACGACGACGACGACGACGACTCCATATAAAAGTCTACAAAATGATGACGTCACATGTCTATATTTTGTATGCAGCACCTAGGAAGTTTCTTCGGCAGGTTCATCAAAAGTTTCGTTTATGGATATGTTTTCACAAATTAAAGATGTTACTCATTCTGTTATTCATAAGATGACTTGCCCACCCAAATTCACCAACAATTGAAGTTCGGATTAGATTAATGAGCCATAAGATGATAATAATATGAGCCTAGTAGAGGCGTGCCCTAAGAGACTGGTGTCTAACTCTAAACTAGGGTATACATACATACATAAAATCACGCCTTTTTCCCAGAGGGAGATCACTTCCAGCGATCCACTTTTCACCTCTGTAGGAAACGTGACGTGACGGGTTGTGGACCACGTCGCCGCCATTCTGCCTTGGGCATTGTTTTAACAAGGTCATTGCGTTCCCACGAGTAGCAAGGATATATGACGGGGGAATGAAAAGGGGAGGAAGGATACTATCGCCTCGGATGATTTGGACTGAGTCGATAGTAGCTCGAGGAGCCGGGGTCGCTTATCCGTATACCGTTCACCAACCACCGGACAGATAGTTGTGACTGGTATTCCCTGTGTAATAGATCACGAGGCCCTCAACAATCTTTGAACGGTATTATTAGTGCTTTTAAACGGTCTTGTAATTAACTTTCTTTGATGAAGAACTAGAAACGACTAGAAATAGCAAAGACACATAGGTAAACGAGTTAGCTATTACCGAGAAGCGAAGTGGACGGGCGATTACACGCGTACCACTCTTGCAGCTCTGTGCAAACCATGCCTGTGACACGTGTATGCCAACTACTCTGCCCTCGTAGCAAACCAATTTAGTTCTCTTTGATTGCGTTTTACGTCCATCGCACGAGAACCAGCAAAGCTTGTTGTAGATATTTTGTAAGCTTATTCTTTACTTGCTTATTCTCGCAGCTTTAACCGCGATAAATACCAACAGGTCTTTTTCACACAGAAACATCTAGTGTCATAGGTATTTAACGTAATACATTAACATAATACCGACCTTTCGCAAACCTCGTAGTTTTTTTTTCAGCATGAAATATTCTTAACCCAACCCTTTGTTGTTGTCTTTAAACCTTATATTATTATTATTTTCCATACTCTTGACTTTAACCCTTTAACTACTATACTATTTTAAAAATTAGGTTCAATTTAAAGTGTTAAAAAGATTTAAACCGTGATGAAATACACTTTTGCATTTTTGTATTAATACGGATAGACAAAGAAAGGGTTAGTCTCGTTATAAAGAAATAAGCATCCTATTTCGCTATAACACATAGGTAACATAGTCCTATCCCTTCCCATTCCAGCGTTTATACTCATAACATCCCCACGTATTCAGTACCGAACGTGTCTGTAACCTATTCAAAACACTTTGTAAGAATTCCAAATAGGCATCGTGTGGAACACTCGCCTTGCAAAATATATTCATGGCACATTAGGCAAATTGAGAGTATGCTTGCGCCGAGCGAATCAATATTGCGATTCTACAGTTTTTGTTCCGTATGCATTCGCAGATGTTTCCTTTATTCTTTTGAGGAACCGGGTTTGTACTGTTTAAACTAGTTTTGTTTTTCTTTTTATTCCTCACGTCTCGTTTAGCTGAGTATTGAGGTTCGTTTTAAATTATAGCTAGTGTTACTGAATAAATTGAACAGATTTTTTATTGAGTAGGTATGAAATGTAAACAGATATATACTTGCTACTACATTATGGATTCGGATACTTTTGTAGTATTTCTGATATTCATAAAACAAGAGAAGTAGCTACTAATCTCAATGTATGCTGAACTTTGTTTGTTTTTTAATACGGCTGGACATGTAAAAAGCAAATTTTCAACTGCAATGCCTCTAGTCAGAATAGCCGTATCACATATTCCTTCATTTCCTTTTTCTGTTTGCACAATGAACTAAACTGACTGCAAACGAAACACTAAAAACACTGCTTGCATTCTAACAACGAATCTGTACCCTCCGTGAAAAGTGATATAAGTCAAAAAATCATGTTTTGAGAAAATCGACTTCAAAGTTTTAGAAATTTTGAAAAATTACTGTCGTCTCCTTATCAAATGTAGAGTTCCTAATAAAAGCATTTTTATTATATTATAAAAAGAATTATCTGAAAACATATTTTTTTTCTTATTTATTTGTTTACATATTTTAAAAATAATAATAAACTATAATTTGTATCAATGACCACAACACCCGTGAATTGTGTAAAATGATATAAGTTAATTTACATTACTATACACAATTTGTAACGCAAATGTGTTTAATGATACATATTCTTTTTTTACTTGATTAAAAGTAGTAGAAAGAATGAAACAAAAAAAGTCCGGAACAAAATATTTCCATTGAAATGTCCTGGTTGCAGTACCCCAATCTTTTTTTAAAAAATATGTGTTTTAAAATACTTATATTAAAATACACCGCAGTTATACGCAAATAAAGATGTGTATAATGATTCTTGTTAACTTATATCACATAAATATACGTGTAAAGTAATATAACTACAAATTTTGTAGGTATGTATTTGGTGCATCAGATGAATAGCTCCCCATTGTTATGGGCTTTTCGTTAATAATATTTGGTTCAGCGTTTCGTTTCGTTCTTATCGTTTAGTTTTTTATTATCATAAGGAAATAAATACTATTTCCTTTGCATCCTCCAACGGCATGTTAGTAAAAATTGTTTGGCTTCAGTTTCTAAATTGTTTATATCTTCCATTATATATCTGTTTCACATTATTCATCAATACTTTTATTACTGTACTTTCATCCATATCTAAACCGTTATAATATTTTTAGTTTTCTATTAATTTTAAGTCATCCGCATTGTTATTTTCCTTTTATCATATCACTATAAAGTATAAAACAAAGTTACCTTTTCTGTCCCTATATCCCTATGTGCGCTAAAATCTTTAAATCTACGCAACGGATTTTGATGCGGTTTTTTCCAATATATAGAGTGATTCAAGAGGAAGGTTTTTATGTAAAATTTACCCGAAGTGAAGCGAGGGTCACTAGTTTAGAATATATCGTAGTTAATTATTAGGTTTCTAAATATGAAATTGGCGGTTTTCGTACTGGCCTCTTTTGTCACGATTTTCTCCACTTGGGTAAGGAATTCCAAATTTAAATTTGTACAGCTGTTTAATCATGTATGGCATTTATTTGTTTTTTTTTCTGTTTTTTTTTTGTCGTGTTGCAAAAGAAAACACAGTTCATTTTTGGTTCCAACATTTTCGTTCTGAAAATACTGACCTGCAGAACAAGCCCCGTGGAAGGCCGGAGACCCAAGTTGATCATGAAGAATTGAAGGCTATCGTGGAAGCGGATCCGAAGCAAACCATGTCCGAGTTGGCTGCAGGCTCCGATGTTAGTGATAAAACGGTTTTAATTCACTTAAAGCAAATTAGGCAGATTAAAAAGCTTAAAAGGTGAGTACTTCACGAATTGACTGAAGCAAACCGGCAAACGCGTTACATTACTGAAAGGGTACAATAATGAAGGTATTTAAAACCGAATCATTACCTGTGATGAAAAACGGATTCTTTACGACAATCAGAAGCGATCAGCGCAATGGTTGGAACCTGACCAGCCAGCCAAATCATGCCCCAAGCGAAATTTAACCCTAAAAAAGTTACTTGTAAGCGTTTGGCGGACCAGTGCCGCCATTGTTCATTACAGTTTTCTCAAATCTGGCCGGACTATTACGGCTGATGTCTACTGTGAGAAATTTCAATCCATGATGAAAAAGCTAGCGGCTAAACAAACTAGGCTGGTTAATCGCTGCACGCCACTGCTGCTTCACGACAATGCTAGACCACACACTGCACAACGGATGGCTACCAAATTATAAGGGCTTTAATTGTAATGTCTTAGACATCCTCTGTACTCCCCGAACCTTGCTCTAACAGATTTACATATTTTTCGAAATCTGGATAACTTCTTGCAAGTGAAAAAATTTAAGTAAGATTTTAAACTTTCGCGTTCCATTACACTGAAATAAGTATTTATGGGTCTTCACTAATATCGCGTGAAGACCCATAAAGACTTATTTCAGTGAAAAAATTTAACTCTGAAGGGGCAGTCCAAATCGCTTTCAAAGATTTTATTAATTCCCGTCCGACTAGTTTTTTAGTAAAGTGATCTCGTTGATCTCCTATGAGATGGCAAAAGTGCATAGAAAACAATAGTTCAAACTTTGATTAATTAAAAATATTCGACTTTTTGCTCCTAACATAAAAAAATGCCAATGTAAGAATCATATAAACTTCCAAATCAGCGTTTGTCGTATTTGTGACCCTTTCTTCCGCTAACATTTTCATAACATTCTTCTCAAACATTTATTTAATTGGTTTGTTTATCTGTTATACTAATATGTTCTTATTCTGTGATGTAATAGCGTTTTGGTTGACTTATTTTTTTGAGTTAACTTCAAAGTTTGCTTCATTTTCATGTTGCGATTCGATATTAAGAAGGTATATGTCATCCGTATTTGCATTTTTCTTTTCTTTATTTCCAACTTCATTATACATCATCTTTCCTTTTATCTATTAAATCAGACTTTTCTTGTTTTCATCTTTATGTTAGAAAACTGAAATACTTACCATGTTAAACGCAGAATAGTAGGATAAACACAGGTTTCTGTCTGTGTCTAAGCAATATTCCTTAGCTTCAACGAAATTTTTCAAAATAAAAAAAAGCTCGTGCTTCTGCAGCAGCCTATAAAAATGGAGATTCAGAAGTCCTTCTTAAACAAAGGATGTACTACTATCACGCCTTATTAGACAAAGATATAAAGATTTTGGGAGGTGAGGATTTCTACTTGTATCATTTTACACAATGCGGAAGTATTTTGTACAGTCGCCTTTGGCTATATAATTTTGCTTTAACTTAAGTTGTATTACTTTACACGAATTTGAAATTGTAAAAAATAAATATAAATTTTGATATACCTGAAATTGTATCAAAATACACGAATATTTGTAAATTTGTGATAGGTGTCAAATGATATTGTTACGACCACGAGGGACCGGGCAAGCGGAATTAGTCTTATCGACGTATGGATAAGGTCTATATTCGCTTGCACGATACTACGTCACACACTCTGGTCGGTCGGAGCAAGCTCCAGCGAGTTCTAGAAATTTCGATCCCCGCGAGAACATTCTCGACACCACGCGAAGAGCTGCGTCTCTGGATATAAAAGCGGGATGTACGACGCGACGGGACAGTTCCGATTTGGAAAGCGAAGCGAATCAGTCTCCTGCGAACTAGAAGTGATCGAGTGCGTTACCTGCGAATAGTTTCAGTGAAATTCAGTGTTTTAGTGTGATTCAGTGTTTTAGTGTTATTTAGTGTTCCGTGTTTAGTGTTGTTATTAAGTGTTTTTTTAATTGTGTTTTAAGTGTTTAATTGTGTAATTGTTAGTCGTTAAATAAATTAATTGTCTTTTGGTGACTTTTGGCGTATCTTGAATTTAACGTACCCCGTTCCCGCAACAATTGGTGTCAGAAGTGGGATTCAAGATGCCTCTTACACCACGAGAAGACAGTGAGGGTCGAGTAACAAGGAGTCAAACCGCGGCCCTGCATGAGGGTGAAGGCACTTCAACGGAGGGATCAATTCAAACATCAATTGGGCCTGTGGAGCTTGCAGACTTATTTAAAATGCTGCAGACACAAGCCCGTCGCCAGGAGGAGCAAGCCCGTCGCCAGGAGGAGCAATTCGCTAAACTGAGGGAAGAACAAGCCCTTCGCCAGGAAAAGCAAGACCTTCGCCAGGAAGAGCTAAGCAAGAGTTTGTTGGGGGCTATTGAGAAGAAGCACGAAGTATTAGAAAAGCAGATTGATGCTCTCAAAGATGATGTGCTAAGCGTCAAGACCCAACACGAAAATCGGCTCACCCAACACGAAGATCGACTCATCCAACATGAAGATCGATTCACCCAACATGAAGATCGATTCATCCAACATGAAGACCGATTCACCCAACACGAGGATCGTCTGAGTCAGGTGGATGCTGAGATGCGACAACTGCATACCAAGATGGCAAGAGTGGGGACCCGGGGTGCTACGGTAGTGTCGGATTCTCCGAAAATCGAAGTACCCCACTTCGATGGAACGACGTCTTGGGCAGCATTTTGGTATCAGTTCGAGACGGTGGCTAAAGGAAAGGGGTGGAACGAGGAAGAGTCCTTGATAGCTCTGACTCTGGCTCTTCGTGGAGATGCCCTGCTCACGTTGGAAAACCTGCCTTCGGATAACAGAACTTTAGGTGCTCTCCAAAGAGCACTAGAAGGCAGGTACAGCGACAAACACCTGGAACACGCGTATAGAGCACAACTCCGCGATCGACAGCAGAAGCCTGGTGAGAGTCTGCAGCAATGGGCAACGGAAATCGAAAGGCTAGTCAGACGTGCGTACGTGTCATGCCCGACAATGGTGGAATCAATGATCCCGCAAGCTTTCTGTGATGGAATTAGAGACGCAGACGTCAGACACACCGTGAAATTGAGCCATCATCAGACCTTACAGGAAGCTCTAGCCCATGCTTTGGAGGTGGAAGCCGTGCGTCAAGACGCTAGAACTCAACGACTTCGGGAGGTTGTGGTAAAGGAAAAACCTTCTTTGGGTCCGATGTGCTATGGCTGCGGCGAGAGGGGCCATATTCGGAGTAGTTGCCCCAAGCGAAGATGGCCACGTAGAACGACAGTAGCGTCCTCTACACAGGTGGACGCAGAAGAGCTGTCGTTAAACTAGAAGAAGCCAGGGCCGTGGGGCGGGCGCTGGCTGGTCAACATCGAGCCCCTACCGTCACTGTTTCACAGATTGGTAATGGGAACAACCTTACAGTGGTTGGACAGCTGAACAGCGTAACGTGTCATTTTACTATTGACACCGGTGCTTCAAGAACAATAGTGCGTCCGGAGCTATTGAAAAGGACTATTGTGTGGAATCAAAGACCATCCGTTCAGCTTCAAACAGCAACAGGCCAGCCAGTTACCGTCTTCGGTGAGACGATGGCGAAGATAACCATTGGAGAACAAACCTTTGAATACGGTGTACTCATAGCAGACATCACGGACGATTGCATCATCGGATTGGACTTTTTAAGAGACCAGAAGTGTGTGGTAGACGTCGCTAGAGGAGTACTTAGTTTCCCCGAACAAGAAGTATTCCTAGAGGGAGCGAGATCATGCGCAGTTTACTGCCTGAAAAATACGACCCTACCGCCGAGATCTGAAACACTGGTCAAAGTTAGATTCCCTTACACTGCGTGTCAAGGGCGAAGCGTCGTCATAGAAAACTGCGGCGACCATCCGAGTTGGATCACAGCAAGAACTCTGGCAATGACCGGAAAAGGAGCGCTGGTGCGAGTCATCAATCTTAGCGAAGATGAAGTGCAGCTACGAAGAAACTGTGTCATCGGACGGTGCGATGCAGGTCAATCCATCAGAAGGCTGAAAAGGGCCCGGGAACCGGAATCCTGTCAACGAGATGACGTCACGCCGCTCTAGCAAATTGTAAGGACAAGCTATCTGAGCGGGAACTTGAGCAAGCTAAAGGTTATTGCTAGATTTCAACGACATATTTTCGAAGGGCGACCATGATTTGGGAAGGACAGGTCTCGTTAAACACAGAATAGACACGGGAGACGCGCCACCAATCAAGCAGCGGCCTAGGCGCCTTCCATTTGCCAAAGAGAAGGAGGTAGCAGACATGGTTGCTGAGATGCAGAAGAACCGCATCATAGAACCTTCAACAAGCCCGTGGTCTTCGCCAGTAGTACTGGTAAAGAAGAAGGACGGCAGCACCAGGTTTTGTGTGGACTACCGGTTGTTGAATAATGCAACCAAGAAGGACAGCTACCCTCTGCCCCGTATAGACGACACACTGGACATGTTGAGCGGCATGAAGTGGTTCTCAACTGTGGACCTTAAGAGTGGGTACTGGCAAGTTGACATCCATCCAGAAGACAAAGAGAAGACGGCATTTACGACCGGAACTAGGAATGGATTGTGGCAGTTCAACGTCATGCCCTTTGGTCTTTGCAACGCTCCGGCGACATTCGAGCGGTTGATGGAAAGGGTACTGGTTGGACTTCTGGGTGATGCATGCCTGGTCTATCTGGATGACATCATTGTCATGGGTCGAAATTTCACAGAGCATGTCAGTAACCTGAGGAAGGTTTTCACTAGAATACGAGAAGCCAACCTGAAACTCAGCCCAAAGAAATGCACGTTTTTCAAGGAAGAAGTTGCCTACTTAGGCCACATTATTTCATCGAAAGGTGTAAGGACCGACCCAGAGAAGATAAAAGCTGTCCAAGAATGGCCTGTACCAGCTAACAAGACCGATGTGAGATCATTTTTGGGTTTATGCGCATACTACCGGCGCTTTGTAAAGAACTTCTCTGATATAGCGAAACCTCTTCATCGGCTCACGGAAGATAAACGAGTATTCGCCTGGGACTTGGAATGTGATCAAGCCTTCGTCAGATTAAAGAATACCTCTGCACCAGTCCTATACTTGGCTACCCGAACAGAGAAGGAAGGTTTATCGTGGACACCGATGCTAGCAATACTGGCATAGGCGGAGTTCTGTCGCAAGAGCAAGGTGAACGGGAAGTGGTGATCGCCTATTTCAGTAAGTCACTTTCAAAACCTGAAAGGAACTACTGTGTGACTCGTAAGGAACTGTTGGCAGTAGTAAAGACTCTACAGCATTTCAACAAGTACCTCGTTGGAAGACAGTTTACCCTGCGGACAGATCATGCTGCGTTAAAATGGCTCTTGCAGTTTAAGAACCCTGAAGGACAAGGGGCGCGGTGGCTAGAGCAACTACAGGAGTACAACTTCACAACAGAACATCGGAGTGGTAGAACGCATTTGAATGCCGATGCCCTATCAAGGAGACCTTGTCCTGTGGCCTGCAGTCATTGCTCTAAAACGGAGACTAAAGAAAAAGTCCGGATGATTACCACCCAGGGACTTGATAATGAATGGAGCGAAGACGCTATCAAAAAGGCTCAAAAGGAGGATAGTGACCTGAGGAAAATATTTGAATGGAAAGAAGTAGGTCAAAAACCTTCTTGGAGCCATGTAGCATCATCAAGCCCCATCACGAAAAGTTACTGGGCACAATGGGACAGTTTGGAGATTAAGGATGGAGTACTCTTCAGGAAATGGGAAACACCAAAAGGGGATCAAACGACGCTACAGCTGATTGTGCCCCGTAAACAAGTTGCTTCTCTACTGAGGTACATACACGATGGGGTATCCGGGGGACATTTAGGCGTGAAGAAGACCCTAGAGAAACTGAGACAGAGGTTCTACTGGATACACTGTCGGGAGGACGTCGAAGACTGGTGCAAGAAATGTACGACTTGCGCATCAGTAAAGGGCCCACAAACCAGAAGTAAGGGCAAACTCAAGCTGTACAACGTCGGCGCTCCATGGGAAAGAATTGCAGTAGATGTAGCTGGCCCCTTTCCAGAATCCGATGAGGGAAACAAGTACATCATTGTGGTCCAAGATTACTTCACTAAGTGGCCTGAAGTCTTCGCTACGCCTAATCAAGAAGCAAAGACGGTCGCCAAGAAGTTAGTCCACGAGGTAATTTGCCGATTTGGTGTGCCTCTTGAGATACATTCTGACCAAGGAAGAAACTTTGAGTCAGCACTGTTCCAGGAGGTCTGTCAACTGTTGGGTATGCATAAGACCCGTACTACACCAGCACACCCGCAATCCGATGGCATGGTCGAGAGATTCAACCAAACGTTGGAAAACCACTTGGCCAAAGTTGTGGACGAGCATCAACGAGACTGGGACCAGTACATACCGCTTTTCTTGCTGTCCTACCGATCTGCGATCCACGATAGCACCAGCGCAACCCCAGCAATGGTAAACTTCGGTAGAGAAATGCGGCTTCCGGTAGACGCGTTGACTGGGACACCGCCAGAAGCTCCGAAACCAGTAACCGAATACGCGGCTGACCTACAGAAGCGCCTGGATGAAGTACATGCTCTCGTTAGAGACTGCAGTCTAAAATCCAGCGAAAGAATGAAAACCCGTTACGACCGCAAAGCCAACACCGACGGTTTCGATGAAGGGAGTCTGGTTTGGTTACACAACCCACTCAGGAAGAAGGGCAAATCACCGAAGTTCCAGCCAAGGTGGGAAGGACCATACAAGATCATCACTAGGCTGAACGACTTAACCTATCGGATCAAACAAGGGACAAGAGGCAAGCCGAAAATTGTTCACATTGATCGATTGGCTCGTTACCGTGGGTCAAATGATGCTCGGGACGAGCATGACTAAGAGGGGGATAATGTTACGACCACGAGGGACCGGGCAAGCGGAATTAGTCTTATCGACGTATGGATAAGGTCTATATTCGCTTGCACGATACTACGTCACACACTCTGGTCGGTCGGAGCAAGCTCCAGCGAGTTCTAGAAATTTCGATCCCCGCGAGAACATTCTCGACACCACGCGAAGAGCTGCGTCTCTGGATATAAAAGCGGGATGTACGACGCGACGGGACAGTTCCGATTTGGAAAGCGAAGCGAATCAGTCTCCTGCGAACTAGAAGTGATCGAGTGCGTTACCTGCGAATAGTTTCAGTGAAATTCAGTGTTTTAGTGTGATTCAGTGTTTTAGTGTTATTTAGTGTTCCGTGTTTAGTGTTGTTATTAAGTGTTTTTTTAATTGTGTTTTAAGTGTTTAATTGTGTAATTGTTAGTCGTTAAATAAATTAATTGTCTTTTGGTGACTTTTGGCGTATCTTGAATTTAACGTACCCCGTTCCCGCAACAATATGATAGCAGTTATATCAATTTTCACAAATCGTATAAATCACAAGACCTTTGTGACTACCAATACATCTTAAATTATATCATTATACACACAATTGCATTTTAAATATTTTATTGCCAAAAGATCTACATGCTAATTGTATCATTATACACTTTTGTAAAATAAAAAAAAGTAAATGTATTTTAATATAAGTTGAGTTAAATCACTAAACATTTATGAAACCATTGGATGTATCTCAAAAACACAGTTGTATCATTAGTCACAAAACTTATCTCCCGTTCTATTAGGGCTAGAGCTACACCGATTGGACAGAAAAATAGCCCATATTTTTCTCTTTACAATGATGCAATAAAATGATAAGTGATATAAGTCGACTTATATCACTGTTCACGGAGGGTACAGGAATGCAGATGTCAGACTGGTAATTAGTATCCTCTTATTCCACACTCTTCTATTGTAATGAGAAACCGTTTAAGCCGGGATCGGAAATAGATTTTAAACGCTGAAACAGCGGCCTCTTGCAAAATCTATTTTTGATCGACTGGTAAATTAAAGAAATAAACCGATTTTATTGTACAATTCAACATTAATGGTATCGGAGAAGAAACGTCAGTTGCCTAGATTGCAACTGCTTGCAATTCGATTTAGATCACAATTATTAGTAACTTGTCGACAGCTCTCTTAGATAGAACTTTCCAGTTCTTTGATAAGTACACTACACGTCACAATTACAAAAATTAATCTATACTTCTATACTAATACTATAAAGCTGAAGAGTTTGTTTGTTTGAACGCGCTAATCTCAGGAACTACTGGTTCGATTTGAAAAAGTCTTTTTGCGTTGTATAGACATTTATCGAGGAAGGCTTTAGGCTATATAACATCACGCTGCGACCAATAGGAGCAAAGATACAATGGAAAATGTGTAACAACTACGACAAAAAACGACGCTGAAAAAGTATAAAACAAGACTTTTAGAACACTGAACTGAACAAAGTTGCTTATGTAGTTCCAAGTAAATGGACACAGTAGACTCTACCAAAATGCTTATGTTGAAAATTGACAATAATGTCATTATTGTCAATTTTGCTAGTAATAATATAATCTGCTTAAGCGATTGCCATGGAGGATGAAATGGTTGGACAAATAATGTTTTTTCTTCCATAGTCCTACCGTAATGTGTATTTGAGCCATAGATTCGACACAAATATCACCATCTGGCTAAAGTCAGTTACATCACTAAATAAACGTTGCAGCTTTGGTTCCAATATGTGTCGTTATGAATAATTCACTGAAAGCGAATGTGGACGCACGCAAAATAAACTAACCACGTCCCTCGCTCCGAATAGCGATATGAATATCTTTGAATATACGACATTCGGCCAGAGGTCGACAAGGCGACGTTGAATATAATCCGATCAGATGCTTGGATTCCGTACCTATTTTATTATTAACTGACTTAATTAAAGGAGGTTCTCAAATGTTTGTGTGTAGGTACTTCTGCAAACATGTTACTGAATTTGCTAAGCTATAAAAAAACTGATTTATTTTATTTTATGAACCGACTGAATGTAATTGAGTGTGCTAAAGACTTCCTCTGTCCAACGTTTAAAACTTGAGATTAGAAAAAATTAAATACTGCGCGCCGATGACGGTTTCATAGATACATTTTATTTACCCTGAAGTAGAAAATCTATAACTTGGAATAATCCAGTTACAACAATTTTAAATGAAAAAGACATAAAGGCATGTATGATTAAGCAAAACATTATGAATCTCATACGACTACCAATGTCAAATCAATCTCTTTCAGAAATATAAGCAAAATAATATTCCAATACTTATTACAATCACATATGTTTTTTTAATTTATTCTATATTGAAACTTGTGTATTAAAGCGAACTTTGTACTGTACTTTCAAATTCGGAGTATTTGTGACACTTATGAGATATTGGAAATCTCATATTACGTATTTACTTAAACTAAGTGATGGCCCAAGGCCGATTGTCTATAAAGTTACTTGAGTCATTGAACTTGATTGTTTCACGTAATATTTGTTTCATTTGAGACTGGCCGACTGGCTCGGTGGAACAGTGGTTAGTGACCCAGGTTTACTACCTACGGTTCCAAGAGTCGTGGGTTCGATTCCCACTCGGGACAAATATTTGTGTGACAAACATTGGTGTTTGTTCCGTGTCTGGGTGTGTTATTAAATATATTTAAGTATATTTGTGTATCGTCTATCTGTCGTTTCTGATTTCCGTAACACAAGTGCTTAAGCTACTTACCATGGGATCAGATTGATGTATGTGATGTTGTGAAATATTTATTTATTTATTTATCATTTATTTTGTTTGCAATTGTTAGTCCAACCACCCTTTTGTACTACTTATATGCTTCCAAAGAATAATTTCCCCACGGAACCTTAAAAACTGAAAGCAACCCAAATGGCTTGTAAAAAGAACCATCTCTACGTGATTTGATTATCAATTTCTACATAATATTTATGGCGATACAATTCGTAATAAAGTGTGGTTGGGTTATTTGCCTGACTTGTTCGCTATATTTTACCGCAAATTTATTTAATGTATTTTATTCTTATTTGCTAACAATGAATTTTGGCTGAAACAATGACACTTGTAAACTGCCGCCTGTACTGTTGGCACATGTAAAATAATTTTCAAGCCATTTTATTGTTTTGTTTAAACAAACTACACTGTCTAAAGCGTAATTTTATGAATAGTGGAAACATATTCATATTTTTAAGTCTAAAAATCGCTCTTATTTCTCTATTGATGACTGAAAATTACATTTAATTAATACGTGAATACAATTTAATATACGTACACACTATGTAATTTTGATAACGTGTGAAATGAATCCTGGTAACAATACAATTTTAGTATCTTTTGCCGAAATAAAACAGGACACAAATATAATTTGCTCATTGAAATACGCTCACATTCATTGCGTACACTGCACTACTGCTAATGAATAATTGATCCAGCTTACAGGCCAAAAGGTCTAATTAGATTCAAATCAATCAGCGAGAGCCGAGCCCAAAATTTGTAACGCGCGTTTGATTGCGTCGCTCTCAAAATAATCCGCAAAATCGGCTATGTAGAACCGGTCGATTACACGTGCCCTAGCCAGGCATAATCCCATCAACCACTGTTTACCTTAAACCTCGTAAAACTACAAAGTTATAATATCACGCTCAAAGTGGCCGTTAGTCCTTTACGGCACATAAACTGCAGCTCTTTATGGCAGTAACAAAATTTAAACTCGCTTGTTGCAGAATGCGCTATTCGACTCCGGGTGGCGCGAACCGGGAGGGTTCATTCAGGACATCTCCCGCGCGCCCACGGCTGCCGACTGTTCCTCCCTCAACCATCCCCGAAGAACGCCCTCCTTCTAGAACTACACAAACTCAACGTGCCCTGCACGTCCGGCTTCATCAGATTCGCCACAAACACACCCACCCTATGCGGGAAACTAGAACAAATACCCGCGCCAAACAGGAGATTCACATACTCCTCCACTTCAAGAAATCCAACTCTGGAGTTGCATGGCCGACCCTCGTTCGCCGCGACCTACCGTCTAGTAGACCACTGCCACGACACTCTACTGACGGCGAATAACGGCTCGTTCGAGGTTGGACCGGCGACCAAGCTCACCTGCTCCTACCGCATCCACCTGCCTTACGGGAACCGAGTGGCGATGATTCTGCAGATGGGCACGGGACCAAATAGTTCGAGGGAGAACGACGTGTCGAATGTGATTCACGAGGATGCTCTAGCTCTCTGCAGGGGCATGGAGCTGACCCTCGAAGACGGGGAGTCCAGGTGGAAACATTGTTCGCAGCCTGGAGACCCGTTACGTAGTGTCCAGATTATTTCTGAGGCGAATTCCATTCGGTTGAACATTAGTGTGCTCGGGAAGAAGAATTCCTCGGGCATGTGGCTGAAGGTCTGGTGGATGGATAAGGCTGTGGAGGAAGTTGTAGGGCACTGTGACTACGGATGGGTGCTGTCTGGTGACTTTTGCATATCAGCGGTGAGGGAGGCGAAGAAGGCATGGAGACAGGCGGAGGTAGAGTGCGTCCGACTGGGCGGGCATCTAGCAAGCGTCCTGAATGAGAGACAACAGCAAATAATGGATCAAATGTTAATACACGCGTAAGTATTTTTACAAACAAATTAAGCCAATTTTAAATTGGCCAGTTTATGCGAAATTGTATAAAATTAATTATGTAAATCGTATTAATCCGGCAATATCCCATCGACCACAAATTGTGAAATTCGTCGAACCGTTATTGCATTTCTACAGTTAGTGAGGTTTCGAGCCAATATTGTAACATTAATTTACACACAATAGTTTTGATTGCATTTACATGATACGTGCGTTTAATTATATTTTTCAGGTATTAGTGCGATATTGATAATAATAATAATTATTATAATGAGTAAAAATTGGTCAGTTAAAGTAGCTATCTGTTTTTCCGTATTTAACGAAGACGAATTTATAAAAAATCTTACCACTACTCTAATTAAAATATTAACTAACAAAATTTTTGTTTATGTGTCTCTGTGTGAGTTAGGGGTGAGCCATCTGCTCCCCCGCAAGTCCGGTGATGACGACAAGGCTACTCCAAGCCATCATAGTAAGTTAGTTAGGAAAAAAAAACGCCTGTGTGTATTATAGTACATATCCCATGTCTAGAGTGCATACGTGCTAAAGTATAATGTTTCTGTCTATGTAATATGTTAAATCGAATGTCTGTCTGTCTACCCAGCCCCGGCGCAGGAGTGGATGACGTGTACTGGATCGGCGCGACGGATGCAGCGCATGAGGGAGAGTTCCGGTGGTCCGACGGGCTTCCCTTCGCATATGCACGTGAGTAGCTATGCTTATGCTGAGGCTACATATTATGTGTCTGTGTGAATGTCACTCGCTATCCAGACATAGGCTCAGACTTCTGGGAACGGACCAAAACCTAAAGAATACAGGCACCTCAAACCTGGAACATTATAGGCGTGACGACTGGGTCAAAATCTTATTATTCTACTAGCTGTGCCAGCGACTTCGTTCGCGTTTTCCCCGTTTTTTACACATTTTCCATTGTATCTTTGCTCCTATTGGTCGCAGCGTGATGTTATATAGCCTAAAGCCTTCCCCGATAAATGGTATATACAACGCAAAAAGATTTTTTCAAATCGAACCAGTAGTTCCTGAGATTAGCGCGTTTAAACAAACAAACAAACAAACAATCAAACAAACAAACAAACAAACAAACTCTTCAGCTTTATAATATTAGTATAGATTTAGTCCGTAAGTTAGTTTATACAAAAATATGGGACACGTATTTTTTTGTTTTTCAATTGATTGAAAAATGACAAAATTATAGCTTATCAATCTTCTGGAGTGGGGGCTTGTGACGTCACAGTTACGCAAAAATTGTACCTAAACGTGACGTCATAGGAAACTTCTAAGCACTATATCTTCATAATTTCTTGTTTGTGAAAGAAAATAAAAAATACGTGTACAATATTTTTAAATAATCTAAATAACGGACTAATTATATTTTTTTAGTCGTCTCGCCTATTCTACTCAAGCGTTTGATCTTGAGGGTGCAGGTGTATAGAGGTAGCGTAATAGATCCCTGAGGGTCGAAGTGAACCGCTAAAACGGTCCCCGCTGCAAGATAAGTTACCACAAATGGGTGCTAAGTGCGGGGAATATTAGTACAGTTAGCCTGCTCTACAAGAAGTCAACTAACAGAGACAGAAATGTCCCGAAAAAACAAATTCAGTTGGCAACACACGTTTTTCTTGCGATCTGTGACAGAAGTCTTATATCTAAACAAGTTATGTATCAATTACCTACGCATAATTTTGATTCCGATCTCGGTAGGGATACATTACTTTTACTTCCTTGTGAACCTTGACGGCAAAATGCCGATCCTAGTTAGCGCTTCCATGCAACGGGCGTTTTATAATCGTGTTGGTAACGAGAGCAAGTACATGGCTGTGACATACGCATGGACACACAGTGGTTTTTCCATTTTCATTGATTTCTAATTATAATGCGCACTGTCGATTAACCACGCTGTGTGTACACGTTTTTGGGTCATAATCCAGATCTGTAATTTAAACGATTATTCAAATTAAGAATGTTTTTTTAATTCATAATTTACATATTACAAAGTATATTACATATATACATACAACTAACTAAATTAATACATTCTTATAAATAAAATTAACAATTAATAATTTGTGTATGACATAATAATAAATTAATAAATTACACATACCCTTTTACAAAACTTGAAACTCTAAACACCCAAATAAGGAAGTAGCAAACCCAAGTAGTAACCCAGTATAATAACGACGCCTTTGGAGAGACAATAAAGAAAGCAATAAACTGCAACACGAAGCAATAACAGTAATATGCGGGGTGCACCGCAGAGCTTGCACTAAATATTTCTTCAAGACGTATCTCTGAGCCGCGATAATAAAGCGAATTGTCCGTCGGATTCCTACGGCTTTGTCTGAGATAGCTCGTATCATTCTTCAATTTCTCATCTAGCGTCTTACTATAGCTATCTATCTACACGACGCCATTGTTATGCTTAGCAAGAGGTAAGAACTCCAAGCCATCATCGCAAGTCAGTTCGGAAAAAAAAAGTTGCAACTGTCACCTGACCCCGATTAACCTTACTCACTCTCTACACTCTACTACTATTACTACACACTCTACACTACAGTTAATAAGTAGTAAGTGGCATTCTCTATGATTTGCGGAAACACTTCACATTCCGATGAAAATATGTACTCGTATGTACCTTTACGGATAAAACCCTTGTATTATTAGATAGGTTTCGATCCCATCCACTTGAAGAAGTTTATAGCATAAAACATGTACTTTTATGCTATAAACTTCTTCAAGTGGTAAACAAATAGCCTTTGCTCTTTGTCAGGTCTCTAGAGTTAACCCATCTGTGTATTAAATTTCATTAAAGTCGATTAAGATTTCGTATTCGTCAGTGAAGTTCTAACAGTGCGTAAGTCAAAAAAGTCTACTTTACAGGAGAGCAAAATAACTGCGTAAAATTTTAGTTAGATACATTAGAGGTATACATTATTTAGAAAAAGTATTTAAAATCACCTAAATGAAGAAATAAAAGTAGTTTTATTTGAGTAGAATTCGGCGACTTAACCTAGTATAATTACAAAACAAAATACATATTTTAATGTTACAAAGCTTCAGAATTAAATACAAAATAAAGTAATTGTACTGAAACCACAAAAGAATGCAAATAATTACCTTTTTGGGAATAATTCACGCAGCACCTCCAACTGACTACAGCGAACGACTGACTTACGCTGTGTTGGCCCACAGGTTGACTTACGCGGTGTCAGTTATTTCGAAAAATGAAACACTATTGGCAAGCTATCTCCTTTCTGATTGGTCAGAAAGAAGCGCGCGGTCAATCTTTAACGAATGGTATCAAAATGTAAAAACCGCCAAAAAATGACTTACGCACTGTTAGAACTTCACTGACATGTAGAAGCGTGAGAAACACACAGCAATACTTTTGCAACTTACAGGAAGACAGTCTTCCTTAGAGACAGTCAGACTTAATTGCATTCGACATAGACTTTTCAGTCTCCACTCCACTACACTTTTTTTTCTAAAACCTGCCTAAAATAACGACGTTTTGGTTAAAGCAAGACACGACTGAAGTAAACTGTAACAATTCAGGATAAATGCGAGGCGCCCAGTGGACGCTTGAGCAGAATTGTCATTGAGCTCAAAAGCCCTCACAGTGAGAGCTTTCGACTTGGCGACGGGTATGAGGGGGCTCCGGCCGCACTTATTAACATAATCATTTTAGAAATCTTCAGCACATATGTAGGTAGGTACTTCAAACATCATAAAAAAAGTAAGAATAAAGATACAAAAACATACATCCAAATAAAATGATCAATAGGTTCTGCCTCAGCATGTGCTGTAGCAGCCGCTATGTCGCCAGTTTATTTTTGTGAGGAAACCTGCACATCTACGAAGATATTCTTAGGTTGTGCAGTCAACCAACCCGCACTTGGCCAGCGTGGTTGACTAAAGCCTTACCTATCTATCCCTAGTTTAGGGTAGGCCCGTGCCCCAACTGGACGTATATGGGTTGATAATGATGATGAATTATTTTAGCGACAAATTATTAAAATCATTATCATATGAAATAATATTGAACTCATACGTAATACAGTCAAACACAACCACAACAGAAACATACACACAATCTACTAAACTTATAACAATCCCGTATATACCCAAAGGCGACTCAAGAGTCCGTTTTGTGCTAAATTGTCATCGGCGAAGCGAGCGCCCCCTACCGACTCTCTCCACTGCACTTAGCGTGCATCAAACTGCATACTGTGTGCGGGCCGCGTCGTGTGTAGTTACGGCTTATATGGGATGTACTAAGTGTGTTCTTAGCCTTAGAGTGGACTGGATGCGACAGTTCTTATCTGTATATTGTCACTGTTGCACTTAATAACTAAAAGTTACGCTAGTAGTAAGTAGGCAAAGAAGACGTTTAGCCAACACACATAAATAATCACGCCCTTTTACTATATAAGATAACTAGCTGTGCCCGCGACTTCGTTTGCGTGGACTACAGGATTTGACAAATAAAAGTTTTTTCAACTTTTATATGTGAACTTGAAATTGGAAATAAGAAAGGAATTCCCGAAATTCTTAGATTTTTCATACAAAAGGATTTTCGCGCTTGTTCCCGTTCCCGAAGGTTTTTCTGGAATTCCTTTCTTGGTGCACCTTTACGGTATAGGTACCGTAAAGGAGGAGCTTAGGAGCTACGTCCCTTCCAAATTTCATTACATACAAAAGTTTTTTTCCAGTTACTCCTGTCCCCGTGGGAATTTTTCAATTCCCGCGTTGCAAGTAAGCTTAACGTTCATTAGGGTACCTGCATGGCAAAATTCAAGCGTCTAGCTCAAGCGGTTTAGATGGTTACGTATCAAAATAACTAAAGTTGTTTCAACTACTGCCGATTCAACTATGCTCGACTCACCTAAAATCATTATGCCTAATGCACGACTCGCCTAATGCTTAACTCATATAATTTTGTTTCAACTAAAATTGTTTGCACTAAGGACCAATTAATCTAATGCTTTTTTAACATAATACATGTTTCGAATATGTTTGAAATACCTAATCAACAACTCGCCTACTATTTATCATTACTGCGCGCCACGCGGTTTGGGCTCTATCACGGCTCTGGCGTTGCGGGGCTCCGGCGGTCCCACGCAAGCTTATCGTCAAAGAATGGTTTCGCAGCTTCAATATAGATCAGTAGTAGTGCACAAGTGTGCGCGCAAACACAAGTGCACTCTCTATTCCTTTGCTCTCATAATTCGGTGAGACGGCAATCCGACATGACCGATGAGAGATCGGACGCAGGACCATCGGCTTGACGTGCTTTCCGAGGCAAGGGAAACGTTAAACCGCCAACTTCTGAACTTCGGGCTGAGTAATTTCATTGCATAAAAACTCAACACAAATTTTGCCTGACCCCGGACTCGAACCGGGGACCTCTCGATCCTTACGCAGTGCTTGCTGCCAATAGTTCAACGTGGCAGATACCAAATACCAAAGTATAGGCCGTAGGTGAATTCGCTCTTAGGTGAGTAAAGCGTTAGGGGAATAAAGCGTAGATGAATAAAGCGTAGACGAAAAAAGGTTAGGTGAGTCGAGCGTAGGCGAATTGTCCATTAGGGATTGCGTGCATTAGTTATTATGAAATTATGTGAAACGGTTATTAGGTATTTCAAACATTAGGTGAGTCGAGCATAGTTGAATCGGCAGTAGTCGAAACAACTTTAGTTATTTTGATACGTAACCGTTTAGATTATTCATTCAAAAGGATATTCCCGATTATTCCCGTTTCCGTGAGAATTTCGGGAAGTCCTTTCTTAGTGCACGGTACCTAAGCTACGTTCCTCCCTTTCAAGAGCGTACGTTTAGCCGTCTAGGCTGTGCGTCGATATGTCAGTCAGTCAGTCAGTTTCTCCTTTTATATATTTAGATTTCCCATATAATAAGAGGTGTAGGCAGAGATCACTTCCGGCCTTGTGCTACGATCCTGGCACACCACTTTCGCTTCTTTAACATCCTTCAATTATTATTTAGTTTTATTTAAATAACTATGATAACGGAGAAAACATTTATCTACTCATAAAGTATGCGTGTAAAAGCTTACACTAAATTAACTAATCATTTCATTGACACTACAAAAACGAGAAATGTATTTTAGAATTAAATTGAATAAGCTTATTAAAACAAATCCTTCAAGAAAATGAATAATGTACTAATCTTACCATTGTTTAACGCATCGATGGCAATACGTTTACGCAAGTGTCGTGTGGGAAGAGGCTTAGCCTTTTGACAAGCTTTTCAAAGTTAGGCAGGCCTTCAGGGTTAGTGCGTCAGGCTCAATATGGTCTATTGTGCCTGTCGACCTGATATGTAGCTCTCACTACCGCTTATCATCAGGTAGAGTGATCTTGTTAGCCTTTTATAAACACTTTAACAGTCCTATACCTACTCTCAATAGAATACTGAACTACTTTTATTACTTATACTTTGTGAGACAAATCGTCAAGGCTTAAGTACCCATAACAGCCCAGTAACTGTTCCAGTAACTGATTCGTTACTTTATTTACCAATACTTCCGTCGCCAAGTAAAGCTCTATAAATATCTAATTACAATGGAGGACCCTAATTACATAAGTCGTTGTATCATTATCTTGGCATCAACGTGATGTTACGATTCTAAACGGCCGTTTGACGCCGGTTAGTCTAGACTAGACAAATATACGACCTAGATGGTTGATGACGGAACCGGTTTATACTGGTTTCTAATGCCAAAATTTTGATTAATAGTTTTGATGGGTTACGTATCAAAATAACTAAAGTTGTTTCGACTACTGCCGATTCAACTATGCTCGACTCACCTAAAATCATTACGCCTAATGCACGACTCGCCTAATGCTCAACTCACATAATTTCGTTTAAACTAAAATCGATTGGACTAAAGACCAATTAAACTAATGGTTGTTTAACCTAATGTTCTTTTGACATAATGTTCGTTTCAAATATGTTTGAAATATCTAATCAACAACTTCCCTACTATTTGACTGGCTCGGTGGAACAGTGGTTGGTGACCCAGATTTACTAAACATCCAAGAGTCGTGGGTTCGATTCCGACTTGGGACAAATATTTGTATGATGAAAACCGGTGTTTTTTCCGTGTCTGGGTGTGATTATGTACTTAAGTATGTATTTATAAATATCTATCTATGTATATCAGTCTCCGACGACCATGA
Source organism: Maruca vitrata (assembly GCA_039566165.1). Taxonomy (NCBI): domain Eukaryota; kingdom Metazoa; phylum Arthropoda; class Insecta; order Lepidoptera; family Crambidae; genus Maruca; species Maruca vitrata. The sequence continues at coordinate 2,367,073 of CM076922.1, read as the reverse complement.
TACAAATAAAATAAATAAATAAAAATCAAACAACATCACATACATTGATCTGATCCAGTGGTAAGTAGCTTAAGCACTTGTGTTACAGATATCGGAATCAACTGTGGATACACAAATATACCTAAGTATACTTAATACACATCCAGATACGGAAGAAACACCGATGTTCGTCACACAAATATTTGTCCCGAGTAGGAATCGAACCCACGACTCTTGGAACCGTCGGTAGTGAACCAGGGTCACTAACCACTCACCGAGCCAGTCAATACAAGCCCTGCTTAGTCTGGGGTCAGGTTAGGTTAGGTTAGATACGTATGTGGAAATGTCCCAGATATTATTATTATTTATCATTACTGCGCCCCGCGTTTTATTATCTAAAACAAGGGTAGTACTGAATAATTATTAATACTGCGCATAGATTAATTTGTAAGGTAATGGAGTTACAGTACATTGATACCGCGATGTAATTATGCACAGTGTCATCTAATAGAGGAAGATCCCAGAGCTGCCAGACATCACTTATTTTCTAATGGACAAAATATATACGATTGAGTAGTGGTGGGGTGTACTATCATCATATGACTAGTTGCTACCTTGACCAGACGGCCATTTTTCAGATATCAACCAATCAAGGTACATAGAAACACTGCTCACCTCACTTAAATTCTGATGGCTGATTTTAACATATATTTCACACAATATCATTAAAAATCAGGTTTCATTACTCCCAGACACATGCGGTCGGCGGTTTTACCTTACAGACGCTTTAAAGCTATGAAAAAATTTATTAAGGTTACTTAAATAAGTAAAAATCAAGCACCAGAAAATTCTGGTGCTTGATTTTTATATATGTTATTCAAACAACTATTTTAAAATGTTTTGCAAACGGACAGACCGATCCAAGGGGCCAAACATTCACCAGACCCAACTGTTTTAGAATTTTTTTTTAATTGAATTTAGTTAAGTTTTTCTAATAAAATAGTTTGTAAGGTACAATTCTATAATTATTGCGGTCAGATGAGCATTTTTCAGTTGTTTGAATAACATATATATAAAAATCAAGCATCAGAAAATAAGTGACCTTAATTATTTTTTTTCATAGCTTTAAAGCGTCTGTAAGGTAAAACCGCCGACCGCATGTGTCTGGGAGTAATGAATCCTGATTTTTAATGATATTGTGTGAAATATATGTTTAAATCAGCCATCAGAATTTAAGTGAGGTGAGCAGTGTTTCTATGTACCTTAATTGGTTGATATCTGAAAAATGGCCGTCTGGTCAAGGTAGCAACTAGTCATATTATGATGATAGTACACCCCACCACTACTCAATCGTATATATTTTGTCCATTAGAAAATAAGTGATGTCTGGCAGCTCTGGGATCTGGGACCATAATGGTTGCACTATGGAACTACTAGACTAAATATACTGTCATTCTGTCATTTATAGCTATACGTCCTTACGACAAACTTCGTGTACAATTGACGTAATACGCATAATATGCACATTTTGTGTTGAGCGGAGTGAAAATTGTTATTAATATTGTAATTATGGCCGAAAACGTTTTGAAGTTGTTGAAAACGCAAAGAGGGGGAGTGAAAGTATTTAGAAATGGATTCACGTATGTCAAAAATAGACAATTGATTGATAAAATTTATTGGAAATGTGAAACGCCCAAATGCCCTGCAAACATCATTTCTAATGTGTTTTCGGATATTGACACGTTGACAGTTCTATCGTGCAGTGGCAAACATAACCACGAAGGTGTTCCAGTGCGTGCTGAAATTGCCAATAACATACAACAGCTGAAATTGAAAACCCGTTCTTCTCCATTAACTAAGACTTGTCAAATAGTGCAACATCATATAGCGTCCACTAGTGCTAACATTTCAACTAAATTGCCATCGAAAAATGCCCTCAGACAAATAGTTGCGCGTGAAAAAAATAAAACTATATCATCTGTTAAAGAACCCATAACTTATGATTTTGAAGTTAACGAAGAAGCAGTTACAACTGATGACGGGGAATTTTTTTTGATTAAAAGCAAAACTTTCGGAAATAAAAGAGTAATGCTGTTTAGTATTAAAGCCTTAATGGAATATTTGGGAAAATGTGAATATTGGATAATGGACGGGACCTTCAAAATTGTTCCTAATATTTTTATGCAACTATACACTATTCATGGACCAGTTCATAATAATTCAAATCAAATCAAATCAAAAAGTTTTTATTGGAACATAAAGAGTACATAATAAAATAGGATGTTCGATAACAACTGCGGTAGTTTGTAAAACTGTGGTGCAGGTGCTAACGCCCACCTCTGAGGAAGAAGGTATACATGGTTGTTCCTATAATAATAAAAAATAATAAATAATAAAAATTAAAAAGAATACCAACTAGATTAGATCATACACTGAAAATAGGTGAAATATACGAATGCATGTGTATGTGGTGTTTATGTTATGTTATATTTGCGGGTGCATGTTTGTGTGAGTGTGTGCGTGTGTGTATGTGTGTGTGTGTGTGTGTGTGTGTGTGTGCGTGTGTGTATGTATATGTGTGTGTATGTATATGTGTGTGTCTGTGTGTGTGATAGCGAGTATATGTAGGGTAATGAAAGATGGAGACAAGGGTTATCGGTCTAATAGAGCTTCAATCTTTTCATAACTTAGGGTGTGGAGCCAATTGTCTACAGTGGCCTTGCAATCACGAGTTGTAAGTTTATATATATTAAGAATTTTATTTATCTTATTATAAAGTTTGGGACTGAGAAACTCGTATTGTCTACTCACTACAGACAGCTTGCAGTTCTCAATTTTACAGACTCGGTCTGACCTCCTTATTCTTTCTTCGTAAGAAGGGTCAAACGTTAAGCTACAGTGTTTGCGTACAATTGTGTTAAGTACAAAAGAATGTCTAACTCTGGGTATATTGGAAACTACATACAATTCCTTAGTTGGGAAAAAAATGGGCTTATGTAAGATAACCTTTAGAATAGACCTTTGTGCCCTCTCTAGGCGAAGAAAACAATTCTTTCCAGCATTTCCCCAAGCCGTAATGCAGTAAGTTAAAATGGAGTGTGCTAAGGCAGAGTACACTGTTTTAAGAGTGTCAAAGTCAGCAGAGGCACGGAGTTTGCTGAAAACAAAGATAAGCTTTCTCACCCGGGAGACCAAAGTTTCAACTTGATCTTTCCAAGACAGCAGACTATCCAAATGAACACCAAGATATCTTATAGTATGTACTTTGGTGATACAGGGGCAGGTACATTCTGTAGGACTAAATTCACCGCATGTATGAGTAGACAGCTGAAAATGAGAGTCAGGTTGAGTAGCACGACTTGGAGAAAACGTAATATATTTAGTCTTGTCGGTGTTGAGGGTAAGCAAGTTCTCTGAGAGCCACACCATGACAGATCTTAACGCCGACTCGGCCGTAGTCCGTGTTTCTAACCAGTTGTCACCATGTACTATGATTGCCGTGTCATCTGCGTATGTAATGATTTTTGAGTTTTTGAGAGACATGAGGCATAGATCGTTAATGTAGATTAAAAATAGGGTAGGTCCTAAGACGCTACCCTGAGGGACACCATAGGTTATGTACTCCTCATTACTGGTAAAATCATCTATTTTGACAACCTGGGTGCGTTCACTCAGATAACTAGTGAAAAGGTCGAGTGCCAAGCCCCTGACGCCTATTCTATCTAACTTTGTTAGTAGTAGAGGGATGTGAACAGTGTCAAACGCTTTGGACAGGTCAAGGAATATGGCGGCAGTTTTATGTTTATTTTTTAAGTTTTGTGCAACCATATTGTGATAAAACGTTTCCGTTGTTATTTGTATTGTTCACAAATAAAGACAAAGCTTCATACGATGTAATGTTTGAACTGATTATTGAATATTGCAATGAAAATAACATAATATTAAATCCAAATGTTGCACTTATGGATTTCGAGAAAGCGGTGATTACAAGTATTCGTCAAAATTTTGAGTCAGTTACTGTAAAGGGATGCTATTTCCATCTTCGACAAGTAATTTATCGAAAAATACAGCGCGAAGGATTAACTGTAAAATATAACTCGGATCGTGCATTCAATACAGAGATCAAAAGTATATTGGCATTGTATTACATACAGCCTGCTAACATTGTCATGTACTTCAATGATTTATTTAATACATTGTCTGATGATGCCCGCATGATAGCCCATTGGTTTGGTATTCATTATGTACATGGTATAAATAATCAGCCTCCTATGTTCAACCCAAACTTTTGGAGCCTGTGTCATGATAAAAATATACCACGCACACAGAATAGTGCTGAGGCATTCCACCACCACATAAATGAGATATGTGCAAAGCGGCATGCTGGGTTTTATCGTCTCGTGAGAGAACTAATATCAGAAACAAAGGCTAATCTTATAGCAATTGAAAGAATCAGAAACGGGGAACCACTACCCAAAAAAAGAAAGAGCAAGAATGAGTATAAATTGGAAAGAATAGAAAATATTATTAGGGAAATCCCAGAGTACACACATGTGGAACTGTTACGTGCTATTGCTATAAATCTTTGATTTATGGCTGCTTATTTTTTTTTAAAGCGTCGAATGCCGTGTGGTTAAGGTCGTTGCTTGCCACGCGAGAGGTTGCCAGTCAAAACCCCGCCAAGTACCACTGTTTTTCGAATTTAAAATTTATATGTACGCTTATTGGACGCTTTAACGGTGAAGGAAAACATCGTGAGGAAACCTGCACACCTACGAAGAAATTCTTAGGTTGTGTCTTATGGTTCTCCATGTGGTTGTGGTCTACCAAACCGCAATTGGCCAGCGCGGTTGACGAAGGCTTTGTCGCCCAAGCAGTAGGGACGTGTATGGGCTGATTAAGATGATTTTTTTAAAATAGTTTTTTAAAAAGTTTAATATGTTCCTCGATTTCATGACCTAATGATAAGTGAATAAAATATAATTATACGATATCTGTGTTTTATTCAATTTATTTACTTGTTCAGAAATATTGGCCATACAGAAATCTTGAATATTGCATGCATAGGTTCTGTCGCGGCTCCGGCGGTCCCACGCGAGCTTATCGTCGCAGAATGGTTTTCGCTCACCATTACACAGCTTCGGCTTGCAGGCCATCCTCAGCCGTGGCAGCGAGGGTTGAAACCACCTGATGGCCGCCTCGCCCCTCCACGCCTACGCGGGCTTGAATTACACTCTAGGGGTAGGACACCCAAGACTATGTGGAGTCTGGTTTGCATCTATTTGCTTCTGTCTGAAGCGTCAGTGGCCGAGTGGTAAAGGTCGTTGCTTGCCATGCGAGTGATCGCCAGTTCAAAACCCGCCAGGTACCAATGTGTTTTTCATATTTGAAATTCATATGTACCATCATTCGACGCTTTAACGGTGAAGGCAAACATCGTGAGGAAACCTGCACACCTACGAAAAAATTCTAAGATTGTATAGTCGACCAACCCGCACTTGGCCAGCGTGGTCGACTAAGGCCTTATCGCCCTAGTTTAGGGTAAGCCCGTGCCCCAGCAGTTGGGACGTATATGGGCTGATGATGGTGATGATGACCGAAGGTGAATTAACTCTTAGGTGAATTAAGCGTTAGGTGAATTAAGCGTTAGGTGAATAAAGCTTAGATGAATAAAGCTTAGATGAATAAAGGTTAGGTGAGTCGAGCGTAGGCGAATTGTCCATTAGGGATTGCGTGCATTAGTTATTATGAAATTATGTGAAACGTTCATTAGGTATTTCAAGCATTAGGTGAGTCGAGCATAGTTGAATCGGCAGTAGTAGAAACAATTTTAGTTATTTTGATACGTAACCGTTTTGATGTCGTGCTCGAATGCGTTTCCTATCGGTTAAATTGCCGGTTCTGTTTTTTTTCTTCACTTAAACATATGTATTAAAATCTTGAGGCCGTATTACAACTTCCTTATTCCAGTCAATTTAAGAATCGGCATCGACTAGCTTCGTGTTTCTGGTAATCACTTAGTTTTGAGCTTTGGTTTTGAAATCATAGTGACTGATATAAACCCTCCATCAACTTTGTAATTTTTTTAAAATGATATCTGTTTTTACCATATACCTACCGATGCCCATTTGCAAATTGACTAGAATTTAGAGGTCGTAACACGCCCCCCAGTTAGGTAATGTAATGTTTGACTGAGTAGTTATTGATGTCAAGTAGTTTTTGTGTTACGAATTTGACGATAAAGTGGGCCCCAAAATCACCGTATGGGAACTACCTACTCGTTTTTTTGGGTTAATATTACTGTGTAATTTAACACAGGCACATTTTGTTAACCTAATTTAGGCACCAACGAACCTCAACCAAACTTGTAACATAGCTAGCCAACTATGACAATGGAACTTGAGGTTAGGTTTAGGTTTAAAGAACTTTTTTATCAACAAAGACAAATATTGTCACTTATGTGATAACATAATTAAAGTAGGTAACTTACAAATTTCATCCTTGTGTTATTTAGAATTATAATTTTGACGTGTATTTATATATGCACTCAGTTAGGTACATGTATAATATAACTATTTTACAGCTAATAACAAAAAATAAAAATAAAAAGACGTGTGGCACTCGGGACCTGCCGCGGTAAAGCTATTGCATAGCATCGTCCGATTTCGGAGCAGCTCGTCTTGATTCGTGCGAGTTTCGTAGAGTCGTACAATGCGTCTAATCGCACGCACACAACGCCGTGTCGAAGACTGCCGAACTGAAACGACGTGAGGTTTTTTTCGTTACGGAATTTCTAGATTCGGTCCCCGCGCTCAAGGTCCGCGATAGAAGCTATGCAATAGCTTAACAATTTAACAAAAAATAGAGTTAAGCACTACGCACTACTTACTATTAGATATACACACACGATGGTATAAAATAAATTATATTATTATTATAATGTAATGTTTCTTCTGTTTTAATTCGAACCTAAAATGTGGAGCGTCTTTTACAAGAAAATTGAAGCCTCGTCTACAACTTAAATACGGTCTTTCTACGCAGGAGGCAGTTTGTGGCTTCCCTCGTAACAGGCCGCTGGGAAATCGCATTATTTATTTTCTATTTCTTTCTTTTTAACATTCCACTACCGTCTTTTGTTTTTATAAAGAGGTTAACACATATCACAGGTAACGGAACATAATTCTAATTCTATTAATAGTGCAAGCAGATATCACACAACATTAAAGACATAACACATTTTAATTTTACACGTTAAGGCCTATATTTGTCATATTTATTCGTTCATTCCATTACCCGAAAAGGTTACCTAAGTATTTAAGATATTGCATTAACAATAACATTTGTAACAACACTTACTTTGCAATAAAAACTTTGACTTTTCTTTAATATAAAGTCATTTAGATCTCTAAACACCAAGACATAAGAACATCTATGGTGCTAAGTTGTTTTCAGTCACACCTTTACCCAATGAGGGTTAACGCGTATGGCAACTGCAGCAAAATTGGTTATTTTTGACGTGACATTGACAGTCAAGCCATTATATCAATCATGCTGCAGTTGGACCTCACGCCTACGTATTGTCATCTAGTAAATATCTCATACGCGTTAACTCTCATTCCTTCTAGCCCAGAAGCCATGCCTAAACAACCGAAACTTAATTAAACACATAAAACAGCTGCTCAATTATAAGAAGAGCGTTTACAATAGCCAAAGCCGTTCCCGAACCCATTAGGGGACCCCCAGATGTCCAGTGGGGTAAATACGTCGTAAATACTGGTAACGACAGCGTTACTCTTGTTTACCCAATTACCCCAATAACTTAAGTGTCTATAGACCCCGTAAAAATGTCATTAATAACCATTAATAATATTACAATAACCAAAGACAAATGAAGTGAAATACGGGAGGACTTTTCCCTGCAGTTGGACATTACTGGTTAGATAAATCTAGCCGATTAACGAAAGGAATATATAGATAGAGTACCTATAAGTGGAAATGTCGACGTGGAAGACCAAGAATACCTACCATGATCAAAATGTCAAATCTTTAAAGAAAGGTCAAATTAAAGGTAGGTAAGTACCTAATCCTCGATTACGTGTAAGTACCTATAATTATAGGTACTTACACTTGATACTTGATTATAATCAGCGTCCGACCGATTTCGGCCATGGCGGCTGATCTCAATGTAGATCAGAAAACTGCGCAGGACATATTAATAGTGCGCAAGAGTGCGCGCAAACACAAGTGCATTCTCTATTCTCTTACTCTCATAGTTCGGTGAGACGGCGAACCGACATGATCGATGAGAGAACGGGTGCAGGACCACCGGCTTATCGTGCGTAGGCATGGGCGTGCATCCGCCAACTTCCTGACTCCGGGTTGATTAACTTTTTAACAGAAATACTACACAAATGTTGCTGTCCATACGCAGCACTTGCTACCAATAGACCAACAAGGCAGTCACCCAATAACGTATTGTATAATAGAAATGCTATTATTTCCAAGTGGATTTACACATTGAACATTACTACAGAGCAAACACCATTAACTACGCAATGTACAAGTAGTTACAACAACTCAAAGTTGAGCATAACTTCCACGTTTGTACGCACCGCCATAAATAATTAATGCGAAACAAAACGACTCGCCAAATCTTTTGTTTGCTCGTCCGGATTACATTTACCCGACTCCGCGGAATGGAGAAGGGTGTGTTGTTGTTTAATAAAACCATGTGGGTAGTTGTGCATATTAAACGAGAGATTACGGGCGCTGTTGTTAGCTAACGCACGATAAACATGTGAAGATTACGTGGCGAGGGCGAAAAGTGATTTATGTGTTTACCCCGTTTGGTTCTACTCGTAGTTGGTTGACGTTTGTCGGTAAAGTTTGGGTGTTTGGTTATTTATTTTCAGAATTACATAAACAAATTTGGCCAATTTTCTGTAGCGGTACCATGAGTTAGCTATCGAAAACTTACGTACGTTAAAAACCTATCGAATTGTTTTTTCATACTACCGATTTTAGTTCTTAGCAGACAGACATATTTATTTACATAGGCGATTAAAATCAGTTACTTTTAAACTCATGGTAACGCTAAACTGATGACACAGAACAAGCCAGGTGCCGTAGTTAAAAAAAAAAGTAACTACGGCACCTGCCTCGTTGGTCTATTGGTAGCTGTGTAAGTGCTGCGTAAGGATCGCGAGGTCCCGAGTCGGGCAATATTTGTTTCAGTTTTTCTGTAAAGAAATTACTCAGCCCGCAGTTAGGACATTGGCGGTGGCTCGCCCATGGCTCGGAAAGCACGTTAAGCCGGTGGTCCTGCGCCCGATCTCTCATCATCAGTCATGTCGGATTGCCGTCTCACCGAACTATGAGAGTAAGGGAGCAGAGAGTTCACTTGTGTTAGCACGCACACTTGTGGACTATCATATGTCCTGCGCAGTTAGCCGATCTCAATTGAGATCGGCCGCGATGGCCAAAATCAGAAGGTCGCCTTATCTTTATTTATACAATTCTGCTGTATGTGTGTATGTCATTGAACTCCTCCTAAACGGCTTGACCGATTTAAATCAATTTTTCTGTATGCGTTTGAGTGGCCCCCTGGATGGTTTAGATTCATAAATCAGATGGCGCCGATTCCTTGAAAAAGCATGTGATCTAGGAAACGGCCCTAACAATTTCGCCGAATTTGATATGTGGGGGTTTTCGGCGACGAGAAATCGATCTAGCTCCCCTAGACATAGGTCTTACCTGTTATAAATTATGTACCCGAGGCAAAGCGAGGGCGGGCCACTAGTATTGTTATATTTTTTTACTTTTTTAAAAGCGTAGCCTTGCAGGGACCCCTCCCAAACCGATGGCCTAGTTTAGCACCAGTGGTGACCGTCAGTCCAAGGCCGCCCTTATCGTCCCACATTATTCACGCGCGCTACTTGTCAAGTGACACCAAATCGCGTGACCAATTACTACGAAGTGCTAAAGTTATGAGTGCCGTCACCTATTATTATATATGTTTTTATTCTGTTTTTTTTATTCTTTACTATGTAAATGTCTACGAGGAAACAAAGAAGCTTTAATTTTATGGGGTAGCATATGAATAACTTTGGTTTTGAACCACCTTAGGTTCTCATATTCAAAACTATCATACAAATTTAAAATTTCGTCATTGAAATTTTCTTAAACTGTCAAGTATTGAATTGTCTTAATTATTCGGCCGTAAGTTATAGAATACACAAGTCGCTATAAATTAAATCAACAAGTTAAAAAGAAACATTAACTTTTGTTGCCGATCGTACTGAGATATCATTAATGAAATAAATATAAAATAATATCTCATACATTGATCAGATTCCGTGATAAGTAGATTGAGCACTCGTATTACAGACTAGCTGTGCCAGCGACTTCGTTCGCGTTTCCCCTGTTTTTTACACATTTCCCATTGTATCTTTGCTCCTATTGGACGCAGCGTGATGTAATATAGCCTAAAGCCTTCCTCGATAAATGGTCTATACAACACAAAAAGATTTTCTCAAATCGAACCAGTAGTTCCTGAGATTAGCGCGTTCAAACAAAACAAACAAACAAACTCTTCAGCTTTATAATATTAGTATAGATATCAGAATCGACAGCGGATACACTCACAAATATACTAAATTGTTTATAATAACACACACAGACAGACCTGCCTTGCTTTACCTAAGTGTCATTTCAGTATTCGAGGATAAGACTACGTATCACATACGTTTAGTTACATAGATACGCGCATAAGTTTATTAGCCAGCCGATAAGTTGATAGTTGGTTAGTTTATTGGATCAACAAGTTAAATAAGACTTTTAACTTCCGTTGCTGACCGTACTAGGCCATCTCCTTGCGCTTCCTCCTCGGCTAATAGCACACTTTATATTCCGGTGCCTTTTAAATTAACTAATTCCACAATTTTATGACCCGCTCTGAATGCAGATCCGCACCTCGCATAATGAACCGCTCAGTATCTTGGCTGAGAGTTGCAATTTGTCTGCTTTGCTTAAATGGTAATGTGGTATCGGGATATATTATGTTGCTACAGACTTCCTGATTGTGGGGTTTCTTGTAAATATTTTCAAAGGAACTGTAAAGAGTAGAGCCTTTCAAAGTAGGTTATGACACAATGGAGAATTTTTATGATATTGTGTCCTTAAAGAATGTTCATGTTTGTTGTGATAGCATTTGACGAAATTGACCATACGTAGGTATATTTAGTTCTAATTACTTGCACTTTTCAAACGAAATTAAAGTCGGACTATTTAGTTATATTTCAACATTGCTATATTGAAAATAAAAATCATATATGAGCTGAAGAGTTTGTTTATTTGTTTGTTTAAACGCGCAGATTAGCGCGTTATTTAAAGGAACTACGCGTTCGAATGACACTTTTTTTTTGTGTTGGATATAGACCATAAATCGAGGAAGACTTAAGGCTATATTACATCACGCTGCGCCCAATATCAAGAAACAATAGGAAATGTGTAAAAAACGAGAGAAAACGCGGACGAAGTCGCTGGCACAGCTAGTAAAAATATAAACTTGAAATACGTTTACAATCAGTAACAAAAGTATAAAAGAACAACGAAGACGGACAGAAAAAAGGGAACGAAAGAGGAATGTGTCACGTCAGCACCATGCATTTATTTAACCCTTTATAAGGCTCTAGCAACTAAATTTCCACCGTTATGTGAACCTTACTGAGTTGAATTAAGGTCCAAAACCAATGAAAAATTTCAACATGCAATGCCTGTTAACGGTTAATGAGTGCGCGCGCGGCACATTCAGAGCAAAAACCATTTCACTGCCGGACATACCACACACTTCCCGGGATAAGATTGATAGCAATGAATTCTCATCGGAGGAGCTTTAATCAACACGCGAAAGAACAAATGGTGGCATATAAACAAAGAGCTATATCCCCAGAGTCGGCCATTCCATCAAGATGGCCGCCATTATACAAAAATTACCTGTTATTAAGAGCCACAAAAGAAATAAATTAAGACGCCGAAAGATGACTTTCATTAAACGGTATTTGTTCTCGGGATTGGATTTTTGCGCGATAATTAATTGCGGGTTTTATAATTAAAATCGGATACCGGATACCGGAATGCTTTATCGACGGCATGTTATGGAGAGTTATGTTATTAATTGGCAAAATTTGGGATTCGCAACGATGATGGTGGTATTAATTGAGTATTTTTGTTATTTACGGATTCCGTTGCACGATACTACACGAAACACATGCAATTGCTGGAAAAGAAAGCTAAGCCTACCTTTTAGGACATGACAAAAAAAAAATTTGAGTATAATAAGGTAATTTTGTGTCAATCTCTCTTTTTACCTCTTTATAGGGCTCACGAATCATTCATGGCATGTTATTTCGATTCCAAATAAATAACAGTATAAAGTAAATGAAATGGTCACTTCAACAATACAGTTAAAGTGACCATTTTATTTACTAGAGCGGAACACCTGAGGAAATAAGTATGACTTTCTAAATATTGTCTTTCTATTTGCTAAAGAGGGATCAAATCATTCCCTCTGGTGACGCTGAGATAAACTGCCTGAAAAGCGGGATATATATACGTATGCTAACACGGGACAGTAACAACCTCTCTAGGGATGGCGGGACGGATGCTCTGAAAACGGGACTGCCCCGCCCAAAACGAAGTTTATGGCCATATTATGCCTAAAGCTGCGTCCAAATAAAAAATCTGTTACAATAATAAAGCAGCGTGCATGTTATTGTAACTCCATGTAAGCCCATGCGATTCGACCATTTTGTAACGCAAAAGTTTAAATTGCATTCCATCCATCCGATTCGTTATTCAATATGGCAGACCCGAATGAACTTGATACTGGCGTGTCAGAATTTTTTCAGTGCACTTTTGTACAAATGTTTCGTTCCATGCTATTTGTTAAAGGCACTGTTATTATTTTGGGCTATCAGTAAAAAAAACAGCTCAGTTTGCGCTTATTCATTATTCGACGCTTTGACGATGAAGGAAAACATCGTGTGAAAACCTATGAAGAAATTCTAAGGTTGTGTAGTCGACTAATTCGCACTTGGCCAGTGTGGTTGACTATATCTGATCGCTTAGCTTAGGCCCGTGCCCCAGAAGTGGGGACGTGTATGGGGTGATGTTGATGGTGATGATATTTGTTTAATAAAGAGTCCATAGTGGCCGACGACTTATCCCGAAGCTAAAAACATCCATGGTCTATCTTCTTCTTATACCGAAAAGATGGGAAGATTACGATACGATTAAAATAAATAATAAGACTCTGACAGACAGACATTTCCACATCCGGTCATCTGACACCAAACTAAGCAGAGCTTGCACATAGGCGGTAGGGACTGATATACATACATATATATTTATAAATACATATTCACACCCAAACACGGAACAAACACCGATATTCATCACACAAATATTTGTCCCGAGTGGTAATTGAACCCACGACTCTTGGAATCGCCAGCCACAGTCACTAACCACTGTTCCACCGAGCCAGTCAAACAAATTAAAGAACAGACAATCTCATTCAGTACTTGTTTTAGAAGTTTGTTTTTTAGAAGTTTGTTCAATCACACAACATTCTATGTGCGAAGGTTCTGTAAGCATGACTTCTGACGACCCTTCATAGTTTCAGTGACATGCAACCCCCTACATAACTGAAACTATGAAGGTCCCTAGAACATTGGGAATGCAGGATCTTTCGATCCCATCGTTTTGAATGAGTTATTGACAGCCGTTTATGAATGAAATTTGTACAAACAGGAGTTTTGCGTAAAGCCAATTGAATTATTGAAACGATCACACAAAAGCTACACAGTACAAAAATTGTTGCTTTGTTAAATTTTATTCCTCGTTTAATCACAAAAAGCTGGCTTTCGTCCATTGTTTGGTCATGCTCGATAAAATACCAGAAATATGAAAGCTGAAAAGAAATTTCCAAATACAAATAATGAAACAAAACGTTTATATAGCTTTCTGCATTGTTTCCAATATTTATAATATATTTGGTAAGCGATTCATTCGAACGGAAAGTTATCGTTTTCGGAACGTACGTATGCTTTAATCTCATGGACACAGCAGTACCTAGTCGGTACAAATAATCAAATCGTTTAAAGCTTCATAACATTATACTATTACAGCAGACGGGTCACAAATTGGGTCCAAACACAAAACTAAGCTTTTCTAAGAAAAGAAAAAAAAATAACCATACGTGAGTTTATAAGTGCGTTAACAAGTGCGACCATTTATAAGTAACTAGTACCTACGTGTAAGTACCTATAAAAATAAAGGAACTTTGACTTTGACTTTGACTTTGAGAAACGAAATGATTAATATATTGGCGTATAATTAAGGAATGTTTGTTTTCTATAGTCCACAAAAAAGTAGAATCCATGTTATCTCTCAACTTACCAGTGAACTGTCTAATCCTATGAAATAATTTCGTTTGACGGTACACGATTATATACCCGTGTAAATATTCTTAATTGTAATTTAACGCTAATGTCTTAAAACATAAACACATCAATGTTAATACTAAAACACATTTTAACGTGAAACAAAACGGTATCTCCATATTAAAAGGCCAAGATCCACCGGGAAATTCGAAATAGTTGAATGAACAACACACCTTTGATTTCCCCGTGGTCAATCAAGTTTGGTACCGAATTCTGAGGCATTCCAAGTTGCTTCGAGGGCGGTTCGCGGCTTCAAAACTTGTTGCTCACATAGCGTCATTGCATACCTACCTTATGTAGAGATAATGATAAGGTTCCGCAGATATTTTAGTCTAGTCTCATTAACACTAGTTAAATATGAGGCAGTTGTCGGTTGAACAAAACGGTATATCCATCCATATTAAAAAGTCAAAGACCACGGGAAATGCAAAATTGTTATAAGATTAAACACACCTTTAAAAAATCACACGAAATTAAATAAGTTTACAAATTTTTTGGTGCAAAAACTGATTGGATCTTTTTTTTTTGATCCCGTGGTAAGTAGCACTTGAGTTACAGATATCAGAATCAACAGACATGGAACAAACACCGATGTTCGTCACACAAATATTTGTTCCGAGTGGGAATCGATCCCACGACTCTTGGAACCGTAGGTAGTGAACCTGAGTCACTAACCACTGTTCCTACTGCACCCGCACCACTAAAATGTAGGACCTGGAGCCTAAACTAGGGTGCCCTACATTTCAGGCCTCCAGATAAACCTATGCTTTCCCTATGGTCAGTCAAGTACCCAAGTTCCAAGGCATTCCGAGTTTCGTCAAGGTTGGCTCGAAGCTCCTAAACTTGTTGCTCACTTAGTGTCGTCGCATACCGACCTTTGTGGGGACACATACGTGGGTCCGTAGAGATTCCTGTCTGTAGTTGTTACTTGTATGAATTTAGAGGTTATCACGGAAAGACGTGGCTATCAAGTCTCACAGGTTTTTTTTTAAATTTTTACTTTAGAGCTTTAAATGGCACTAAAACAACAAATAAAAATGTCTGTTGCTATTAAAAAATAAATATTTCGCCTTAATTATTGATTTATTACTTCATACTAAAGTTTTTAAGGCTTATACAAGCTTTAAAATCTGTACAGATTTTGTAGTTTAATTATATTTTTTTTTGCTTTTGTTTTCCGAGAAAATTTTATTTAATCAATGCCCTGGAATGAATAATACGTTTAATCTAGGGTATCATTAAGATGTTAATATGATTAAAATTTTAAGTCTCTTACTTTTTGTTTTGGCACCCGTTGTAAGTATATACTACAGTGACCCTGGGGCATCCATCTCTTTTGGAACAAATCGGAATCGAATTCGGATTACGACAGTGCCATAACATAGATTTTTCTGAATCATAATAACAAAAAGACGGCGAGACCGGGGGATTGGTAACCGCAATGTTTCATTGCTTATAGGTTCTTTTTATGTGAGTGCTTAATGCCTAAAAAGCGTTAACCTATTAAAAAATTTGCCCAATTGTGCAACCAATCAGCAATAAACCAACCAACCAAAACTCCCTATCATACACCGTCAGCGTCCCCACATAAGTCCCTAAAAGTAGACGCGAAAGCGGGAATAAGTCCCGTGCAAATTAGCTTAAGCGCCGAAGTTGGTCGTGTCTGTGGTGACGTCACGCGTGACGTCACAGGCACAGGTGGGGTCGTGATGTTGTTAGCGCTTCGGGGTAATTGGTCGGGAGATTTGGTGTCATTTAACACTTTCAGGGAAAGTTTAGTGGGAAAAATTTTATGCAAGATTTACGAGTTCTAACGGGAAAACATAGTTACAAGATTTCAATCAAACATTCTTATAGTATTGTCTAATTTTATTTGCGCGAGCACTACACATTTGAAATAAAACTAATTTTACGGATTAAACTAGCGTGTATTGGTATTCTAAACATTATTTAGAGATCCGAAGTTTCGAGCTCTTTACAGCGCTCGTGGTCACGGTTAAGACTAAAGATGACAGGTGTCTTCATAAATGAGTTTAATTACTTCCATCATTTGGTGTGATATTTTGCGTGTTCCAATTCACGCATACAGAACTCACAACATTGTTAGGTCTTGCAATATGTTGTTGTTTTTGACGGGCTTGGGATATTATGGTCTTCATGATAGGATCCCAAGCAGGTGGTACACTCCAACCATCTTCTCTATTGAAATTAGGATGTTTTTTAATCTCAATAGCTTCTCTCACGTCTAACGTCGGATCTCTAAATAATGTCTAGAATACCAATACACGCGAGTTTAATCCGTAAAATTAGTTTTATTTCAAACATTCTTATATCAAGATTGGATTTGACTATACTAGAATCCATAATTCGACGGAGCAGTTTGACAGATCGAGTGTTACTATGTGTGGGAAAAATAAAATAGTGATGAGGTAAATGGTAATTTAATTATCGACAAAATTATCCGGTCTAAGTATAAAATCATTGATTAATTATCTAATAACACCGCTCAATTCATTTGATGAACTTTACTGGAGAGTGAAAAAAAAACTTCATGATTTTATAAATTTTAAGAGTTATTGTTTAAAAATGTTGTAATTTAAGCCCTGATTGGTGGAATAACGCAAGATCATTGTAGTTTTATGCAGGAAGAAAACTTTATTCAGTGATGTTCCAAAAGTGAAAACCGGGAGGTTTTATTAGATAAACGACAAAATTACAATTTACAATTATTATAAGAGTTTTAATTGAAACAGTATATTTGTTTCATCAGTAATTTATTCAGAATCATCACTTTTTTTACGATATGGGGCTTACTGATCCACATTAAATTATTTATTCCCGTTTTAATTATAAACTCGAAAAAAACTAGTCGATTATTTATTCGGATCGAATCAGAACACAAATTATCGACGCAAACAACACTAGGCTGAACCTGGCAACATAATGCAATTTGAGTTGTCAAACCGCTCCGTCGAATTACGGATTCTAGTATAGTATAAAGTTTCGACAGACTGTCATAGAAGACATACATACATATGAATTTCAAATTTGAAAAACACAGTGGTACGTAGCGGGGTTAGAACTGGCGACCTCCCGCAAGCAACGACCTTAACCACTCGGCCATCGACATTTTTATCGGAACTGTATTTTGTTTGAGGGTAAGATAACGAAAAGAGGTTCTTTAACAAATTTTCTAACCAGGTATTAAGCAATGTTGTTTCTCAAATTTAAAAAAGTTATGTTCAAAAACCAAACCGAACTAAAATTTTCCTTACTTATGGCCCGCTTTGAATCGTCCGGCCACTGAAAACCAGGTCAGAGCTTCCCATGGGAACCTTTCCCCTTAGCCACTTAATGTCTTCCGTCTCTCTATAGCACTCTATAATCCATTTGCCAGATCGCGTATTTTCTCTATACAAGATTTTGCACCATAGTCTATGGACGGACGTGGATGTTTTTATGGTGCCAAAGCTACTTTGATGTCAAAAGAGTAAGAAGTTTTATTGTTTACATATAACAATAAGTGGCCAATTTATTGTTATATTTATAATTTTAAACTGTCATGGTTACACACATTAGAAAACTTAAATTAATGAGCTCCCGATATTTCGGCACTGTTGCAAGCGCCATGATCACGGGTAAGCTACAGGATAAAAAATACTATATATAAAAAAAATATAAATTCCCGCGTCTGTCTTTCTCTATGTGTGCTTGAAACTTTAAAATAGGATAGATTTTTTTAATAGATGGAGAAATTTAAGAGGAAGGTTCTTATGTATAATACCTATACCCGAAGTGAAACCAGGACGGGCCACTAGTCACGTATAAACTTATAGAATAGAAGGTTACTTTTTACCCAAATGAAAAAAAAAAGTAAAAAATTTCGCGCCATGTCGGCAGCGTACCAGAGTACCATTTATATTCCCTGTTGAATTTCCCATTTGTCATCACAACTTAAAATATTCATTCGAATGGAAATATGCATTCGAGTGATCGATAGTTATTTTAAAACATTCACGAAAGAATCGAATGCTTTTGCAGCAACTCGGAATAACTTGCAGCTTACAGTATTTCCGGTATCATTATTTAACAGAGACATTTAGGATTCTCTCAGTATAACAAATGCATAGCTCGGAGATTTCTCGAAATCATTCTGCTTTATGAATTAGACGCCGACGGAATGAAGTTAAACTTATAGAAGAGGAATTCAAGAATACTTTAAAAAGCGATTAGTCATATTTGTCGTTTTACTTCGTAAGCATTGCGACAGTATTCCATGAATCCAATGATTTTGTAAAAAAAAATGTCTTTGTACACATTTTTCCCTTCATTGTCTCCTATTATTATCTACTACTATTCATACATTTCTTTATAATTATTCCGACAATACAATAATTCGATGTAAGATATTTACGGAGAAATGAAATGGTGAGCTTTTCGGGAAATATTAAAAACGTTTATGAAATGTTAAATTTCAATAAATTAATCAAATACGTTCACAGAATAAAAGATAATAAACAAAGAATAATTATTCATTCAGTCAGCGTGGATGACTAAGGCCTTATCGCCTTAGTTTAGGGTAGGCCCGTGCCCCAGCAGTGGGGACGTATATAGGCTGATGATGATGAAATTATTCAAGGAAAGTTCTTTACTCAGAAATTGTATCCAATTGGATCGGAACTTCCACATTATCCCGTTTCATCTGTTAATCAATATCCGTGTTTGTTATTATAAGGAAAAAGCGAGTGTATCGAGCAAAACCGAACCAAAACAATAGGTCGACGAACAAACGGAGCACCGATACATCTTGCGGGATTGCATTAATATTAATAAGAGCTGGGATTATTAGACCGCGCCGAGGTTGCGGGAAGAGATGGGTAGAGGTTACATGAGTTAACTTTATTGAGTTATTATTTAATTAGTCTTTCTCTGTAACTCATGAGTTATGATAATCAAACAAGTTATAAGTTATAACTCAAGAACATGTTTTGCGCAAAACGGAAAGCGAAGTTTAATTTAGTTTACTTACTTAGCTGGATCTTTTGGTCCACCTAATGGAGCGAGAAACGGCGTCTATACAGGCCTTCAGGGTGAAAGCGATAAGCTAAATTGGGGATTGAAGTTGTAACGTACCTGTCGACCTCATTTATATGGTCCTCACGGCCGCTTACCATCAGTTGGTGGGAGGATATCCTAAAGATTCTGGACAAATTTTTGACCACTTTCCAAATAAAGTCAAGAAGATTTCTCACAAACAAACAAAATTACTAATGTTGATTTTTCTTTTGACACGCAGTAATTTTAGCACGTACGATAATAATTCATTCACAAATTAAGTTTGAAAAGGTGTGTTATGGAATGAGTTGACTCATTGAGCAAGCGCGGCGGAGCATTTCCCATCTCTATTTGCGGCGTTATTGTCCGTTATTGAAAACCGGGCTATAATACTGCTTTTTTTTGGTGAAGTAATATTTGACCCAGATACGGATTCGTTCCTTAATGTCTTTTACGGAAACAGGTGTAAGGTTAAGTGGATAAGGCCTTAGCAGTTTTGACACGTCGTGTAGTACAGGTAAGATATAATTAGGCGTTGCTTGCTCGATCTATTGGGATTTACTATTTCTTTTGGGCAGTTAAAGTTAGATATGTAGGTATTTATTTACGTTCTTCTGTACCATACAGCAGAACCTTAAAAAAAGTTTAAATGCTATCATTTAAACCTTTTAAAAAAAGGTTTAAACGCTTCCATTTAAACCTTTTTTATAATGATTTTCTATATTAGTTTCAAAATTTTATAAAGCGTTAGTACTCTTTATCACTACTTAATACACTCACAGGCACAATTAACCGCCCACCTTTAAAATTCGCTTCCCTGATAGTTTTGGTTTACTATGGCTTATCAAATGTTTTGTTTTTTGTTAAGTGGGTAGTCTTGCAATAAATTAAACACCTATACCCTCATTTGGTTTCGTTAATTTGTGACAATGACGGGTTTTTGGAACATAGTCGTTGTTTGACATTATTGCAGTTGTGTTACTGTGTGTTCATTTCCTATTTTTTTCTGCTGTAGTGTGTTTTTATTGTTTAATTTGGGTTTGTAGTGTTAGTTTGTTGTTTGTGACTGCAAAAAATGCCACCCGATGCAACTGGTGTAGCCAGGGCAGTTGCCTTTACTGACGCTGAGTACAGCCAACGTTGCATCCCTCGTGCACTCGGTGTACCACGAACTGCCATACGGGATGCCATCAGACGATATCGGGAGATAGGTTCATACACCCTCAGGCCAGTTCAAGGTCGACAGCGATGCACTTCGGCTCGAGAAGACCGCTTCGCTGTCGACAACGTGTTAAGAAATCACTTTTCCACCGCTACTGAAGCCCAAATTCGTCTTTTGAAGTACGAAACCTCAGTGTTAGTGGACGTACGATAAGAAGAAGACTGGCAGAAGGATATCTGAGGGCGTTTCGCCCAGCTCGCGCCCCAGAACTGCTCGCACAACACCGTAGAGCTAAACTTGCTTTTGCGCGAGAATATGCTGAGTGGACTGTACAAGAATGGAAGGTCATACTGTTCTCAGATAAGAGCAGATAGCCTTAAAAGGTCCAGATGGATGCCAGCCTGTCTACAGACACCCAAATTAAAGGTTTGCTCCTTGCGCTATATCGGAAACAGTGGGTTACAAAGAAGGCTCTATTATGGTTTGGGGAGGCATCACTTACGAGGCTCGTACCGACCTTGTATTGTTTGACAGAGGCAGTGTAAATGCTTAAAAATACGTGGAAGAAGTTCTCCAAGGACATGTCATACCGTTCGCACCATTTATTGGTGACGACTTTAGATTAATGCATGACATGCACGTTGCTATACCGCAAAATTGGTTACTGAGTACCTTAATGAGACCGAAATTCAAGTTTTGCCATGGCCAGCACGCAGTCCCGACCTCAACCCAATTGAACACATATGGGACAACTTCAAAAGACGTATTTGAGCGAGAGTACCAACCCCTACGTCTATTGGAGAACTCAAAACGGCTGCGGTAGAGGAGTGGCACATTATTCCCCAATCAGATATCCAAGATGTCATGGATGGACTATCATACCGGCTCCTAGAAGTCATAAGGGGTAGGAGGAGCAACGCCCATTATTAAATTTTAATATTGTTTTACTGTGACCTTCTTTTTTCTCAAAATTCGAAATTTACATTTTTCGTCGATACTTCGAAAATATCGATTTTTGTAATAATGCCCTATTAAACGACTTTTTTAAATCAAACCTTCGTTTTATTTTTTGTCTTAAATTAAGTTTATAACGGATCATTCATAAAATGTGGTTTATGTTTGGACATTTCCGAAAATTTAAGCAAATACAAGGTGGGCGGTTAATTGTGCCTGTGAGTGTATAAAGCAAAGTCGCTTCCCGCGTCTGTCTGTCCCTATGTAAGCTTAAATCTTTAAAACTACGCAACGAATTTTAATGGGTTTAATAAATACCCGATGTGAAACGAAGGCGGATCACTAGTAATTAATAAATGATGTTTATTCATAAAAAAAATATAAATCTCGATATATCGAGATTTATATTTAACTATAGTTAAAAAAATTACATTGTCAAAAATATTTTATAGCAATATTGAGAAAATAGGTAATCCATTATTGACAACTATTATTAATAGTCACTGATCAAAAATCTAAAACTGAATAACCTATCTAATTGAAAAGGTCGTCTCTTCAGTCTTTGTAGGTGACTTGTTTGCTTGAGGTATTTTTTCATTAACCTTTGCACGGCCGCGGGGCCCAAACATCCATCTGTAAATGGAAAACTTTTCAGCAGAATACAAACGCAGTAATAGAAAACTTGAAAAAAAGTACACGAACCACATCCCAGTGGAAATATTGGAAATGTCGGAGCCGGTAGCGCCAAAAATTGCCTCAATTTTTGTAGGTGCTGAAAATTCTTTGCTAAAAATCTTCCGCCGCACGTGAATTGCATAGTGTTTTTCAATTTCGGCCAAACTAAACATGGAGCTTAATACCTACATATTCCTCTTTGAAGTGTTGCAAACCAATTTCTCTGGAACTGTGAGTGAAGTTTAAAATATCCCTGCATGCATTTTCCACAACTGTTATCTGTTTAGGTGTTAGAGAGGTACCTATTGCCAAAAGAGCAGTAAGTTGATAAAATGCGTCGTTATAGTGTCTGCCATCATTAATATAGAGTTAATCAGCCCTGTCAACTTTATCTATCTAGGATGACAAAAGATCGAGTTGATATCTCTTAACGACTGACGAAAACCACTGTAATCTCTTGCTAAACCGTATATCATTATTAAAAAGACATCGTCACAATGCAGGCACATATACCACCAGTTCTTCTATTAGTAACGAAATTCTCGAAAAGCTCCATCTATTGTTGACTCTTGGAACTTTCTTGTCAAATGTCGCCTCAACTTCTTCTCTTATTGTCTCCAGACTGGTTCCCTGGCTGGAGGAAGCACAGCAGCCAACCCAACGACGACGGCACCTCAGGCCAGGATTGTGTCGAGGCCCGAAGGGAGTTCCCCCCGCGCCCCCCTCCCGCCGCGCCAACCTTCATGTGGAATGATAGGGGGTGCCGGGAACACAACTACTTCGTCTGCGAGCGGCCTAGTGTTGACGGTGAGTGAGTAGAGATAGAGTAGTGGATTTTGTGACTAAAGATCTTTTAGTAAGATTTTAGACTTTTGCGACACCAAAAAAATCTTTATGGGTCTACACGCGACCATGATCGGTGTAACCCAGTCGAAATTTCGGGCAGTAAGTGGCTATGTAATTGCTGCTCCTAATATCGCGTGTAAACCCATAAAGACTAATATTTAAATTATTTTTGTGAGTGAACTTATGAGTGATGCTCTCGCGCATCGAATGAACTGAAATGGTCGTCGTGACGAACTTTTAAAGCTCTTGTCACAAATGTAACAAAAATTGTTCGTATTTAATTAATATTAATTACGCCATTAAAAATTATTTTCTGTACATATTTCACGGACATATTTCGGATGTAATTATATCCTTAACATTATGGGAAATTAAATGGTTGTATTTTTTTCATTTGAGAATATTCCAAATAGTGCCATTTAATTGGTTAAACGACCTTCTAAGCCAAGGCTAACCCATTGAACTACTTTATATGATTATTTAATCAACTTGTAAAGAGTAATATCAATAATTTTAACAAAGCTATCAAGGTCGATATCCACACCACAAAGACTGACCAAATTGATTCAATTATGACATTATATATGTATTTTTAATACGAAATAATGGATAATCGTGGACATAAACAGACTAATTGCTTTGACCATAATTTAGGGCCAACACGTTTCCCTTTCTGAAATCGGATAAAAGTCAAATTAATTTCATATTAGCTAGCGTGCCAATGAAATATTGATACGGGTCCGGTCAGGCCAAACCCTTCTGCTACAGCCTTTCGTTCTTAATGACGGCAATTAAGCCTGGATTATGTGGAAACAACGTTTGGACTATATTAAATTTCCAAGTGATCGTTTCAATTGTGCAAAGTTTGGATCAACTGATAAACCAACCCACTAATAGGTGATCGACCAAGCTTGCTGAAAACTAAGCTAAGAGAGTTCTCTAATTATTGGAAAACTATGTAGTTTCCATTCTGAAACCCCATACCATCGATTGACTTACGGATAGTAACAATTCCCTGCCTCGTTGGTCTATTGGTAGCAAGCGCCACGTAACGACCGAGAAGACCCCGGTACGAGTCCGGGGCAGGGCAAGTTTGTGTGAGTTTTTCTGTAAAGAAAATACTCAGCCCGGAGTCAGGTAGTTGGCGGATGCACGCCCGTGCCTCGGAAAGCATGTTAAGCCGGTGGTCCTGCGCCCGATCTCTCATCGGTCATGTCGGCTTGACGTCTCACCAAACGATGAGATAGATGAGATGAAACTGCACTTGTGTTTGCGCGCAGACTTGTATATTATAATATGTCCTGTGTACTTGGCTGTTCTCAATTTAGATCGGCTGCCATGACCAAAATCGGTCGGACGCCTTTTAGTAATATTACTGTTCAGAGTTCTATCACTGGTCTTGCTATTCTTTCCTATTGATAGATCGATTAGCAGGATTCTCAATTTGAAACAAAAAACATCATTAATCTTAAGTTCATTTTTTGTATTGCAATTCAGCAATGTCCTTTATCTAATAACAGCACGAACAGCCATGAAATACCCTGGCTACGGATACCCGAAGCCAGGAAATTGGCAATGTTCTACCGCCGTCTCGGAAAGTTCGTAAACCCATTGCTTTTGTACCTGATGTCGCTCGGTTTACGGAATATCCACATAGTAATATCATTGAACTATGTACAAACATAGATTGCAGCTTCGTTTGTATAGACTTGTGGTGTATCGATCTACATTATGTATTTACTTAAATTCTCGCAATATTATACGACACTCGTAAATTTACATAAAAATGTTAAACACACATATACGAATCAGCAAGGCAGGCAAAATTCAAAAGGAATAAGTACTATTTATAAAACTAAGCTCGTAAGTAAAAGTCTTCAGTGATTAAATAGCTTGCATATCCGACAGTTACAAAACAAATAAATAGAGTCTAATAATTCTTCATTATGTAAACTTTGTTCCTATAATTACAAATTATTTTGATTTTACATAGAACTTGACACTCATTTAGATCTTCATGGATTTCAACCTTAATTTTTGTATTGAACTTGGCTCTCCTTTTTTACATTTATGTTTTTGGTGGGAAACATAAAACAAACCACGTAAGTAAAAGGTTTCATTGAAAAAATTGCTTATACTTACTTCTATGAGAAACTCAAACAAGAATATTGTCCTGAAAAATTCCAATATTGTTTTCCAACAATTTCCACTGTGCATTTTCTCCAGAGTACGCAAAGATAGTGTGTCAGCAGTTAACACAATGCTGACAATCTATAAAATTGTGTAAACGTTATCTTAAAACTGGCGCTCGACAAAATATCGGTAGCAAGGGAGTGCCGCATCTATAATGCAGAGAGATACCTTCCTTTACGTAACACGGGGGCGTTCGCACGAAATGTAGGTATTTTGAATTTTCTTCAGAGACGGCGAACAGTTCATATTTTTGGCATCTGTGCAGTGGATATACGATCGAGTAAATTTAAAATACTCTTTTGTGTCGATTTACTATTAGGAGTCAAATTCCTGAAGCAATCTACTCTATTTAAGGCGATATCATCAAGAAGATCGTCAAACTTTGGACGCTCAAGATCTTTTCAAGTTTTAAATTTATGGTCAGACTATTTGGACGATCTGTGGGTGTCAAATGCGTCACTATCTTCAAACAGGATCCTCTTTAGAGCTATTATACCATATAGGAACATAAAACGGTTGACGATCTCGTGTGGACGTCACATTGTCTAACTGACGTCGATTCGACGATGTGTGATTACTGCGGAGGCGTGGAGAAGGACTGCGCACTTCTCCAAGTTTGATTCTAAAGTTGACGCAAATGTCATTGCGATAGGAATATATTCATTTATTCGAAGGTATGGACTAACTTTTTAGATTAGCGCAGCGAACCAAAAAAAGTCCGGTAATACCCACTTCCACTTCGATGGTATGCATTTCAAACTGGAATTCAATTCAATTCAATTCAACCAGAAATATTACTCATGTACTGTATGTGATACGCCTTATTTATACGGCTCAAGTTATTATTAATTTTCTTAAACATAAAAATGAAAAAATAAGAAGATTACCTTTGAAAATTACCTTTGATTATTTCTCCTAGAGTCTAGAGTATTAGGTACTTCGAGTTGAAGAGAGGGAAGGTGCTGGCAGAGTCCAGAGAAGAGTGCAAGTTGCTTCAACGCCAAGAGCGAAGATCTTTTATAAAGAAGAATAGACTTTGAGGTACTTACTAAAATCATTTGTGTAATACTCCAACCAGACTCACACAGTATTAAATCACGATTGCCATTTACAAATCTGACCTTCCACATTCCGAAACGAAACAAGACGATGGAAAGTACAATTCCATTCCGCATCAAACACGACGTGCCAGCATTTATCTGGAAGCATCATACATTTTTGCAGTGTTGTAATTCATCGCTTTGGCACGTGACTATCAGCGGGGGTCTCGAGCTACGAGCTCGATAGTGCCAGTAAAATGTTTAACGACCTTCGTCGCATCACAATGTTACGCTGTGTGCCTGTCCGCAGTGCTTATTACAAAGACGTCGCACCAAGATGTTGCAAAGATATGAAAGGAGAACACCCGATTCCATACAAACTTGGGCCCAACGTTACAAAGCTGAAAGTTGGCCATCAGACAAAGCATATAAAAGGTTTCCATGAGACGAATTTTCATGTTGATCCGCAATGGCCAAATCACTAAAAATACTAAAATACAGTGAATATTTTTGAGGTTATCTGTTTTTCTATTATGAAAGAAAGCTTGTAGGGTGTTTCTTTTTTAAGTTTTGCATTACAGATTGTATACAAGCTATCCAACAGTACAGATAAAGTGGTAAAATGGTATCAAGACATAGGCTATATGTCATCTATATTGGTCAGGGAACCTTGCATGTGTCCGTGAAATATGAT
Source organism: Maruca vitrata (assembly GCA_039566165.1). Lineage (NCBI taxonomy): Eukaryota > Metazoa > Arthropoda > Insecta > Lepidoptera > Crambidae > Maruca > Maruca vitrata. Next base: position 2,339,974 of record CM076922.1, on the reverse strand, counting down.
TTTGTGATTTGTTAAGTTGTTGGGTAATTCTGAATATTAATAACAGAATATTAACAACATATATATTCCCAAGCGTCGTTGACGGCGCAATGCCCGGTCAACCCTGCGCCCCACTGCACCGCGCACACACGCAAGCACGCTACATAGTAGGTAATGAGAATAAATCTATGGATATTGCAATCATTCGACTTATGAAGTCAAAGCATTATATCTTAGACATTCTCCTGGGTGTCAGTCTCCTCCTCATTTATCCTGGGTGGGATTCGAACCCATGACCCTTGGTTTAGAAGCCAGAATTCACTAGCAACTGCTCCATCGAGCCAGTCAACTATAAAACCAATTTATTAGATATTTCATTAAAGTGAATAATGAACTAGGTAACTCTAAATGCATATTTGCTTATGGCTGGACAGAGCAGTTCAGTATAAAAAAATAAATGTAACAAAAGCAGGTCATTACAAAATAATAATAAATTATTTTATTCATCCTTATCGTCATAATACATCTAAAAATCTTCTTCTCATCTCATCTTCTTCTTCTTCAGCCCTGTATCACCCATCGTTGGGTATAGGCCTCATGTGCTTTCCATTTGACCCGGTCTTTTGCTGCTCGCATCCAAGTCTTGCCCAATATTTTTGTGATATCGTCGGCCCAGCGCATAGGTGGTTTCCCAACGTTTCTCCGTCCGAGTCTAGGTCTCCATTCGGCAATTCTGCGTGCCTATCTGCCATCCTCTCTTTTGCACATATGTCCGGCCCGTCTCCACTTCAACTTCGTCACAATCGATGTAATGTCCGTGACTCCGGTACGTCTCCGAATAATAGTATTTCGGATACGATCTAAATAAATATGATAAATAATAAAACATTTTAATTATTAATCGACATCAATCAAATCGATCAATGTCATAAGTAGATTCTGTTTACTATACTCTATGGATAGATTTCTGTATCACGTTTGCGAAGATAGCTACGTTATTAATAAATAATAAAATGAACGTTTACAAAACCAGTAACATAAGGAAAATAAAAAAATCTGCTTTTTTCCCTGTTGGCCATTGCTGTTTTGGCTAAGATTTCTATAAGTTAACTTACAAAAATAGACCGATTTTTTGATATATAATTTAATCCTGTAACGTTGGGCCCAAAATGGTGGTTCTCCTTTGATATTTGTGCAAATATGTTGGGTATTGTAAGAAGTTGCAATGTTTACTCAGATTAGTTACATTATGAAGTGTAGTCTTATCGGATTTTAGTCTGAATCTAATTACTAGCTTGGCGTCTGTTAAAGTACTAAGCAAATATATTATGTATATTTGTGCAAATATGTTTGAGAAAACTTGCAATGTTAATTAAGATAAGAGACTCATGAAGTGTAGTTATTATAAGACTTTGTCCAAGATTAGTCTAAAGTGTCTTGAAGTTTTACCCAGTACATGCTCAGAATTATATAGGTACCTTATACAAGTATTCTATAAATATTTTAAAGAACTAGGTAATTAACCAGACAGTATCACAATTGTCTATTGATCTGACCTGAGATAAAGAGCTTAATCACATGTATTTTGGATCCATATATCCATTAACTTACCTACTTTTTATGATGGCGGGTGCTAACCCGCCGCCCTATGGTTGACGTTGTTAATGGCCTAGAACATTAATGCCTTTCATTGAAGTCGGTGAACGAGTAGGCTATGTCTATTGCCTTTCAATCTTTAGACTTTTTTCTTTTTGAGTATTTGTAGCGAGAAAGAGCGTCTCTCTCTAAGTCGGTCCCTTGTGTCTTAGAATCGTATCCAGTATCAGAAAACATCCGGAACGGATCTGCCTCCACCAGTTTCTATCCAGCGCGTCTCTCACGACCTCGTAGAACTTGGAGGACGATGAGTCTTTCACTTGATCGGTCCATCTCATTATCATTTTGTATCATCATCATCATCAGCCCATATACGTCACGACTGCTGGGGCACGGGCTTACTGTTAATTAGGGCGAAAAGGCCTTAGTCAACCACGCTGGCCAAGTGCAGTTGTTCGTCGACCTTATAATTTCTTCGTAGGTGTGCAGGTTCCCTCGCGATGTTTTCATTCACCGTTAAAGCATCGAATAGTTTAGAGTTTAGTAGTTTTTCAAGTTTGAAATTCATATGTACGATACATATGAATTTCAAACTTGAAATGGGTCGAATCGGGGTTGAACTGGCGACCTCTCTCATGGCAAGCAACGACTTTCACTTTCATCATTCTGTATAATTAATTAAAACGTGCATTAAGCATGTCTCTAAGTCATGCATCGATACTGTGATCTTTCAACAGCTTTTACTAAAGCATATTCCAGTTTCTCCTTTAGCCTCCCCAAAATATTTATCCACGAAACCGTCTAGAGCTCTTGACACCTCCTCAGACGTGCGCAAACATGATTCCAATCGCTTTAAGCGCTCTGAGTAGATCGCTCCCTGGGTCACTGGGCTAATCCAGCGGTAAAGTGGCGTTTACATCGAGCATTTGAAATGAAATCCAGTTTTGAAATAAAACTAAATTTATGGATTAGACTCGCGTGTGTTGTTATTCTAAACATTTTATTTAGAGACCCGACGTTTTGAGCTCTTTACAGCGCTCGTGGTCACGGGCAAGAGTCTTGTGTGGTGTTCGCGTAAATAATGACAATACTATAAAAACCATTGTATTTTTATGATATGTCGTTGGTAAGGTATACTTTGGTGGTAAAGTATGTAGGTATATTTTATTTATATGCACTAACAGTATAAGCATAAACAAAAAAGTTTTTCTTATAATAATTTAGATGCTTAACACTTCCATCATTTTTAACTCTAAAAAGGTTTTCAGTAATGTAGGCCTTAATATTAACTGTACCGTTTGTACCTTACTCGCTGATCAGAGAAAAATGTTATGAAACTTATGGAATTACGAAAGGAACTGAAACGCCGTTAGACGATTGTGAGGTTTTTTCGTTACGGAATTTCTTGGTTCGGTCGCCGCGCTCAAAGCTCGCGATAAAAGCTATGCAATAGCTTAAAAAAAAGTTATTTTGTCAGATTATAGTACAGCCTATTTTTGCGGATTTTTATGACATGTTGTAGAATACGTGATCTACCCAGTACAAAGTATTTAGTAGGTAAGTGATTTTCGCTTATTGGATGAAATACACGTGAAAAATGCTGTTAATGGAATTTTTCCTGTGTCCCACGTTGAATATATTTAAAAATCTAATTTATATTTCTGAACGTGTTATTACAAAAGTCTCACAGCAGTGCATGCATTTTATATGTAATTAGAGCTTATCTTCATTACATACTAGTGGTCCCGGCGAATTTCATACCGCCAATACTGATTCTTTTTCTATATTTTCTCATTGAAACCTTCCCTGGACTACGACGAACATTTTAAAACCAAAATTACCTAAATCTGTCCCGGCGTTCTCGAGTTTTAGTCAGACTAACGAACAGCAATTCATTTTTTTTTTATAAGAAGAAGAAGAAGAAGAAGGTAAATACCTCCTGTACTGTAAATGTCTATCACTACTCAATGACTACAAAATAAATATTATAACTTTTTAATCGCGCATCAGTTTTTTCTGAATAACTTTACCAATTAGACAGCTTGATACAGTTTATAAAAGATTTTGCACATATTTGCCTTTAAAATCGTACCTACTTTCCTAATTATTGGGCACAAGATTCCTACAACTGTTGTTTTTAAGGAGTGACATACATTTACGGTACAGTAGCTATATTAACGTGCATTAAAGATGAGCTTTTCTCATTTCATTTCACCATAAAGAACCAGGTCACATTCGAAACATGCCGTGTACCATTCGCGGTCCGTTGCAATGCAAATATAAATTTTTATTCAAAGCATAAAATATGTCAAAATTGTTTCTAATTCATGGCGGGGTGACGCCGACCAGCGTAGGGCGGCCTCTGGCGGCGGGTTGGGGTACTTCGGGTATTGACGGGAATGGGGGGGGCGGCGGATCAGGGTATAATGGATGCTCACCTGCGTTCGCTTTGACACTCTCTGACCTAGTTGGATGACGAGTAGGGCTGGGAACTTCGTAGTTGCGACTTCGATAGGTGATGTTATAGGATTTTCTTTTTAAAAGTGTTGTTCATAAGACTTTGAGGTCCTTTGAAGTCTTCTTCAAAGGCACTCTTGATTTTATTCTGTGAAATTAAGACTTTAACAGCTTATGGCTACTTATTGCTCAGTGTGAAAATTGTCATGAGTTCTTACCTTACTTACTTATGAATGTAGAATAAGTTTGGGTTGAGATGTAAGTTCAGTAAGTTAAACTACTTACTACAAACACTTAATGAAAATTCGATAAGCCGTTATTCAGGTAAAAGTTTCTTCTGATGAACGGTCTTATTATTAGTAAATGTATGGTTTTTCTAACCTGTCTTGCTATTTCTCGCAGTGAACGTAAGTACATCAGAACGGTTCTTTGACTCCTCAAGATAGAGTTTTTCTGTCTTATGCTGTAGTGGAAGGAATCAGCAATACTACAGTAGCTTTGCTCATTCTTTCCTCCGCAAACTTAGACTCAGTTCATTATCGAGTAGCCTTGTCCTTTCTCCACAAAGGTGAACCTTGTCAAGTCACGTGACAGCCCTATGAAGCAGCCAGAAGAATGCATTGTCGTCTTTATGTCCTCGGCTTAAGAGCCATTGTGCAGTGGCTGCGACACGGCGCATTGTCATCGGTGAAATGACTATGGGGCGTTAGGCCGGGCACAGACGAGGAAATTAAACGTCGTACTCATTTAAAAAGTGAGGTTCGTTTTAAGTTAACGTTAACTAGGAAATTCCCATGTATTCCTAATGTATCACGTGACATAAATTTAGGCAAATAACATTATGGCAATGAGTTGTGGGTGTATGACTTTTTTGTTAGTTTTAGGTGTCGCAGGAATATGAATGTAGTATTGTGTATTATTTGCGCGAATACTACATATTAGTAATAAAATTAATTTTATACTCTAAATAATATATTTAGAACTGAGAGTGATCCGCACTCGCTTCGCTTCGGGTAAGCCTTTCTTAGCGGATGCCTTCGTCATAACATCTACCAGCATGCGAAATTTTAGACCGACCCGTCCACTGGTTTGGTCTGCGCGTTGATAGATCACTATGTCAGTCAGTCACCTTTGACTGTTATTTATTTAGATAACAATACACGCGAATTCAATCCGTCAAATTAGTTATATTTCAAATGAATGTGTTTATTGCTTCTTTAATTTGGCAATAAAGAGGTAAATATAAAACATGTAAAAAATTTCTGAAACCTATAATAATTTATGCATTGAAATCTATACGATACTGGACGGATCACAATAAATGCCATAAAATTATAACCTTTATCACAACACACAATTTCCAATATGCCTCTTGTGAATTTGACGTGTTGTGTGATGAGGGTGGGCTCCACAAAACCCTTCAAAGGGTTCCAATTTGTTGCTTATCCATTGATTCTTTGATAGAGTAAACCTCTTTCGGTTTCCAATTAGGACTGAATCAATTAAATCAGAAACGTGTATTTCTTCGCCATTGATCTGTATAATTCGTTTGAAATTGATGTCAATAGGAATCGCGATCTTGTGAGAATTGATGCTGTATGTTCGCACGAGATCGCAATTTATTCCTGTTCAAATGTCATCATCATCAGCCCATATACGTCCCCACTGCTGGGGCACGAGCCTACCCTAAACAAGGGCGATAAGGCCTTAGTCGACCACGCTGGCCAAGTGCGGGTTGGTCGACTACACAACCTAAGAATTTCTTCTTAGGAGTGCAGGTTTCCTCACGATGTTTTCCTTCACCGTTAAAGCGTCGAATGATGGTACATATGAATTTCAAATTTGAAAAACACATTGGTACCTGGCGGGGTTTGAACCGGCGACCTCTCGCATGGCAAGCAACGACCTTAACCACTCGGCCATCGACGCTCCTGTTCAAATATGTTAAATCAATCAATGCAATCTGTAAGTCTGTAAAAAGCGTAGACGGCTGTGTGGTTAAGGCCAAACCCCGCCACGTACCAATGTGTTTTTTGTATTTGAAATTCATATATACGATTATTCGACGCTTTAACAGAGAAGGAAAACATTGTGAGAAAACCTAAATAACAAAAAAACCTAAACCTTAATTCTAAGTTTGTGTAGTCGACCAACCCGCACTTGGCCAGCGTTGGTTGACCATGGCCTGATTTAGGGTAGGCCCGTGCCCCAGCAGTGGAAACGTATATGGGCTGATGATGATGATGATGGTGTTTGGTGTCGTGGCTGGGTGAGTAAATATTTGTCCCGGGTGGGAATCGAACCGGAACCGTATACAGTGAACCTATTCACTCGGGTCACTAACCACTGTTTCACCGAGCCAGTCAGGACATCCTGATAGTTCTATTTTATAAAAAAAAAGCCAAATACATGGCTTTTTTTACTATTTAGTTATCGGTGGGCCTTAGCTGTGCTGACAGCGGTGCCATTAGGCTGTATTGCAGCTGTGCAATTTGAACAACATGTCCGCGACTAACCCGCCATCGCTGATGCTCCGTACAATTGCTTCACACACTGCATTTGTTTAATCCAAGAGATTAAACAAATACAGCCTTTTCTGTTTATGGTTGGATCTCCATTCTGTTTTTTGTGGGGTGATAATTGATTAAAGGGTAATAATGAGCAACCTCCATGGTAAGTTCGGCCAATTGTGGACATCACCGGATGCATGTTTTTTTTTTCAGTTGATAAGTAGTCCTAAATACCAATTAGTAGAATAATTAGGAGAACTATTATTATTAAAACACAGAGAAATAAAAAAAATATTGAATAATAATAAAGAGGAGAACCTATTTCCATTGAATGGTTTTTAATTTCCGTGTCGTAACCGCCTTTAGTGAAGGTCATATTATTTAAATTAATAAATTGAGACTTCGTTTAAGACCAAATTGAAAACCAACTAGGTAGGTATACCAATAAATCTATGTTTTTGAACGCATAATCGTTCTTTTAATACGTCTGGTAGGATCACAGTTTCCTAAAACTAAAGTAAAATTCTGTGATAAACACTATTACGATGTGTATGGTTTTGCTGTAAAGATCAAAAATGCGTCTGAAATAAATGTATACCTACTCTTTCCCCGGAAAGTAAGTAGAAAAATCGCATTATTTTTATTTTATGTAGCAATCAATTCTTGAAATTTTATTGACTTTCCACATTTAAGCACTCTTCTACCACATTTAACTCGGCGAAGAACTTATAAAATGAAGAAAAAAAAAACAAAATAAAAACAAGTGCAACCGCCAAAACTGTGGTCCAACTTTAATGGCGAGTTATCTCACGCTTTTATGGTGTAAGTTTCTTATTCGAAGGGATATAAACATCGAGATGATGGTGTTTTATTGGCTATTCCAACTCCAGATAACTGATGGGTCGCCACATAGATGCAGACATTTCTAGCTATTCTTTCATCATAATGCATGCCCAAAAATTTTTTACTAGATTAAAAGACCTTTGTCCTGCAGTGAGATTAAATAGCTTAATTAGTTATACATTAAAATAGAAAAAATAAATAACTGAATATTACCAACCGTAACGTTCTTTCGTGTGATGAATATCGGTAGTAGTTCCGTGACTGGCTGTATTATTTATGTGTTTATAATATAAATATGACATAGATTATATGTAGTTACTAATACTCTGAACATAATAGCCCAAGCTATCAGAATCAGAACAACGTTTGTTTCTTATTTGGTTAGACTAATTTTCAACCAACTGTCGCATCTCTGTGGCGGTTACTCCCAGAGACGAACTCCCTAATGTTCCCATAAAACAAATAGTTTACGGCACAATATACAATGCAAATAGGTAAGTAGGATATTTCACATTTGTACCCTTCCTGTTTTGACAGGGAATTTTCTGGAAAACTCTACCTTCTGTGCTTTGGCAAATTTGTTCTGTAAAAACACGTATAAACATATTTATTATGATTTGGCTATGTGCGTAGAGAATAATACACTTTATCGTGTCTTGAATAATAACTTCATAGGCATAAGAAAGATTTTTTTACTGACGCAAAATATTTATATGAAATTTAAAAATGTACCGCTTCGTGACTTAACTTGTCAGATCATGGTGACTGCATTCGTCATATGTAGGTAATTTGATGACATTTTACGGTCACTTATCTAATTCCCAAATATTTTATACCATTGCTTTTCTATCTAATCTCTAAACCCCAAACATACAACGTTTTCAACTACCGATGCCAATTACAAAACATCAATACAAATTGCACCCCCGCTCTTGGCAGCTTCTGCCAGCTGCGAGCTTTATGCCAAAGGTGCTTCCGTTTGGCACCGGCGTCGCCTGTTTGGCACCCGCCAGTGGCGCGCACCTGCCAAATAAGAGCAGTCTTGCTTATTTGATACGGCCTTTTGGAAAGGTATATTTTGGCTGATTGTGTAACTTTTATTTATTACCGGATTTTCGATGCAGTAGTAGTCAATCAACCCGCAATTGGCCAACGTGGTTGATTAAGCCTTATTACCCTAGTTTAGGGCCCGTGCCCCAGTAGGGAGGACGTATATGGGATGAGGATGATGAATACCAACTTACATATTAACACTAAATAGGTAACACTGTAACATACACTGTAAAATTTTAGTGGTTGTTTTCCCGCAGTAAAATGATTCTATCTTAGTAGTACAATAGATTTATGCAGTTCTTTTTTGTTAAAATCAATAAATTCCCGTTTTACGAAAGGTTTAACCGAAACTCGAAAGCTCGTTCGAACCGCTTTATGACTTAGGGTGTCAAGCTTCTTCAGCCTTAAGCATCGATTTCATGCGGCAAGCAGTACCCGATTACGACACATCTTATAAAAAAACGATAGCTTCTCACGTTTTCGAGTTGGAAAACTATTATTTTGAAAATTTGAAAAAAAAAATTTTTTTTCGAGTTATTATTTGCATGATTTGATAGTATTACTAAAGGCAAATCGTTCTGCCACGGGAAAACAACAACTAAAATTTCACGGTGTATATTTCATGTAAAATAAGTCATCACCGATCAAGCTTCGTCCGTCCGTCCGTCCGTCCTGTGGCTAACAGTTAATATGCGGTAAAAATTCGACGGCTTTAATAAGCTGTTGGTTGGTGTAAAGGTTTCACTTGTCTGGACGCAATTCCTGGAAGGACGTTCAAATCCCCGGTCAACAATGGAGCAGTAGTTTTTTTTTCGTTCTTTCAAAATATTAAACGTAGTTAACGTTACAACTGTTTTATCTAATTCTCAAGTCACATCCTCCCCAGTATATGAGTAAGTATTACGCTACGCGAGTGGGACCTGGAGTCCTGAAATAAAGGGTCTCCTTAGTTTAGGCTCCAGTTTCACACGCATTGAGTTAGTCTGAAACATTGTTACATTAAATAATACTTACCATTTAAATTTTTAAGTTATGTGTAAAACTGTAAACTTGCGCGTGAAAAAATAAATGCATTTTAAATTTCTTATTATTTTTATCAAAAAGTGAGTGCAAGCTTAAGCACATAATCATTTTAAATTTACATGCTTCAAGTAGTAAAATCATAGTCGTATCAAAGTCACCGCCCCCGTATAGAGATAGTTTGTGAGAGCCACATCCCCGTTGAAACTCCTGGAAAAGGTCAAAGTTCACCCGCTGTTTAATCGCAGCCGCTCTCCGCTAGACGCCATTCTTCCTTCGAGACTTCGGAACTAAAACAGTTAAGAGAGCAATTATGACTTGTGAGAACTATGACCAATTAATGTACTTAGCTAGCTATTGGCTCGGTTTGACATAAAACTGGCGAAAACTTTAAGGATAAAAAACACGATCGGAGAGAGATTCAAACAATCAAACGTCATTAAAGCTCACTACAAAAGCGCAAGCTTTTTAGGCTTCAAAAGCTCAGTATACTCATTTTAAGGCGTCCTACCGATTTCAGTCATGGCGGCCGATCTCAATTGAGATCAGCCAAGTGCGCAGGACATATTATAGTGCACAAGTGTACGCGCAAACACAAGTGCACTCTCTGTTCCCTTACTCTCATAGTTCGGTGAGACGGCAATCCGACATGACCGATGAGAGATCGGGCGCAGGACCACCGGCTTAACGTGCTTTCCGAGGCACGGGCGTTCAACCGCCAACTTCCTAACTACGGGCTGAGTAATTTCATTACAGAAAAACTCACACAAATTTTGCCCGACCCCGGACTCGAACCGGGGACCTCTCGGTCCTAACGCAGCACTTGCTACCAATAGCCCAACGAGGCACTCATTTACTTACGTAGTGAATAACAATGTGACCCTATATGGGATCCGTTGCTCCTTATTAAGGTGTGTATATAGCATTACGTACCCAATAAGATATTGTACTAATTTATTTGATTTAGCTACAAAATCTACGCAGTTCGTAATATCATGAAAAATATTTGTATTACTAAGTATACAATTATTTTTTCTCGTGTTTTTATGTCCAAGATCAAAATCAAAAAAGCCGGTAACCATTCACCTACTGTAAAAATCTTCGCAAGATCTACCAAAAAAAATGTGTACATTAGGCGATATCCCAAAAATAGTGGCTCGAAACTCAATAACGCCGTAAAACAACAGCATTCAAATTCGTCTCACATTCCCGACAACACTTCCACAAAACAACGGTATACTTACACTGCAAATCAACCATAACCGTGTTTTATGTCCCCCTCAAACGACAAACAACGGAAAGAGACGGGCAAATATTGAATTGAAGCATCGCATGCCAATAAAGAAGGCAAACAGGCACCTTACATGAATGCCAAATGCTACCGGAAATGTAAACAAATACCTGGGAACCGATGGAAACGAAGCAGTGTTTTGTGTCATTTGTATCGAAATTATCTTATTATTTAGAAGATTGAATATGTCTGCGATATTTATCATGTTTCCCAAATTAAGAAAAGTTATCAAACTCACTTTTGAAGACACCTGTCAACTTTAGTCTTAACCGTGACCACGAGCGCTGTAAAGAGCTCGAAACGTCGGATCTCTAAATAATGTTTAGAATACCAATACACGCGAGTGTAATCCGTAAAATTAGTTTTATTTCAAATGTGTAGTGCTCGCGCAAATAAAAATAGACAATACTATGTTTCCCAAAATTATCGAGCCGATATTTTGCCACTGTTGCAAGCGCCATGATCACGGGTATACTGAGTTGATATTCAGTATTCTAATTTATTTCATTATTTTCCTGCCCTTGTCCTACGCTAAGTGGGGTCGGCGCAACATGTATACTTCTTCCACTCAGGCCTGTCATTCATCTCTGTTTCTACTACTTTCACTCCCATATCATGTCTCACGCAATCCATCCATGTCTTCGGCCTTTCTCGACTATTACGTCCATTGAGATTCATACTCATCACTCTACTAGTCACATGGCTTACTTCCCTCCTACGTACGGGCATGTTATGACATGCCCGTACCAAGTAAACCTTGCACTTCTTTCCTTTTCTTAAATGGTGCAACTTTCTGACTTCATCTTATTATACGGGCCGTACCTATACATTTACACAACATGCTCTTAACAATGTACTAGGCATTTAGCAATACATTGTTGATTTGACTGGCTCAGTGGAACAGTGGTTAGTAACTCAGGTTAAAAACCTACGGTTCCAAGAGTCGTGGGTTCGATTCCCACTCGGGACAAATATTTGTGTGACGAACATCGGTGTTTGTTCCGTGTCTGGGTGTATTATTAAATATATTTAAGTTTATTTGTGTATCCACTGTTGATCCTGATTTCCGTAATACAAGTGCTTAAGCTACTTACCACGGGATCAGATCAATGTATGTGATGTTGTGTAATATTAATTTCTTAATTTCTTAATTAATATACTAATACACTTACTTACTTACTTACTTTATTACCTTAGCGCCTTTGACAAAAATAATGGATGCCTTTTTTCGTCTTAATTGTTTTCTATTGCGTAAGGTCATATCAGAGCTCACCTACTTTATTGTGTATTATTAATTCCAAATTAATCGTTTTTATATGTGTGTGTTACAAAGAAAGAGGAAGAGCACGTACCCTTAAAACCTTTCAATCAGGCAGCTTTATATTTTCCCAAACGTAACCCAATTTTAAATCAAAGCGATCGTGTGCCAAGTTCCGACAAAACTTATCGAGAAATGTGTAGCCTGTCGAAAACAATTCGTTCGGGCAAATCTTACTTTTGATTCGTAGATAATAGTAAAATGTCTGAATTGTGAAGTCAAAAAGTTGAAATCGCTTTGGCGAGTGAATTACGGGTAGAATTTGTACCAAAGCATCATGAAACGGAAAAAGTAGAAGTGATTATTTGTGTCTATTTACTTTACTAAATTCAAGATAAGATTTAAATTATATGTACGCTATTAAACACTGTATAAATTTTATTGCAACTTGTGGACTTCTGATAAATTGACAAAAATATTTTCATCTATTGACAAAATTAAATGGGGAATATACACACATTTTTTTCATTATCCTAAATAAATCTTTAATATTGAAGAAATTTGAATATAATTTTATTTTACAATTTTTTTTTTTTTTTTTTTATAAAGAGGCTAACAAGATGACCTCACTCCACCTGATGGTAAGCGGTAGTGAGATCCAAATATGAGGTCGACAGGCACAATAGACCATATTGAGCCTGTCGCACTCACCCTGAAAGCCGTGAAAAAGGAGACCACTGCTGCGGCAACAACGAGACAAGGCGTGGAGTCTCGCATTGGTATTGAGCTGTGTGGGTCGGAGTTGGCCAGTCCGCCGGACGGAAGGGCCCCCGTTTCTACGGGTCTCCCAGGCCGGCGGGCTGACCCGCTCCGCCCGCACAATACCGCCGCTAAGACTCCACTGGTCCGGCGCTTGCCGCAACAATGGTCCCCCCTGGCTCCGGTTCGTACAGTGCTGATCCCGGAACGCGACCTGACCAAGATTTACTTTAACGACAGCAGAGATATACCTGTTTAAAGTTCCTGAGTAGACAGAGAGATCCGATATGTCAGATGACGTAAAATTACACTACGGCCAAACGCAATCCATACAAAACTCTGTTTTGTAAGAAAGAGATGGAAAATTCACTTAAATTCATTATAAAGCCTTCGTTTTTGAAGCGATTTCCACTTCAAATTCACATCTGATTATATTTTGAAGTTTATTTTCATAAGTTGTTGAAAAAATCAAGATTGCCGGTTTATGCATATTCCTTATTGGAGCCTGACGTAAAGGATAATCGTCCCAAATAATCATTGCTTTATATACAAATCTAAACTAACCTCAATAATAATTTGTTTCGCGAATAAATCCCTGCTCTCGATAATCAATACCAAACTAAGTCGACTGCTTTTATATTCATTTGCGGGTCTGATCCGTCTTCAGTCGTCCAATAATATTCCTATCTTTATCAAAGTCAGATTAATGCCTGGAAGCAGAGGAATCGACTCCGTGGAGCTTTTGAAGTAGGTACTGAATTCTAGATTAAGTGCTCTTCTAGCTATAAAAAGCGTCTGGTTTATAAAGTCTGATAGTTTCACTGAGCTCGGGCGAACGGATTGCTTTTATTATTTATTGCTAAGTAATACATCCCTCTTTTCGTAACGTCGAGTAATAAAATGAGCTTTATTAAATGTCTTAAACTGCAGAAGTGCTAACAAATGCATTAATGCGCTAAAATGGTGTCTTATTTATAGCCCAAACTGTGAAGCTTTTTGCGCAAACGAGGAATACTATTTCTAAATACAACATTTTGCTATGAATTTTTATGTGGCTTATATATTGTTTTGATGTTTAAGCTATGTTAACGTAAACTTTCATCATAATCCGCTCTGTACATTTTTCTTGATAGATACAACCATCAACATACAATTATACAAACTTTCACATCTTCTTCTTCTTATAAATAAAAATGAATTGCTGTTCGTTAGTCTGACTAAAACTCGAGAACGCCCGGACCGATTTAGGTAATTTTGGTTTTAAAATGTTCGTCGTAGTCCAGGGAAGGTTTCAATGAGAAAATATAGAAAAAGAATCAGTATTGGCGGTATGAAATTCGCCGGGACCACTAGTTTATAATATTAGTAGGAATTATAACTGCAACAAGATATTATAATAATGATAATTTGTTAGTTGTAGTTGTATACAATGTTTACATGCATACAAAAACATTGTATTTCGCATGTTTGTATGCCATTTCACCGTTTAAAGCACCTTTTTAAGTAATAAAATATGTTAATTAAGCCATTTTAAGTGAATTTATCGCAGAATTAACTCGACAAAACACATTCAATATGAAATACGAACTTGCCTACTTAAATACTCGTAGTAACATTTGCTACTTGTGAAGTGCAAGTGTTTCATGGAAATAAAAATGTTAATTGTAGCTTCTGCAAAACAGAACATATTATATACTCGTACATAATTACGTAGCTGAATATTAAAGTTTTGAATTTTATTTACATATGAAATTTAAATACAAAATGCTGTTCCTTACAATATAATACTATGACAATATATAACAAGAGTATGCAATACGTAACAAATATACCCATTAAGTGGACTGCGATGGTCTGAAGATGACGATGATGATGATGCCCATTGAATTAAGTAAGGTGTCCGATCGATTTCTGTCATCATAGCAACTGCGAATGCCATAGGTTACAGTGCACAAGTGTGCGCGCAAACACTAGTGCAGTTCAGTGAGACAGGAATCCGATTTAAAAAATATAAAATATTGACCAACTGACATAGATCATGACCATAACCACTAGTAGGTACTGGTTGCAGTGGTCTATAAAATCAATTTATGATCTATGGTCTATCAAATCTATCTACTAGTGTCTTTGGTCAAGATCTATTAGTTAATTATATCTACGAGTATTATCATAAAAGCTTAAAACACGAATCGATTACACGACCCTATAAAAACAAGGTTGAAGAGGTTGATGAATGTGGATGAAGCGAAAGTGGTGTGCCAGGACCGAAGCACATGGCAGGAAGTGTGATCTCTGCCTACCCCTCTGGGAAAAAGTCGTGATTGTATGTATGTATGTATATATGTATGTATAAAAACACAACATAGATTGCGTTTGCAACAGCCAATCAAAGCAGCAACTTCATTCTAGAGTACAATACACATGCACTTGTCAGGCAAAGTTGTTATTCAAATATCGACCTCAAACGCCAGATGATTGAAACAATCCAACTTGTGTTCCACGAAAGGCCGTCGTCCGTCCAATTATTTAGTTGGACGCAACTTTTCCGATGAAACAAAGAGAACTCGCAAGTTGATAGAAATGCATTTGAATATCTGCGGCCGAACAATGGTATTCGTTATTGTTCGATACTCGCGAGTGGACGGGAATAGGAGTATCGAGTATTCGTTTGCATTGGTTGTGCACAATGAAGGCTTGCGACAAATTTCTAGTCGCATTTAGGGTCAGTGCAGATGTATAATAATAATAATAATGAATATTTATTGGTCCGAAAAAGTTATTACAGAGGTATTGCTTAATATAATATGCGCGTTTAACAATTTTAAACAATGTTAGCTGCCGGTGCTTATAAGGGGGTAAACCTGTGCTATAAGAACCGGCTTCCTTCCGTTGAGACAGTTTGTTCGTAATACAATACGTCTAACCGCACGCACACAAACATGAAGTCTACCGAACTATAATCATGAGATGAGACGTAAGTTGGTTTTGTAGTGTACTAGTGACCCGTCCTCGCTTTGCTTCGGGTATTTTATACATAAAAACCTTCCTCTTAAATCCCTATATCTATTAAAAAACCGCTTGAAAAATCCGTTGTATAGTTTTAACGATTTAAGCATACATAGGAACACAACACATAGACGCGGGAAGCGACATTGTTTTATACTATTAAGTGACTAG
The DNA here is from genome assembly GCA_039566165.1 of Maruca vitrata. Taxonomy (NCBI): domain Eukaryota; kingdom Metazoa; phylum Arthropoda; class Insecta; order Lepidoptera; family Crambidae; genus Maruca; species Maruca vitrata. The sequence continues at coordinate 2,324,031 of CM076922.1, read as the reverse complement.
TGAACGCCCATGACTTCGTCCGCGTGGAAATGTGAAAATCAAAATATATACAAGCACGTACACACATTCAGTAATACACTTACTTATTGGCAATAAGCGCGGAATGTTCTGTTACCAATTTTGTGCAACCAGATGTCAGTAATAGCTTGTCAATATCAATAAATAGGTAGTACTAAGCTCATTGAGTACACTTTGTGTTACTGTGTAACATTTAATAGCACTTATGAGTCATCATCATCAGCCCATATACGTCTCCACTGCTGGGGCACGAGCCTACCCTAAACTAGGGCGATAAGGCCTTAATCCTAAAAGTAAAATTACTTAGCATTGGGTTCACAAGACATGGTTCTGTCTTAATTAGGGTTAACGCGTTTGAGAAATTTACTAGATAGCAATGAGGTGTAAGGTCCAACTGCAGCATGGTTGGTGAATATTGACATGTCTGTCGGGAGTCATGAAGATTGTTGGGAGCATCAGGCATCCATTATCTTAAATAAATCAAATTAGATTATTCATAAAAGCTAGCTAAGCTATGCTTCAATTGCATATGCATATAAACAACTAGTATTTCCAAAATCAGTTTAACTAAACTCCCACAAGACCGTCTACCCAATGCAAGAAACGAAACGAGAATAGAATATCAATACTACGACATAAAAATATACAATAGTAGAATAAAGCTTCATTCGTAGCGTTACAAGCCCTATACAGCGTCCAATACTTGGTTCACGGGAAAAATGGATACCGCAACCGAGACAAAGCCCGGAAAGTTTGCTGGCGGCTGGAATTGGCTGAATATCCCGGATAGAATATAGCCGGATAACTTTTTCGTATTGGAGTAGAGCCTTTCAGTTGATTCGCGGGTGCAGCCTTTGCAACAGTTTTCAATTTTCCGTGACAATTTGGCGTAACGGAATTCCCTGTCTGTCTGTCCGGGTGACTGGTCTAGTCTGAAAGGTTTTTTCCTGCTAGGTACTTTTCGTTTTTATATTTTGTGGAATAAAATGTACTGCTTCAATCAATATAGTAGAATACCTATCGTATTAAGGAGTTAAAAGCAGATATTTATAATAATTACAACAAATACGACACGTACTTTTTAAAGCAGGTTAATTTGTAATAATACCTATCCGGATATTTCGGTTTCCAAGCAACCCTTATAGATCCCAGGGCCACCAGACGTCACGATTTTTCTGACGAAGGAAATGTGGACGATTAAGTAGTGTTAGTATGTACTAAAAACGCATGCTTACCTGCTAGCTTGCTTAGCCGACCAATTTTTAGGTATCAGGTAATCAAGGTACGTAGATTAGGACGTTACTTACGTCACGTAAATTTTCCAAGCTGATTTTAACGTATATTTTAGGAAATATCTTAAAATATAAGTCGCCAGTAGTAGCTTTAAAGCTTCCAAAATAATGAATTAAATTCACGTAAATTCTGATGCTGGAACGCCAAGCATGGTCACTAACCACTGTTGCACCGAGCTAGTCAATTATTACATACCTAGAAAATCTTCTTATTAGTGTTATCTGCCTATGTAAAGTGAGGTATTCGTAAGACGCCTGTTGCCTCTGTTAGCGCCTTGGAGCGGGCGTATAACTTGTTTTGAATTTGCGGCACCAAGCGTGGAGTATCATCTAGACACTTCCCGTTTTAATTAACTCGTTACATCAGCCCGTTCCGTACACATTACTACTTTTGTTTGCTACGTGAACACTTCAGTTGTATCAAAGCAAAATATAACATTTTTACTGTAAACATTTTGAACTTTCATAGGAGCCTATGTTTTAATGCATCAACCATGTACCAGGGTGTGTTGTGATTAAATTAAGTCGTAAAATACCAAAGAAAAGCCGTATCCTTCAGTTCTCTCAATGGCTGGCGTTTTAAAATTTCACTTATCGCGTTTTGAGGGGAATGTTGAGTGGTTTACATAAAATCTTGTATTAAAGGTGTTGTTTACTAGCAATTAGGAATATGCATAAACCGGCAATCTTGGTTTTTCCACAACTTATGCAAATAGACTAAAATCAAAATATAATAAAATGTGAAAAACGAAGGCTTTATAATGAATTAAAGTTAATTTTCCATCTGTTTCTTACAAAACAGAGTTTTGTATGGATTGCGTATAGAGGAAGATCCCAGAGCCGCCAGACATCACTTATTTTCTAATGGCCAAAATATATACGATTGAGTAGTGGTGGGGTGTACTATCATCATATGACTAGTTGCTACCTTGACCAGACGGCCATTTTTCAGATATCAACCAATCAAGGTACATAGAAACACTGCTCACCTCACTTAAATTCTGATGGCTGATTTTAACATATATTTCACACAATATCATTAAAAATCAGGTTTTATTACTCCCAGACACATGCGGTCGGCGGTTTTACCTTATAGACGCTTTAAAGCTATGAAAACAAATTTTACTTTTACTTAATTTTACTTATTTTCTGATGCTTGATTTTTATATATGTTATTCAAACAACTATTTTAAAACGTTTTGCAAACGGACAGACCGATCCAAGGGGCCAAACATTCACCAGACCCAACTGTTTTAGATTTTTTTTTTAAATTGAATTTAGTTAAGTTTTTCTAATAAAATAGTTTGTAAGGTACAATTCTATAATTATTGCGGTCAGATGAACACTTTTTAGTTGTTTGAATAACATTATATAAAACCGGCCAAGTGCGAGTCGGGCTCGCGCACAAAGGGTTCCGTAGCAGCAAATATAATAAAAATCAACCTATCTCAAAAACTATAAGAGATACTTTGATCAAACCAAAAATCGTTGAAAGAGTTAATTAGCATGCATCACCTCTATTTTTTTTAGAATTTTATACCCCGTAGTTACAAAAATAGAGGGGGGGGGACATACTTTTTACGAATTTGAGAGCTGATATCTCAAAAACCGTTCACTTTAAGAAAAATGTTTTTTAGAAAACTTTATATCATTTTAAAAGACCTTTCCATTGATACCCCACACGGGTATGTACATCGAAAAAAAAAATTTCATCCCTCAGTTACATGTATGGGGGGCCCCACCCCCAATTCTTTTTTTTACTATTTAGTGTCATATTTTTGTAGCGGTTCATACAACACATATTCCCATCAAATTTCATCACTGTAGTACTTATAGTTTCCGAGTAAATCGGCTGTGACAGACGGACAGACGGACAGACGGACAGACGGACATGACGAAACTATAAGGGTTCCGTTTTTGCCATTTTGGCTACGGAACCCTAAAAATCAAGCATCAGAAAATAAGTAAAAGTAAAATTTTTTTCATAGCTTTAAAGCGTCTGTAAGGTAAAACCGCCGACCGCATGTGTCTGGGAGTAATGAATCCTGATTTTTAATGATATTGTGTGAAATATATGTTAAAATCAGCCATCAGAATTTAAGTGAGGTGAGCAGTGTTTCTATGTACCTTGATTGGTTGATATCTGAAAAATGGCCGTCTGGTCAAGGTAGCAACTAGTCATATGATGATAGTACACCCCAACACTACTCAATCGTATATATTTTGTCCATTAGAAAATAAGTGATGTCTGGCAGCTCTGGGATCTTGGACCAGTATGGCCGTAGTGTAATTTGACGTCACCTGACATATCGGATCTCTCTGTCGTTAAAGTAAATTGAAAAATAAAATTATATTCATATTTCTTCAATATTAAAGATTTATTTAGGATAATAAAAAAAATGTGTGCATATTCCCCATTTTACTGGAGCCATCGATCCAGTTGATAATAAAGACACTTATTAATTTAGATGTTTCTCCTTGTTCCAGATCCATATATCGCGTCGAAGATCCAATGCAACGAGACCATCACGCTGACCCGCGCACACCCGCACGCCACAGTGTCCAGCCCGGGTTTCCCGCGGCCGTACCCCGACGACGCTGAGTGTGTCACCGAACTGCGCGCCCCTCCTGCGCATACCCTGACGCTGCACTTCGAGGAGCTGTTGACAGAGCATGAGCCGCAGTGAGTAGTCCTAGTATAATAACACTACGGGTAGTCTCTGACGAGGTTGAGCGCGTCACCTAAGGCAAAGGAATCTAGCCCATGCAGCCAACTGAGTATTCAAAGAGGTTTTCATGGAGAATGAGCAGTGTAGTGTAGCAGTGTAGTACTTCACTCAGTCTTTATTGTGTGGTTCCTTCTATGTAGGCAAAGGAATCTAGCTCGTGCAGCCAACTGAGTATTCGAAGAGGTGTTAATGAAACATGAGTCACAGTGAGTACTAAGTAGTTTTTTTTAGTATGTAGGCTAAGGAATCTAGCCCATGCAGCCAACTGAATAGTCGAAAAGGAACATGCTCCTCCTATGTAGGCAAAGGAATCTAGATTACACAGTCTCACCTAGAGTGACGGAGAGTAGTTTTTTTTAATTTAATTCATTATAGCTAGAAAAAGAATCCGGTAAGTAAGTCTAACTAAAAGGATGAAATCTTGCAACTCCAATTTGGAGCAGACATCTTAGATCGTCTGAGATTTTTGTTTTAATACATTTTCAGCCGAGCTAAGTGATCTCACTTGCGGGCCATAGTCTAATGAATCATACCATAAAGATACATATATTATGCTTAGTGAATGTGATAACTTTGACAGCGAGATGGAGATACATCAATATTTTTGTATTACTGTCACTACACTTGGGTTCTTCGAACATGAGCCAAAGTACACTCATTTTTTCCAAGAATGATTTAAATTAATTTTCCACCAAACACATTTGAGCATTTCCAAGCAAAATATTCGATATATTTTCAAGGCTCCCCGAAAATTAAATGTAATTCTCATTATAAAGGAGCTTAATAATGAGTGTGTTTACAGAGCTGTAGTATTTCGCTTTCCCTGAAGGCAAAACTACGCTCAATTTACGAAATTGTGAAAACACTTAATTTGGTTTTAGAGATTATTAACGAAATGTTTTTATTTCGTTTTGCTCATGAGTGTAGAATGCATGAGTTGCTCTTACAATGTGAATTTGAGTTTAAATGCAGTTGGTTTTACATAGTGTTTAAAACTTTAAAAAATATATATTTCATCGAGTTTTAAACACTATGTTAAACCTTTGGCAAGCAGACTAAATTCAATTAACACACGAGAACACAAGAAGTGAGTAAATATACTACGTAAAGTAATTAAATCTCTATCTAATTAAAAACAAATTCAGAAATCATGTGCAACTAATAAACAACACTATATTATGATAGCCTGGCTCGTTGGTCTATTGGTAGCAAGTGCTGCGTTAGGACCGAGAGGTCCCCGGTTCGAGTCTGAGGTCGGGCAAAATTTGTGTGAGTTTTTCTGTAATGAACTTACTCAGCCCGGAGTTAGGAAGTTGGCGGTTGAACGCTCGTGCCTCGGAAAGCACGTTAAGCCGATGGTCCTGCGCCCGGTCTCTCATCGGTCATGTCATGTAAGGGAATAGAGAGTGCACTTGTGTTTGCGCGCACACCTAGTGGACTATAATATGTCCTGCGCACTTGGCTGATCTCAATTGAGATCGGCCGCCATGGCTGAAATCGGTCGGATGCTTTATTATTATGATAGCATAGATTGAGACTTAACTTTTGATTTATACATAAGCTTAAAGGAATACATCGATACATATTTATAAATAACGTACGTTTGTTTGTTGAAACTCTCATTGATACGCCATGTTATCCGTCAAAGAGCACCGAGTTACATATTTATCCCGAAGACGTATAAAATTACGAATGGCATTATGTTAATCGGGCCGAAAGCGTGTCGCGCGTAATATTAAAATTTCAACAAAGACCTTTGTCTCTTATTGTTATTTCCATTTTTCAACGACGTCTGACGTCTTATCGCGAAATGTGACATTTGCAAATGCAAAGCGGCGGTTAAAAGTATTTCACATTTACATGTTATGAAAGTTTTCTGGATTGTAAACGACGCATTTCGTTTTGTGGCCCGCTGTAGATTTTACATGAATAAATACGGGACTTTCAACAAGCGTTGATTTTAAACTGATTATGATGAATACTTGATTATACTTACCTCACTTTTCTGTTCTACTATAAAATCATTTCAGAATATTTTTAAAATTTATTTAGTTTTATTGTGGAAATGTACTACAAACCTCTCAAGTACACCCTTATTGAAAGAGAGTAACGAGACCAATTCTCAAACAATATCTACTTAAGAGTCGAAGCTTCGTCAAAGCGCATATTTGTTTTCCGATTTCTGAACGAGCACCGAGAAACATCATCATTTCGTACATAAATTATTCAAAGGTATTCGTTAAAAATACGACGTACATTAATAATAGATAAGTTAACTAAATAAATAAATAACGCCTAAATATTGATTTGACAATTCAATTTTTGAGAGTTTCATTAAAAATGTTGTATGTGAGTTGTGGATTCGGAACCTACATAATTGTAAAAATCAGCGCCTAAACATCTAATTATCGTTTTTTTTTATTTGTTGTTTTAAACGCTATTAAAGCTCGTTCAAATTTTTAAAATTTTAAAATTACATCTAATTATAGCTTCAGTATTCGACCGTTACTCATGTCCTATAACTTTCACCAAAAAGGCGAAACAAGCTAACATGTATTACGTATATTTCATTATATTTCATGCATGGCAAGGATGCAAACGCGATACTGCAAACCGGCCTTTATCCCCTCGCCTTAAGGTCCGTTTGAAATGCAAATGCCCCACCCGGAATGCTGATTGGACGTGAATTTGTAAACCGTCCGCGGATTCCGGGATTTTATTTACCAAGTTTATCGCGTTACGAACAATGATCTGTTTAATGTGGATGCTACGTGTTTGTACGCGTAATGTTTTAATGGTCTCGTTAGAGCGCTGGATAATGGGGGAGGCGGGAAGCTCAAAAAGCTTTGGGGAAACTTCGAAAAGTGCCTATTTTTGCATTTTCACGTGAAACAATTAGGATTTGAGTTTATCTATGCTGAGTATGTTTTAGAGCGTTGCCGTAATTTTTAAAAAACTATGAATTTATTAATTGTATTTAATATTTGTTCTATTATATATGCGTTTTAATTGTATTGTTTGAATTTATCAGACAACTAAGAAAACAAGTTAAATTTTATTAATATCGTTAAAACGAATAATGTATCTTTTATAACGTAGGTATATTTAAAAAACTGTGGAATGGTTTTACAATAACAGGTTTATTTTACGATTTTTCCTCTTCAAATATTGTTATAATCCCAGGAACATTTCCATTTAATACGCACGGATGATTGGGAATAACAGACAATATAGTATTGAGAAGAAAAATAATATAGGTATTACATTTAAATTAAGTTTTAACACTATTTCTTACGTAAGTTATTGAGACCATATTATTTTTATTAGGCAAACAACAAGTCGTAAGATTAGTTAGTCGTAAGATTATTGTAGTGTACGTCACTACAAAAATCTTACAACTAAAACTATTGGATAGTTATGCTAAGTGCTGCTATGGGCTGCTAGCTAATGTAGACATTATTTCTTCTAACTGCCTAAGATGATGGCTCGGATTAGCCTCGTCATCATCACTGGACTTGCGGGGGAGCTTATGGCTCTCACCCCTATAAGTGGTTACAAAACAATAGTAAATTTATACACAGATACAGTATAACTGATACTGGCTCGGTGGAACAATAGTTAGTAGCCTAGGCTCACTACCTACGGTTCCAAGAGCCGTGGATACGATATCCACGCGGAACATTTAATATTTGTATGACGTTATAATATATATTTAAGTATATTTGTATATCCACTGTTGATTCTGATATGCGTATCACAAGTGCTTCAGCTACTACTTATACAACTTGTATAATATTTTTTATTTATTCATTTACAGAATAGGTGATTTTTATGCAACTCCGTAGTAAAAATAAGTAAATTCACCCATATCGCAACTCCACAGCTTCTGTTCTCAAATAGCCGAACCATAAAGGTACACTATGATTTCGTAAGCGTTACTCCACGTTTCGCAAATTGTGTTTGCGAATCTAATTCCCCTGACTCCGGCAAGTTAGTTCAAAGCAAATACGAAGGAAGACACAGCAGCAATAATTACTTTAACTGCCCTAGTTAACGGTGATAAAGAGTAACCGAGCTGGTTGTGTCGCTTTTATGGAGGTTTAGGGCCATATGATATTAGAACTTGTTTAATATTATAACTTTTTTCAGCATTGATGATACAAGCGCGCGCATAAAACGCGTATACGCGCAGTAGAAGCACGTATACGCGCGTACAAATAAGCGGAGCAGACATCGAGGGGGGATGCTCTGATCAAAACGCAAAGGCTACGAGCGACTACAGCTCGTAGACGCGTAGTTGAAGCAAGTATACGCGCGTACAAATGAGCGGAGTAGACATCAGAGCATCCCCTCTGATCAAAACGCAAAGGCTACGAGCGACTACAGCTCGTAGACGCGTAGTTGAAGCAAGTATACGCGCGTACAAATGAGCGGAGTAGACATCAGAGCATCCCCTCTGATCAAAACGCAAAGGCTACGAGCGACTACAGCTCGTAGACGCGTAGTACAAGCCAGTATACGCGCGTACAAATGAGCGGAGTAGACATCAGAGCATCCCCTCTGATCAAAACGCAAAGGCTACGAGCGACTACAGCTCGTAGACGCGTAGTAGAAGCAAGTATATGCGCGTACAAATGAGCGAAGTAGACATCAGAGCATCTCCTTTGATTATAACCAATTTCTGGCTCGGTGGAACAGTGGTTAGTGACCCAGGTTTACTACCCATAGTTCCAAGAGTCGTGGGTTCGATTCCCACTCGGGACAAATATTTGTGTGACGAACATCGGTGTTTGTTCCGTGTCTGGGTGTGTATTAAGTATATTTAAGTATATTTGTGTATCCACTGTTGATTCTGATATCTGTAACACAAGTGCTTAAGCTACTTACCACGGGATCAGATCAATGTATGTGATGTTGTGTAATATTTATATTTATTTATTTATTTATATTTATAACGCAAAGGCTACGAGCGACTACAGCTCGTAGACGCGTAGTAGAAGCAAGTATACGCGCGTACAAATGAGCGGAGCAGACATCGAGGGGGGAAGCTCTGATCAAAACGCAAAGGCTACGGGCGACTACAGCTAGTAGACGCGCAGTGGACTAATAGACTCCGTGTGCTTAGGTTACAAGTTGCGTTCGAATCTCGTATGAAGCGGGTATACGCGCGTCATCTGCGCGTCGAAGGAGCGTTTGAAAAACGCCGTGTTCTATGGCACTTGCCTGCTTTAAATTTAATGAATCTTTTCATAAAATAAAAATTCGCAAGAGACATACCTATTGGTATCTATTTGTATAATTTTCTACAAACCACATAACCAATAGATACGTATGCCACACTAGGACCTACTCTGGTTTAGTTTGGTTCTCTTAAATTGACATATTATTATTTTGAATACTCAATTTTATTCCATAAGAATTCACTTCTAAATTTTAAAAAAATACGCACCATGTTAAGCTTGACTTAGAAAACAAGTAATAGAATATTTTCTGTTCACAGCCCACTTTGATAGATCACTTTGTTAACAGCATTATCTTCTAAACCATCTGTTTGCTTTTGTTAATTGCTAAAGTTATTAGTTACCGAAGTAATTTGTTATCGATCCTATCACATGAATTAGGCCGGTTAAATCATAAATATTACACAACGACACGTACATTGACCTGATCCCGTGGTAAGTAGCTTAAGCACTTGTGTTACGGATATCAGAATCAACAGTGGATACGCAAAAATACTGCAAAATATTCAGAAGTGGCGTGCATTTGGGCCCATGTTCAGCTGTGGATAGAAATGGGCTGTTGATGATATTTAATAACACACCCAGACACGGAACAACCGGTGTTTTCGTCACACAAATATTTGTCGCGGGTGGGAATCGAACCGTAGGTAGTGAACCTGTGTTTCTAACCACTGTTCCACCGAGCCAGTTATAATAAATTAGCTACCACACTAAACAGATTTCTGGGTAACATCAGTATACTAAATGTGCAATCTGCGGTACGATAAATCAAGGTAATTAGTTGGTAAACGACCCCAATATGCTGATATTTCTAACCTCTGTGTCTTTCGGAGAGCAATTATTTAGGCATTGGATATACAGAGTAGAATCTAGTGCCTCGAATTAAGAATTCATTAATTACGCTTCTAATGAACAAGTTACTAATTACGTTCAAATAATATGAACGACCGTAGTTATGTATCTAGTTTAAAAAGTAATGTGTATAAAAGGTGTAGACACAATATAAAAGGTGAAGACACAAGATAGAAGCATATTATTATATTTTGTTCATGATATTTGCATTACTTACACGAATTTATCTAGTAATTATTCACGAACGTGTTGAGCTGTTTTTTCAGCGAGTTTGTTATGACAATTCCCATTCCGTTCAAACACAATACCCTGCTACTAATATTTCTTACAATGTACAGCAACGTCATAGCAGTACCTTTAGGGATTTCTGTTCTCATCTCACGTCCCCAACTTTGCTTTAACTCCCTCAAGATACCCCCCTTCCTTTAATAGAGGTTCCCGAATAGTGCTTCTCTTAATAGAACTGCAGCTTTGAGATATGAGGACCATATTTTAACAGGCAAGCGTGTGGAGCTCTGTTTCGCAATTTATGCAGCGTAGGGAAATATAAACTTTCCACTTTTTGCCGAAACGGAATGTGACGCCCTACTATTCAGGCTAACGTGGTGCCGTAGACAAAGTAACAATATCATAACGATAACGAAGTTCGAGATTGACATTAGACGCGATAAATCACGTGGTCAATCTAACGTCAATCCCATACATCTTATTCTTTTCGAACTTCGTTATAGTTTTGACATCGTTTCTTTGTCTGAGCCCCAGGACCAGGTCGAGATTGGGTAGGGTATGTATAACGTGACCAGACCTCCCGTCTTTAAAGAGACTGTCCCGTTTTGAAGTAATGTGTCCCGGTGTCGACCAGACGCATTTTAGACCAAGGAGGCTAATATTGGCCCGTTTTAGCAAAACTGTTGTCAAAAAACAAAATAAGATCACAAATGGAATAGCAAAATTGTCCCATTTTCGGCCAAAGCGGTTACTATTGCTCCGTATTATCAAATCTCAGTAACAGTCTAAAAAACCATATTCAACGTAACCATATTCGCCTTTTTCGAAGATTTAAATGTACGTCACATACCCTATGTATTGCACACATTTGCATATGGACTGCATACTTAAGACTTTTTCGACTTTATTCGTTTTTAAGTCACACAATAAATACAAATAATAGAGTAAGTTACTTACAAGTAATAGACTAAGATACTTAAATCAATATTTGTACTCGACAAATATTGATTTAAGTAACTTAGTCTATTACATCATTGACTGGCTCGGTGAAACAGTGGTTAGTGACCCAGGTTCACTACCTACGGTTCCAAGAGTCGTGGGTTCGGTTCCCACTCGGGACAAATATATGTGTGATGAAACTCGGTGTTTGTTCTGTGTCTGGGTGTGTTATTAAATATATTTAAGTATATTTATGTATCCACCGTCGTTTCTGATTACCGTAACACAAGTGCTTAAGCACTACTAACTGTACTGTTACTAACACACTAATCATTCTATGGACACAAAAAGTCTGAAATAAATTATTTTTATTTATTTATTTTATTAAGCTACTTACCACGGGATCAGATCGATGTATGTGATGTTGTGAAATATTTATTATTATTATTACAAATATTAGGTGTGGGAACTCCCTTTTGAGCAAAAAATCGCCTGTGGAAGAACCGCTCTTTTGCCTATCAATTACATAACTAAGTTGCATTAAACTAAACTATGCAGTAGATATGGGAACCAAGCTGCAAATGATACAGTACTGTATTCTGTCCAGGTGCTTCCTAATGGCGCCCTCTATCATTACACACAGACTCTACATAACTTAAAGCCTCCCCTGAGACTTACGACATTTAAAAATGTATTTTAATAACGGTACTTTCTTATATTCCCTTTTCTTTTCTCTTTATTACTTTTTGTGTACTTTAATAATTACATTTGGGACTGTGTAAGTTTTACTTATAAGTTATTTTTGATTTAATAGTCTACTAAGTAAACGAACAAAGTTGTAATCACTTAAAGCGCAAGGATATTGCGAAGACAAATTGCCAACAAAGCTCATCATCAATTTCCCTTATCTTAACACAATATATCCGAATTTTCCGCAGGCTTAAATAAGCTTGAAACATTTATTATGTCCACACTTAACGGATAAATAGGATATTTTGCGAAGTTGCACACACTGATGGATTTGAGAGAGAAGATTCATAGCGCTATAGCTCAGTGTCGGCTCAACTTGCGGAAAGAAACCAAAGTTAAATGAGCCATGTATTTTTCATTGAGATCTTTGGAGATTGAGGAAGCTCGAGGCATGTTTGGTAACAAGTATTTGACATTTTCGGCCTCGGCAAAATTTTCGAAGACTTTGAACGACGGTACTGCTTAGCTTCGCAAATTTTTTTTTCCAATCAAGCCCAAAGATTATATAAGGTTGCATCGATCTGTCAATACATTCTAAGGTGTATCCAACAACAGTTTTCTTTATACAAACAAACTAAAAAAAAAAAGACGTGTGGCACTCGGGGACTGCCGCGGTATAGCTATTGCATAGCATCGTCCGATTTCGGAGCAGCTCGTCTCGATTCGTGCGAGTTTCGTAGAGACGTACAATACGTCTAACCGCACGCAACAAACACCGTGCCGAAGTCTACCGAACTGAAACGACGTTAGACGATTGTGAGGTTTTTTTCGTTACGGAATTTCTTGGTTCGGTCGCCGCGCTCAAAGCCCGCGAAAAGCTATGCAATAGCTTAAAACACTTGTTTATTTACTATTAATTCACCCCTAAAAGTTATACCAATTCAGCAAATCAGATAGGCCACGTGAACTCCGCAAATATTCCTTCAACATCTAACACGAACAAAAAAAAACAAAAGTCAAAAGATCTCAAGCTCGATACGGCGAGAAAAGGCACAGATAAAGTAAATATCCGAGTTTATTCCTGTCCCGTCATCGCGAGATATCGCCGGTCGGCTGTATGTCATCGGTAATAAATTACGTCCGCGGTGGGAACGGGCGATCTGTTCGATTCGACGCGATAGCTACCATTGTTGAGCGGGGATTCTTTTGAGCTGCTTCTGTGAGTAGTACTAGGCTTAAGATTAGATCTGTGGACTTGGTAATTTGTTTATTAAGGCACGATTAACGTGGGGAGCTCAGTTTTTTTGTCAACTTTTGTCTACACTGGCAATATTTATTTGAATAAATAAATGAGGTTTCAACTAAATGCCAAATAGTACATAGGATAAACAAATATTCGAGTAAGGCAGCTAATAAACCCCCTATATAATACCTATTAGGTACTTTCTTTGATTCTTCTCCCGAAATCCCTCTATCCTTTAAAACTGCATCAAGATCCGTTGTGTAGTTTTAAAGATTTAAGCATACATAGGGACAGATAGGCGCGGGAAGTAACTTTGCTTTATACTTACTACGTAGATATTGTATTAAATATTTATCAGTGCATCTATTAAATCTAAAGAGTTAATCCAGTCTTACTAAAGCATTCTAATCAAGTAGGACATCATAGACGAAAATAGGTAAGAAATATAGAAGGAAATTTCAAGTACCTTTTTTTACATTATATGGCAATAGGTCTGATATAATATTTCGAGAATATTGTAGTGCGATACGTAATAATTGATGATAGGAATCAAATCGACTACAAAACAGTGACAATTATTGGCGCACAACTAATACACGAATAATTAATATCAGTGGCACCTACAGCAGCGATATTCAGTACATCTGCACTGAATATTACATTGTGTCGCAATCATGGCCCGAGGGCCGGCTACAAAGCAAGACCATCGTAGGTGACTCCACTCACTAATTAGCCTGCTTTGTGTAAGCTACATATTGCTATGTTGCGTCTGAATAAATAATTGGATGCTGTGTTTGAATTAGACTCGTTGTTTTATGGGTGCGCCGAGTCGTAAACAAAAAATATGATACGAAAAACACCGTAGACCGCTTTCATTTGTTTTTGTGACGGTTCAACAAGGTGTTTTATTATTTTTCGCTAGGCACTATTGAGATACATTTTTCATTAGGGTAAGTCGGATAAAGCTTTATGTTATTACATAATAATCATCACATAATAAAGTTTTATGCGATGCATGACTTTACCCTTTTTTTTCGCGGTGAAATGCTTTTCGCACCGTCACTGGGAGAGGGGGTTCCCTCCCAGTGGTGTGTCGGACTCCCCAGCGGCTGGCGAGGAGATGGTAAATACCAGCCGCGGCTCCTGGGTGGGGTGCATTGCCCGGGGGGTTTACCGACTAAAACACCGCGGTGTACCTCGTCGCCGTTTGGCGGCGTCATGGGACTCTGACCCAGTCTTCTACTGCCACGACGCCACCGGCGATCGCCCAAAACAGGCCCTACAGGCTCCATTAATGGGGGGCTGACGGGGGACCCGATACACGAGACCCCCCATCCCTCAGCGGTGACCGTTGGTGCAATGCCGACGGGGGTGTCCCCACACCCACCGATGCATGACTTTACCCTGGCGGAGTTCAGTAGGCGGAAGCCTAGAATAGAAGTCTAACTCACTTTTAGGAAATTCGTTTTTAAAGCAGCATATGTCCCGTCTTAACCTTTCAACTATCTCTGCACCAAATTATATTCAAATTGGCTCTCTATTTTTAGCATAACGGTAATAGGGGTGAGAGCCATCCGCTCCCCCGCAAGCCCTGTGATGATGACGGGGCTACTCCAATACTCCAAGCCATCATCGTATGTAAGTTAGGGGGAAAAATCATGACCGCGTGACAGACAGATAGGAATACTTTCGAGTTTACACTATAGAATGATAACAATAGTAATGATAAACTGAGATAAAATCTTCATATGTCAAGATTAGAAAAATGTACTAAACTTAAGTTGTGAGTGCCCGCAATTTGTCCGCTTGTGCGCCTAAGCCTTAAAAGCCTCCTTGTAGAGGCAGCTTAAGCCTCTCGCGATTTGTCTCATCGCGGTAAAAGATAAAGTGCGAGTGCGACTGCGGCAGAGCCTGAATAATTCACAGCGCCCTACCGCCGTTCGGAAACCTCTATGACTCTATATCCTGCCAAACATGAGGCTTGGGTATATTTCATGTATTTCTCGGCTCTATTTTGTAGTACGGAAGTTTTTTGAGCTTTCTGATCGAGGAATATAATAAACTAGATCTAGCTTCGACATCGCTTGCCTGAACAACCTTACTCTCTTTTTGCTATAATTGCTATATTGGGTTTTTCATTCATCATCATCATCATAATTCCATATACGTCCCCACTACTGGGGCACGGGCCTACCCTAAACTAGGGCGATCAGGTCTTAATCAACCAGGCTGGCCAAGTGCGGGTTGTTCGACTACACAACCGAAGAATTTCTTTGCGGGTGTGCAGGTTTCCTCATAAAGTTTTCCCTTACCGTTAAAGCGTTAAAAAATCGTACATATTAATTTCAAATTTGAAAACACAGTGGTACGTGGCGGGGTTTGAACTGGCGACCTCTCGCATTGCAAACAACCACTCTTGATTTAAACCACTCGGCCATCGACTTTTTTAACCTATTACGTTATTATCATGAGAATTAAAAACTGTAAAACATAAACATATTCCGCACCTTATATTCCCACGGGAATAACAAACAACAGTACAAATAATAAACCAAATTAGGATCGTCAAAACACATTTATTTACAAAACAAAACAAATAATTTCTAGTCCGTCTAACCAACAAGGTTCATTGACCTTACCGCTCCACAGTCCCAGCCTACAATCGTGTAAGTACCAAAGGTTTCGACTTACAACCTAGGTCATTCACCCTGCGACCCAGATTAGCTCTCAAAACGGTATCCTATCGGGAACCTTGCCCTAAAAGCGGTCAGAAGCTTTTAGACAATTGAAATGCGATTTATTTATTTTTTTTATTTCACAACATCACATACATCGATCTGATCCCGTGGTAAGTAACTTAAGCGCTTGTGTTACGGAAATTAGGATCAAAACAAATATACTTAATTTTATTTAATAACACGCCCAGACACGGAACAAACACCGATGTTCAACACACAAATATTTGTCCCGGGTGGGAATCGAACCCACGACTCTTGCAACAATTCGACTTCATCTAACTGTTAACTGGTTATTTTATTAAGTTGCAGGAGTTGCTCCCGCAAACTTTGCTAGATGCCTGCCATATCATACTAGTACCGTATATTGTATACAGAAACAGCATATATACAAAGTTAATGACTGTAAGACCAGATGTGAACCTGGGTCACAAACTATTGTTCCACCGAGCCAGTCAGTACCAAAGGTTTCGACTTAATAAATATATAATAAATTAATAAATATATATAAATAATAATAAAATAAATATTTCACAACATCACATACATTGATCTGATTCCGTGGTAAGTAGCTTAAGCACATGTGTTACGGAAATCCGGATCAACAGTGGATACACAAATATACTTAAATATATTTAATAATACACCCAGACACGGAACAAACACCGATGTTCGTCACACAAATATTTGTCCCGAGTGGGAATCGAACCCACGACTCTTGGAACCGTAGGGAGTAAACCTGGGTTACTAACCACTGTTCCAACGAGCCAGTCAAAATGGTTCTGCCAAAATGACTATAAGACCAGATGTGAACCTGGGTCACTAACCATTGTTCCACCGACCAAAGGTTTCGACTTACCACCTAGGTCATTCACCCCGCGACCCAGATTAGTTCTCAAAACGGGATCGTATCGGAACCGTCCCTTATAGGGGGTCAGGAGCAGCTGTGGGCACTGTGGGTCCTGTGACGTCACGCTCGCTAGTTCCCACGGGCTTCGGTGACAAAGTGCCGGCCTGGTTCATAAAAATGGCCGTTTATTATAGTGCTTTTAGACAATGGAACTACGATTTATGTTGCTTATCTTGGTATTCAACTTCTTGTTTATTTATTTCATTAAACTTGAATACATTTTAAGCTGTTAGCTATTTTACATCTAGTCTCATATTCATTAACCTCCTTCCTTTTTTTCTGTAAGGCGTCCAACTGATTTCGGCCTTGGCGGCCGATGTCTGTGGAGTTATCTCCATGGAGATCGGCCGCCAACTGTGCAGGACATATTTTATTAATTTTTGCCCGACCCCAAACTCGAAGCAGGTGCCGTAGACAAAGTATCAATATCAAAACGATAACGAAGTTCGAAAATATTTAGATTGACCATGTGATTTTTCGCGTCTAATGTCAATCCCATTTTATTATTCTTTTCGAACTTCGTTATCGTTTTGATAGTGTTACTTTGTCTATACCCCCAGGGACCTCTCGGTCCTAACGCAGCACTTGCTACCAGTAACAGTAGACCAACGAGGCAGTTTTTTTCTGTATACAATGTACGATACTAGTATGATTTGCATCTAGCAACGTTTGCAACAGCAACTTCTGCTTCTTAATAAAATAACCAGTTGACTATCAGATGAGGAATCCTTACTAATATTATAAATCCGAAAGTAACTCTGTCTGTCTGTCTGTCTGTCTGTCTGTTACGCTTTCACACATAGAGTACTGGACCGATTTAAATGAAATTTGGTACAGATATAGTCCAGAGCCTAGAAGACGTTATAGGCTACTTTTTAACCGACTGCGCTATAAGGAAGTAATGTTTTACCCGTTAAACGTCTCTACGCGGACGAAGTCGCGTGCGGAAAGCTAGTAAGTTATATATTGTATTGTGCCGTTCTTTCTGTTAATTCGGTTATTAGTTACAAAAATGTGTACTTAAGCAAATCCTTAATACTGAACTTATTTAACATGATATTGTCCTTTTTAGTTATCATTATCCTCAATAAGCCCTCAGCGGATTGCCTTCAAGAAACCTGTAGCCTGTCTAAATCTTAAATTAAATTTATTACCTCCCAGCTTTCGTTTTCCCTACACGCTTAGCCGATGAAAGCTGTCATTATGTAAAGCCCTGTTTTAATTCGTGAGAAAGAAAACCTACGTGTATATTTATTTTATTTTAAGTGCTATATCAAAAATATTAAATTTACCGTGACCGGTTTCCCTCTTTTACTCCATGACGGTTTTTAAATATTTTACCGAACTCTTTCCTGGTAAATTAAGCATTCTTTCTGATGAATTCGAGCTTTACTTATCAATATTTTATACACTTAGACAACATTTTCAGAGAGAAAATGTACATTTTTTTTTGTCTCTTAGCACAATTTATTTTTTATTATGGATTCTAAGAATGGTATATAAGTAATTCTAATCTATGGGTGTCTTACCAGATGAGCAATTGAATGTTTACTTGATGATTGGAAACACGGGAAATACGTAAAGTTTACATTAAATATTTATTTTCCTAACTGACTACGATGGTGGCTTGGAGTAGCCTTGTCATCATCACCGGAGTTGCGGGGGTATGGCTCTCATTCCTACAATGAATAGGACTATTCTTGCCTGACCGACTGTTTTAAGCTGCCTATTCAAAGGCTCGGGCCAATAATTGTCCCTTAATCCCCGATTAGAGGCCAGCCTTAGGGACCTTAAATCGCCGCTAGGACCCAATTTATTAATCGGCTTACCCAATGAAACGAAACGCGATGCCATTCGTTAGCGTTTTGTTCACTGCGCTGTTTTTGGACCGTTAAAAGTTTTTTTTAGGCAGGTAATGTTAGTATTTTTTTCCGTAATCGTAAAATTTGACTGAACATGATGTTTTATTTAAAAATCATTTTTAGTTACTTACGAGTTAGAGTAAATTGGGCAAGTGGAAAGAGAGCCTTCTTCTCTAATGGCGGCATATTGTCGCTGCGGTTTAAAAGATACCCGTAATAAGTTAATTAAAATCTCAATATAAACCACTAGTACCTATAACACAAAAAAAAATATAGAATCTAGTAGTTAAGTAATACTGTAAACGAAAAAAAGAAGTCAAATGTACAATACGTTCCTTCCACCCTTTGGTATCGACAACAAAGATACAGTCACATACATAATAGATTTAAATTCAGCATCAAATTCCTGTTACAAGTACATTACCTACTCCCCCAAAAGGATGGAACAGGATCAAATCAAACCACATAAATATCCCGACACCGTCCCGCAACAGATTAAACCCGAGGGTTGCGATTTGAATCGATTCCAGGTTCAAAATAAACTCGAACGATCCGGATCATGAACATGTTTATCGATAACTCGATTTTACTGCGTATTACTCGTAAAGTGAGCACCTGTGTCGGGTTAATCGCGGAGTTATTGACGCTTTAAACTGTGGCTTTAATTTTTTTACTCGCACTCCGCCTTATCTGGATACATGACAATATTTTTATGGCGACGCCGACGGGCCTTTGAAAGCTGAAGCGATTTTATACGGGAACGTGGTTAAATGGGAAGAGTTAATAACACACTCGACTTTTAAGCGCGTGTCCATATTTCACTCTATCTTTACTCTTTGAACCGCTTTAAACTAAACATAACATTGGATTTTTTTAAAACACATATGAAGTTTGTGTGATAGGTATAAGTATACCTGTTTTACGGATCATCAGGCTTCCACCGCTCGGTATTCCTAGTTATACTTGATGTTAAGCAGATTAGGAGATGTTAGTCAGCTTGTAGATTATAGAGTGTGTGTGATTAGATAGGTAATTAACGTAGCAAGCTTTCCGATTCGCTTAACAATCATAAGAAATAATTCTGTAGATGCAAAAATACTGTTTGTAAGTAACTGCACTTTAGAACAATGTATTTCTTAGAGAGAAATCATTTCATCAGTGACTAAGAACATCATTTTATAAAAAAAAAATGTAAATAAATTGGTTAAATATACGAGTAGAACCTACCTTCGTTTTGGCTCAAGTTAAGATTACTTCATTAAGTATATACCTATTTGCTCTAACGTTTCTAGACGTAGCTTAATCACGTTACATGTTAAATGGATCAGAAGGCCGTTTGAAACAGCAATCAGAGCTAAGGCACGGTCCCAGTGCTTCGGCGCACGGTAGCGGGTTCGATTACCGACAAGTACGCTGTTATGACGTGATTCCCACTATTAGAGCGTAACTTACGAGTCCTCGGTTGAAGTACGGGCACTTTAACTTTATGGTTATGGAGTTCTGAGGCAAAGGTAGCTGTATAAAAGGTGTAGTTGAAGAAAATAATATGTACGTAATACTATCTAGAGTCTGAGTTTCAATTCTGTGATCTTATGTTTATGTTTAATGTTTGTAATCATCATTATCTTCTGCCTGTAGCTGCAAGCAGTCAAACTATATCTATATCGAGTTTAATCTACGTCGGATCAATGAAAAAAGCGCGAAAGGAAAAAAACTGACAGGATACCTTTGCATTCATAATGTAAATAGTGACTACTGATCCAATAAAATTATAGTATTCTTAAATATAATTGAATTATACAATATCATTGCTTTTAATTAAAATTAAACACTAAAACTCTAGCGAAAATTTGCATTCGGAATCTTCCAAAAAATATTTTGTCTCTCAATCTCAATTCCGTCAAAATAACCTAAAGTACCCTGTACGTTCAACAAAATCTTCGTAGCTAAGGAAATCGTAGCTAAACAAATGCACTAATGCTACGGAGTTTAAGCGTAGCAGATGTGCTACGACACACTGCACTCTACGTACTTACAATGCTACGGCGAATGGTAATGTCGTAGCACACAATAATGTTTAGCTTGTGCGAGTTTTAGCTCGTCCATATAATACTATCAAATCTGTTATTACCGCTTACGCATTAGAAATATCAAATTATATTTTTTACTAGTGGTCCCGGCGAATTTCATACCGCCAACACTATAAACCTTCCCTGGACTATCACGAACATTTTAAAACCAAAATTACCTAAATCGGTCCGGGCGTTCTCGAGTTTTAGTCAGACTAACGAACGGCAATTCATTTTTATTTATAAGATTTCAAACAAATGTCTCCTTTCCAATAGTTTGTTTCATGGATCAACACACCACCATCATATTACTCCGGCATGTGATATATCTTCCACTTGATAAATGAAACAGATACACTGTACTCGTAAGTGTCAATTTACAGCACCCGGGCGTTCTCTTAAAGCCTCATCAAAGCTACCCCAACTACACACTATAATCCAACGTGTAGCTTAAAGCTATATATCTTTAACAGTAATTAACCACGAATGGTTAATTGCATATATTCGCGTCAATACGTCAACATTACCTACTGTGTGGTATGTATGTACAATATGGCTCATTTAGTATATCTAACTCAATTAGTCTTCCGTCTTGTAGTTGGATTAGCTACACAAGTATTAATTAATGTTGTGTCTAACCAGTTAGACAGTCTATTGTTGTAGAACTGTCTCGTTGATCTATTGGCACAAATACTTTAACCTTTTTCCTCTTACTGCCCCGTGTCATTAAGGCATGGAATGCCCTTCCAGCTCATGCTTTTTCTCCCTCCTATGATCCCGGGCTCTTCAGGCGGGGCGTGAAACGTCATTTAAGCAGACCTTCAGGGTGAGTGCGACAGGCTCAATATGGTCTATTGTGCCTGTCGACTCATATGTGGGTCTCACTACCGCATACCATCAGGTGGAGTAAGGTCATCTTGTTAGCGTAATATAAAAAGAACAAAACGGCGCTAGTTTATTATAGGTTAAAATTGAATAGTTATCCCAGATCAACGGTTACACCATATGGAATGATTGTTACTCTTTCAAACACAGTGTGTGTTTATATATTATGTATAAGTATGTGATGAAAATTAGTACAATGGTGACTTTTTATACGGCGAATTATACAATACACTGACATTAGGCGCACTCTCTTGAAAAGCATTGACTAATATCATGGTATTTTTTAAAATAATTGAATTATACAATATAATTTATTTTAATTAAAATTAAACACTTAAACTCTAGCACAAATTTGCATTCGGAATCTTCCAAAAATATTATTTCAGTATAATCCATGCTTAGGTACTACGGATTAATCAGTAATTTTCGAGTGAAAAGTTCAGAATAACTTAGTAAATTAATTATTAATTTCAATGAGTACTAACTCTAAGAAACTTTACAAACTTATCTGTTATTGACTAAGTGTCGATGGCCGTTTGGTTATGCAACGACCTTAAGGGTCTCAACGACTTTTGCCCATCGATGCTTTGCGAGACTTGCCATACGAGAGATCGCCAGTTCAAACCCCGCCACGTACCACTGTGTCTACAATTTTGAAATTCATATGTACAATTATTCGACGCTTTAACGGTAAAACCCACAGGACCTCATACGTGGATCTCACTACCGCTTACCATCAGGTCACCATCAGGAGTGAGGTCATCTTTTTAGCCTATTATACGTAAAACATCGTGAGGTTACCTGCATACCCAGCAGTGGGGACGTATATGGGCTGATTATGATAGACCATTATAACGAAACTTAAATTGAATACTTGTTGACATGAATCGCACATGGTTATCAACATATTTTTATTTTAACTGGTAAGAAAAAAAAACAGAATATAATTATATTACCAACAAAATTTTATGCTCTTTTGCACCAGCAATAAAGTCTAATACAAACTTTAATTTTAATTCAATTTAATCCACATTCAGCTAAAAATGAAACGGATATTTTCCGAACAATATTTCCCCAATGCGTATTGAAAGCTCAATAAATAAAAACGTACTGACACCGTCCAATATTATCTTCGCCGCAAAACCGGTTCGTTAGTTCAGGAAATAGTGTTATTTTTAGACAGAACTGAAACCTGTGTTTATCCGCGGAAGCGGCTCCGACAAACTTCCTGAGATACGGATACAGTTTTTGCTAGAATATATAAGTATTTTTTTCGCTGTTACCTATCAACGGAGTTTATCTTTTCGTTTATCATACGTGAAATATATTTTTAAATACGCTACTGCATTCCAGCTATCACGTATAAATATTTATATCGGTATCGCTGTGAAGAAGGTATATACAGTGATTATACATCACTGTATATACCTTCTAACCTTTGAACACTGAACATTAGAATTATTCGTTGTATTAATTATGTATACTTTTAAGCTCATAACATATGGCTTTTACGCTCATGTGTATGTATACTTATGTATACTTTGCTCATATGTATACTTTTAAGCTCATAACATATGGCTTTAAAAAATAATGTGTTGGTTTCGTTCAAAAGTCGTCATACGATAAATATTCCACAACAAAGACTTATTCCACGTGCTTATGCTAATAAGTTGCATAAACATTTATGTTTCAAATATCAGAACTTACAGTATAGACAAATAGACTTACATACATATACAGAATAAACACACCAGACTCAGAGCAAACACAAATATTGGTCTCCGTTAGTAGTGAAGTAGAGTTATTTACTTTTACAATATATAAAGTAGTTTGTCTTGTATAAATATTAAAATACTAAATTTACACCTAATTGATTGGCCCAGGTTAAATGTGTTTCCGCTTTGAAACACAATGCTTCAATTGCAAATAAATCATGGTTTAAGCCCCAACGATTACCCTGCCCAACTACTAACCTACCTGTGAACCTCTCAATCCACAGTGTCTTAAGATACTCTCCGCCAAAGCCAAGCGGATCACCACAAAGCTCGCCCGA
Organism: Maruca vitrata; assembly: GCA_039566165.1. NCBI lineage: Eukaryota > Metazoa > Arthropoda > Insecta > Lepidoptera > Crambidae > Maruca > Maruca vitrata. The sequence continues at coordinate 2,300,286 of CM076922.1, read as the reverse complement.
TACTTGGCATCACGCGTCTTGGCACGCTCTCACGAACTTGGCATAAATTCCTACTTGGCATAAGTAGACGCTTGGCGGGTGGGCGCGCCGTAACGCTTCTAATATATTGACCGTATATCACTACATTATGTATTTAGAACTCCTCTAATGGTACTGTTATAATGGTTAAAGTAGCGCCCCTAATGTGTATGCACTTCAATATTTAAGTTATAGTTCGGTAGAAGCGGGTGAGTTTCATAATGCCATCGCAACAAAGGAATCGAAAATAGAGGTTTCATCTAATTTTTGTTCGTTGCTACCTTTTCGTATTTCGAACAGATATACTTTTTAGTAGAAGATAATGCCGCTATTTTCTTAACTTAGTTTATAAGAATCGATAGTGAAGAACACATGTTTCTTAAGTTTAGCTTAGCTTAGCTTAAGGAGTCACAGTTTAGTAAATCCGGTTATATTGCTCTTTAAAGTAAACATTTACTAAACATTTTTTGTAACTAATTTATCCCATCAGGGAAAGGCAAAGGGATCTTAACTTACTAAACAAATCATCATCATCATCATCAGCCCATCCCCGTCCACTACTGGACTTAGCAAATTTTTTTTGGTTTGACATATTAATTTTTATTTTAACACTTTTCTTCTTATCATAAGGTTGATGGACAACCTGGTGTCAGAGTTTAAACCGCCCGCAGGCCTCTGACATGGTTTCACACACCGTTGAAAAATCTCTCAGGTGTGCTGGTTTCCTCACAATGTTTTCCTTCACCGTTAAAGCGTCGAATGATGGTACATATGAATTTTAAATTTGAAAAACACATTGGTACCTGGCAGGGTTTGAAATGGCGACCTCTCGCATGGCAAGCAACGACCTTAACCACTCGGCCATCGACGTCTTAAAATCACACGCCTTAAATTTACACTAAATATCGGTCAATATCCGAACGCTCTCCGCACTTTTAGCGCAAAGGCAGCGTCGCCAGTACAGCCTTCAATCAAAACCCATTTTGGAAAGTTCGCGTCAGTAAAAATCTTTTCAGTCGTCCAGGTGGCGATTAACCCTGACCTTTAGGCCTTTTTCAGCATTCAACGTTCAGTGGGACTGAAAGGGATGACACGACACTTCTAGTACGAATGGATTGCTGGCTTCGAGAATCATCTTATTCGGAGAGGCGATATATTCAATAAAAAAAAATCATTTCTAAACATTTATTTACAAAACAAAATGTTTATGGCACAAAGAGATACAATTATTGCCTTGAAACATAGTTATGTTTAATAGTTAGTTAAGTTAAACATTAACAAAATAAATTAAATTAAATTACTGCGGTGCAAAATAATTAAGTGAAATTCTCATAACAAAATTTATAGGTAATTAAAATGTGTTAGTGTTAATAAGTTAATATTTAAACGGTAATAATGAGGATAATTATTTTTTAGTTCGGGTATTATGATCGGGTAATATTTACACATTAACTTTAATACACAAAGAAACCAATACTTGGTAGTCCAGCCACTTAAGTGATTTTTAACCGACTTCAAAAAAAGGAGGAGGTTCTCAATTCGTCTGTATGTATAATATTTTTTTTTTTTTATGTATGTTCACCGATATTTTCGTCAATTATAGACGGATTTCAAAAATTTTTTTTTGGTTGGATACAGTTCACTTCCGAGGTGGTCCCATTTTCACCAGTCCCGGATCTGATGATGGGATCCAGGAGAAATCGAGGGCAACCCTCAAATTTTATAGGGACATGTACCGTGTTTTGCATATTATCTGAAGTTATATTGGCATTTGCTTCTGGAAATCACAATCTTATGATGCTGAGCTGATGATGGAAGGTCAACTCCTTAATACTTAGGAGTAAAAGGATAATTCTTTCAATACTGTATACATATTAAGACTACTAGTTATAATATCAGTAGCATTATAGGTGAGCTGAACTAATAGGGTGACCAGTCTAGGATCTGATGATGGGATCCAGGAAAAATCGAGGGCAACCCGCAAATTTTATAGGGACATGTACCGCGTTTTGCATATTATCTGAAGTTATATTGGCATTTGCTTCTGGAAATCACAATCTTATGATGCTGAGCTGATGATGGAAGGTCAACTCCTTAATACTTAGGAGTAAAAGGATAATTCTTTCAATACTGTATACATATTAAGACTACTAGTTATAATATCAGTAGTATCACAGGTGAGCTGAACTAATAGGGTAACAAAAAATTTAAAACTAAAATGAAAAAAAATTGTAAACAAAAAAAAAACCGCCTTCAAAAACCCGACTCACTAAAAATTACAAAATAATAATAATCATCTGGGTATGAATTTTATATGTTATTGAAGGCGGAGCCAATCAAAAATTTTGAGGAAAAAGAAGCACTCAAATGCTTGTCTGTTTGAAATATAAACGGCACCGCCTTCAACAACATATAAAATTCATACCCAGATGATTATAAATGTTCGTATTATATTATTTTGTAATTTTTAGTGAGTCGGGTTTTTGAAGGCGGTTTTTTTTTTGTTTACAATTTTTTGAATAGAATATTATATTTTATTTGCAACATGTTCTTAACCGTGGTACAAAAACATAAGGTTGTGTGCAAAACTTATGTTACTAACTTAACTTACACATTTAAAAAAAATAATGTTCTCTATAAATAAAAATCTCATAGTGTCAGAATCTTGGAATGACGCCCAGTCTTAGTCAAAGTAATGTTATATTTCTAGTAGTTATAGTATATGTCATCTCATGGGCTATCCGGTGAGATTACAGATCGTAGACGGTTACCCCATTAGCCGTAAAAGCCAGATGGTCGCAAAAATCGTCAAATCATCGTTACAGTCCGCTTCCGCACCACGCTACTGTTTTCTGAACTGTGCTATATGATATAGATATATATTTATTTATATAACTGCCTCGTTGGTCTATTGGTAGCAAGTGCTGCGTTAGGACCGAGAGGTCCCCGGTTCGAGTCCGGGGTCGGGCAAAATTTGTGTGAATTTTTCTGTAATGAAATTACTCAGCCCGGAGTTAGGAAGTTGGCGGTTGAACGCCCGTGCCTCGGAAAGCACGTTAAGCCGGTGGTCCTGCGCCCGATCTCTCATCGGTCATGTCGGATTGCCGTCTCACCGAATCATGAGAGTAAGGGAATAGAGAGTGCACTTGTGTTTGCGCGCACACTTGTGCACTATAATATGTCCTGCGCACTTGGTTTATCTCAATTGAGATCGGCCGCCATGGTCGAAATCGGTCGGACGCCTTATATATTTATAAAAATATTACACAACATCACATACATTGATCTGATCACGTGGTAACAAGCATAAGCACTTGTGCTACGGATATCAGAATCAACAGTGGAAACACGAATATACTTAAATATATTTAATAACACACCCAGACACGGAACAAACACCACTCAATCGATCAAATCCACGACTCTTGGAACCGTTGGTAGTGAACCTGGGTCACTAGCCACTGTTCCACCGAGCCAGTCATAGCCATAATATTGACTTCTTTCTTCAATCTGACTACGGTGATGGCTTCGAGGACAGTTCATCACTTGACTTGCAGGCGAGCGTTTCACCTCCAATATTTTCGACTAGCGATCCTCCCTAAGTGCGCTTTGATTATTTTGTACCTGAATAAAAACCTTCCTCTCCTCTTAAATGCCTCTATCTACAAAAACCGCTTCAAAATCCGTTGCATAGGTTTAAACTAAGCAAACATACAGACAATTAGCTGATCATATGTGGTGATTTATATGAGGTGATACAATATTGTTTAAGCCAAGAAATTGTTGTTGTTTTTGTTATCTTTATTTTAATACAATATCTTTGCAATTTACCTTATAGTCCTTAAAATAGGTAACCATTACTCGCCCTTTTTTTCATGTACATTTACGTACCTAATAAATTAAAATGGTTAGATAAATCTTATGATACCTAGTAAGCTTTACCTAGCTTTACTCTTTATAAACACATAATCTAAGAAAGTATTAGTTATTAGTCACATTTTGCTCTTACTTACTCATAACAAAATCTAGCCAAATATAAAACTCATTGATTACTGTAATACAAAAACGCTCTCGGAAATCCATCAATTTCGAATGTTGGTAAACTGTACTCCTAAGCGATACATTATTGTGTATTTTCCTGCCAATATCTGTCGATTGACTAACTTCACCCGCTGCGAACTAAACTCATACAACTTCAGTATGTTTAATATAACTTCAAAATTAGAAGACGTCAAGGAAAAAAATACTAATATAATATCGCCTGCGAAATGTTCGAACTTCACTGGGGTTTGCCGAAATTGTCGAACTTAATGTGGTAACTTTATAACCTAGTTTGAGAGGATTAAGCGACATAATATAGTACAAACGCCGACAGAAAGGCAACTGTTTAATAAAGCTCTAAAAACTGATTATATATAAACTTTATGGTTTCTGTTCTGCTTCATATAACATCTCGTTTAAAAAAAATTACAAATGAACATACGTAGTGCCATAAAACCGGAAACTCGTAATGTCTCAGTCTGATGCACAGTCTCTAGATTCTAACACGGGGCTTTCTGATAAAAATATAATCTCAGGAACTACTGGTTTGAATAGAAAAAATCTTTTTGTGTTGGATAGGCCATTTATCGAGGAAGGCTTTATGCTATACTAGCTTTCCGCCCGCGACTTCGTCCGCGTAGAGACGTTTAACGGGTAAAACATTACATCTTTATAGCGCAGTCGGTTAAAAAGTAGCCTATATCCTTTCCTAGGCTCTGAACTATATCTGTACCAAATTTCGTTTAAATCAGTTCAGTACTATATGCGTGAAAGCGTAACAGACAGACAGACAGAGTTACTTTCGCATTTATAATATTAGTAAGGATAACATCACGCTGTGACCAATAGGAGCAAAGAAACAATGGAAAATGTTTAAAAAAACGGGGGAAAATGCGGACGAAGTCGCTGGCACAACTAGTATTATATATTTAACAATATCACAAACTTAGCCTGTAAATGAATTTGTTAAACCTAATTGTTACTAGTAATAAGTAAGTTAAGTAGTAATAAACAAATAAATGGACTGACTAGACACACGACCCTAAAGGCTTGTAGTAATCAACAATTTCTCCATCCAGTCCTAAACTCGAGGACTCGATTCGGTACGTAACGTCCGTTAAGCGCACCGTTGATCCCGCAAACACGTGTGTTTGGCAGCTCAATCTGCGATATTGATGCATACAGCTGCTACCCGACAGGGGAACTCTGAATGATCCAGGATTAATACAGTTTCGGATGTTCAGAAGGGGTGTTTAATTGGTTTATAGAGTATCATGTTAGTACGTAAAACATTAACTGATACTCAAACATTTGTTTGTAATTACGATACTCATTATTTCATTACATCACTCATCAACTTCACATTCGATGTTTCTTTTTGTATACGTAGATCTAATACTTTAAAAACATTAATCAAGACTACTTCCTCAATGACATTCGAAATTTAAACAATTTAAGTTTTTTTAGAAGCCCGCCTACATATCATAGCCCAACTTAAATACTGGCAGGTTTATTTAAAAAAATAACTACAGCCGAACGCTTTAAAAAATGAATTATATTCGTCGATAGTATTTTGTTTTGTAAAATGAATTAATGGAAAAAATATTGTGTTTTGTTGCGATTTTTATGTTTCCCAAAATACTGTTATTATTTTTCCATAAAATTTACGTAGATAACTTTAATGTGTGCAACATTAATATAATTTCAAACAGTAAGTGAAAAACATGTGTAAAACAAAAACAACCATAGTGTAAAACAAAGTCGCTTTCCATAGAAGGACATATCCTTATATCCTTATGTAGGCTAATTCTTTATATCTACGCAAAGGACTTTGATACGGATTTTTTAATAGATAAAGGCATTTAAAAGGAAGTTCTTATGTAAAATTTACCTGAATATTATGTGATTTCCTGTCTCAAAAGTTGTTTCTTTTCAGTTGCACGTACGACTTTTTGGAGATCATCGAATCTGCGGTAGACAACACTACGGAGCACTCCGAGTGGCTTCTAGAAGACCACCATGACACTTACAGCGCTGAGAATGAGGTAAATGTAATTATTTAGTCTACTACTTATTTACGTACTTAATTTTGTATGTGACCTTTTATAGACAGCCATGTATTGAATGATTCTTATGAATTAACGATGGTTCTAAATTGAAATGAAATTATTCCGGGACCCAAAAATAAATTAGTTTAGACTGTGTTTTGATGAATGAATTTGGAAAATTAAATTTGATTGATTAAGTACTTTTATTCATTTATTACCCAGTAAACCTTTGCGATAAAAAAAACATAAGCCTCATTCTGGCGCAGTGAAGAGAAAACGTCGCAAGATCTTTTTTTCACTGCGCCAGAATTGCAAAATTAATTGTGCAATTCTAATATATATTTTTTTTTATAAAAATGAATAGTCTTTTTATTACCATTTGATAGTAAGCAGTCGTGAGGTTCACATATGAGGTCGAAAGGCACAATAGACACTAATGTCAAATTGAATATCATTTCATAAGTTCATATTTCATAATTGACTATCAAAGTGCTAGCAAAGACCTTTACGAAATCATAAAGAGCTGTCCTCGTAACCTACAAATTTGTATTTTACAAATATTACTGCTAGCATAGGAATTAATTGTCAAAGTTGTCGACGACTCTTGCTACTTCGGAGCAGCATAGTATGTAAATAATAGCCGTTACTTAGTCGTTCAAGTTAGCTAATTAAAGTTCAAAGGTCCATGAGTAGCGAACTCTAGAAAAAGAAATTAAACTTGGCATCTTAATGGCTGTCGAAAGGTCCATTCGAGATTGATTGTAGGTAGTTTTTTAGTGATAATTCTCTATTTTTTTTTCTCAACAACCGTAAACGCCATAATTTAACGTAGATAGTTCGTTCCAATGTAATCAGTGATTACATGCAGTCTATCACATCCTGCGTATATACAGGGGTTGTTAAGTGATTTTAGCAGATTACATAGGGCTTAATGAGTGAGGGGGAGGCTTTGAAGGTTTGAGTGGCAAAGATACACGCTACGCCGCTGCAACAACGTTGTGGTCGCCACATGGCAAACCATAGGTTTTTCCTTGTTAGTTAATTGATTATTAAGAGGATGCATTTTATTTTATTGCTGTGTCTAAGGTTAAACCCAAGTTTGTGGGGTCGCCACCGTTGTCCCACGGCCGCCATCTTGGAAAAAGTTTGTTGTTTAAGGGTTCTTTATATGAAGTTGATAAGATCCAGATTTTGGTGAGAATAATATGACCTTCTGCCCGTTAAAACATCTTCACCAAACTTTTTTTCTGGCTCGGTGGAACAGTGGTTAGTGACCCTGGCTGGCAGCTCGAAGAGTCGTGGACTCAACTCTCATTTAGGACAAAATTAAATATTTGTTTGATAAACATTGGTGTTTGTTCTGTGTCTAGATGTCATTATGTATTTAAGTATGTATTTATATATATCTATGTATGTATATCAGTCTCTGACGCCCATAGTACATAGTCATAGTCATAGTCAGCCAAAAATGTGGTCCATCCTACGGTTGAGATTCGTTTGAACGTCATGTAACAACAAAATCAATTTTCCCTGGCAATTAGATTGTGTCAGTGAAAAGTCAACCTTAGCAACCTTACATCTCGCAGAAACTTTTGTGAAAAGTTGTAGACCACTTTCTTGGCTGACTGTACAAGCTCTGTTTAGTGTGAAGTCAGATGACCGTGTGTGGAAATGTCCCAGATATTTATTTGTTCATTCTTCCAGGTGTGGGAAGAAGCGGAGTACCTCCTGCCGGAGTCGGACGCGTCGAGCGCGGGGTGGTCGCGAGAGGCGGCGGGGGCGCGCGCGCGGCGCCTCTGCGGGGACTGGGGGGGGCGGCTGAAGTTGCTGCGGCACCGCTCGCGCGGCCCGCGGCTGCGGCTACGCTTCCGCTCCGACCACTCGCGGCACTTCGCCGGGTATAGGGCGCGAGTGACGCTGGCTGACTGTGAGTACACCTGTGTCTATTCTGTCTGTCAGAGGATGTCTACCTGTATCTAGTGGAGCGGCTCAAGCTGCTGCGGCAACGGTTCCGCTCCGACCACTCGCGGCACTTCGCCGGGTATAGGGCGCGGGTGACGCTGGCTGACTGTGAGTACACCTGTGTCTAGAGGATGTCTACCTGTATCTAGTGGAGCGGCTCAAGCTGCTGCGGCAACGGTTCCGCTCCGACCACTCGCGGCACTTCGCCGGGTATAGGGCGCGGGTGACGCTGGCTGACTGTGAGTACACCTGTTTATCAGACAAGATGCCGGTGCGGCGCCCCGGGGGGAGGGGGGTCGTCAGACATGGAGACTTCATGTCCCCATGTCTGATGACCCGCCACGAGCCAAGAACGCTTAAAAATCGCGTCCAAAACCTGTCTTGTTTTTTTTTCTAACTGACATACGATAATAGCATGAAGTAGCCTCGTCATCATCACCGGACTTGAGGGAGAGCGGATGCCTCTCACCCCTGTCAGTGCAGCAGATATAAAATCGAATCGATTTCTTGCACTGTGTAGGATGCGAATTACAAATATATTGACGGAACACACTACTATACATTCATACATGTTCAGTTGGTCATAGGAAGCACCGGCCTTCCGATACTGATACTAATGATGACCATACATATTAGCTTATACACTCTTTTGCAGAAATATAAACTACAGATGATAACACATGACAATTTAAGTCTAACCATTTCCTTTCCATTACTGGCGGTGTAAGCTTACATGTATAAGCAGTAGCCAAAACCATATTCCGAATAAAATGACGCGCGGAGAAGCGCATTTGCAACACCACAAAGGAAATTGTATTCAATGAATAGTAGTCACATTCACATATACTTTGAACATCTTGAGTTAACCAAATGCCGCGGAAAAGCTTAAGCTTAAACGAAATGCAAAATGATTTTGTATTTGTATTTCAGCATGAACTTTATGTAAGCGAGTTCTTACCGTAACTGTTAGCATTTGTTTGGCTTATCAATCTTAGCCGATCAAATCCGGTCGATCAGCTTACTACGCTGAGTGCATGCGTGCATGCGTGCAAGAAATGTTCCATCCCTTATCTATCATCAGAAAATGTCCCATTGTACATTTCTGATTTAGGGCTTAGTCATTTCATACAAGAAAAAACACATACAAATTGACTCATCCCGGGTCTCATATCTGGGACCTCTTGGTAGGATCAGCGCTTGTAACTAACAGCTTAATACATGGACGTTTTTAAGTTATGCTGACCGGTCAGCATGCGAACACAAGATGGTAAGTGTGTGATCTCTGTAAAACCAGCTCAATTTCTACACAAAAGAACTATCATAGCTCTCTAACGCACTTTAGGGTGATAACCATCTTTGGCTGCATCTGTCAGTCTTGCAGTTCTACAGTTGACCCGTGATCATGGTGCTTGCAATAGTGCCGAAATATCGGGAGCTCATTAAATCAAAACAACATGGTAAATATCCTAGACATTTTCAGTTTCCTAAAAGCTACTCCAAGCCATCATCTTATTCAGAAAAAAAATCCAACACACCTCAAGTCTCCTCACTCAACCTGTTGCTCAAACCGAATCACGAGCAGACCGCTCCGCCAAGGCCGCCTCACAATGCGACGCAACAGAATGGAAAGACGGCATCTGCAAAAAGTCGCGTTTCAATTTAAACTTCACGGCACTTCCGCCGGACGCGGGCGGCCGCTCTGTCAACTCGACGTATGCAACTTTATTGCTGGCCGTTTAGAGCCCTGTTTGCTGGCGAGTGAATGCTTTTTTTTCTGGTTCGCGTAAAGGTGTTTGTACACGTATGTTTATAAATAAAAATCGATACAGACGTGATTCATTAATAACAGAAAAAGTTCTCGTCAGCGAGGCAGTTGAAACTCAAGTGTCACCTAAATAAAAAAAAATTAAAGAGTTTATTGACCAAGTACAATTGTTATCATTATCAAATATACATCATAAATATCTAAACTGGGTCTAACCTTTTCTTATAAGCATCTATGCTCCTTATCCTATAGGCTGTGTTATACACATGGTAATAATTTTACTTCTAATTTTGCTTGTAAGGAAAACAAACAGAAGTTTCATTGCCAGTAGTAGATATTGGTGTGCGTACCTGTATTCCTCTATACTTTATGGGAAGCCAGGAAAACTATATACATTTTATTTAATGTATTATTTATATTAATATGTACTCTTATTTCCATGTTAAAACTTATATTTTATAGTTACATGCGTTTCATAATTATCGAATTAGCTACACTACCTGGACACATTAAGCTAAAACATGCAAATTATAAACGCACCTTATTATAAGATAGAAAACTTATATTGAAATTCGTGACTGAAATCCCAAAAAAAAAACAATCCATAGGAAATAAAAAACAACGATTTACTAACGCAACTAAAGTCCTAATAGCTGATAAACACATTTTTCTAACTAAACCAATCCCGTGTGTCTCCCCCTTACTTCCGTAGCATTGAATGAGCTCAACGCCTGTTTACGCGACATTCAAGCGGAACTTCCGCGGACCGTAGTTTTAATTAAGGCCTTAATAGGCAGAGACGTCAAGCTGTATTCAGCCACTTGTCGCTTGATAACAATTCTTTTTGTGTAACCTAATATCTTTGTCCATTTGAATGTTTTACAAACGCTAGTATCAATATTAATATGATAGATTTTGATTTACAAGAAAACACAGTTTCCATTTATTATAGAAATTTACTTATTCAGGGTAATGCAATTAAGCTAACTCTAGATAAAGCAGTTTTGAGAAAGGTCATTTTGAGAAAAGGACATCAAACGCTTTTACTCTAAGCCATCTTCAATTCCATGAAATAAATTAAAGTTAAAATTAAATTGAGATTATTACAAATTTCAGAAAATTTATTAAAAGCAAATATTTACTGATAAGTTAATATAATAAAATATTCTGTGAAATTGATTATTAATTACTTACGTGCGTAAATATTTGAATACATTTTCTGCCGGACAATTTTAAGGGAATTTTCCCTGCGTTAGTAAACTTGATAAATCAATAGAATATTATTCACCCAGAGGGTACATTATTTTGATTTCAGACTAGGGTCCCTATGAGATCGGTCGCAATCAAAGTGCCCTAAACAATCAAACCTTAATAGTCTAACTTGTTGGAGCCTTAATAGTTAACAATGGAAATATTATTAACTATTGTTAAACGGTCAAAGGACTTATTAACAATCATTTATAATTGAATTCACTTTCACGCGTAACACTTAATTAGATTGTCAGTGGTTTCAAATTATAATTGTTTTGCTTTAAATTAAGTTAACAAGTTTTTTTGAACATTTTCTATTATATAATTTTAAACTGTCATGGTTACACACATTAGAAAACTGAAACTGTCCGGGATATTAACCATGGTGTTTTGTTTTAATGAGCTCCCGATATTTCGGCACTGTTGCAAGCGCCCTAAACAATCTTTTCAGATTTCTATTCTTGTAATATGATATCATAGATTTACTTATGATAGTTGTATAGGTGTACGTACAAGATAAGGCGTCCAACCGATTACGACGGCCATGGTGGCCGATCTCAATTAAGATCAGCATTTTAGTGCACAAGTTTACACGCAAACACAAGTGCACGCTCATATTTCGGTGAGACAACATACATATAACGTATACTTGAATCTTATTTATGAGTCACCAATTCCAATTTAGTGATTTAATGGTAATATACATAAAGCGCACAAAAAGACCCGATATTACTTAATATTTTTAATCTTTCCTCTCTCACCCTCACCATATCCAAGTTTCCAAGTTGTGAAGCCAGAATTACTTGAACCGACCGCGACTAGAATCGAGAAGTCGTAAAGTACCGAGATTTCGACAGACAATTAACTTATTTTCCGAAGGGAGCGTGCCAAGTGGTGGCCACGAAACCAATCCCGGGTCATCGATCAAGATTTAGGTCTCTCGAGTCAGGGTTCCGTGAAAGAATAAGTACGCGAGATATCTGGAGGTAATAATAAATGCTGACTTCGTTGAACTCTTATGGTAGGTCACGACTTGATAAATAAATAAATAAAATATCTGGGACATTTCCACACACGGTGATCTGACCGCAAACTAAGCAGAGCTTGTACTATGGGCGTCAGAGACTGATATACATACATATACACCGTGAAATTTTAGTGGTTGTTTTCCCGCAGTAAAATGATTCTATCTTAGTAGTACAAAAGATGTGTGCAGTTCTTTTTTGGTAAAATCAAAAAATGCCGGTTTTACGAAAGGTTTAACCGTAACTCGAAAACACGTTCGAACCGCTTTATGACTTAGGGTGAAGAGCTTCTTTAGCTTTAAGCATCGATTTCATGCGGCAAGCAGTACCTGAATACGTCACATCTTCAAAAACAACGATAGCTTCTCTCGTTTTCGAGTTGGAAAATTATTATTCTGAAAAATCGAAAAAAAAAAATTTTTTTTTCGCGGAATAATTTGCATGATTCGATAGTATTACTAAAGGCAAGTCGTTCTGCCACGGGAAAACAACCACTAAAATTTCACGGTGTATATTTTTAAATACATACTTAAATACATAATCACACCCAGACACGGAACAAACACCGATGTTCATCACACAAATATTTGTCCCGAGTGGGAATCGAACCCACGACTCTTGGAACCGCCAGGCAGGGTCACTAACCACTGTTCCACCGAGCCAGTCAATGTTGATGTTATATTTAACTTACCAGGCAATCCAGATTAGATGTTATAAGCGCCATTATGTTACGATATTCCTGTTACGTGTACGTTAACGATGACAGAAAGTGTTCTGTTAGTATTCCTTGGCTGATAACACTGACTCGGTGGAACAGTGGCCCTAGCTGGCGGTTCCAAGAGTAGTGGGTTCGATTTTTCAATATTTCAAACGCAATTAAAAACAGATCTTCTATTATGACGAATTTTAACTACCTTTTTCTTAACTTTCAAGGTTTATTAAATACCAAACTAACAAGGTATCAGTCGTAATAATTCTGAGTAGGTAGTATGATCTATGATTCACTTAGGAAGTTTCCGGTCTTGAAACCACAACGGTAACTGAATGAACATATTTCATTTCATAAATCACTTTGTTTCGTTCGTCTATTATAAAGTCCCGCGAATATTGTGGAATGAGATAGGAAAATTCTGATGTATAGAAATTATTCACAAAAATTGCAACCAATTAGTGGTAAAAATGTGTTCCTGGATAAAGTTAAAACTACAGAACGTTATTGCGATCGAAGTTAAAATAAATAAAACATATCATGTTCCTTCTACAATCTTGGGAAATTGAAGCCTGAATCAAACAAAACACAATCAGAATTTTCCCCACGGAAAATATTGTTGGTAAGAAAAGATCTCTTAAAATATTGTAGAATATAAAGTGAAGAATCTGTTTTCATTTCCAATATCGTCCGGGATCCCTCTGCAGCAAAAATGAGATAAATCCACAGTAACATGGAACTCTCGCAATTTCAAGTTTCACAGGATTCCGAAGTTGCTTGTTACTTTTTGCTATTGGCTACGAAACTGACTTCTTACTCACACTTCTGAAGATATTTTTCAACACGTTGTAACCAGATTGCTTCTTTTCCTAACGTACAACGGAAAATTGTAATTGAGATTTTCGATAGGTAAAAATTCTCACATTTTTAATAAATAATTGTTTAGTGTAAACTTATGTACTTGTAGACTTAATAATTATTTGAAGTAAAACTAATTTGACTTCAAATAATAATTATTAAGTTATTCTAAAGATATTATTTAGAGTTCCAACGTTTTGAGCTCTTTACAGCGCTCGTGGTCATGGGCAAGACTGAATATGTTTAGAATAAAAATACACGCGAGTTTAATCCGTAAAATTTTCAATATAAAGAAATTAAATCTGAAAAGGCCATGAATGCAAGGCATATTTGGTCAACTATATAAGGTTAGACGACGATCAAATCAAAAAATGTATGGGCGTTTGAATTTAAAACTTAATAAATCAAAAAAGCAGCGTTCAAAATGTACATTTTATCGTTTCAATATTTAATTCATATACATAGAATGAGGGAACTACCTACTTTTAGCAACGCTTTCACTGGCAAAAATTGACCTGATTTTCAGTAGAGAGCATTGCAGTAGCCGTTAGAAACAATATCACGTTGAACCATTGTTTACTTAGATTGCTTTTATTTAACTAGCATCGAAATTTACTGCCAGTCTCATAGAAAATATCAAGGCATGACTTTCGTGCAATGTCGCTGCTGATTCAAAAGAAACCTGTTATTAGATTATTATACCACGCAGCCAATAAACGGTTTATATAATGTCTAACAATAAAATGATATTGCTAACAAAGGTGAAGCCTAATTGGAGTCATAATCAGGCAGCCGTGCCTACATGCCGCGTCACATGAGCGCTTTGTGGGAATATGTTGTTAGAGCCGGGAACAAAGCAAGCAATGTACAGCATAATTACGTTTGCCCGGGCGCTGGGCTACAATTAGACCGATACGGTCATGTGTACGGGTTGTGGATTATACATCTTTGTACTGGATTTAGCAGTCAATCTTCTACATACTTTGGACTTTGATATAGCCTTCGTCCGCTCTCAGTAGTATGAAGATACCAACGTCTTTCATCATAAGTAGCAACACAACAAGTCTCACTACCGCTTACCATCAGGTGGAGTGAGGTCATCTTGTTAGCCTATTATAGTGAAAGAAAAATCTATACCTAACTCTTCGACACAATTACGATGGCTTTATGCGGCTTGAATATGCAAATGAAACTCTAGTTGCGGTTCGAAACACTTTTGTACTTTTCGTAATTATAAATTTACAACAGCAAACATAACTCTCACAATTTGACATTTTTTTAAAGGAATATCAATATGGCGCTCGCGCCGCTCGCGTCGCCGGTCAAAACCAAACTATTAATTTTATACAATAATATAATTTCAAGTTGTCGGTCAGAATATCCTATTCGATAAATCAAATTCATAATTATTGTTACGTAAAAATAAGCTTATTTCATTATTGAAACTTTATAACAAAGTTTTAATTAAATAAGTAAATATACATTTTTTTAAAACATCCAATAACATGGTGGCCATGGCGCTCAACTCAATAGTCAAATCTGAACTCATACAATTAGTAAAATGTTATGTAATTTATAATTTAAATTGCGGTATTTTATAATATACAAGCAAATATATCGTTTTAAGATATGTTGTTTTGAATAAAACTTGATAGAGTAATGCTAACATAATAAAATGTTTATAAGTTAATCAGCATTTTCTAACAGTCGGCCATCCTGAGATAATGACTGTCCTCAGGCATAACACCCTAATCGAATTATAACAAAATAAATCAATAGTAAAATATTTACAGTTTTCATTGAAATAACAGTAATTTATAGATCACAAGCAAAAATATTGTGTTATTGAACAATAATAAATTAATCCAATAAAATATTTCTATTCTAATTAGTATTTTCTAACAGTCGGCCATCCTAGGCTAATGACTGACCTCAGGCATGACACTTTAATTATCCAGAACATAATCAATTATGTTCCACCAATGATATACTACATATCTCATAAAGAAGACATAAATATATGTGAAAGTAAAGTCATAAAATATGTAGATATAGTATTTAATCTGACGGCGACGTACTCGGCCATCCTAAGTGTTTTAAATGCCCTCATTTTATTAATTAATTGCGCAATGAGGTTAGGCACCCATGCACATGCATAGGGTGTAGTATCAGCTGGTCTTCGGTCAACATCAGATCAAACAATTGAGAGGCTTTAAAACTTAGTTAACTTTCTATCTATTACACATAATAAGAAAATGACAAATTAATACAATATAATACTTTTAGGAGTAGATGAAATTTAACTTTAATACAATAACTATATTTCTAAAGGTACATTTAATAAGAAACTATTTTCGTACAATTCGTATCAATGAGCATAAACAATTGCACACATGCAATTATTATTTATTATTTGCATTTACAAAGAAGAATAAATATGTTAAACAGAAGTCCATACTACATGGCAGTCAAAATATGTGGTTTACCAACAAAATTAAAAAATGAACAAAAATATACCCTATACATCATAACAACAATTATATTAATGAGAATACATTGTATTGAATACAATACAACAAAACCATTTAAATAATCATATGTAGTCAAACAATCATTTATACATCATCATCATCAACCCGTACCTGTCCAGGAGTGAATATAACATTTATACATACTTTACTTATTCAAAAGGAAATAACAGAAGTTAGTGTCGAATTGTGTTTTTAACATGATAATTGAATTGTGCATTATCTGAGATGGGAAATTATATCCTCAGTACCCAGACAATAAGATAACTTTAAATCAGTTTATTTAGTTAAGCCCTCATATTTCAGTACCCGAAAAGGGTAACTACAAAAGTATACAAGATCCAATCTATCCTCTGAACAGGGTGAATAAGTGTGTTAGATCCTATATTTAAATATAAGATGTAACACTTGTTCGCAATAAAACCGTGACTTATAGCTAATAATGCTAGGTATTTCACGTGCGTGGTAATTTCGGTCGTCATCCCAGATAAATGTTATCAGATTTCCGCGTACGCGCACCGGCCGGTGTGCCGGGGTGCCGGAGTGACGGCCTTGTGCGGGGGACAGCACACGACTCAGAAACCATATTCGCGCTACAAAATAAATTAATTAGAATCTTGGTAAACGACCATTAATCCATCAAATTATACATATATACAAACATGTGCTACGGTCCTCGCACACCACTTCTCAAGGCTCTTTCAAGGTTCTGCCAGATTATCAGCGCCGTAGCGTCCTAGCAGCCGCTGCAGCACATGCTGAGGCAGAACCTGTTGATCCCTTTTACGGCATGTGTGTTTGTTCGTTAAATGATGTTTTTTTTTTTTTTATATATGTGATCAATAAATGTTTTTCTTTCTTTCTTTCACTTCCGCTTCTTCCACATCCATCAACGTCTTCATGCATGCTCGTTGATTACGGGTAGGTATGTACTTTTAATTTGCCCTTTCTTGAAGCCTATTTGGCCATGAAAGGTATTTCTTGGCCTTCCCCTGTCGACATTACTGTTTATACTTTCCTTATATTTTCCCTTTGTGAATCGTCTTTCATTCATCCTCACAACATGACCAAACCATCAAAGCATACCCTTCCCAAACCGAGTCACTACATCTTCTTTCACACCACAGCGTTGTAAATCCCTAGATCGGCTGTAAAGTAGAGACTTTCAAGAACTTAACAACTTTAAGTTATAAATCAGTTACTCCATAGGGCCCATACACACGAACAAACACGTAGCGCATCGGCCTCTGTTCATTTTATAAAGCACCTTTAACAAACAAAATACAATACAAATACAAAGTCATTTACCTTTAGATATACTTTACCAACCACTGGCCATTTTAGTCCATTCCTTATAAACTTTACCTGCGTCGGGTCGTTCTAATACGGACCTCATAATTCTTAACACGCACACATAGGTGTGGATACCGTAGAAGGGCCGCCGCATACACACGGGGTGTATGGACATAGTTGATCTCGTGGCATAGGGACACCGCTTACTCCCGAGGTCTGCCCGTATATGTTTATATTGCAGCATAGGGTCCCCCTTTCGATTCCTTAAGTACATCGGCCTGTCCATTTACATTTGTCTCGTAGCATAGGGTCACCGCTTACGCCCTCACAAGGTGGATCGGTGCGCCCGTTTACATTTGTCTCGTCGCATAGGGTCACCGCTTACGCCCTCACCAGGTAGATCGGTCCGCCCATTTGCGTCCATCTTGTAGCATAGGGTCACCGCTTGCGCACTCTCGAGGTGGATCGGTCTGCCCATTCGGGTTTATCTTGTAGCATAGGGTCACCGCTTGCGCACTCTCGAGGTGGATCGGTCTGCCCATTCGCATTTATCTTGTAGCATAGGGTCACCGCTTGCGCACTCTCGAGGTGGATCGGTCTGCCCATTCGGGTTTATCTTGTAGCATAGGGTCACCGCTTGCGCACCCACGAGGTGGATCGGTCTGCCCATTCGCATTTATCTTGTAGCATAGGGTCACCGCTTACGCACTCACGAGGTGGATCGGTCTGCCCATTCGCATTTATCTTGTAGCATAGGGTCACCGCTTGCGCACTCTCGAGGTGGATCGGTCTGCCCATTCGGGTTTATCTTGTAGCATAGGGTCACCGCTTGCGCACCCACGAGGTGGATCGGTCTGCCCATTCGCATTTATCTTGTAGCATAGGGTCACCGCTTACGCACTCTCGAGGTGGATCGGTCTGCCCATTCGCATTTATCTTGTAGTATAGGGTCACCGCTTACGCACTCGCGAGGTGGATCGGCTTGCCCATTTATATTCATCTTGTGGCATAGGGTCACCGCTTACGCACTCGCAAGGTGGATCGGCCTGCCCATTTATGTTCATCTTGCAGCATAGGGTCACCGCTTACGCACTCGCAAGGTGGATCGGCCTGCCCGCTTGTGTTCATCTTGCAGCATAGGGTCACCGCTTACGCACTCGCGAGGTGGATCGGCCTGCCCGTTTGTGTTAATTTTGCAGCATAGGGTCACCGCTTACGCACTCGAAAGGTGGCTCGGCCTGCCCATTAATATTTGCACGAAGCACTTTTGCTTCAATTTCCCATTTGCCAACACAATCAAAATATTTTTCAGGTACATTCCCCTATTTTACTATCCCATATCAGATTATACTCAACCTTAATAATGCTCTTAACACAGATATAAAATGTTCCATGTACCATGTTTTATTGCTAATGTGAGTGTCCACATTTACTTGTATTCAAGTAACATCACCTGTAATACATTATGCTTCCACCAAAAGTATTAACATTCTCAATTTGGAGAACAACTATTTTGCAATAACACCAATCCCATATAAGGTAATCTTCAATGGCATCTAGCTGTATTTATTCAGCACAATACAGATCTACTCCGGTGTAGCTGGGTAACTAAACAGTTAAATTAACAATTTAATCAATTCAAATTTATCAACTCGATATTTTTCTTCTTCAGCAACAATGCTTAAGTGTGCATATGTATGCATACAAAATGTTGATAAACATAATATTTTCTTTCAAACTGCAATGTAAATTGTAAGCATTATCCATTAAGTAGGTGTAAGGTAGGTATTTGCTTCCAGAAGTTTCATGAATTCCTAGTATCCTCTCAGGCCAGTCCAATTTCCTTAACATCATCACTTCCTGATCTTAATCACATACTGGAGTTGATGTATAACAATCCCACCATATACATCTCCACTTTCTAAAATAAAAGTTCATGTTGTATTAGGTAATTAAAATCTTTTATCAAATGAGAGATTTATTAAAATAATTTAACCTAGAACTATGTCCTTTCAAACATTCCTTGATATAAATCTGACACTATTATAAATAGAATACATTATCTATCTAAACATTATTTTCCAATTGTAATTTTACCCTACACCAAAACCAAATTCAAATGTAATTAAGTATTGTAAAGTATTATCTATAAGTACCTACACATTACTTGGTATACTCTCTCTTGTTGTTTTTTTTTTTTTAGTCCAATATTGTATAATTCATGGACAAAAGTCTACAATTACATCATGAGTTCAAACGCTGTTTAAGCATTTGTCAACTCACCATTGACATACATTTATCAGTGTATGTATTATCATAGGGATCATACAGTTCCTGGTACACAAGTGTTTAAATAAACAAATATAAATTTATACTTAACTTAAAATATCACAAGGGATTTGTAAGAATAAATAATAATTACTACTCATTAGTCCTTAAGGATTTGGTTAATTTAATAAGAATTAATAATAATATAGTATGTTATTTTCTCTCCAAATAAAATTTTGAAACTATTTTATTATTACATATCACTCAGATATGAAAATACCTAGTTGTATTAATCTTCTTTTTCTTTTTTTTTCATTACTGTTTAGTGTTACCTATGGCTAGATTATTTTCTATGATCAAGTAAAGTTAATTCAAGCCATTAATAACGATTAAATGGCTTGACTGGCTCGGTGGAACAGTGGTTAGTGACCCTGGGTGGCAGTTCCAAAGTTGTGGGTTCAATTCCCACTCGGGACAAATATTTGTGTGATGAACATGGGTGTTTGTTCCGTGTCTGGGTGTGATTATATATAAAGTATGTGTCTTAAGAATGTATATATAAATATATATGTATGTATATCAGTCTCTGACGCCCATTGTACAAGCTCTGCTTTGTTTAGGGTCAGATGACCGTGTGTGGAAATGTCCCAGATATTTTTTTTTTATATACAACTACATAGTTGGTATTTAAATAATGGCAATGATCAACACTCATACTTGTAGTCGAAATTACATAAACACATTGTACAAAACTTTGGTGTACCTTGAACCAGCAAGTGCATGACTAGGCACTTTGTATTTTCAGTAGACTTCTACCACAGAAACCAATACAAACACCTTGAACTATTTAAGGTTATTAGTCAAAAGGTCTCAGACTTTTATTGAGCATGTTTTCTGCATATACCTTTTGCATAGTTATACACACTTCAGTGATCATCTACCGGTACCTTCACTTCAGCGTGCCATCCCATCACAAACTTCAGAATTTATTTATTTTGTGTTCTGTGAATCTCTGTGTACTCCCCTCCAATTATCATAATATAACAGAACAGTGCAGTTGTGAATGTAATATTAAAATAAAAAATAAAATGTATGTATGTCCACATTAAAAGTACCTGTTTCATAATCTTAGTTTTCTAACATATGTAAACTAACTAACTAATGTGATGAAACATGTGTCAATCATCATTGTATAAACTGAGTACCTATAAGCTTGAAGAAGTGCCTATATACTAGAAACAGCCGGACAGAATCATCCAGATTCATCCAATGTGCTGTAAAATTTATACTATTTCAATAAATAATACAATAGGTCTAAAACAGTGACTGGGCACTAATATAGCTTTGGTGATGGTTAACAGTTCTTTTAAATTATGGTATCTTATAATGGAACCAGGTTCACCACTTACCTTATTCTCTTAGTTTATTTATATACCTTATGATTGTAAATGTTCAGACAAGATTTTTATTCCACTCACTGCGGCTACATTTACAACTTGCCAGCAATTGGTAGGTGTCGCAGCTAACTTAGCAAATGTTGCAGTTATCATTTTGATGCAACTCCTTGATCAAACTGATTGTAAACTTCTAAAACTTAAACACAAATAACAATTTATTA
The DNA here is from genome assembly GCA_039566165.1 of Maruca vitrata. Classification (NCBI taxonomy): domain Eukaryota; kingdom Metazoa; phylum Arthropoda; class Insecta; order Lepidoptera; family Crambidae; genus Maruca; species Maruca vitrata. Next base: position 2,278,902 of record CM076922.1, on the reverse strand, counting down.
CACACACAAATACATAAGAAAACAAAAGTTAGTCAGGTAAGAAGAACCGTTTAGGTCCAAATAATACTAATTCAAATTCTATAATAATAAGTTAACTATCCATTATAACTCACACAATCCTTGTGTTAAGAATGATGTGTCAGTCATTTAGTAGTTCATAAAGTTCACATTTAAAGTGTTATAATAATTTATATAAACAGGTCCAATGGTCTTTATCACATTACCTACAATAAGAATTATTAAAAGGAAAAACTGAAAGGATACATCTCACCTTTATTGCTAGATCAAAAGCTATGTGCATTTTTGTAAAAACACATGCAGCAATAAGCACATTCCATAGCTTGGAACTCTCATGACCAATACCTAAAGTTCAAGTCAATTTTTCAAACCAAGTAAGTGCGGTCATCCACGTAATGTGTGATTGATAACTTGGCATTTTCGTTTGAGTAGATATTCATGCATATAGGTCGTTCTTTAATTCATGTATGTACACACTTAACTCCATCATGCAATTTTGAAGATCAAACATTCCTTCGTAGAACGCTGGGTTCGCGCTTCTGAACTGAAAGAAAAATCTATACCTAACTCTTCGACACAATTACGATGGCTTTATGCGGCTTGAATATGCAAATGAAACTCTAGTTGCGGTTCGAAACACTTTTGTACTTTTCGTAATTATAAATTTACAACAACAAACATAACTCTCACAATTTGACATTTTTTTAAAGGAATATCAATATGGCGCTCGCGCCGCTCGCGTCGCCGGTCAAAACCAAACTATTAATTTTATACAATAATATAATTTCAAGTTGTCGGTCAGAATATCCTATTCGATAAATCAAATTCATAATTATTGTTACGTAAAAATAAGCTTATTTCATTATTGAAACTTTATAACAAAGTTTTAATTAAATAAGTAAATATACATTTTTTTAAAACATCCAATAACATGGTGGCCATGGCGCTCAACTCAATAGTCAAATCTGAACTCATACAATTAGTAAAATGTTATGTAATTTATAATTTAAATTGCGGTATTTTATAATGTACAAGCAAATATATCGTTTTAAGATATGTTGTTTTGAATAAAACTTGATAGAGTAATGCTAACATAATAAAATGTTTATAAGTTAATCAGCATTTTCTAACAATAGAAACATGTTTTGAAATTATTACAGGTAAGATGACCAATTATATCGTTCTACGCTATTCGGTTCGAGCAAACAAATTTAAATAACAAATATTTCATCTTTAACTCTAATCAATATTATATCCTATGGATTAGAAGATTAGGACTGTAATTAACGGAATATTTGGATTCAAGGGTTAGCTGCTCCAATGTCTGTCTAACAACTGAATATTTCTAAAAATCATAACTTACGTTTGATTTTAACCCTTTATTAACCTCGATCTCCTTAGTAGTACACCCTTGCTATATGGGCTGATGATAGAGATAAATAAAAAAATAACTTAAATGCGTACAGGTACTGAGTCCTCTTAGCTGCTTCAACCCCGGATCGACGCTTGACCAGTGGGGCTACCATGAGTTTAAAACTTACGCGCTCGATATCGCCTACGTAAATATGTCTATGAAAAACATGTACAGCGCAGGCTGGTGGTTACGCGAAGAACTACAATCGGCCATATGAAAAAAACAACTCGATAGGTTTTTAACGTACGTAAGTTTACGATAGCCAACTCATGGTAGGCCCTCAGCTGTTACACTCTCCCGTAACTGTCAAACCTGTGTGCCTCCGGTTGACTCGGCTTTAAGCTTATATCGCGATGCAAAGCCGGTTGCACGGTTGTCGGAACAAATTATGGCGCCGCGAGCAGCTTACTACCGCCTCGGCTGCCTCACCATAATCCCCGTCATACTCGTTTTGTGCGAGATTGGAATTTCAATATGGCTACATTGTGGATTAGGCTCTAATCCACAGGTCGGCAAGTGTGAAACTGGTCCAGGGATACTATTCAATTATTTTTGGATTCGTGTCGATGTGGTTTTCAGTTTTTAAATATTGGCATGTAGATATTGTTTCTGATTCAAGTTTCAAATAGAGAGAATTTAGTTAATCCAACCATTATGCGGTAAAGTATTAAGAATGTTCTGACACAAATGCTCATGATAAACCTTTTGGAAACTTAAATTTTAATATTCGTATGGAAGCTGCCTTATATAATTTATAGTGGTCCTGTACCTGTTTAAAAATTTTCATGAATATTTATTCGATTAAATAAACTATCGAGTGATCGCCCATAAATCCTCGTCAGGTACCGGTTTTCATCGGCTTTCGCGTAGCAAAATAAACATCCAATCCGCACCGCTTGATTCAGCGAACAGAAATCCAGAATGCAAACGTGAATAATCAAAAGGTATATTTTAAATTCCCATCGCGAAATGAAATTTCCTGCGATCCAAACGCATATTTGAATATAACGGGGATCGACGGTGCCCGTTCACTCACTGAACGAATGAATGGCCAAGTGGAAATAGTTAGGGAGAAAGTCCATTTCGTTTTTATTTGTATTTGAATATTTAGCGGAATATTCCACTTGATCAATCACTTTCTATAATCCGGGTGGGGATGGATTAAGCAACCCATTTCCGCAATATGGAAATGCGATTAATTAATTTGAAGGCAGATTCTAGGAAGGAATTTTGTGTGGGTCTATACGTAGCACATTCGGAGGTCTTCACTGCATAGTACCTATAAAATAAAGAAGCTTTCTCTGTCCCCATATCTCCGCGACTATATACGTTTCAGGTGGGAGACATTTTGTCGACCGGTTGCTGTTACCACCATACAGTTGTGTAAAACCCGCCAAGTGACTCTGACCTCTCTTGGTCAGGTCGCGTTCCGGGATCAGCACTGTACGAACCGGAGCCAGGGGGGACCATTGTTGCGGCAAGCGCCGGACCAGTGGAGTCTTAGCGGCGGTATTGTGCGGGCGGGGCGGGTCAGCCGGCCAGGGAGACCCGTAGACACGGGGGCCCTTCCGTCCAGCGGACTGGCCAACTCCGACCCGCACAGCTCAATACCAATGCGAGACTCCACGCTTTGTCTCGTTGTTGCCGCAGCAGTGGTCTCCTTTTCACGGCTTTCAGGGTGAGTGCGACAGGCTCAATATGGTCTATTGTGCCTGTCGACCTCATATTTGGATCTCACTACCGCTTACCATCAGGTGGAGTGAGGTCATCTTGTTAGCCTCTTTATAAAAAAAAAAAAAAAAAAAAACGCTTAAATCTTTAAAACTACGCAACGGATATGATGCGGTTTTTTGATAGAGGGAGGTAAAGTAGATTCAAGAGGACGGGACATTGTATTTATGAAAACCAAAATAGCGTCACCTTCTTTTGGTTAGCACTGGCTACTTAAGTATTTGACTGTTATTAAATAGATCGACACTTATTGCTAACTCACGTGTATGGTTTGTAATGGAATCTAATAGTAACAGAGCCCACGACCAAAACCATGTCTCATAGCAATACGGCAAAAACCCTATAAAATCTTTAGATTGTATGATTCTGAACCCGACTAGGTATATAGTAACGGTCGAAAGTGTAGCAACTGCGTGGGAGGCCATTTCTGCTATGTCAAAAAAAAAAGGCAGTCGGTATTATAGCAATACGTCTGATAGTGATAATGTACATAGATTTTATAATTGTATTACGAAAAAGTTTGTTTTCAGACATTTTGTGCGTAGCACATAGCCTGAGCGTATTTTTGAAAATGTCAACAAATTTAGCCGACCTGTATCATAGCAATACGGGTAATTTTTTTTTTAACTTTTCGTTTTGCTGCCTTGATTACCAAAAACCTGTTTTCAGACACTTTAAGTGTAGCATATGGAGTATATGCTAAAACGAAAATAACAAGTGTGCTTTAAATAAAACCAAAACTATCAAATCAATCAGTATTTAATTTCAACAGCCTCATCGCTTGTTACGCCCCTGCCCCTTTCTTACTATTATTCATTGGTTTCATTCAAGATACCTCAATACGATTCTTAAATGATATCTGAGTATCGAAAAGTTGTCTGATAGAAAAGATGCTACACTTCATTTGTCTGATATAAATTTTTTGCACATGTGGACAACTTATTCTATCATGTCTTGCAATTTTCAGACATATTGCTATGATACCGATCGGTAAAATTTGTTAACATTTTCAAAACGGTCTCAAAATTTTATGCGTCCACATTTCCGTCTGAAAATTGTTTTGTTCGCATCAAATAACCAAAATTTACTAATAAAAAAGATTTTCAGACGTATTGCTATGAGACATTTTTTTTGTCTCATTTTTAATCTTTTTAAGTGATTTTACGGGTTTGCGCTACACCACTAACGTCTGAAAAATATGTTTCCGGTATCTCAGAATCATCATTTAACTACAGTCTGCAAATCAGACATATTGCTATGATGCAGTTCGGTAAAATTCTTTGACAATTTTGAAAATTCGGTCAGATCAAACGCTACGCGGAAAATGTCTGATATTGGTATTTTCAAGTTCAGAATAATCTTATCTATCGATTTGATGCGGTTTTGGCCGTATTGCTATGAGACAAAAATTTTGGTCGTGGGCTCTGTTACTATAAAGCTGAGTAGAACTAATTTGTGGAATCTAAACTTAAAAATATTGAATACCTACAGACAAAAAATAAGGTAGAAGTATTATCAAATTATAAATTACAAAGCAACAAAAATCCAGTATATTCCAAGCTTCCGTGCCGTATGAATACGTATTAAACTTGAAGCAATAACTTATACGCTTGCAGAATAAAATTGCTTCTACCAACTTCATCTGTCCTGTAAGAACGAGGTAAAAGGAAATTATACATCACATGTATACCATATCTTATCTTGAAAACAACAGGAACCTTCTGTTTGAATGATGATATTCCTGACACAACATCGCAATTAATAACATTGTTAACCCGCTCCGCCAGAAATACCTTTATACCAATTTCACTCCCATTTTAACCTGGCTTGTCACGTACGAATATAATTTCTCTATTTACCTTCCGCCAAATCCTTATTTATCCAGCTAAGTCACGGAACGAAATTATCTCGCAAAGCCCACGTTTGAATGTAACGGGAATCGGCCTGAATCCCTCGTTCGCTCATTCACTCGCTCCGGGAACGAATGAATGGACAAGTGGAACTAGTTAGCGAGGAGAGAGCATTCCGCATCTTTTTGCCTTTGAATATTTTAAAGACGCACTGTGTAGCACGTTCCGTTTCACCCAGGGCTGAAATTGTAGCTGGCATTGAGTTTTTTAAAATTAGAAATCGTGTGGGTCGGTGCAGGTGACGTGCTCTACCAAGTTTGATGTTACTTCAATATAATATAGGGATTCACATAGGTATTAGTTGCTCTTAAAGAGAAATTCCGGTAAATATATTAGTTATTATAGCTATAATGTGTTTACATAACATACAAACTATAAATAATACCACCGATATGGCAAATTCTAGATACATTCTACTTGAAATGCTCCAGATAAGTTTAACACGTAATAAGCTAACAGTAAGTAGTAGAGACGGTTCCTTCTCACTAGTTCTACTATGCAGTTCGACTCCAGTACATTTAGTTCCACTATGTATTGCAGTGTAACTGAACTGCGTAATAGGACTTGTGGGAATGAACCGTAGAGACACTTGGGATGTTTCTTAAGACACCACTGATAACAACCTACAATAGCAAACGCAAATAGTAGTACAGTCAGTGCACACAATAGATTACAAAGTCGATGTTTGTGCACACCTTAATAAAGGAAGTTCCAAACATTACTGAACAACGTTTTGAGCCAAACCTAATAAGCAAACTTCGCAAATTACATATTCATACACATCCTTGACGGTGTTTTGAAGAGAGCGAAACTTCCCCTCCACGCGCGCTCTACTACTGAATATTTATTTCAATGGGCCAGGGTACGTAATGTTTTGAAAACTTTTGTTTATGTATGTACTGTATCATTTATTTACTATAATTATCTATTATATACGTGGAAAGCTTAGTTTCTAAAGCCTTTTTGGGCCTCGAAGAAGATATGTCCAGTGCGTCAAACATTTCATCGTGTCACTAAAAACAGAAGATACTTATCTAATAAATAGTACACTACAATATACTTCTCTTTATGTATGTGTTTATACTTGGATAAGTAAAGGGCATACAACATATCGTTGACTTGTATAATATGACATGAGCGAGTCAACAAAGTACATATGCTACGCCTACAGTTGATAAGATAATTGTTATTACTCTTATATACAGCGAACGAAAAGGGTTAACTTACTAGTATTTTGGCTCTATTAGATATTCCGAGCTAATACATAAAACTGTGACACGGGTCGTCCGATTAAGCTCCCGAGTAACGAATAAGGTAATACGGCGTGACGTATGCGATAAGGGCGCCTGCCCTTTACACAATAAATAAATAAATGACATCACATAAGTACATTAAATAAATAAATAAATAATAAAAATAAATATCTGGGATATTTCCACACACGGTCACCTGACCCCAAACTAAACAACACATTGATCTGACCCCGCGGAAAGCAGCTTAAGCACTTGTGTTACAGATATTAGAATCAACAGTGGATAAACAAATATACTTAAATATATTTAATAACACAGCCAGACACGCAACAAACACCGATGCTCGTCAAATATTTGTCCCGGGTGGGAATCGAACCCACGACTCTTGGAACCGTTGTCAGTGAACTTGGGTCACTAACCACTGTTCCACCGAGCCAGTCAATGCGGACTTAGTTATTATGCGGACTTAGTATATTCCCACATATACTATTTCAGAAATAAAAGAATAAATGGAAATAGCAAACAGTCTCCATAAAGCAACTTGTGTTTGCGCGCATGCTTGTGCACTATATGTCCCGCGCACTTGGCTGATCTCAATTAAAATCGGCCGCCATGGCTGATGGTCATTGCCACGGTGCCACGCCTTAGGTACTTATTGTTTGTTTAAGTTAAATATTGTAATTGAATTCAGGTTAGATACGTAATTGAATGGTCACCCTCAATCAAAATCGATGGTCCACACGGATGAGTTACCGATTTAATTTTATTCATCAATCAGTTTTCCGTGTTTGCGTATTAATAAACAGACCACGCATAGATTAATTATTTTACCATATGGAGAAATTCAATCAATCGAATTTGAATACCAGTCGTATTGTGTAAATAATATGCGTATTATTGTCGGCAAGGGCGATCGCGGCCGACTAAGGTATCAATATTTCACGATCGCTCGCTACAACTTGTCCGAACTTGGCCGATTGAAAAGAATAACTTTGTTATGGACTTGAACGTCCACAATGTCGTTTACAGTAAGGGTGGTGATTGACGATATCATTCAAGGGTTCTACGTTATTTAACCTCTTTCTGTTATTCTGTGAGTTCCGAAAGGGTTTAGCAATGTTACGTACATCTTTCTGGTTTTTAGAGGGATGTAAAGGTGAACCTTTGAAAGAAATCCTTACCCAATGGTAAGGATGGGTTTACCTATGTGGGTGGATGATAAATCTAACTTCTAATACTTAGCACATTTCGGGGAGTGAGCCATCCACTCCCTCACAAGTCCGGGGATGATGAAAGTGATACTCCAAGTCATCATCGTATGTCATTAAGGGAAAAAAGACAGATAAGCAACCACCACACTTGAAGAATACCTCGCTAAAATGATTAACCCTTGTATCTACACAACACTAGCAATGACGAACCAAATTGCTCCAATAAATATAAAGTCCTCAATAATCGATCATACAGTACCTTCACATATCTCCCCAGCTCCCTGATTCTAAACGTCCCATCCTCGCCCGTCTTTTCCGCCATTTGTAGGACATGAGACAAATTGTGCGAACCCTTGTCAACATTTTCCGACACGCTATCTCCGGTGATTCGAAGGATTCTGAAGCACCTCATGCGGTATTACAACGGCCGATGCGTGAAAGCCAAGTGTCGACAACTTGGGCCTTGAAATAAAATGCTATTGTCTTTTGTGAAAGCTTTTGATGCGCCGGAAGGTAAAAACAAATTCAGATGTATTAATTTCTTCCTATGTGAAACGTTCATTTTTACTATCTCTGTTATTTTACAATAAAAAAATATTGTAAAAGTGAATATGATTGATTGCTATGATTAACTGGTCCCAACTTTAATCGGTACGGGTGCATTTCACATCTAAAGTGTAAAAATATGTGTTGTGTGTATTTGTAATTTATCAGATCTAAGGTAAATATTTCTAAAGACTCACTTACGTCACATTATACTTCAATTCAGTTATCTATCGTACCTTACAATTCTTCATCAGCCCTTACGTCCCCACTGCTGCGGCACGACCCCTAAACTAGGGCGATAAAGCCTTAGTCAACCACGCTGGCCAAGTGTGGGTTGGTACAATTCGTTACACAAAATCTACAAACTTAAACATTCAGTAGCAGGTCGACCGCGTCCCACAACTCTACACTTCCTGAAATCCTTGCGAATCCTTTCACTAAAACAGACTGTTCCCAGACACTTCCCAGAACAGCACACTGTAACATCATCCGCTATTGTGGTGCAGGACAATTACGTAAATTCACAGCGTAATAAGAGCAGCGATATTGCGCTTGCGGCCAACGCGTCGCTTTGAATTAGTGGCAATTTGTTTCGGGATACCTTGAAGTGCCGTGTGTTGCATAACTTGTTTAATGCTGGCATGTTTAATTGCGCTATGCTTCTTTGTGTACATACATACCTTATTTCTTAGAAGCCCGGAGTAGGTAGTTCTGGGAAGTTGAAATAACAAGCCAGCACTCGTTCAATCATGGTCCCATTTTGTGTAGGTACCACAATGGTACATATTTCATTTTGTTTGTTATACACTAAATAAATATTTCCAGTTTGAAAGGAATCTTATTTATGTGTAAAGCCAAATCGTCATTTGTCTTCTCTTCTTTTTCGTAAATGTGTACAGTAACAAAACAATTTATTAATGAGGAGACCCAAGAAAAGCAAATCCAATGTAGAGTGTATTAATGGAAATCCATAGAATTTTTAATGTAGAATTTTCTGAAGACTATTGCTTCTCTTTCCTGGAAGCTGTAAAACACAGTCGTAGGATACCAACAACGTCATGCTGAAAAAAAGTAGTAAATCTAAAAATAATGTTTTAAATTATGTCTTACTTTATTTATTTCTCTCTCTACTAAATTACGATACGATTATGTTTAGTTCACCAATTAAGCTTAAAATCAATATTTTTTTTATTATGATTGGATTTTTACTAAAAACATTAATTCACAGCCAAAAGATTGAATTTAATTTACTTAATACTATAAAATTTTTATTACATAACAAAATCAATTAAAATTTTACATTTAAAATAAAAACAAAACATTACAATAATAATAATAAAAACTAAATTAAAAAAAAAAAATAATTTACACATGTCAACAAATAAACAAAACACAAACATAAAATTATCTTTCTTACCCGCCCCCGCTCATTCCCGGCCCAAAGGTGCCCATAACACTTGCAGCGTTTCCGCGCTGGATGGCGATGGACAGTCTCTGCACCAGGAAAGAACCGGAGCGAGAGTCACCCGTTACCACATTTAGCCTACGGCCAATCTCGCCCACAAAGTCCCTAGCCTCCCTACTCCAGCAACCCATGGTTTCCACTGCTACAGGAACAAACTGATAAAGGGGCTCCAAGGCGGCGTACTTGAGCCTCTTCAAACCGCAGGCGTCTTCTGCCGCAGCAGACGGGGAGTGGACAGTGCGGCTCAGGTGACTGACGGCCACAGTGCAGACACAGGTGACATCCCAGATTAGGCACTTGCCATTCCTCCAGGGTACCAATGTCAGCCCGTCCGGCCTCTTACCGTCAGCTCTGCTCAGGCCGGGAGGTTCAAGAACGCACGGAATATTTGCTGAAATAAGGGCCCTCCGGATTATGTCGTTCAGAGCCTGGTGTCGCGGGAACCTCCCCGTGCAGCGGCGACAACTCAGTGCGTGATGGCCATTAGCCCCTACCATCGAACCGCAAGTGCATTTATGTGGTTCACACACCTTGCAGCCTAAGCGCAGGGCCACCGCCACCCGCAAAGAGTCGTCGTCGAGCAAGGTACCCAAATGGGGCGAAGGTAGCGCGCGCAACCATGCCCCAGACTCACTCTGCGACACCGCCAGCAATCTAGCCTTATCAGCACCTATAGCATTCTCCACCAAACTCCCTGGATTTGCTTCGCTTGCACATCGTCCCAGGCCCGCTGGAAACATGCTGCCTCCGGGACGGCAACGCCGGGACAGAGGGTCGACCAAGACAATAAGGCATCCGACACAAACGGTATACTTACCTCGCCACCACTGAAACCGAGTATAACAGTGACGAGGTTCGCAACCCCATGCGCTGACGCCAAAAAAGCTGGCAAGCCCAAATCCCGAGCGCACCGTACTCCAACTCCTCCATACCTGATAGGTAAAGCCGCCTGACGCCACTGAGTTTCCAACAGGGAGACATTGAGGATCGACTCTACCACCCCCTTCAAGGCACCGTCGAAAGCAGATATTTCCTCCAGGCAAAGCCAGGTCGGGGCAGTCCGCAACAGATACGTAATTGATGGGAGGGCAAAGCACCCCCTCAACAAGACCAGGGAAACATGAGCGGATAGGCTTTCCAAGCGCTCCCGAGCTTTAAGGAGCAATTTCATCCTAGCGACAATTGCTTCTGGCACTGCTTCCGCAAAAATCGGCGAACCCAAAAGGCAAAGGTCCGAAGACGAAAGCTCCCTCAAGCCAGGCAAAAGCGCACTGAAATCAGTGACATGCCTGCGGTCCTCACCACTGCAGGAGAAAAATTCACACTTCGAGGCATTAATCTCCAGGCCCAGATCTCGGAGACGAGGGATCAGAACCTCCAAATCACGAAAAACTACCTCTGGTCTACCCCCAAGAGTACCATCGTCAAGATACCACACGTTCAACGATGACTTGAGCTCGAGAATAGCTTTATGAATGGCCAAACTAAAAACAAGTGGCCCGAGAGGATCCCCTTGCTGTGCCCCCACTTGCGACAAAATAAGTTCTTCGCCGAAAAAAAGATTAGCAGGGGGTTTGTATACCTGATGAAGAAACGGATACAGCGAGGGGATCCTTTCCTTTACCTCGCTCAACAGAAAGTCTCTTTCCAAAGTGTTGAATGCGTTCCGAATATCCAACTTGATTAAAATGCTACCCTTGTTCTTCGGCTCCATCACAAACGCACGCGTAGCATGAATAGCCGCTTCGCAGCCAAGCCGAGTTCCAAAACCCAATTGGTGCGGTTGCAAATAAACAGATATATCTTCCTTAACGGCTCGGCAAGCCAGTTTGGCGGCTAGACGACGGAAAACACTGCCTATTGCGATTGGCCTAACACCACCAATCACCATCCTTTTTCGCCAGCGCGACAAGCGAAGCCCCGTAAAGGTACGGACACACCAAATGGTTTAGCTGTCCACTGAGCAAAAAGTTTGACAGTTTGGTCAAGCAACTCAAAAGACGCCTACCATTGTCCCCCGCTGCCAAAGACGTTAATTCTCTTAGGTGTCCCGGTCTAAGTCCGTCCAAGCCAGCTGCCGAACCACTATAAAAAGTGCCGAGCGCCGATACCACGTCCTCCACAGTAACTGATAACGCAGTAAAAGAGGAGTCCGGTTCTGATGGAAAACTGAGAGAACGTGAAGGACCGGGATGTTTAAGCCTCAAAGCAGCCAGCGTATCGTTGTCCCGCTGAGCAAAAGAGTCATCTGACATCAAAAGGCGGACCGCCCCCCGTAAGTCACCCTCAAAAACTTTACTCTCTATAACCTTCTTCTTTGGGTGAGACACGGCGAACCCCAAGGCAGCACGATCATCCGCAGGGTCAGGCACTGAAAGTCCAATATTGGCCTTAACTTTCGCTGTCACGTTACCAGGTGCATTCTTTGCTGGGACTCTTAAAGCTGTAAAAGCGAAAGAGAGAAGAGCGCTCCACTCCTCCACCCCATTACAAGACACGCAAGAATCAATGATGTCACACAGCTTACCAGCCGCCTGGTTCCGAGCACCCTTAGGGACGTGTCGAAGAACTGGTATTCTCTCCTTGTAAAGAGCCAGCCTATCCAAAGGACAACGGGTCGTCGAAGGAGAAGGAGACGATGGTACCTGACTCGCAGATGAGGTATGACTTCCGTCGACTGGAGCGTTACGCGAGCTAGGCACATCTCTGTGCATGCGCCCAATGTGAACTCTTAAACCATGCACCGAGAACGTACGAGAAGAAGACACGGGGCAATGTGGGCAAGACAAGCGCGCAGGCGTTACAAACATGGTGGACATTAAACACCAATAAAAACAAATATTAATGTAAGTCAGGTAAGCATTAAGCAGAACAATAAAAAAAAACAAATAACCAACCATCAACCCGACTAAAATTTAAAACAAAACAATGAAAAAAAAAGGAATTATACTAAACATTAATATAAAAAAAAATAAAAAATAAATTGTTGTTGTTGTGTATTAATTGAAAATTCTTAACCACCAATATAAGCACAGATAATAAGTTTATAGAAACATTAACATCCGTTAAACTCAGTGGAATTGCCTGTTAAAGAACACTATACTATAAGTAAGACTAACATTGCAATAGAGAAAATTGCACCGACCTTAAAATGCAGACCCTAGGAAAAACCGTTCAAGTTCATTGCCTTGCAAGTCGTAAAAGCTTATGAGATGTGCTTCTGAACCCAAGCTCCTATCGCTAGAGCTAGAGTAGATAAGTTCGCCCTAACAGACCTCCTTACTATCCGAGGAGAGCCTATATCCTGCTTCATATGACCTGGTACTGAAATACGGTTTGCGAAAGCTGCCTAAGTATGTTCGATCTACGCGTCAATCTTTTAGCCTTAACATGGGCCTTTGCGAAGTATATTTTGGAGGTTATCAATTCATGTCTACCATGACCATGAAACTGACTACTACTAATAGAAACATTACTAATAGAAACATTAGAATGTTTATGCCTAACTTAAATATTCTAAATAATCCACTGAACCATCCAACTTATAAACCTACAGTTATTTATATCATTTGCATCAGTACTCAGGAAAATTATACGGACAGCATTGTTAGTTTTTTTCAACGCTCGAATTTAGAAAGAAGGCTTAGCATAACGATCTATAAATCTGGTAAATATTATAGTGAATACCACATTTACTTAGACCCTCATCAACTATTGGAATATACGAACGTTTCATACGTTTCCTATGTGATGATTGCAGATATTTCTCACAGCCTTAATGAACATATATTTTTTTGTTAACAGCCCAAGCGTGCATGGACCTCAAGCAAGTTCTCTTCAGTGGACACTGCTACCTGTTCTCAGGATACCCTAAGGCTTCGTGGACCACAGCCAAACAGGTAAGACTAGAAAAAAAACATTTCAGATGTCAATATCGGATGGCTTTCATGCTGTCATCGCAAAAAAAACATCATCGCTGCTAGCGAGAGTGCGAGCCAACTCCAACACTATCCTGATGACAGTTGCGGGTAGACTGGATTCACCCATTTTGAGGCATTTTGTCACTTTACTGAAGCCAGTCACTTCGTACTACATACCTTAGTATTGTATTGATAGATTGTTTGTTTTAAGTTCTAACATAGCTATAAGACTTCACTAACACAAAATGGATCTTTGTAATCTAAATAAATAAATGATTATTATTTATTATTATATTATTATGGAAATAGAGCGTCGTATAGGTACTTCAATTCAAATACCTATTACACAATTTCAGTTCAGTTATTTGCGAAAAAATGTCTTTACCTACATTTAGCGAGCTACTTCGTTCTAAGAAAATTACCTTATATTATACATTATATACCTTATGAAAATGAAGCTGAGAAATTCTTAGAAACTCTGATACTGTTTTTAAGTATTCCTGAACTTGTATATTGGAATATGTCTTTGCAATAAAGTATCTACATTATTTCAAATCGAATATTTAACAAAGCAAATATATAATAATAATAAAATAGTCTTGAAACTTTGTTCCGTCTCTTTGTACACAATTTCATTCCATTTCTATTTCAATTTTACGACTGGAATAGACTTCCATTAAGTTTTAATTGAATCGCTCGTATACCTCCCATTAAAGAAATGGCGATTTCTACGATAGAACGGTACTAAACGATATTAGACTAAACTGAGCGGTTAGGGCTTCACTATCAGCGGTTAACAATACTTATCAATTAAACGAGATCATTTATCATACTAAAACTGGCTCGGTGGAACAGTAGTTAGTGACCCTGGCTGGCGGTTCCAAGAGTCGTGGGTTCGATTCCCACTCGGGACAAATATTTGTATGATGAACATCGGTGTTTGTTCCGTGTCTGGGTGTGATTATGTATTTAAGTATGTATTTAAAAATATATATGTACGTATATCAGTCTCTGACGCCCATAGTACAAGCTCTGCTTAGTTTGGGGTCAGACGACCGTGTGTGGAAATGTCCCAGATATTTATTTATTATATTTTATTTAAAACATTATCTCTTTACTAATAACATTTTCTATTCAAGCCTACTTGACCCTACGAATATCCAACAACACTCTGCGCGGTTTTAATCAAAAATAGGCATTTACGTATTTACTTAAACCATAAATTCGTTTTAGTTCAATAAAATAAAACCAATAGAGTAATTAGGTACGCAAAAATTAAATGATATTTTCATTTAAGCATCTTATCTGATTTCCACACATTATTTAATATTTTCAAATAAGAATAATTAAAAAAAACAATGTCGAAACTACTATACTATATTACCCGCAACCGCTCATCCCGGGCTCAAAGAAACATTTCCGCGCTGGATGGCGATGGAAAGTCACTGACATACCTATGTTGTTGAGCTGAGATGATTGTTAATAATGGCATCTTCGTCTATAAGCTCAATGGCTCGATAAAGAGAGTAATATTTGGCGTGACCGAAGTCACAGACAAAAGGCAGATCTTAACAATATATATACACCGTGAAATTTTAGTGGTTGTTTTCCCGCAGTAAAATGATTCTATCTTAGTAGTACAAAAGATGTGTGCAGTTCTTTTTTGGTAAAATCAAGAAATGCCGGTTTTACGAAAGGTTTAACCGTAAGTCGAAAACACGTTCGAACCGCTTTATGACTTAGGGTGTAGAGCTTCTTTAGCTTTAAGCATCGATTTCATGCCGCAAGCAGTACCTGAACACGTCACATCTTCAAAAACAACGATAACTTCTCTCGTTTTCGAGTTGTAAAATTATTATTCTGAAAAATCGGAAAAAAAATATTTTTTTTTTCGAGGAATAATTTGCATGATTCGATAGTATTACTAAAGGCAAGTCTTTCTGCCACGGGAAAACAACCACTAAAATTTCACGGTGTATAATAGAGAAATATTCCCGCTCGCAAAAGCGCTCTACCGTTCATCAAACCGAGTTCCACGGACGGGAAGTTTCTTGCAAACTTGTTGTTATTGTAATTTCCTCGGAATGGTATGAGAGGGATTTTAACCTAATCCTTTTTCTGATAGAACTTCCCCGTTGGCTCTGTATGTATATTTATCGTGCTTAGTAATATTGTTATGACGCTGTGCCAGTTGGTACACGGCAATTCGCAACCTTGCCCTTTGAATTTAAACTCGTATAAAATCCATTATAAATTTTCGTCGCGGCCAAACTTTTGCTTTGAAACGTGAAACTTTCGCAGTTTTGTATTCCTGTTGTCTCCGATAATATTATTTATGGGACTTGCGTAGATACTAGGCATTATTCTTAACAAATTTGGGTATTGTAACAAAGGAAATGTTACCATCAAATTGTCTCATCGAGCAAATAATATTTTGTTTAATATCTGTATGACTGACTCGATGGAACAGTAGTTTGTGACCCAGAGTCATTACCTACGGGAATATTCCAAGAGTTATGGGTTCGATTCCCACCTGGGACAAATATTTGTATGACGAACATCGTTGTTTGGTCTGTGTCTGGGTGTATTATTAAATACATTCAAGTTTATTTGTGCATCCACTGTTTATTCTGATATTCGTAACACAAGTGCTGAAGCTACTTACCACGGGATCAGATCAATGTATGTTATGTTGTGTAATAAAAAATAAATATTGGCAACTATAAATAACATACCTATAAAGGCAAATTACATTTGCCTGAGCAGAGTTCAATTCACCGTAAATAAGTGTTTAATGGGATTGAGATTAAATATTAAAGTCTCTAAATCGAGATCCCCAGTCGGCCCGTCTAGTTTATTTTTTAAAATTTCCAATAACTTACTTGCAATGGTAGAGAAAGCTAAATTAAAATCGTATTTACAATAAAATTGACATTTGAAAAATCCCACGTAATTTTATAATTGGCACAATAATAATCCTAGGTTAATATTTTATTTGTATCTAGTGACCCGACCTCACTTCGCTTTGGGTATATTATACATGAAAACCTTCCTCTTAAATCCCTCTCTTGCTAAAAAACCGCATCAAAATCCGTTGTGTAGTTTTAAAGATTTAAGCATACATAGGGACGAACAGACCCGGGAAGTGACTTTGCTCTATACTATGTGGTGATATTAGAATAGAAAAGGAAACATTTATTGATCATAAAATAACATTAAAATACAAAACTAAAACAAAACATACAAATATATTTATGATCAAAATTTTCTGCCTCAGCATGTGCCGTAGCAGCTGCAAGGACGCGACGGCGCTGATATTCTGAATGATATATTGAAGTTCTCATGTTTCCATTTCCTTTATAGGTCTGCGAAGGTCTGAACATGCAGCTAGCCTCAATCCATTCAGCTGAAGAGGAGCGTTTCATCATCAGCGGTATCCGAGAGAGCAGTGACTACAGCGCGGGGGTGGCATACTGGCTAGGGGCTAGACTAAGAGATGGAGAAAACTTCAGCTGGGTGGATGGGAGTGCTGCGGAGTACCAGGGTTGGCCTTCGTACAACGAGACGGAGTATGGAGAAGAGGAGTGCTTGGGAATCCAGGTGATTATAGGGGAGAGCCATACGCTCCCCCGCAAGGCCGGTGATGATGACGAGGCTACTCCAAGCCATCATCGTAAGTCAGTTAGGAAAAAAAGGAGAAGGGGAGTGCTTGGGAATCCAGGTGATTATAGGGTGAGAGCCATACGCTCCCCCGCAAGTCCGGTGATGATGACGAGGCCTCTCCAAGCCATCGTCGTAGTTAAGTCAGTTAGGAAAAAAAGAGAAGAGGAGTACTTGGGAATCCAGGTGAGGTAGAGAAAATGCTGGTATTAGATCTGCTAGGTGGATGAGGCAATTCATCATCAGCAACTACAGTTTTAGTTGAGTGAAAGGGTACGCTGTGGAGTAGAAAATCATCAAGTATATCATAGTAATCATAGTAGCAAATTGTAAATTTGATCCCTGAGATGAGAGTTTGACGTTTCTTTTCTATATTATTAACGTCATGATTGCTCGTTGAGGAATTATTTTAACAAGGATCTTTCTCTTCACATGAAACTTATAGGAATTAAAAACTGTTGTTCGCTTACATCAAAATGTAGGTAAATTCTTCAAGTAATTTTTCATTTGACAATGACCAATTTCCATTTCCTTATTTTATCTTTTCTTGCAGTGGAAATCCTCACCAACACCATCTCAACCGAGTGGGTTGTCCTGGGCGCTGCACCGTTGCGCGAGCACTGGTGGCTACGTGTGCAAGCGCAAGCTGAACCCTGAACACATCCAGAGGAACAGAACCGTCGAGGGAACATCAGGTACCTAACAACAGTGGCTTGGTGAATTGGGTAGTTTCCTAAGTCAAATTGTACATGTGATTTCACAATTAATAGTAAGATATAGGCAGATTAATAACATAAGTCAAATTGAAATTAAAATTTCTGACAAAATGAGGCAATAATAGACATTGGAAGGGCAAGTCCATTATAAAATATCAAAAGTGATTAAAATAAACAATACCATATTTCAAATTACATAATTACTAACAACCTTTCCTTTGAGACCATTTTCATAAACGCAATATTTAGTATACTTGCCGAACAAATTTCTGGCGCGTTGCATACAAATAACTGAAGCGTGACGTCACGATTCTGTCACTTTTTGTATGGAGCATTTTGAGCTTGCCTAAATGATGTGCTATTGAAACAGTAATATCTCGGCGAGTTTTAAAGTTATGACAATAATTCCTTAAACATTTTTTTTAATGTTGTGTGGTCCATCCATCTACATCAAAATAAAAAAATAGGCAACTACCCAATTGGTTCATCAATAGTATACAAGCCAACTCACATGATTGTGTAACCCTTTTGTATACTTAAAAGTAGGGCCGTAACTCCCTCGTTAGTCTATTGGTAGTAAGCACTGCGTTAGGACCAAGTAGTCCCCGGTACAGCTCAGGAAAAAAGGTGACTCCGCCATAAAAAAAAATCAAATATTAGACTAACATCATATCTCTATAACTAACCCTGTCAGGTTGCACCAAATTCCTATGAACCGTAAAATCTGACAATATTGTCCTCACCAAAACGTTGTGTTACAGGAGTCCTATCCAGCCCAAACCACCCGAACCACTACGACAATGACCTGGACTACTGGGTGCACGTGGAGGGCCCGGCGGACACGCGACTCGTCTTCGTCTTCAGCACCATAGAGCTGGAGTACCAGAAGGATTGCCTTTACGACTTCATTGAGGTATGCATGTGGACTGCTGCAGGATGTTGTATTGTGCATTGCAGTTTCCATTAATGAACAAGGTTCTGACCGTAATACGTAGTTGACTTTAGGCACCCAACACTACTAATACTAATATCGCTTGTAGACTAATATTTAGTGCAATGGATCCCGAAAGTCAATCTAACTTAACACTATAGCGAATGAATGGAAGAAAACCATTTATTTATCACTTTCGGCTGACCACGATTTTGTCCGCGTAGAAACGGTTTTAGATAGCTTATATACCTTGTTAAATTAGCTATTTATTAGTGAAAGTCTCGTCAAAATCGTACATCCATTTCGGAGATTAGCGGGAACAGACAGACAAAAATGATTTTATTTGTGTTTTTGTTATTGGTAACCAATAAACGTTTATACCCATTTAGTACATATTTACAATTAATTAATTCAATAATAACATGTAGATAATATGAATTGACTGGCTCGGTGGAACAGTGGTTAGTGACCCTGGCTGGCGGTTCCAAGAGTCGTGGGTTCGATTCCCACTCGGGACAAATATTTGTGTGATGAACATCGGTGTTTGTTCCGTGTCTGGGTGTGATTATGTATTTAAGTATGTATTTATAAATATATATGTATGTATATCAGTCTCTGACGCCCATAGTACAAGCTCTGCTTAGTTTGGGGTCAGATGACCGTGTGTGGAAATGTCCCAGATATTTTTTTTTAAATAATAATTATCTACAAGTTTACATAAGACAATATTGCCCAATTAAGCATCGATCATTCACAGCTGAGAACCATTTGATCCCTTCCCAATGTTCGACGGAGACCTAATCAGTTTATGTCAATCATATTCAACCGTTGGCAGTTCTATCAGTGAGAGAAACAAAATATCCAATTCGGAAAGGTGTAGTACTTAATACTTTCACGAGCTATATTGAAGCTAAACAGATAATTGTTTGCTTTAATCATTCTACTTACAGATTTCTACCTAAAATTTCATTTCATTGTGATTTTATAAGTTTTGATGAAGTGTAGAACAAAGTCTTCGAGCTTCCTACGCGTGTCAAAGGGCTTAAACCCTCTTGTAGTTTGACAACTTACTTAGACAATAGATAGACGCCTTAAATAACTTCCAGACTACGCAAGAAATTGTTTATTAATCTACCTTTCTAGTCATTAGAAAACTGAAAATGTCCGGGATATTTACCATGTTGTTTTGTTTTAATGAGCTCCCGATATTTCGGCACTTTGAAAGCCAGTGCAATCATGATCACGGGTCAACTGATCATGGCGCTTGCAACAGTGCCAAACAAAACAACATGGTAAATATCCCGGACAAATTCAGTTTTCTAATGTGTGTAACCATGACAGTTTAAAAGTATACCTTGCTAGTCGTCCAGCTGGAAAATTAAAACCTTAACAACAATACAAAAACATTGAAATTAACTGGCTCGACGGCACATAGGGTTTTGTCACTGCCTTAGCCAAGATATGTGAGTTCGATTCCCGGTCAAAAATTTGTCCGAAATGATGAACCTTGTTTGTTTCATGTAACAATGAGCTAACACATATTAATAACACGATTAGTATTTATATGTGCTAGTTCATTTTTGCATACCGCTGTTGTTTCTGATATCCGTTACACAAGTGCTAAACTATTACTCCTACAGTGTACGCTTAGGTCAGATCAATGTACGTGATGTCGTGTAATATTACAAAAATCATAACACATGTTTTCTGTGTCTAACACTCAACATTGGTAAGCGACCAATGATCTTTCCAGTGATTTTACTCATCATCAGCCCATATACGTCCCCACTGCTGGGGCACGGGCCTACCCTAAACAAGGGCTAAACAAGGGCAATGATTTTATTGAAAGTTTGTATTTCTTTTCTAGCTTCGAGACCCGCTCAACCTAAAGTCTTCGCGGTACTGCGGCTCGGTTAGCGCAGCAAGATGGGTGGCCGCAGGGAACAAAGCCACGCTACACTTCCACTCAGATTACAAGTAAGCCTCCAACAATCCTCCGGCCTAAGGTCGACAACAATGGGTACTCTCGTTATTAGCAAGATGTTCATTCGAATCAGGTCAACCGTTATTTTCATTGTGTTTGTAACTAGCAAGTAAATTAATTTCTTTGAGAATTGTATTCCTGTGCTTAGGTATTTGAGGAGTTATCTAAAAACTAATTTATCTAAGAAATCTTGAGATACTTACCTAGGGACCTCCTTACCTAAGTAAATTAAATGTAAAATCTTATTAAATAATAGATACCTATTAGGGTTCATTCCCGGGAATTCTCGAGCCGAGAATTCCCGGGAAATCGCTGGGCTTTATTCTCGGGAAATCAAGCTCGAGAAAAGCCGAGAACTCGAGAAATCATTTTTCTATGTAGAAATTAAATCGCCGTTTGCTGTGTTGCGTGGCGGCGTGGGCCAAAGCACAACGGCACCCTTTGAACTCGCTGCAAGCGCTCTGCGGCGTCATTTTTACACGTTCATTCGTGTTTCGACTCTAGCCAAGTATATTTTACTTAGTGAGTGTTTCACATATTATGCGATAAATTGAAAATTAAAAGTTTCATTGACACATCATGGCTTTATTATTCATATTATTTTTATCAATAATATAATCTGAATATGATCTTCAATTTTACTAGGTACGAGTACCTATCATGTTCTTTTCTATTATTTTTTAGTCAAACTTTATCACATAAAATAACTAATAGTCCAGTCATTATAGTAAGTTCACCTTGGAATTCGAAATACCCAGCTGTAAGTCTGTAAATACTTGTATATTGACACCCTAAAAGTTGTCTCAAAACCTACATATGGTAGGGTGTACGCGACTATTAAATTTTCAAGGTCAAATGTCACAAATATCAGTTTTATGAACTTTTGAGCAGACGGGAAGTTTAATCATAAAAGTGTGTAGGAGAAAATTACTTATCATCTATTTATCTATAAAAATTGTCTCTCTTCGTATTATTATGGGTCAAAAAGTACGAAATAACCAATTATTATAATTTCTGTTTGAAGTATAACTGAAAAAAAAAACATTTTAAAAATGTTAACTGTCCATCTAACTCTGTTATGAACGTGAAGATCCATATTAACCAAATAATGAAACGCAGAAATCTTAAATCTTCGGAATACTGAAAACAAGACAAAACAATTATTTAACTAGCCTCCCATATAAACAACGTGTTCCTCACGTATAAAATGTGTCGTCTGGAATAGGTTTACTGGGGTAACCACGTTAAAAACCGGCCATGTGTGAGAAAAAAAAAACCATAGTTTTTGTATGAGAACCCACTTAAACATTGGTTTTAAGCTTTTTCTAGTATTAGATGTTATAGAAGCTACTGAAATGAAATAAAATGAAATGAAATAATTTATTCTGCTAGTAGATTTCATGAAATTCTTTCGCATGTCAAATCACAGATTAATTAATTACAAATAAATAATAATATGTACAAGTTACATAATTCTTGGATGTCCAAGCGAGCAGCTCATCATGTCCATGGATTCTTATCATTCAAATAGTCTTCTACTTTATAGTACCCCTTTTTCAAAAGACAAGATTTAATATAGACTTTAAATTTATACAACGGCAATTCAATAATATTTTGGGGAATCTTATTAAACAATATTATACTTAAACCTATGAATGATTTTCCAACTTTTTCAAGCCTGAGTCTTGGAACGGAAAGCTTATATTTATTTCTGGTGTTAAAATTGTGATAATCCGACTTTTTATTTAATAAGTGCATATTTTTATGAACATATACGATACAATCTAAAATGAACTGAGAAGCTACGATTAAAATATCTATATCTTTAAAAATATCTCTAAGGGAATCGCGCGGTCTTATGCCATATATGGATCTGATGGCCCTTTTTTGTAGTACAAAAATGGTTTGAATGTCTGTAGCAGATCCCCACAGCAGAAGACCGTATGACATAACACTATGGAAATAGCTGAAATAAACTAATCTTGCCGTTTCAATGTCAGTCAACATCCTGATTTTTCTGACTGCATACGCAGCTAAACTAAGTCTATCTGCCAGAACAGAGATCTCATATTTCTGTCCCCACTTTAACTTAGCATCTATAGTGATTCCTTAAAATTTTGTAGATTCAGTCAATTCTACAATTTCCTTATTTACAATAATGTTAGTATCAACTTTTCTTACATTAGGCATTGTAAATCTTAAACATTTCGTTTTTTTTGCATTTAACAATAAATTATTTGTATGAAACCAGCGCAAAAAATACATCAGTCGTGAAAATTTTAACTGTCTAGCACAATCGCACGTGGGCCTGGAAGCTTTTGAAAATACAACTTTTTCAACTATTTGCATCGCTGAAATGGTGAATCTTAGGACTAAAACGTATAGACAATTTTTATAGATAAATAGATGATTAGTAATTTCCTCCTACACACTTTTATGATAGAACTTCCCGTTTCGCTCAAAAGTGCTTAAAACTGCTATTTGTGACATTTAACCTTAAAATTTATTAGTTGCGTACACCCTACCATATGTAGGTTTTGAGACCACTTTTAAGGTGTCAATATCCAAGTATTTACAGACTTATAGCTGGGTATCTCGAATTCCGAGATTCTTACCTAATTTAAGCTTAAATGACTGGACTATAACTGTACTTAGACTAATTATATTTCCTATTTTTCTAAAACAACAACACACAAGCTTAGTTTTAAATTATTCTGATATGTTTTTCTTATGTAGGTAATTTGAAATTAATTAATGTGTGATTTCAAATATGTTAGACGAATATTGCCTGTTGTGTGTGTATCACATATAATCCTAGGACGTTATTGGAACCAAATAATATGAGAAAACGTACGTGAATGTCAATTTCTCGACAACCGAGAAATTAGCCTCGAGAATTCTCGAGACCCGAGAATTTGAAAACCTCGAGAAATCATGAACCCTAATACCTATGTAACTATTATTGAGTCTACAATCACGACGACGACAGCGACGTAACTTTTGCCAAATTGGTTTCTTACAATGAAACGAAAAAGCTATCTGATAATAAAGAAAGAAACATGTTTAGTTTTTTCGAAAAGCTTAGTATTATGACCTTCTTCGTAAAAGGGCCACACCGTTACAATGACGCGGGACATAAGCTCATTCAAACTTGTCGCGTCGCAGGAAAACAACTATGATCGCTCAACCGTGCGCATCACATAGCTTTGGCTCTTATATCAAGACCCCCTTTTTGGTAAGAAAGGGGCCGATATACTATGCCCCATAAAACCAGCACACCCGTGAAGATGCACCAGCACTGGCCACTGTCCCAATTCAGAGGTCCACTGGTCCCCAGCACGCAGGGCGCGGGGTTCAGCGCGTCGTGGCGCGCGGTGCCGCTGCGGGGATGCCCCGCGCTGACGCTTAGCGCGAGAAGAGGGGAATACCCGTAACTTAAGAGGAGATTTTGGACAACGTTTGACCTTGGAAATCACAAAGGCACAAATACACAAATTTTTAATAAGCCATTCTACAACCGATTTGATAAACTCCACCTTTCAGGAGTCGGTCGAAAATTTAAATTTGTAGGTACATTGTTGAAGATAAAAGATAGTAGTAAAGTAGCCTATGCTGCTATACCTCAAATTCGTCTCTAGCCACGTAGACCGTAGACCTGTAGGTCTACAAATCAGAAAGGCTTTCATAAGAAATTGCTTATTAGCCAACGAATCATTGTGCTAGACCGTAGAGCATACCTGGTGAGACCAGCTCACCAGTCCGCATGCCCCAGCACTGTCCCCATTCAGATGTCCACTGGTCCCCAGCACGCAGGGCGCGGGGTTCAGCGCGTCGTGGCGCGCGGTGCCGCTGCGGGGATGCCCCGCGCTGACGCTGAGCGCGCGAGAGGGCGAACTGTCAAGCCCCAACTACCCGCACTTCTTGCTGCCGAATCTGGACTGCACTATTGACATATTGGCTCCTGCAGGTGCGTATCAGTGCTATGCTTTTGATTCTAGATTCTTTTTGATTAGTGAAAGCAGAGGTTTCCATAATTGGACTTCTGTATACGCGTTGGAAAATTACAAAATTGTTCCATCCAGGCGTGGTCAACTAACAGATTCTTGATGATAGTAGTAGATAAGTTATGATGCTCACTGATATTCAAGAATCAAATTGGGAAATTAGCAGTTGAAGTAAATAGCATTTCAGCTCCTCCCTTAGAACATTTTTAAATAGCACAT
The DNA here is from genome assembly GCA_039566165.1 of Maruca vitrata. Classification (NCBI taxonomy): domain Eukaryota; kingdom Metazoa; phylum Arthropoda; class Insecta; order Lepidoptera; family Crambidae; genus Maruca; species Maruca vitrata. Next base: position 2,253,920 of record CM076922.1, on the reverse strand, counting down.
GTCAAACTACTCACAATATTATGTACATTCTGCTGGTATATCATGCTCTAATCTGCTGGTATATCATGACTTACTCTATCCCGGATCTTCTCACCCACAAAATTACAATGCCATCTTCCAGGAAAACGGGTATTCCTCAACATCAGCTACTTCGACTTCGGTTACGGAGCGTTCGATAAAGGCGTCCCCTACAACGTCACCGACGCGGCGCCAGAAGACTCCTTCCTGGAAGTCCAGGTGGACCTGCAGAGCCTGCCCATCCGTCCCTTCGTCAACCAGAACCTGCTCACCAGCGGCCTGTTCGTGTCCACTTCGGAGATCCTTAGGGTTCGATTAAGGACAGGAGAGAACGTCACTGGGATCGGGTTTATGGGGTATTTTAAGACTGGTAAGGTTTCTTTTATATCATGCTTTTAAAGTCTACCAACTTTCCAATTAGAATACTTAACTGTTTCGAACTGAAGCTTCACTAGGCATACACGGCTAGGTATATGACCCTATTGGCGGTAGGCGCTAGCCTACAATCATAATACCCTAATTTAAATTTATCTGGAAATAACGATATTATCGTACTGCTTCTGAAAAGGGTACCTACAATAATTGTGCTCGTGCGTGCTAACTACGAGTAACATCAACCTATCCATGTTGTATTCTCATGTACTATTTTGTAATTTGTAAGCTAGAGCAGGTAGCTTCAAGACTAATCATTTTCAGGATTGAATTACTAGTCCTACTTTTATTTCTCAAAACCCATGGTCCGTAAATCCGGAAAACCGACAACATGTTAAGAAGCGCCGCTTAAGAGTACATACATACATACATACATACAATCACGCCTTTTTCCCAGAGGGGTAGGCAGAGATCACTTCCAGCGATCCACTTTTCACCTCTGTGGGAAACGTGACGTGACGGGTTGTGGACCACGTCGCCGCCATTCTGCCTTGCGCATTGTTTTAACAAGGTCATTGCGATCCCACGAGTAGCAAGGATATATGACGGGGGAAGGAAAAGGGGAGTGTAGTGTGCGTAGCACCTCTCCATGTCGTGTACCTTTATAAGCACATGTATTGGCATATTAGTTAGTCACAATATACATCATCAACGTGAACACATCTTTTACTGACGTCTCCCGGTCCCATCCTTACAGGAGGAAGGATACTATCGCCTCGGATGATTTGGACTGAGTCGATAGTAGCTCGAGGAGCCGGGGTCGCTTACCCGTATACCCGTTCACCAACCACCGGACAGACAGTTGTGGCTGGTATCCCCTGACTTAAGAGTCGATGATGTATAAATGTGGTGTAACATAACAGTCACCATTCTATCTCCAGTGGGTTTCCTAAACGTGAGCCACGTGGTGGAGGTACGTCGCGGCGGGCGCCTCGCCCCGCCCAACTACCCCGCGCCGCCGCCGCCGCGCGCCGCGCTCACCGCGCGCCTGCTCGCGCCGCCCGCGCACACCCTGGCCATAGCCCTCCATGCGGCGGCATTGGCCACCACCGGGGCTGAGGAAGCGGAGCCCTGCGGATCGGGGAACGGGTGGATACAGGCAAGTAGTCAGTTTGTCCTTGAACAGACTCCAGATGCAAGACCAGGGCGAGTGGCGCGCCGCGCACACCCTGGTCGTAGCCCTCCATGCAGCGGTGTTGGCCACTGGGGCTGATGAGGTGGAGCCCTGCGGGCCGGGGAACGGGTGGATACAGGCAAGTAGGTAGTTGGTTTTGGTGGACTTCAGACCCATGTTGGCCCGTACAAGGTAGGTAGATATCCCTATTACCAGATGAAAAAATCAAAAGACCGGAGAAAAGTCCTGATTTCCATTTCTAAAGTCCTGAGATTTCATAAACTTTGAAAATTTTGTCTCGAAAACGTATTATTATACACTGTGCAACTGTTTTGCAAATTGCACACGGCACTCAATTGATCTGAACTATTTAGTTGGATCAACTTTAAATTAATAAATTTTATGTAACCTGTGCTTTATAGAAAATCACGAGATTTGCAAAAGCAATCCTAAGAAAAGACGAAACATCCTAAAATCTCAGGACAAATCCTGGGATATGGTAACTCTATGTACAAGTGAAATATGTACCTAGATGGATCTTGCGTGAAAATGTGTCCTTTTGCCACAGTCGTGCCACCTTACTCCGGCTCTGCGGGCAGAGTGAGATGCTCACTTTGCAGTCACCAACACGCTAAGAAGTGCAACATCGTACTATATTGAAATGGAATTGTTAGGTCAGAATGTAGGTAGCAGAATCGGAAGAAATATGTAGCCGCGATAGCCCAGAAATTGTGAGCTAGATGTTGAATGCTGGATGTTGTGTCCCCATTGGTTTAGGCTCAGCAGAATAATTTCCTAGCTTCTAACCGAAATGGTCCACCAAATGTGTTCCCTTTTAAATGGCCCAATAAAACTGAACCCCATTTCCGTTCCAAATATTGTCTTTCAAGTTTTGTTTCTTCTCCAGGTGACGGACAGCTATACAGACACGAATGGCACGTCGTGGGTGGCGTGCGCGCGCAGGCACCACGCGGCGGGCGCGCCGCTCGTCATCACTTCACGTCTGCACGCGCTCACCGTTGCGCGCCACGCGCCCACCCGCGCACTCGACATCGACATAACTGTTCTCGTCAATAAAGGTACCTTCAACAGGATGTTGACCAAGTTAGCGTTTAGGAAATGAGATGGCGGAAGACCCATGCCTGTCTATACCCCATGGTTCTCCTTACAAGGTAGGGTATCGAAGGCACCACGGGGCGCGTCACGCCTACCCGCGCGCTCGACCTTGACATCACTGTGCTCGTCAATAAAGGTACCTTCAACAGGCGCTCCTGGCCAAGTTTTCGTTTAGAAAATTAAATAGCGGAAGACCCATGCCTGTCTCCAAAGCCGGATGAAGCCAACGCGGGGGCCCTTAGCGCTACTGGCTCGACATCATTGTGCTCATCATCAAAGGTACTTTCAACAGATGATCCAAAATAGCATTTAGTAGACTTCTGTCTACATTCCAACGGCCAACAATTATCTGTGCAAGGTACCCACCTACCCACCTAAGGCAATTTAGACAGAGTTCTAGAAAGGCCGTCATGGACCAGAAGAAAGCGCGGTACTTGACGTATGGTCTAATCAAAACCATGGAGCACATTGAAAGTGGGACGCAATGATGAGGTAAACTATTGAACTGCCATTTGATGCCCTCCAAAACGTGTAAAGCCTAATATAACTGGTCTTTAACTATCAAAACTCCTCCATTCCTCAGATCCAGAGTACCACAGCAAGCTGCTGCTGCTCCCGGACGAGACGAGCCTGGAGTCGTGCTATCCCAACCCGTGCCTGCACGGCGGCGCCTGCGCCTCCGAAGACGGACGGAACTACTGCCAGTGCACTGGGTACTACACAGGTATGGAGCTAGCCTAGGAGTTGGTAATGACTGGTATACTGCATTTTACTGCAAAGTTCGTCGATGGCCGAGCGGTTAAGGTTGGTTGCCATGTGAGCTCGCCAGTTCAAATTCCACCACGTACCACTGTGTTTTTCTAATTTGAAATTCATATGTACGATTATTTGATGCTTTAACGGTAAAGGAAAAACATCATGATGTTTTTCCTTTAACGTTAAAGTGCAGATTCCACATGAGGAATTTGCACACCCACGCAGAAATTCATCGGTTGTATAGTCAACCAATCCGCACTTGGCCAGGGTGGCTGACTAAGGCCTGATCGCCTTAGTTTAGGGTAGGCCCGTGCCCCAGCAGTGGGGACATATACTGATGATGATGATGAAAATGTTTTTTAACCACTTCCAGGCATATTCTGCGCGCTAACCGCGTGCGAGCGTTCGCCGTGCGCGTTCGGCAACTGCTCGCTGGTAGCGGACGCGGGCGGCGGGCGCGGCGGGTTCGCGTGCGCGTGCGCGCGCGGCTGGCGCGGGCGGCGCTGCGCGGAGCGCGTGCGCGCGTGCGCCAACAAGCCCTGCAACAACCGGGGCGCTTGCACCGAGAGGGACGGCGGGTTTCTGTGCCAGTGCAACCCGTCTTGGAAGGGGAAGAGGTGGGTTGGTTGTTCTTTCTGGCAGATCTCAACTTTTTGACTACTGAAGCTACAGGGCCAGAGTAGCAAACAATTTAAAGGATTCCTAGTCCAGTTTAACCCGTCTTGGCGCTTGCGCGTCTGCGACAATAGGCCCTGCAACAACCGGGGGGCTTGTACAGAAGAGTTCGGTTGAATCTTGTTTCTTATGATCTCCTGGTGTCATCTACCTCTGTCAGATACATACATACATACAATCACGCCTTTTTCCCAGAGGGGTAGGCAGAGATCACTTCCAGCGATCCACTTTTCACCTCTGTGGGAAACGTGACGTGACGTCAGATAGGTCTCTGTCAGATAGGCTGGACTTAGTCTAGACGGAACAGTGGGTTACTTTACATAACTTGTCTTGGAAGGGAAAGTGATAGGCCGATTCTTCATTCATGTTTTCTTTACTCTACGAGGTACTGCTGTTAGTTAAGCGACTTTTACGGTTAGTCTTTTACGGTTCTTGTCTGACATCCCCAGATGCGAGATCCCCAACCCGACCCCGAACATAGTGAGCCTGGGCACGCGCATGATCCAAGAGCCTTTCTGGCTCGGGCTCATCGCCGTGTTCGTGGTGCTGGGCATCATCGGGCTGGTGTGGTGCGCCAAGAGGCACTTCCCCGAGAAGATCGAGAAACTGCTAGCGGAGGAGGCGGACCGCTGCGCCAGGCGTAAGTGTCTAACTTGTACTTACTTGGCAGCTGGATTCATAAGCATTCAGCTGTCTAAAAGCTGGGGGTGAAGGTCGTGGGAAGTTCACGAAAGTGTGTTATGGTGATTTTTTTTTGCTAGTGTGTTCTTGAGTAGGTACGAGTACTTTAAAATTACAGAACGTACGACAACATTTCACATTTAAAGCGAAACTTAAAAAATGTGTTAGAATGGGGGTTTTGAATGAAATAAGTATATTGGATATCACATACTTAGTCGTTATATTAGCAGTCAAATAGTTAATTTTATAATATCGGCCATAATAATAATAATAAATCTTTATTTCTGATAAGGCTATCGAGAGCGATATCCATAATTTGTTAGTAACGTTGTAACCTTACATCTAATGTTAGTTTAGTTACAAAAAGACAATAAAATAAATAAATGAGACTGACCCGTTCGCTAGCAGGAAGCATGTCTACTTGACAGCGTGTAGCCGTATCCAGCACGCGTACTTGGGGTTAGACACTAGCTTGAAGAGTCACACTTTCGTGAACTTACGAGTACTAGCACTTTTATGACAGTAAGCAAAGGTGACTGCAGTCGATGTTAGATATTGGCGTCTAGACGTCCAGTAATTCGCCTTCTAATGTCGTCTGTGTAGAAATCAAAATCGAAACCGATATTCTTTTATATAAGAACGGCAAAAAGTGATCTTAATCGCGTTGCAATAATGTTTTTGACACGATTACTTTTTTAAAAACGGTCAAATGGCGATTCCAATTCAATGAGTGTCAAATTTACCATTTGATAATCAGCAGAATTTAAGGGATTTCAGTCTATCGACAAAGTAATCCAGGTCTAGTATATAAAAGAACTGGTGGCATGCTTTACGGAATGTTGGGCTCAGTCTTTAATTACGATTGGCAGCATTTTGAAAATAACCGTCAGCCACTATATTCTTATTTATAGGAAAAAAAGGTCTCGAGGAGCCTGCAGATAATACAGTCCATGAGCTCTTAGAGGATCCCTATTTGTATGTGTGTAAATGTATGTATTAATGTTTGTATAAATGTATTAATGTAAGAGAAAGAACTAAGTAACAAGAGTACCATTTTTTGTTAACTAATCACTGACTTATTACAGCAGCTGCAAAGCTTAATTGAAACTCTAGCATTCGACTATACAATCGGTGTCATGTATTAGAAATATTTATAAAAATAACCGATTGTTTTCAATATAGAATCAATATGATTCATTTTATTGGGTTTCTTTTGTTTTACTGACACAAAATCTAACTGGACATATTTTTGCAGAAACTCATAATGTCAATTGTAATTAAATTACTCAGGCCCAAAGATAGGCCCAACAAAGCTGGAGGACATATTCTTTAGGCCCCCATTGGTACAAATCCCTGTAATGACGACTTGTTCTACCAATCAGTTTGCAGCACACTCTCAATGCGTACAGCTTGTCACTGTCACGATGATGATTGATGCGGTGGCGTAGCTTGGATATCAGGAACATATCAATCAAGTAACTGATATTGGACAAACCCTCACTTGATTTAGTGAAATTTTTACCGAACATAAATTTATTACTATTAGCGGTAATACTAACAAAAAAATAGCGACTTCAACACAATTATCAAGAGTGGTATTATTTAAAATTACCGTCTGGTCTGACAATCTAATACTGTAATAAATATTGTATTTTTGTATTATCAATCCACGCTACGCTACAGCACATGTACACAGTTAAGACTTTGCTAAACTCGATAAAACTGGTAACTTTGTATAGCAAACCTATGTCACAGTAATATTGATGACGCTTGTCTTTATCGTAAGGTTGTTTCCGCTATACTCATGTATTCTCTGATAAACGCACTGTCTCTGGGATGGTAAGGACACGTTTTGAGTACTCTTTTTTTCTTTCAATATCTTTCTCTCTCTGTGTTTCCACTTGCGGGTTCAGAAACTTGTCTTAGACGTAATTTGGAATTAGATGATTGTCACTGAACTGTCGGTGCATGCGTTGCATTGCAATAGTTTAGATTTCGTTCTTGTTAGAAGTTATGTTAGGTTTCTGAACCGTGCAAGATACGCAAATACTTCAACTTGGTCCACAAAATTCGGTATTAGGTGGCACCGAAACCGTCAAATCACAACATGTACCATTTTTAAAGATACCAATATTATTTTGTGTTATAATGCAAAGTTGAAGTAATTGTGCTTTATACGTATTGCAATAAGGTTTGCCAGAAAACACTATGCGCTTGGACATCCCGAGATACCTACCTGTATACCTACCGACTAATATTGTATTTTACTGCAATCTTCAAAATCCTCCAAAGACAGGATCATTAAGTCGGTTTGAAACACGGTAAATAAATATTTCAATATTCGACCACCTCTAAAGTTCTACAATTTGCACTAATTTCTAAACCACGCTGTATCTGACATAAATATTTTAGTGGCTAGTAATTACTGACTGACATATATTATATAATCATATAATATTTACACGAGACATTAAATTTATTTAAGTATTTTTAAAAACACATCGGAGCTTGAAAAATATATGCTACAAACCTAGACTCTATATAATATTACATTCAACCTTACACAATAACCTTCGGTACCTGTATGAGACTCCTTTCACTCCCTGGACCTGGCAAGCTCGAGTCTACCCAGAGGTAATGGGGTGTGTCCACGCGCATAAACGTGTCTGGCATTTAGCCGTATGCGGCGGGCGCGCGGCGGGCGACCGGCGGCGGCGGTACGCGGCGGTACCGCAGCAGGAGCGCTAGCGGACGGAGCCGGCGATTGAGTCTCGCTGCGAACGTTCGCGCCGAACCGGACCGGCGCGAAGGTTCGACCAGCGCGGTAGGTAGCGGGCGCGCCGTCCGGGCTAGCGCGGTGGACGAGCCAATCCACATGGTCACACTGGCGTTGTTATAAATCTGAGGGGGAAATAAACCCCTTATGGGATTTAAAATGCCGACCCGGCTACTCGCTTTGCTGAGATCTGATTTTATAGTGGAAAACTTGAATTTTGGATAACATTCAATTATGTATCTTGACGATTTTATTGTATTCTGATAATACTTTAAAGTACATGAAATATATTTGAGAAAACCTGATACGGAAAGAGTATATGTTAGAAATAAAAACGCTAGTGTGACCACGTGCGAGAGTAATGTTGTGTGAGGGAGCGTTCGAGGGCTGGGGCCGCGTCGCAGGCGTCCGTCAGCGGGCTACACGGCTGACGCGGCGTTTGTTGCAGCGGCGGTGTGGCGGCAGGGCGCGGGGAGCGCGGGGGGCGCGGGGGCCGCGGGCGGCGAGCCGGCGCGCACGCTGCTCACGCGGCTGGGTATCCGCAAGCCGTCCGTGTCGAGCCTCTCGCCGCACCCGCGCGCCGCGCGCACCTTTAGCTTGGACGATCTGTTAAAGCCGCCGCCCGGACGTAAGGAGCGAGCGAGACTGGCCCGCGCACTCCGCACCGATGCCGCGTATCGCGATCACCTCATCCATCTCACTGTCTTATTAGTCGATTACTACCTACTATGGTTTTGTATTCCAGTGATGACATTTTCTGTTACCCCCGATACTCGCACAAAACCTAAGTCTTCAGATACACTGATAAATAAAAATCTTCAATTTTAACACCTATAAATTCAGAAAATTAATCGAAGTACCTTTACACTACACATCATTTACACGATCAGCTACGCAAATGCACTCAGTTTTTGTGTAAACATTAGCAGATTATAATTATTTTCCGGAATGATCCATAGATGCAAAATCTCTATTCTCAGTCACTTGTTGCAAATTTCTCATATCCTTCAATTAGATTGCACTTATTACAGTGCCTTGAAATGCTTTTTTTTTTGCCCTAGAATGTTATTGTAGAGCTATACCTACATTAAAAGGTTTCGATGATGTGAATTCAATAAATATCTATAAAAACAATGCTGCAAGGCCCTAGCGTATGTAACACAAACACGTAAGACAGTGACACTTACTAAATTAACGAATTTATCTCATCTCATAACTCATTGCAATTTTGAGAATACATACAACACACATTTACACGCCATGACCCATTACTTTCTTTAGATTATATCAAGAGCTTGACTTTTTTTCTTTATTACCACTTTTCCAAACTCTTCCATTTCATTTATTTTCTTCCATTGTTATACTTTTATCTAATTCATTTAATTTTAATTTATGAGAATCTCTATCATTGATTTTCTATCAACTAGTATATCACTGTCCAATCACACAATTTAACTGTTGTAATCAAGACTTAAATCGCATACATACATTTCAGATCAATAAACATGTATAATTTATTTGCAAGTACAATGGTTTATCGTAAACATCAGCATCTCTGCGGAGCGCGCGGCGCACGGAGCTCACCTAGCACTGGATGTGGACCGCTGTGTTTGACACTCGATGTGGAATGCTACCCTGACCAACATAAATTGGTCCGCTAATTACTTCTATCGATGTGTGCACCCTTGACTACGCACAAAAGCATATCTTTGTAGCTCCTCCTTCGTTGACACCTTTTTAGATCGTCCAACTATTTCTGCATATTTTAATCTGTCAATAGATATTATCTTAACTATTGCATGAAATACTTTAACATTATGTCCACTATATTGTCGATATTGAAACCTTTATAAAATGACAGATTAAACGATGCCCTTTCTGTGTATGTTGAATGTTGCTTGAGCATGCTCTATGAACCTGGACATTGTTATGCATTTACTAAAATTTGTTTGGATGTTTTTCTAGAATACCTCTCTTAAGACATATGTAAATACTTGCATACGTAGCACAACAATGGCCTCTACTGTACATGGTTATTGGAAATGCTAACTATCAAATATTTAGCAAAATACAAACACGACAATGCAGTGTTTGCTTTGTTCACAATGCTAACATTCCAGTAACCATATCTCACAACATTGGTAGATCAACATCCCCATCCGTTTGCCATGTGAACTAATAAACACTTCAAATTTACACAAATACTCGTATCTACACATGTCAATCAAACGAAACTCAATTGGCACGTCTAACCAAATTTCCGATATATTTTGGCACTTACCCTAAAGAATTGGCTTCCATTAGATGCACTGAGATCAAGGCATGATGGTGATCTCTCAACTCCTGCGCGTTTCCGATGTTATGGTTTCAACCCAACTTTAAAATTCTGAATATTGTGTAGCTTTTGTCATGAACATTGGTGTTGTGTATCAAATGCTTTTCATAGAACGAATTAGACGAGCGAACAAACTTTATATAAAGATTTTCGGTACAGGAACACCATCGCCTCGAAAAAAACGCAACAATTCAACACCAACAAGGAAAAACGCAGCAGAAAAAAAACAGATACTTCAGCAGCTGATAAGCCCGGCGTCGGGCAACGAGCTCTCGAAAAAGCTCTCGATGGGGGAGCTGATCCAGATGTCGGAGAAGCGAACATTGAGTACAGTAGAAAGTGCTCCTGCTTTTGTGGACTACGGTACAGAAAATAAGGAGACATCGTTCGCGAGCGAAGCTTCAACGCCGTCTACCTCTCCATCAATGAGGCACATATCAGACCCGAAACTAGAGAAGAAGGTTACTTTCGCAAGATTACTGAATAAAGTTTCAGCTGAAATGAGCTCCAGTTCAGACGTAGATATGGTGAATACAATAGCGATACCCATGGCGGTGATAGCTGATAGGGGGATGAGGGCCAAAGCATCGAGCACACCACCCTCTCCAGGGGTAGAAATCAGATCCCCACATAGCACTTCCAGCAATCAAGGAAGCGATTCTATGTCCAGCCTTGATTTGACGCTAGCGCATACTGCTTTGAAGAAATATTCCAGGTATTTCCCTTATGTCAAGCAATCCCATATTGATAATAAATAATTAATATTTGAATTGAGCAATAAATGATTTGAATTTTGAATACTATATTGACAAGTTTTTCTCAGAACATCAAAGCAATCACGCATAAATGTATCTTATACGCTAAAAAAAATATATCAAAATCACCTTCTTTATCGTATGATATATTTTATTTGCAGAACTCCCAAAATATCCAGCGCCGACTCAATCCTTGCAATGTTCCGTAACTTCTCCACATCGTCTGCTGCAATAGTTTCCCGCGCGTCTTCGGGCGGAGTGTCGGCTTCGAGCACTCCATCTGCGTCCTCACCGCAGGACGACACCGTCGACGCTGATGATATCTCCCTGGCGTCCTCTCACATACCGTCACTAGCCCCGGATTCCCCAGTAACAAGGCCACATAATACAATTGAGATACAAGTAAGTTCGACATCTTCATTGCCATAAGTCGCAGCTTGATTATGATTAGAATCAAACTAGACAGCTAACTTCATTGGTCCTATTTCAGGTACTCGATCCCCTAAGCGCTCACAAATCTTCATCATCAGGTAGCAACTTGCTCCACCCGCCTTCCATATTACTTGAAGTACCAAGTGGAATCAACAAGTGCTTATCTCCCATTCGCGAGCTACCGACGCCCCTCCCCACTCCGCTGCCCACCCCAATGCCTACTCCGCTACCTTCACCGAGGATGCCCAGGGCAAACATGGAGCCAGATACAAAGAGTGAGTCTACGGCCACTTGCGTGTCGCCTAGTGAAGACGAGCTGGATGAAATCAGATGTGAAAGTTCTGAGAGACCAATATCTGGACTGCGGTTGAGGGTAAGGAACTTAACATTGTTGAGTTTATAATTTTAAACTGTCATGGTTACACACATTAGAAAAGTGAAACTTTCCGGAATATTTACCATATTGTTTTGTTTTAATGAGCTCCCGATATTTCGGCACTGTTGCAAGCGCCATGATCACGGGTGAACTGTAGGACTGCGAGAATGACGGTAGGTCTAAGGGCAGACATATCGGTCTACGCTCTTTCTCAGTCTTTTATTACGCACGACACCACTACCCTCGTTCACATTATTGTCACTAAAACAACATGGTAAATATCCCGGACAGGTCAGTTTTCTATTGTTAAATTTGTAAAGTAATGTTTTCTGCTGAACTTATAATAAGGTGTGTTAAAACGTGATCTATAAGATGAAAACTGATTTGTTCAATAATCTGAATTGCTAAAACAACTACTTTATTTTCTAGTTACGACATCCATCGGCGCCAGCAATTATCAGCAGCGAGACACCGACACCGTCCACCCACGTCACGGACTCCCCCAGCCCCAGCTTCACGCACAGTCAGGACTCGGAGAGAGAGCTCTCTTCGCCGTCGCCCGCACCGCCCGCGCTCAGGGTCCCAATCCTCACCATAGAGAGACCTTCACCAGGCTCCCCGCCCCCAAGACGCACCCCACCACACTTAGAATTCCAACCGCCTCCCCTAATAACAGTCACGTATAATGCAAGCGAAGAATCCGATGAACCAATGTCTCCCAGACCACCTCCGCCAAGTGGAAACATGTGCTATTTAAGTCCATTCTCAATGTCTGCTAGAGGGGAAAGGGCACCTTCAGAATCCAACTTATCTTCATCAGGCTATAGTTCAATGGCAAGCCCAGGACCATCAAGATGTGGGTCAAGTAATCCTTTGTGTCCATCAGAAATGGAGGACCCAGGCTCAGGTGGCGGACCATCGTGTTTTCAATCCAGAAGGCGACCTTTAATGAAAACGAATTCAAGTCCAGCAGCATCGAATGATGACTCTAAAGAGAGAAGACGGGGAAGGTCTGATTCGGAGACGCTGTCAGACGACCCGTTGCTAGAATCTAACGATGAAGGAATCGGAACAGACGAAAGAGTAGACGATGTACCGTCCAGTGCTAAAGAGTTAGAAACGATGGTTAGTATGAAAGAGATATTAGAAATCCCACAAACGACTCTTTGTGTACCACCAAGTGGAGTGACCAAGTGTTCAATAGTGAAATGTATCAGCGTCGAGAGAGGTTTAGATGAGAAGGCGTGTCTAAGGCCTCCAACGTTAATTTCTGACTGCAGCAGACCGTTGAGTCCGGTGAGTTCAAGAAGCGAGAGTCCCTTGAGTGACAAGACTGGTTTGGGACGGTTTTCACCTCAATTCTACGGGAGACAGTTGCCATTCACTGATTCCGATGGTCTGTACGATTTCCCAAGTTCAGAGTGCGTGAAAGGGAACAACTGTAAATCGGCTAATAACACACAGAAGAAGTCGAGTAGGAAGAAAGACAGGAGGACGACGCGGACTGCCTCGCACGAAGTCACGGGGACAGCTAAGTCCACGCTACCGCATATGCCGCATTCCATGCACAACTTGTTGGAGGTAAGCTGAAAACAGTTATTTTTTTATAACGCTTTTACCAAACAAACTACTTGAGATTTAAACATGCAGTCCAAGTTTCAGAAATTCAGAAGTTAGTTCGTTTTCGACATGTATCTAACTTAGATTACATAATAACCTCAATGTGTATATGTCACCGTAAAATTGTAAATAACGACAGATTGCGACTATCTCGCGAGGTTGTGAACTTTCATAACTACTACTTCGGTTGAAGTGCTTAATTTCTTTTCTATGTAGACTGTTTCCACAATCAGCAGATGAGTACCTACAAATGCTGAACATTGTACATATTTGCGTTACCTTTATAAAGTGCACTATAATATCTCATATGAGAACCATAACTCCCTCCCAGGTGCCAGGCTGCCGCGATGCCAACGCGAACAACCGCAGTCGTAAGGGCGGGCGGCGCCGCTCGCGCTCCCAGGCCCCAGCCTCCTCATCATCATCAGAGGACTCTGTCTCCAACGCGTCTGTCGCCTCCGTCGCCTCCGCCAGGGAACTGAGGCTACCGGACTTGGAGTTACAGGTGTGTGGATGTTCCATCATGAGCCTATATACGTCCCCACTGCTGGGGCACGGGCCTATCCTAAACTATAGCGATCAGGCATTAGTCAACCACGCTGGCCAACTGCGGGTTGGTTAACTACACAACCTAAGAATTTCTATGTAGGTGTGCAGGTTTCCTCACGATGTTTTCCTTCAATAATCGTACATATGAGTTTCGAATTTGATAAACAAATTGGCACTTGGCGGTGTGGATGTTTTCTAGTATTTAAAAATTACTACGAGGTGGCATAGTGTAAGCCATTCGATTATTGTTCGAGCGCAGAGGTTTAGCGAAATCAAGACACAAACTATACTTATAATTATACCACGTCAAATTGCAAGTTCTGCTTTGTTATTTGACAGTGTGGCTGAGAAATTACTATGCAAGAATACTTCACGAAATATTCTTGGTAAACACCGGCGATTTTCAGTCTCTTTTGACCAAAATCTACAACGTGATGATTCCTGACGAAATGTATCAAATTAATTATCTTTTGTTTTATAAATATAATTTTGTTTGGTTGGATGCAAAAATTTGAACACAATTATGACATTTTTCTATTATTTTGTGGCTAGGTGTAGAACATTGGATTATTTTCAGCCAAGCGAGACGGCTCGTGCGCGAAAACCGCTACGACGGCAAAAGTGCCGCAGCTCTGAGGTGAAGTGACGACGACTATCAGCCTGATGTTATTATCATAGACCATGCCCGTACTACAGATATCTACTACCTACCTACATGCAGTAGTTACCTATAGCCCCATACAGAGAGGAAGCGATAAACGTCGAAGCGCTTAAGTCCAAACTTAGATCGGTATCCAATTAACTTTGTCTAATAATATTTTGTTACTCGGCACTTTAACCATTTTCGCCGCTACCTATATTAAATATCTGGGACATTTCCACACACGGTCATCTGACCCCAAACTAAGCAAAGCTTGTACTATGGGCGCCAGAGACTGATATACATACATATATATTTTTAAAAACATACTTACTCAAATACATAATCACACCCAGACACGGAACAAACACCGATGTTCATCACACAAATATCTGTCCCGAGTGGGAATCGAACCCACGACTCTTGGAACCACCAACCAGGGTCACTAACCACTGTTCCACCGAGCCAGTCGTAATAACTAACATATATTATATTAGTAAATGTTTACGGGGCCAGTATATTTTTCATTGCAATGAAAAGGTTGTGTTTAGTGTGTATTAAACGTACTATTTAATAGATTGCCCTATAGACCCTTAAATAATAATACACAATACACTAGTCTCTTAATACGTTTCCTCTGTATGGACTAGGTCTGCCTACTGACCCTGTTTGTGACTGACTTCTCATTAGAAAGTATCATTAGGGCTAACCTATAATCGGTTTCCCGGGATTCATTATAGACATCATCATTATTAGGTTCATAAATACTATACCTAGGTATCATACTGTCATAGTAGGTAACCAAATAATGTGCGTACGTGTTTTCGTAGAATAGTTATGTAGACCTAACGGATATACTTCATGGTAAGATGTTATACCAATTGACGAGACCAGATGTCATTTGTTATGTTTGCCTAATACTATATAGACGTTAACCAGTTACAAGCTAGAAGCATGGTAGGTGTCATATAAATAGGTTATAAGCTTGTTGTAAGTTTGTTAGTCAATAGGAACGATGTGATGATGCTAATACGAATGATATTCGTTTTAGGATACGTCGTCGAAGATATCGTCGAGTTTAGACCTCACGGAGGACGCAAGGAAACCGGCGAAGGTCAACAAGTTGAGGACCATCAGCAATCAGATCAGGTAAGTAGAGATCTTGAACAAAAAAATTGATGAATATGACTGGTAAGCTAGATATAGGATCTCCTGTTTATAATAAAACTATTGGCAACGCCATTGCAAACAGGCGCTTTATAGGCTAGAACCGCCCCTGTGTCGGCTCAAGTATTTATTCAAAGACTATGCTTCTACTAATGCTATTCTACTAATTCCTATTTGAATATCGGAAATTAAAAGTGTCTATGTACCAAAAACAACATTTGGAGGAATTGTTGATTAAAATAATTGGTGTAAATTTAAAATTTTTAAGTGCTAAAGCTTGCACTAGCTGTACTAATATTTAGAAAAACGGAAAAAATTCAACTGCCTCACCTGTGGCTAACAGGTCATATACGGGAAAAATTCGACGGCTTCAATTAATAGCTGCTGGTCTGGTGTGATGGTAATGCACGTCTGGGCGCGATTCCCAGAAGGACGGGTGTTCGAATCCCCGGGCCGCGGTGAGGCAGTTGAATTTTTTCCGTTTTTCTAAATATTAAAATAATTGGGCTTGCGTTCCGCTCCACCACGTTTAGTTATAAAACCGAGCAAAAAAAATCCATCCATCCATCCATCCTTTAGGCTTATTAGTGAAAAATCTTATAAATAAAAATGAATTGCTGTTCGTTAGTCTGACTTAAACTCGAGAACGCCCGGACCGATTTAGGTAATTTTGGTTTTAAAATGTTCGTGATAGTCCAGGGAAGGTTTATAGTATTGGCGGTATAAAATTCGCGGGGACCACTATTATTAATATAGAACACATTTCTGAGAAAAAATACGTCTCAAATGTTTTGGCACTTAGACCCTTTTTTATTTCCGGCATTCATTTAAGGATGTGACGTGATGAACGATATTATTCACATGTAAATGCTTCCAGATTCCTCCGGCGTTTGGAACGCAGCCTCAAAATGAAGGAGAGCTTCCCAGCTCTCTCGGACGACGAGGGGGACGAATCCTCCAGCGTGACGTCACCGCTCCTCCAGGGGCGGAAGGACATCGGCCGCCTCCCCGCGCACGCCATCTC